>BROG01000142.1:667500-1320521 GCA_030159075.1 Atrina japonica | reverse complement strand
CACTTCTTGAAAATTTTTAATTATCACTTTATGTTTATGAAATTTGATTACCATAAATAACTCGTTTTAACGAGAAATTAATAATGTGTAAATTCAACAAAGGGGCCTGAAAGTGAAGTCAAACTATTTAGTGAATATTTGTACTATGGTTTGTTATTAAAAGTGTTTCTATAAAAAGTTTTGTACAATATTGCAGATGGCATTCTTTATTTCAAATTTTTAACTTCTGTGAATAGTAATAAATGTACACTCTTTATATGAAAACCATGTAGTCTGTTTATATAAACATACAACATTACCCTATAAAAACCATAAAATGAAATTCTTTTGTAATTTTAAAATCACAAATTCCATGTACAGCCAAACTTGCATTTATGACCACATCTGTATAAAGGTCATTCAAACATAAACATTTTAAACTGTTAAAAAATGAATAAACCTCTTTATAAAGGCCACCTGCCCATAGTGGCTACTTTTGCCTCTTCCTTGAGTGACCTAAGACAGTTGACTGTACTCACGAATATTTCTAAAATGGCATATACTTGCTATAAAGTAAAAGCAAAATAAAAGTGATTTGCATCAGTCTGTATTATAGATGGACAATTATCTATTTCAAGAAAAATGTCTATCAAAATACTTCCAGGGGAGACAAATAATGCCTTACCTATCTATCTGGAAAACAATGTGTTTGTGAAACATAAATGCCCCTGGTCCCAACTTTATATTATGCAAGTGGGACAGAATTACAGACAGACAGATGGGTGATGCAAACACTATATGCCCCAAGTGGACTTTTCAGGCTGGGGGCATAAAAATGCCTCTGAAAATGTTCCATAGGTTATGACAATACAGGGGAGAGAATTAATGCTTTCCATATATATACATGTATATAAATAAAAAGAAAAATGAAAACTTCATGAAAATTTTGATAATACATTTGATTAGATCACTTAGAAGGAAAATAAATAAAAAATCAACATTAAAACAATAAAATCATCACTTCCTTTATTATCTAATTGTACAATATTGCATATCACATGTATTGCATGTTTTAGAGACAATTAGGAATGTTTTCACAAATCCCCTCACAAAGTGAAACAATAATGAACTATCTGACAATATACCGGTAAAAGACATTTGGCTGTATCCCAATTCTAACCCAGGGATTTCCCTACATCCTAAATTCTGGGTCCAGGGTCCTAAAAATTGGGGAAATATAAGACAAATTTTACAAAAACAAACAGCAACAAATAAAAACCTGAATTTGAGTTATTTGTTTGAAAATACTTTATTCTTTATTTTGAAACTCCAAATTTAACCTTTTGCTAAATATGCTACAAACCAAATTTAAAGAAAATTGGCCGAGTAATTTTTTTTTTTAGAAGACATTTAAGCACATGACATTGGACAGCAGCTGAGAACCACAGGATCAACTGAGAGATGTGTTTGTTTGTTTTAATGTTGTTTTACTCCACATTCAACAATTTGGAAACTTAATGTGTAGAGAAATACAAGATGTACTTAAGAATCAGAAAATTTCATAGTGGTTCATTTTGTTGTTTTCATTTATCAACAGAATTTAATCCATAATGAAATTTTCTATAAATTATAGCTAAAAGTAATATTAATATGTTCCTTTACAAACAGGATTTTTATTTCAATGAAATTTTTTATGTCAACAGATTTGTTTTATCTTTAAAACAACTAAATTTTAACCCCACAAAATTTTCTGATCCTACAGTATTACACCAATGTTAACTCATCAACCCCTGAAAAACAATGGACTATTCTGTAAATCAAGGACTTAGACCAGTCCAAATGTGTCTGTAGGGGTGAATGGGTTAACCAGGTCAGACACACAAGATAACAAAAATGTCTACTGTAAATCCACTTTTATTCTCGAGAATTTTATTTATGGTACACATAATTTCGCGAGAGCTCTCGCAGACATAATGAAGTATGATAATAGTGTGGCAAAATGGGCATTCGAAATTGTGAAAATATCATCTCACGAATAAATTTAGAACTTGTGTATCACGAAAATAAAGTCCTGCAAAAATTTCCGGATTTACAGCAATAGGATTAACAATAACCGAGTTTCACTCAACTTTTAAAAAATTTGCATAGAAAACTATTTGCCTTAAAATAAATATTGGATTATACTTCTTATATCAATCATAAAACAATTTCCACTCTTTCCTACGAATATTATGTCTCCTCTTCATCAATAATCAACATTGCTTTGTGAAAATAGATAAATTATGTAGCGCATATTAATTAGGTCAATTATATCACAACCACGGGATCAAATAAGTCACATGTAAACAAAGATTATCACAGTGTTGGCTTGTTGACATGTCTGTACTGAGGATAAACCTCTACAGTGGCTTGACTAACAGGAAAAAATGAAAGAACAATACTGCATATGGCCATCAAAAATACAAAGCCTGCCATTGTTACTCTAAAGTGTTTACTGATAGTGTCATAGTCAGGGGCAATCTGCCACACTTTCTGTATCACAACTTCTTTTAGACTTCTGCAACATAGATAAGATACAACATTACATATAAGATCCGACACAAGAATTGGTACAAGACACAATATTGGATATAAGACAAGACATAAGATTAGATATACGATGAGACACAATGATTAGTACAAAACATGAGTTTAGATATAAGAAGACACATAATTAGATATAAGACAAGACACAATATTGAATATAAGACAGTACATAAGATAAGACACAATGATTAGTACAAAACATGAGTTTAGATATAAGAAGACACATGATTAGATATAAGACAAGACACAATATTTGATATAAGACAAGACATAAGATAAGATATAAGATGAGGCACAATGATTAGTACAAAACATGAGTTTAGATATAAGAAGACACATGATTAGATATAAGACAAGACACAATATTGAATATAAGACTGGATAAGATAAGACACAATGATAAGATTAGATATAAGAAGACACAAGATTAGATATAAAACAAGACACAATATTTGATATAAGACAAGACATATGATAAGAGATGAGACACAATGATTAGTACATAACATGAGTTTAGATATAAGTAAAGACATGATTAGGTATAAGGCAAGATTAGATATAAAATAAGATTAGATATAAGAAAAGACAAGATTAGTTATAAATATAAGACACAAGATTAGATGTAAGATGCGACACAAGAATTAGTACAAAACACGAGTTTAGATATAAGAAAAGACACATGATTAGATGTAAGACAAGACACAATATTGGATATAAGATTAGATATAAGAAAAGACAAGACTAGATATAAAACAAGACAAGATTATATGTAAGATGAGACACAAGAATTAGTACATAACATGAGTTTAGATATAAGTAAAGACATGATTAGGTATAAGACAAGATTAGATATAAATATAAGATTAGATATAAGAAAAGACAAGATTAGATATAAAACAAGACACAATATTAGATGTAAGATGAGACACAAGAATTAGTACAAAACATGAGTTTAGATATAAGAAAAGACACATGATTAGATGTAAGACAAGACACAATATTGGATATAAGACAATACATAAGATTAGATATAAGAAAAGACAAGACTAGATATAAAACAAGACAAGATTATATGTAAGATGAGACACAAGAATTAGTACATAACATGAGTTTAGATATAAGTAAAGACATGATTAGGTATAAGACAAGATTAGATATAAAATAAGATTAGATATAAGAAAAGACAAGATTAGATATAAAACAAGACACAATATTAGATGTAAGATGAGACACAAGAATTAGTACACAGGATGAGTTTAGATATAAGTAAAGACAGGATTAGGTATAAGACAAGATTAGATATCCTGTAAGACAAGACACCACATTTGATGTAAGATGAGACACAAGCATAGGAACAAGTCCAAAGATTAGATTTAAGGCAAGATTAGATATAAAATTAATCCACAAGACAAGATTTGATACAAAAAATATTAGAATCAAGATAAGATACGAAAAGAAAATACCAAATTAGATAAAAGATAAGACACAAGATTAGATCCAAAACAAAAAATTACATAAACGATTAACCACCAAGATTAGATAGCAGACAAGACACAAGATTAGAACTTGATAAACCCACAATACTACATGCAAGAGTAGACACTTGAAAAACCCACAAGATTAAAATCAAGATTAAATGTACAATTAGATCCAAAGTAAGCTACAGGAGAAAGATTTCAATCCCAAATATTCAAATGGGTAAACAGACCATCTGACATATTTGGACTCTCCTATTTGTAAGTGGGGGGCATGCCAAACTTTTTGTATAACATTTCTGTACATCTTAGCTGATACAACTTTTTTTGATACAATTTCTGCACTAGTCATTCTGTGGCATACTTACATTGGTGGGGAAACCTCCTCCTCCTCTAAGGTGTCTCTCAAATCCTCAAGCTTCTGAGTGACAGAATTCTGTTGATCCCTAAGTTGTGCCAACTGACCACTTATCTGGGCTTTACAACCTTGCTGGAAACTGTCAAATGTACAAGAAAATATGTAGATGTCGCTTAATGTGTGGTTCTTAGGTGTAGACAGGTGTGATTAATTAATTTCTCATTTGTTGACAGGTGTGCATATTACACACATGAAATTCTATTAGGTGTGCACAGCTGTGCATATTACATAAGTGAATTTTTCAGTTGTAGACACATGTGAATATTTTAAAGAATTACTTTGTACCAAATCTGACTTTATGATAAAAACATTCTGCTTAAATTCAATTGTGACCGTGACCTTGTTAAAAAAAAAAAGGATCTTCCTGACCTTAAGGATGACTGTTTACATTCGAACATTTTGCCCAAGATATTCTTTACCCTTTCTGAAATGCCTCTTCTTCCGAGTTCTGTTTGGACACTGACTTTAGTGTTGAACCATTTCTATAACAAAATAAGAAGGGAATCATATCAACAATTCACAGAATTTAGTATTGAATCATTTCTGTCAGTCTGATATTGACACTAAATTTGTACCTGATCTCATTTACAGAGCGGACTGTTCCAGTTACAAAACATACAAAAATATACAGTTTTGTGATCATTATTGCCAAATTATCTCTGAATATCAAGGAATATGTCAATATTTACAAGTACCACCTATAGACCTGCTTTTAAAAAGTTGATTTGCAAACACACACACACAAATATCCAAAGTATGTACATACTCCGAAAAATTGTCACTGGGCCGATTTACACTTGACGAATTGCTTTGTTTTTCTAGTGATGTCCTTCTCAAACTTGACACAATGTTATTTTTGGATGCTGTTGATGATACTACTTGTTGAAACCGTTGTCTTGGATCCTGAAATATCAAATGCAAAATAAAGAGAAAGATTAAGGAATTTTACAAGGGGAACATGCATACTGTATACTTGGAAATTTTCGCCTCTGGTCAGTTTCGCCATTCAATGTCGGAAAACATTCACAATTTCTTAAATTTGCCCTTAATCACCAATCTTATATTTCCATGCTTCAATTATTTAGCTTGGAAATTTTGCTTTCATTTGAAATTTGCCCTTTCATCTAAGAGCAAAAATGGTGAAAATTAAAAGGGAGCGAACATTTACAGGTATACAGTAACAGTCAACAGGGGCAGCAACAGTCTGCATTAAGTGACGTCAACTGTCTGCATTAAGTGACGTCAACTGTCTGCATTAAGTGACGTCAACTGTCTGCATTAAGTGACGTCAACTGTCTGCATTAAGTGACGTCAACTGTCTGCATTAAGTGACGTCAAAGCGGAGGTATGTGTCCTCACATATATAAAATGACTATAAAGACAATAGCTTCAGTTTTCAGGTAGAAAATTACTTCGGCTTTATTACGTGACCTTGGCTTTTTTTTTTTGCCTCATTCAAAAGAACATGCATGACTTTCACTGCTTATTCCAAGCTGTAGGTGAAGAAATAGCCAGTTCCCATTTTATTCCAGTCTGACTTATGACCCAGAACAGAAATTGAGCCTTAGTGAGTGTTTCGTATCATTTAGCCAATGTCAGTAAATGCATATTTGTTTGAAAAGTTGCGAGTATAGCAAGAAGGGGAAATATGTAGACATTTACAAATAAAACATTGATTTAACTAACCAATTGCATTTAGATTTTACAGTAATGGACTACATATGCTCTCATATATGTCTGGGATATTTGTGTAAATGACTATATGGTATTATCATACATTTCTGTGAGACATACTTGTACTTTATTTGAGATATACATAGACTTTTAAGTGTCCAAAAGTTTCATTGTTGATAATTTCATTTTGATAACCATGCATTTAAGAACATGTACTGACACTTGTGATCACTATTTATTCTTAGGTACTGAAATGCTGAAGATGAAATGGGAATTTTCTTGCTTCTAACCCTTTGAATAATGATGGCTGATAAACTGGTCAATATCTATAAAAATCCATAGACTCTGGCAACTGGTTTACTGTCTTCAGAAAACTGGCGGCTGATAATCCTGACTGCTGGTTTACCACCAACAAGTTGTCCATGTTTACAATGTTTTAAAAGACAACCAATCAGTGACAGGCATATATTACGTTGGGTCATCATATATTCAAGAAACAGTTTTGAGATAAAAGATTTGAATGATGATGATTTCAGAAATGAATCAGACTTTTGAGTCAGGAAATGACACCAAAAGAGAAAGCGAGTTTACATTATTTTTTATCACAGATTTAACTAAAATCATAAAAATCAATTCATGAAATTTTCTTATTTTTGGCGTAATAACCGTAGGGAGCTAAGGATGGCAGAGCTGTCAGCCTCGGTCCAAAGGAATAAAATTTCAGGAATTAATCAGATTTTTGAGTCCAAAAATATGACACTGAAAACACCAAAAGAGAAAGTGAGTTTGCATTACTTTACATATAGGATTTAATTAAAATCATAAAAAATAAATTCATGAAATTTTCATATTTTCGGCGTAATAAACGTAGGGAGCTAAGGGTGGCAGAGCTGTCAGCCTTGGGCCACAAGGGTTCAAAGGAATAAAATTTCAGGAATGAATCAGATTTTTTAGTCAGAAAATATGACACCATAAACACTAAAAGAGATAGATAGATTTAAAATTATAAAAAATAAATTCATGAACTTTTCATATTTTTGGCATAATGACCATAGGGAAGCCAACGCTGTCAGCCTCTGGCCACAAGGGTTCAAATGGATAAAGTAGATAAATAAATACTTGAAAGTATATGACAATCATGACATTGCACAGCCAAATCTATATTATATTTCAAAACAACTTTATATCCCAGCCCTGACTAAAGCACATGGTCTTATATAAAGATGATATAGCTGTATGATGTGAAATTAATTTTATAATGTATATATTGCTACTTTTGTAATCAAATTTGCACCGGAGAATCAGCGGCGGATGGTGGTATGCTGCTTTTGGCGTTACAACGAGGGAATTATATGGGAGGAAATCCGTTCTTCAAGAAATAGGGGCGGGTAGACAACATACTATGCATATCCGGATTAGTAAACTGCCAGCAGCAGGAGTTGCAGCACCTATCCTGAATGAATGCCCACGATATTTTGAATCATCTAAACCTAATAGTGTCAATAAATGTCTAAAATAAGAAATGAATTGATCTCTTTACAAAACGGAGTTATTGCCATCTACAAATAATGGAGAACCATGGTCTCTCAACACTGGTTCCATTGTATCTTAAACACGTCAAAATGACAGCCAGCAAGGTATATACTTGTACATACATCACTTGATCATGATTAGAATTTTGACTTATGATAATTGAAATAACAAGACTAGTTTATGTTTGTTTATTTGTTTAGAATACATGCTGAAAAACAAAAATGTGCCAGGACAGAGAACTCTAGCACTAAGACAAATGATAAAGAATTAAGCCTCACCTCATTGCAGAATGACGCTTCTCTCTTCAGCGATGGTGGTTTGTTGTCGGAAATAAGAAACGTCTCCTAATCAGATATTCATGCAGTTATTAGTACCCAAATGATACAAAACAAAAAAAATGATAAAAGTACACCACACACCAATACTAAATGAATTAAGCAGCCACAGATTTTACCGAAAATAAGTGAGTCTAAAAATAAGTAGAAGCGTCTTGTAAATACAGTCAAACTTGCATGAAAGGACACCTCTGTATAAAGGGCACCTGCCTATAAAGGCCATTCAAGCATAACCTTTGTTAACTTTTTTTATAATGAATAAACCTCTTTATAAAGGCCACCTGGCTATAGCGACTAACTTTGCCTGTTCCCTTGAGTGGCCTTTATAGACAAGTTTGACTGCATTAAATGTCATAATTATTTTACTTTTGTATTTTACCTTCTGTGGCTGCCTAACAGATTGGAATTGCATATAAAACAAAATATGAAATCTTGGGTCAAAAGTGGTTCCATTAATTAGCTCATATACTGCTATTTGTTTTTTTTTTTTGCAAATTTAAATTTTGACAGATATTATCCCAATTAATAACCATATGTTAAAACATCTGAAATAATTTGAATCTCATACAAGAGCCCTAACGTCATAAGGGCACCATTTATATGAGTTCAGAGTACTTGTAAAATGTACCTATGAAAGTTGCATTTTCTGCATGTAACCATTATTTACTTTCAAATCACTAGTCACTGACATATGTATTTGAAGTCAATATGTTCATGTTTACATTTTAAAATTTTGGATCCCCCACCAAAAAAATGAAGAATTGAAAAGAAAAAAATGCATTACTTATATATGTAGCTAAAGCAAGCATTCTGTGTGTACTAATGAATCTATACATGTTTCCTACTGAAACCAATATAAAGTGAATGGCGAATAATTAAAAATACTTTAATCAAAACCTAAATCTTAATCCATTTACCCCTAAATATACATTTGGACTAGTCTAAGTCATTGCTTTACAGAAAAGTCCATTGTTTTTCAGGGGTTGGTTAGTTTACAGCCTGGAGTGATATAGAGTAAACCTATATTCTGATGTTCTTGCTTTTTTGTATATCTTTTAAGATACTCTCAAAAAATAAAAAAGCTCAAACATTGTCTTTCAAGCTAGAAAGTCAAAACTAGTTGATAAATGAAATCTTTAAATGTTACAAGTACAACAAAATAATTCTACAGAAACACTTTTGACACAGAACTTTTCATCAACAATATATTATAGAGATAAGTTTTGATGTTTCTGTCAATGTCAAAGAACTGACTTGCTGGAAAGATGTCAAAATTCAAATTCTGTTAACCTAGAATTTTGCCATCAACCATTAATATTAATTTCATCCTTTTGCAAAATATAAACATATGGTATTTGTCTGTCTTAAAATCACACTAAATTTATCATATCAGGTGAATGCCATGTACACCCCTTCTTCAGTTTTTTAGCTTGGAATTTTTGCCTTCATTCTAAATTTGCCATCTCAACCAAGGGATGAAAATGGTGAAGTTTTAACAGGCCGAAAGTGGCATTGTGCACTGTCTGTCGCAGATAGTTAACATAATCATACATTTCATTCTATCTGCAATTTTTGGAACAATCTTATTGTCCAAGTCAGTTTCAAAACATGACAAGACACCACTAATCTAGTACGTGTGTGTGTGTGTGTATATATATATATATATGTACACACACACACACACACACACATACATATACATATACATACATACATCTGTAATATATACAAAAGAAAAGACACCTTCAGTATCCAACACCAACACTGGATAACAGTAACATTGAACATCGAAATGATTCATAAAAAATTTTCAATTCATGTAATAAATTTCATGATAGATACTGAAAAATATATATATACATCTCTGTGGAGAATATTTTAATTTATATTCATAGATTCAATTTTTTTTTTCATTTTCTTTTATAGGAGGTAAAGTTTGAAATATTTGAATTTTAAATAAATATGAGTGGAAAAGTATATGTGCTATAAATCAATAGATACAGAATTATCTTCATATCTATGTGCTAAAACATAAATACATGTGGTGTAAAAATATAAAATACTGGTACAAATATTAAACAGTACACCCCCCCCCAAAAAAAAAAACCCCACTTTTTGTATCTGTGAAAATTCTCATACCAAGTCAAAACAATTTTAAAAGTCTGAAAGCATATTGCAACAATTCAATATAAAAATTTTCCAGTGTTTGATATTGGGTAGCAAAGGGTCCTTTTTGTGATCATATATTAAACAGCTATTTAAATAAAACTCTAAAACAGAAAATACTCAAAATTTGGAACCAATATTGTGAAAATGTGTGCTAGTTGATCAAGTACATTTTCTGATAAGGCAAGTACTTTGAGAGTACTGATGAATCCGTGACTGACCTTTACCTGTGAAAGGTTTATTAAGGGGGTATAAGCTGTGTTTACCCCCAAAAATTATTTAGATTTTTTCTATTTTTAGTACTTGACGTACAATAACAAATAAGTGCTATATAGAGAAATGAAATATCTTATATATTTTGTGAAAATAAGGTCGGGTCCAGTGTAGTATGCATATACAAATAGTACGGTTGAATTAATCAATTGCAAGTTAAAAGTGTCAAACTGGGTTTCTCACGTAATTTTCACAAAATATATAGGAATTTACAAATGTTTATGCCTGCGTATATCTCTTTTATTATTGTTTATCAATCTAAGTAGTAAAAAACGAAAGAAAATGTTTTGGAAAATAAAAATGCCACTAATGCCCGTTTAAGTGAATGGTGAGCAATTACAAAACTTTAACCAATATGATGTAGAATCATAGTTTCCAGAGGTTAACATTTTGTTGTTTGAAATAAAACAAATTTGTTGACCTAGGAACAGATTACGATTACTAAGTATAATTTATGTAAAATTTCGCAGTGGTTTAAATTTCATTGATAAATGAAAACATTGATATCAACGAAATTAAAACAACAACAAAATTTTTCTGATGCTACATTATCAACATTAACAGGATGGACAGACCAAAGCAGACAGAAATTATAGTCCCCCAGATTCACAAGAATGTTCAAAGGTTGGTTGTCGACTCCCCAACACGGGTGAGAGTGGAGAAAATACTCACCTTCATCTCACTATACATAGGTCAACTTGTTTATTTTAAACATCAAAATTTTCTGAAAGGATATGGGGAATATCAAACACACATTTCCACACACACACATATATATATATATATATTTCAACAAAAGAAAGAAAAAAAAAAAGACTCAAATTTCTTCATGCACAAAAAGCAAGCATGACAAGAGAGGAGACAGCAGATTCTCCTATCAAAACCAAGCATCAGAACTAAAGAAAAAAAGACTATAAATAGGTATAGATAAACTGTGGAAATCACGGTCATAACATACTTTCTAGGTTTTACTATTACTTACCTGTAGTTCTCACCTGCTTGTAATTCATTACTAGATAGGAGTTGGATATGTCTTGGATTTGTCTCAAGCAACTTATGATTTTGATGATAAGAGAATTCCTATTTTTAGTACTGATGATTTTTTACATCTATGCTCAACAATTTTTTAATAACAGACAGTGGTGACTTGTTTTTAATATGGTGGAGAAGAATTTAGCCTTTCTGCAAATAAACTGCTATAATTCACATAATCAGTTTAGGTTCCAACAAGAATCAAACCCGCTTCATGAATATGCTGATGATTACAAGTAGTATGGCTGTTGTGTCTATACTTCATGAATATGCTGATTAGTATGGTTGTCAAGTGTATACTTCATGAATATGCTAATGATTAGTATATGGTTGTTGTGTTTATACTTCATGAATATGCTAATGATTACTAGTAGTGTTGTTGTTGTGTCTATACTTCATGAATATGCTAATGATTAGTATGATTATTGTGCCTATACTTCATGAATATGCTAATAATGATTAGTATGGTTGTTGAGTCTATACTTCATGAATATGATAATGATTAGTATGATTGTTGTGTCTATACTTCATGAATATGCTAATGATAAGTATGGTTGTTGAGTCCATACTTCATGAATATGCTAATAATTAGTATGGTTGTTTTGTCTATACTTCATGAATATACTAATGATCAGTATAGTTGCTGTGTGTATACTTATATATATATATATATCCAAGTCAGGAGACATTTTACTTACCTTCAAATTTATAACATTACATGTACGGAAAGTCTGACTTTTGAAATATGACCAGAGTATATAAAAAGTAAAGATTGGGGACAAAATAAAACTTACAGTCGACTCTGATCTTGAAAGAGATCCTAATCCACCAGATGATTTTCCGATTACCTCACTAACTCTTCTTTTACTCATCTACAATCACACAAGATATAGTCAGTTGAGATCCTTTGTCATTACATCATACATTTCAGCTTGATCTCATCAAAGACTTTCCACTGTACAGACAAGACTCCCTGGGCGGCTTTTTCCCATTTTGCCTTAGCTGTGAAATTGCATGTGTGAAAAATTACCATTTCGCCTTAGTAATTTTTCACCCTTTTTTTTAACCCGAGATGAACAACTAAGGCAAAAAGGGAATTTGACACTGTACACTTAAAAAAACAAATTATAGTAACTGTTGTTTTAAAGAATAAATTAGGATAAATACATTTGTTGACTTAGGTTACACAGGTAAACATAAGCTTAGAATGAAAGAAAATATAGATACACTACAGCATATTTCATAATTTGAAACTGAGTATAAATTACCGGTATAAGAGGTCATGAAAATCAAAATATTTGTTACTCTCATCTTAGATATGCTACATACAGTAAAACTTGCTTTAGGGACCACATGTGTATAAAGACCATCTGGTCATAAAAAACTTTTTTTTTGCTATCCCCAATAGTACCATTTGTGTACAAATCAACCTCTATATAAAGACCACCTTCCTATAAAAACTGATTTTGTTGTGTCTGTAAGAGGGCCTTATATATAAGTTCCACTATACTAGATTTGATGAAAATTAAACAAGTGATGTTTGAAAGGTTGTAAATGTACAAACATGACACATCTGCATAACAATGGATGACAATGGATAACAATGGGTTGCAACAGATCAGTTGAATCATTTGTGTAAGCTACAAACTGCGAAGTTTCCTTAGAGAGCTGGAGATTACTATGGGTATTCTTTTTCTTTTCCTCATTAGAATGATTGCAAATAATCAATGGATACACAATGTGCTTTTCAAATGTGAACTTTTAGTCAAGGGATATAGGGAACAGAAGGGATGCCACTTTCTATGTCAATGGTACTTTTAAAATGCAAAGTGGCTTTGAATAATGATTTTCATAAAAAAAAAGAATTGACAGCTTTATACAATAAAGAATAACATGAATCATGGATATCTGATGTGAATCCATGTTAGTAAACTAAAAAGTCTTTCCTGCCTACCAGAATAGAAGTGGAATTGAAGAGCATCTAGGAGCCACACTAAAATACCAAACAACTTACAACTCAACAAAAGCTGGGATCAACTATAAATAAAAAACTCTGGTTTTTGGACGTATACTAAACCTGAAATACTTAGTTTCAAGTTAAAATTATTTAAACTCTTCAAATTCACATACTACTAAAAAACTTACATACCCTTGAATGCATGGCTGTCTCTGGACACACTGAGAGAGATCGCCTCCCTAAAACCAGAGAAAAAATTGCATGATGTTAAAATGTCAACATGGTTCTCATCTCTTAATTATTATTTATCATGTAAAAACAGAAAGCTAAAATCAACCTGGTAACTTGAAAAATAAAGAAACCGCTATAGGTGGTATGGTTGGATTGCAAAGCACTGACAGAAATTTAAAATGAGGCATATTTTTGGAACACTATGTCTTTGGCTGCAACAGAGTCCAATAAAAGTTAACTCTTGTGGTCTTTCTGTGAAAAAAATAAAGTCGAATATAAATTTGACCTTGAAACTGGAAATGTTGAAGGAGAAGGGAACAAACAAAGGATGCATTGGATAGAGTTTATCAAGTTCATTTACACATATGTTTTGAAAGGCCAACTTTGTAGTCTTCCTGCAAATGAACTAAACTCAAATATACATGTATATATGACCTTGATACTGGATATGTTCTAGGTCAAGGTAAAAAACAATGGTTGCATAGGATAGTGCTCATCAAGGTCAATCTATGTGTGAAATTTGAAAAGACCAACTTGTACAGTCTTTAAGTAATTGAACTAAATACCAATATACATTTGACCTTGAGACTGGAAATGTTCATGGTCAAGGTAAAAAACAATTAAAGATTGCAATGGATAGTTATCATCAAGGTCTATAGACATGTGGTTTCAAAGAGATATTATCAATGGTATTTTTGCATGGGGCTAAATGCTAGAGATAAACCAAATCATTGATACAGATGAACAGGCAGAAATTACCATTTCATAGACCAGACTTTGCTCTGCAATCCACTCAAAGAAATTAAAAGAATAAAAAAAAAAGTTATGTATCATTTTCATCAAAGCAAGAAGACAGTACTAGAAAATGTTAAATATTCCTTTTATTTGCTTTTACCAGATATCAACCAGAGCCGTCATAGCTCTGCGGTAGAGTGCTCAATTAGCAACCAGAGAGTGGCGGGTTCAAGCCTCGGCGGAGGTGGCTGGCTTTTCCTGTCCTTCGGATGAGACAGTTAAAACCAAGGACCCGTGTCACAGTAGGTGCAGGCACGTTAAAGAACCCTCACTGTTCAATGGCCGTAAGTGCCGAGCACAGGCCAAAATTTGAAGCCCTACACTGGCATTTGGTGACGTCTCCATATGAGTAAAAGATTATTGAGTGGGACATTAAACAACAATACAACAACAACAACCAGATATCAACAAAAGCTAATTTAAAGGATAGATTATATATGTAAATATATCCAAAAGTCAAAGTTGCTCTTTTTTGCTAAATCCATAATTCACAAAACTGTACCAAACTTAGTATCAATAATAGAACATACCAAACTCATATCCCGAACTTCCACCAAATGGTCTATTGTCCTGAATTAATCGTCTGAAAATGTGAAAAAAAAATTAAAGAACTGTGTTCTTATGTCTCCCACCTCATACAAATACTACAACAAAATAAAAAAATGCACTCAAACTGGAGTAAAACTGAGACTGGTTTAAACATTTTTTCAAATAGGTACAGATTGGTTTGTGTGATAGTTTACAAAATATAAATATATATATATATATATATATATATAAATATATATATATATATATATATATATATATATATATATATATACACACAGTAGAACTTCGATGAGTCGAAGTTCAAGGGACCACCTGGAAAAGCTCGAAACATCGGGACTTCGACTCATGGATGGTAACTGAGAACAATACGTTAAGGTGTATATGACTTTCAAAACTATTTAAGACATGTGCGGTCATAATGATTATGATTAGTGCTAAATATAACTAAATTTTCATGAAATTAAAACATTGAGTGTTTATCAGAAGGAGAAAAAAAAATCCTTAATTATATATATATATATATAAATATATATATATATATATATATATATATATATATATATATATATATATAAGTGCGAAAATTCAGATTTCAAATGGTAATAACTCCAACAAAAATGATGGTATGACACTTGAACTTGAGATTATACTAAAAAACAAATAGAATATGAATTTCCATTTCCAAGGGGCATAACTCCAACAAAAATGATCAGTGCTGATTTTGAGACTTGTTAAAGATTTGTTGATGGTTGTAACATTTAACATAAATTTTTAAAAATTCCATTGAGATTTGTTGATTGCACTTGCTACAGAAATTTCCAATATGAAAAATCCTTTTTCAAGAGGCATGATAAAGCCATTTTTTGTCGAGTGTAAATGGGTAGTCACGGGGGTTTAAGAATAGTATAGAACATACTTAGCTTCTTCCAGTTCCGCATGCTCTCGTTCATGCATCATTCTCAGATTTTCTACGTGTAACAACATTATCTCTATAGCCTTGCTCATACGTCTCTCCTGTAATGTAGGGGATATTGTGTAATACATAACCTTAAACACAGTGTTTTACTTTATCAGTGCTTTACTTTAACAAACAATACCTTGAAACACAAAGTTTTACTCTAACAAACAATACCTTGAAACACAAAGTTTTACTCTAACAAACAATACCTTGAAACACAAAGTTTTACTCTAACAAACAATACCTTGAAACACAAAGTTTTACTCTAATAAACAATACCTTGAAACACAAAGTTTTACTCTAATAAACAATACCTTGAAACACAAAGTTTTACTCTAACAAACGATGCCTTGAAACACAAAGTTTTACTATAAAAAACAATATCAGTGCTTTACTTTAGCAAATAATACTCTGAAACACAAAGTTTTACTTTCAAAACAATACATTTAAACACAACTCTAAAAACCATTCTTTTTTTTCTACTAAAAATTAAATCGTTCAGTAATATAAAAATCCAAAGCCTGGCTGTAAAGTGGGCTGGTTTCTTATAACTGGACAGTTTATTGTACAGGGGTTTAATTCCATCGGTTGTAATTTTCATGTTTTTCTCTCTACTGAAATGATTGCGGTGTTTTTAATTTGCAGATCAGGAATAACTTAAACTAAAATTAGGCCCATTTACGTAAATATTTAGTTTCATTAAAAAGTTATTCACTGTTTCTTAAATTCATGGATTTGTCAACACTGTGAATATAGTGAATATTAGCACCACAAATTATCCCCCCCCCCCCTGTACAGTAAATGGTCCAGTCAAGAATTTCATAAATATTGAATTTATTTGCAGAAAAGTCTATTTACAGCAACAATGAACATCATAGTTCATTCCATCTTACTGTAGATTCAACAGGCTATTCAGTTTAAGGAAAGATGACCCCCCCCAAAAAAAATAATCAATCGCTCAGCTAAGAACCATCTACAAATGTGGAAATAAGACTAAGAGGAGTATGTAAATGTAGGCTGATCTGGCCAAGAAACATAAATATTGCAGTTTTAAGAAATTCATGAATATATTTAAAAACTACAATTCATCAAAATTCTTGCAGAAAAAAATTTCTTCACCTATATACAAGTAAAACACATTAAAAGAATGCATCATTTTGAATGCGAGGAGAGATAATTGAGGAAATCATCCAAAAATGAATGAAAATGACAAAGTTTGAAAAGTCTTCAAAAACACGTCAAAAATTAACATTCTGATTTCTATGAAAAATACAAACTTGAATCATACATCCATGAAGATCACTTAAAATCAATCTGTTTTTCAATTCAGGTAGCGGTTCTACCTCATGTGACCTATTTTGCCCCATCCCAGGGCAGATCTGGCTGAAAACTACAAACTTGGTAAAGGACCATAAGTACTTGCATCCAGTAAAGTTTCATCAAAAGTCATCCGGTGGTTTTGAAACAAAAGCTGATAGTGTAAAAAAATGCAACCCCCCCCCTCCTCATTTTTAGTCTTAAAAAATTCATAAAAAATTCTAGAAATTAAATTTCAACAAAATTTCTTCACCTACTTATAAGTTAAACACATCAAATGAATGCATCAAAGTGAATACAATGGGAGATAATTGAGGAAATCATGCAAAAATGAATGAAAATGACAAAGTCTGAAAAGACCTCAAAAACGTGCCAAATTAATTTTCCTATTTCTATGAAAAATTCAAACTTAAATCATACATCCATGTAGATCACTCAAAAACAATCCGTTTTTCAATTCATGCAGTGGTTCTGGAGAAGAAGATTTTTAAAGAGGGTACCTTATGTGACCTATTATACCCCACCCTGGATCCACCCAGGGGCCGATCTGGCTGAAAACTACAAAAAGGACTTTGAGCACCTGCTTTCTCAGTAAAGTTTCATCAAAATCCTTTCAGTAGTTTCAGAAAAGAAGTCGAATATATGAAAAGATTATGGACGGACAGATGCCTGATGGGGAGCCTTTGGCTCAGGTGAGCTAACGAAAAATGAATATCATAAAGTTCACATCAATTTTCTCTCTTCAATTGACCATTTAATATATTTAGTTTTCCTTGTAGATTGTCATCTTTGTGTTGTTTGAACTGTTCAATGACTGTGGTGATGATGATGATGATGACAACGATGATGATATGAAGTGTAATAATGAAATGAACTGAATAAGACAGTTTGTTTACACTGATGAATGATGTTAATTTATTGAGTAAATCCCAGTGCTTTGCTTCCTACCCTATAAATGTGTTTATTTATCTTATAAATTATTTTTGCTTGTTACATTGAAACAAATTTAGACAATAATAAGACGTTATATTTCTTGATCATCCAACCATTACCTGCTGTACAGCGCCATACACTTCAGCTCGACTAGACACTCTCGTACTGGCCTGCTCCATAACATCAACATGTTTCTGAATTTTTAGAAGCACTTCCCGAACTTGCGCATCTAAACAGATTTGGTTCATCTTCTGGAATAAGAAAAATATGGAATGTGTAAGTAAGGAAAATGATTGAAATGTTGAATCTGAACATTATCACAACAGTAATTGATTCTCAAATCGTGCACAGAAGCTCAGTGTTATCTCCCCGGGTACACTTGTTCTTGCCTTTACCATATAACTTCAAAATTGTTGTAGTTAAAAAAAATTTCCAAATTAGGAAAAATACCTCAGTTGTGCATATTTTACAATAAAGGATACGACTAGGTAGATTTTTTAAGAATATGATCAATTATTTTTCTCTTGAGTAATGACCAGAGAGTGTCCAATTGTGGAGTGGAGAATGAATTATTTTTTATCTAATTTTTTACTTTTTTGTATTTTTAAAATGGAATGCAAATTTCCATAAAGAATGCACAAACAATTTTGTACACAAAAATTTCTGGAACAGTCATTGGCAGTTCTGAGATACTAAACAACAATTTTTTGAATTATTATTATATAGTATCAGTGCCAACAGATGGTAAATATTGTATCATGAACTTTCTTTGGATTAATTAACTGGCAGCCAGTTTTTAATGATGGAAGAGAGAACCTGGTTACAACGTACCCGGTAAGAAACCACCGTCCTTCCATAAGTAAACTGTCTAACATTCTCACAAAAATCAGCTTAGGTTCCAGCAGGGCTCGAACCTGCCCAGACCATAATTGAGAGACTTTTCATGGTTCAAAGCATGATGCTCTTACCACTCAACCACAGAGGCCCTTCTTTGAATCAATACTTTGGTATCTGTGATTTTTATATTTCAATAAAACTATCGTATAACAGACTGGTCTAAGACAACAGAAAAGAGTATATTCCATCTAGCTACTTGGGGGTGATAGTGTTCATACGATAAAACTATGACTTAACTTTAACATGTTGTTTAAGAATAAACAAATAAGCACATTCCAGATTATTACGTGTGGTCGAAAAAAGCCATAATACATGTCAAAAGGAGGAAAGATAAAACACCAATAATCCATAGGTTAAAATCAAACCAATAAGACAGCAAGAGTAAAGGACTTCAATCAGGTTAACATGACAGGTCTTTGATATATTATTAATAAAATCAATCCTTTATTGTGAGTACTTTCAAATTTTAATTTATGATTCAATAAAGGGAACTTGACTAAATGATTAGACTTGATAAATAGAATATACCTCTCTATATAATGTCCTGTATGTAAAAAGCTCTCTATAATCTGAATGTACTTGAGAGCTCTCTTTACTATGATATACAGTCGAACCTGTGTATAACAACCACTCAAGGGAAGCAGCCAAAGTGGTTGTTATAGACAGGTGCCCTTAATATAGAGGTTCATAACATGAACCCGTTATCAAGAAGTATGTGTACATGTATATATATATGTATACTATGACCAATGTCAACATTAGAAGTCATTTGTTTTATGTGCTCTTTCAAACTTTTTTCTTTTTAGAAATATAATAATCATAAAGGCTTTTAAAAAAGTTACCATTAATTTATGAATTAGAGCATATGAAACAAAATTATTTCAATGTTTTATAGTTTTATAATACTAATGTAGCATGCTACAGAGACGACAAGCAAAGATATCAAGTTCATGAGCATTTTAATTTATGTAAAATTCATAAACAGGTTACAGGTAATTGTTGTTCTGTTTGTTTGTTTATTGTTGTTTAACGTCCCACTCGAGAATATTTCACTCATATGGAGACGTCACCATATGCCGGTGAAGGGCTTCAAATATTGGCCTATGCTCGGCACTTACGGCCATTGAGCAGTAGGGTTCTTTAACGTGCCGACACCTACTGTGACACAGGACCTCCAGCTTTTACTGTCTCATCCGAAAGACAGGAAACCAACCTGTCGCCGGCGGGATAATCGTTGTTCTAATCATAAATAAGTAGAGTCATTATTATCACATTGATATCACCATGAGTTAATGAGGTAGAATGAATCGGAAATATCTCTTCGCTATATGGAACTGTCAAAACAGTTTCACTATGGCTGTGCTTGGGTATAATAACGTATGTTTGAGTCCTTGCAATTTCGAGATTACAATTTAGCGCTATTTCCGGTATGGCATATGGGTCACACTAACTACCAAAAACATGCTAATGTATGTCTGTATGATTTTTATCGTAATTAATTAGGTTTTACCCGTACTTCTGTAACCGAATGATTAAAAATTTGTCATTCTCTTTCATTGTACTACATAAAATCATAGTCTTGATTTTACGCTTATATTACCAATATCAGCGTGTTTCAGCTACTTATTAAGGATTGTCTGTACATATCCGCGTTTTCGTTAATTAGTAATACCCTGATCGCACTTCCGGTAAGTTTCGGAAAACAAAGTCGGTGGCCATCATGGCCGTTATGGTCAGGTTGGCAGACAAATTTGGATCATAACCGCTGGCCGCTGGCTGCGTTAGACAGTGGTTGTTATACAGAGGTCTATTAAAGAACAAAAACGTCTGGGGGGATTATAGGGTGCCCGTTATGAGCAAGTGCCCGCTGTATAGAGGTGGCCGCTAAGGCAAGTTAGACTGTAATTACAGTCGAAACACGGATATATTGAAATCAAAGGGGAATTCATTTTTCTTTCAAATAAAGAGAGATTTCAAAACAACAGGGTTACATGTATAATGAAGAATTGAAGAATGTGATAAGGGAATCAGAATAATGTTTAATAAAGCAGGACTTCAGTGTAACGGGGTTCAAACAGATAAAGGAAAAGATTTTTCGAGCACTATTCCAGGACTTTTTGTAGAGTTTTTCAAGCACTTTTCCAGGACTTTTTGTAACAGGGTTCAAACAGCCAAAGGAAAAGATTTTTCGAGCACTATTCCAGGACTTTTTGTAGAGTTTTTCAAGCACTTTTCCAGGACTTTTTGTAGAGTTTTTCAAGCACTTTTCCAGAACATTTTGTAGAGTTTTTCAAGCACTTTCCCAGGACTTTTTGTAGAGTTTTTCAAGCACTTTCAATGGGTATGTTTAAGCTATCAAGACCTTGCAAGCCAAAACAAAGTAAAAAAGAAACACTGACAGCAAAGGTGGTCCTCAAAATACTGCTTAAGAGTACCACTATACAACAAAGAGATCCAGCATCCAAAAAATGCTTTACTCAAATTGTATTATACTATAGGTGTAGCATCTGTATGATCAAGCTACTTTTTTTTAAATCTAAATTTCTTTTTTTAGTGATGAACAAACATGCAAGAAGTAAAATTCAAGCGCTCTGATGAAATAAATAAAGCATTTTCCATTAAATTCAAGCACTTTTCAAGGGTAATTTTGTTTTGAGCACTTTTCAAGTTGTGTGTGAACCTTGTCAATAGTATATTCTTTCTTTTTTTCCTGTTTCATCATTATGTCCTGCCAGGACTTTCTAACATGGTTACATAGCCAGCTAAAAAGTGTAGCGTCACTTGTGAAATGGACTTATGGCATTTTGTCATGATGGTTTATTACTATGCCATGTCAGTCATGATATGACAACTTCATTCAAAATCTCATCTAACAGGACCCCAACATTTGCTTCAGTCACGCCTTTTTTTCTCTCAGAATTTTTTTCTTCTTGGAAAAGAAGTTTGAGGTATTGTCCAATTCACACATCTTGACAGAGCGGAGTAATCTTTTGATTTCCATACAAATGATTCTACTCACTTTTCTGATATGGAGATAAGTAGGAATTATCACTCTTGACATTATAATTCTAATGTTGTTATGCTTTAATATTACCTAAGATTTAAACTTGCCTAGACCAAGCAAGGGTTCACACGGCTCCACCCTGCCAGTTATATAGATTTCAATATATCCATTAACTGATGTTGTTTGTCAAAACAGAATATAGTAAAAACTCACATCACAAGCCTCCCGGAGGCCTTTGACTTCTTTGGCAACATTTTCTTCAGCTATATCTCGAGATCGTTCCTGAATTTCTTTTCTTTTTTCTAATGTGATTTTGTCAGTTTTAAATGCTAATGCTAACTTCATAAATTTTTTCTGAAATTTAAATAGACAAACATATGAATGAGAGAGAGAGAGAAAGAGAGAGAGAGAGAGAGAGAGAGAGAGAGAGAGAGAGAGAGAGAGAGAGAGAGAGAGAGAGAGAGAGAGATTGTTTTTTACAACGATTTCATACTGTCATGTCTACTTTCAAAGATGTGTTTCTATTTCATGACATAATATATCAAAGCTTCCCTTATCTCATGGTAAAGTCGTACAAACAGCATATCAACATACAGAAAAAAATGACAACAAATTTTACAAAATAAAACTGTAACAAAGACGAGATGAATCACTGTTAACTCATTCACCCCTAAAGACACATTTAAGCTGACCTAAGTTATTGATTTACAGAAGAGTCCATTGTTTTTCAGGGGTTAATGAGTTAACAGTATGTAAAGCACAACAAAAATTGATATTTCATTATAACTCACTTTTCCCAAAACCCTATCAGATTTGTGCAAGATGTATTCAGTAAACTGACAATAAACTCCTAGATGGAGATTTATAATGTATATGTATGTAAAAGATGCCCCCCCCCCCCCCATTACCATGTGCTAGGTCTGGAGGCAACAGTCTTGCACACTTTCATGATTATAGTTACTTTATTCCCCTTCTCTACATTAAACAGTTTGTCTATCAGTAAAATTTTCTGTCTATTTCATTTTAAAACAAGACATCACAAACTTACCTCTACTTCTTCTTCCGAGAGTTGATCTGGGCTGAAAAGACAAAATGAAAAATAAACAATATAAAATTAACGAAATCTGTTTTGTTTATCAAATCTCTTGGATTTTCCACAAGAAGGCACACTATGTAACACTAATGAATATTCACTTTTGTCTATTTACTTGTTTTTCTTTTTTTTCATGGTTTGCTAACCAAGATAAAGGTATAATGTACATCAGTACATGCTCTGATTTCAGGGTATATACTGTCTAAAACTATCTTCTTCCTACCAAGGTAGTTAAATGTATCCTATCTAAAATGCCAGAAAAAAATGTACATATATATTAAGTAAATCCAGGTATCTTGTGATCCCTTGGTATAGAGTTACCAATACTTTTGTTTGTTGGTTAACATATTTGTTCTATAAAACATTAAATCTCAGACAAGCTTTTTTTACAGACCAACTTGGGGCTCAAATGTAAATATTAAAGCTTTACCTGAATAGCTGATCTAATACATTTCATCTTATTAAATCACTATACATCCAAAAATAAAATATTTTAGTTTATTGGTAACACAGTGGTGAGGAAATCCCATGTCCGACTTGTTATGTTTACCGTCGGCACAAGTGATTTTTTTTTTAAAAGTTTGGTTGTCCATGGACAAGTGCATTATAAAGAAAAAAAAGACATAAATCTAGAGTTCAAAGTTCTATTAAAGTATTTTTGTATATAAAAAATTTGTCTGTAAATATTGGACAGGTAAAAATCTATTTTGGGCAACCAACTATTTTGTATATACTTGCCCGGAGGCAAGTGCATGAAAGTCAAATTTCCACACTCCTGTAGCATGATTTTTACTTCTGATTCAGGTTACCACATTGCGGTGGTCTAGTGGAAGAGCATATACCTTTTACTCACAAGTGGGTCCCAGATTCATGTCCATGTGCTGGGTCATACCAAAGAAGAAGTGAGAATCACTTAATTTTTAGATATCCTGTTACTCAAAACCAGTGAGAATCACTTTATTTCTAGATCACTCACATTTGACTGTTAGATCACTAAAAACCAGTGAGAATCACTTGACTGTTAGATCACTCAAAACCAGTGAAAATCACTTGACTTTTAGATCACTCAAAATCAGTGAAACTCACTTGACTTTTAGATCACTCAAAATCAGTGAAAATCACTTGACTTTTAGATCACTCAAAATCAGTGAAACTCACTTGACTTTTAACTCAATCGAAATCAGTGAAAATCACTTGATTTTAGATCATTAGATCACCCAAAACAAGGACAATCACTTGACTGTTAGATCACACAAAACCAGTAAAAATCACTTGTTTTTTAGATACCCTGTAACTCAAAACCAGTGAGAATCACTTGACTCTTAGATACCTTGTAACTTGAATTTTAGATGACTCCAAATCAGTGATAATCACTTGACCTTTTAACATCACTTAAAACAAGGACAATCACTCGACTATTAGATAACACAAAACCAGTAAAAATCACTTGACATTTGGATCACTTAAAACCAGTGAGAATCACTTGACTTTTAGATCACACTAAACCAGTGAAATCACTTGACTTTTAAGATATCCTGTAACTCAAAACAAGTGAGAATCACTTGAATTTTAGATCACTTCAAATCAGTGTAAATCACTTGACCTTTTAGATCACTCAAAACAATGACAATCACTTTACATTTAGATCACTCAAAACCAGTGAGAATCACTTGAATTTTATATCACTACAAATCAGTGAAAATCACTTGACTGTACGATCACTTAAAATCAGAAAAAAAATCACTCAACTTTTGAATCACTCAAAATCAGTAGATTTTTAGATAACACGAAACCAGTGAAAGTCACTTGACTTTTAGATCACTCAAAACCTTAGTCTTGTGGCAAATCATAGAACCAACACTATACTGACATAGGTCCGTAGCAAAGATCACAATTTAAAGCACTTCATCTACAACTGGCTAAATCACCATACAAGTGAAATAAACATTAAAAAAAAGAAATACAATTTAGGTCCAGACAGATCTTAGATCTTGTAACACACAGTTATTGTTTCCTTTACAAAGTACATAACATTTTAAACAGTCTGTTTTATTATCGCTTTCAATTGATTTTTCTAAATTAGAATTTACAGCCCTTTCCCATAGGAAAATGAGTATTTTTATCTTTTGAAAATTTATTTCTATTTTCCCAATTATATAAAAAATGTATCTGTCTTTGAGCATTGGTTTTTTTCCCCAATTTTAAAGGTCAAACATACTTGTGAATATAGATAAAATCTGCTGCTTTATACACTGCCAAAATCATTTAATCCATAATAAATTACCTCTAGCAACACATTTGGACTGGTCTTAGTCATTGATTTACAGAAAAGTCCAGCTTTTAAGGGTTGATTTAATTCCTAGATATATCTAATGTGAGAATCAAATTTATTGTTTTAGTTATACATGTACTGACTTATTCATGTTCCTAAGTTTTGCTTCTTGTCATTTTTCTCTACCTAGACTTCAAGTAAAGATGACATTAGCAAAACAAAAAACAAAAAAAACATGGAATATCAATTTTTAATGGGAGATAACTCCAACAGGGACTGGAGTCACAATTTTGGTCAAGCAAAATTTTGTGCATATTCATATAGTTATTATTTGCAATAAATGATTTTATCACAAATATTAAAAAATTTTCAGACATAAGCTAGAAATTGGTATTGCCACCTTAATTTGTGTTTTATTTTTTAGCTATGATTGCAATAAGTAATGAGAGGACAAAATATGAAACACAAAATTTATCAAGAAGTGTTTGTGAAACACAAATGCTCCGGGTCCCAACTTTATACAATGTATGTAAGCGGGACGGAATTACAGACAGACAGACAAACGACCGATCCAAACACTATATACCCCCCGTGGACCCGTCTGTCATTTTCGTCCATTGTGCCAATTACCCTTAAACCAAACAATATAACCTGTTTATTATACCTTTTTATTCATTTGCCACCTCGCTTTATGCCACAATTTTTCAAATTTTCCCTATAATTTCATTTAAAGTTTCCTTCAACCTGTCGCTAAACCCCATTATAGCGCCAAAGTTGGGCTGAAAAAACAAGGTTTTACTGTATTCTTTACAACTGAATAAAGTAAAGAATTTTTAAGGTGATTTAATTTCCCACAAAGGTTGAACTTCGAGGAAAAATCGGACTAATTTTAAATATCAATCCTAAGATCGGAATTTGACAGAAATAGATAAATATTTATTAAATAAAAGAAAATGTGATACTATGAGACTTGAAATACATGAAAACTTCAAAATGGGAATCTGAAGTACAAAACTACAAGATACTACATATGCTGTTCCGTGTACCTCCCTTATTTACAGTTACAGTATGGCAGTTCGCTTTGTCATCTACAAGCGCGAAATAATCACTAGAATTCGAGTTGAGATTATTCATATTTTCAATAATAGCATAAAACTCTACG
Source organism: Atrina japonica (assembly GCA_030159075.1). NCBI lineage: Eukaryota > Metazoa > Mollusca > Bivalvia > Pterioida > Pinnidae > Atrina > Atrina japonica. The sequence continues at coordinate 1,293,879 of BROG01000142.1, read as the reverse complement.
AGGAAGGTTAACAGGACACACAGGTACTGTACTATTCTGTTTCCCATGGATATTCTATGATTAAAGCCATGCCTGGTTACCAATCGGTAATCGGGGAGTGTGACAGTCTGAGTGTCACTCGCTGACCAACTTTGCAATGAGCTATTTATAGGCAATTTGTAAACTGAAATACACACACTGAAGACCAGATTCATTTATCAAACATTTATTCACCCGTTAACATAGACAATAAACACATACAGAAAGCAATGGAAAAATAAATTGACTCAAACATCATGATTACAATACGAACAAACTTGGCCAAATAAAGGCAAGTTTACCATCCAACATCAAATCTTCTGCACTTTTTTTTTTACTATAGTCCCATGGATAAAAATCCCCGAAGAACCTGTTGTACTGTATTATCTGCACCCCCATCCCTGAGACAAATTTTAGAGTGAAAAGAGTGTCGATTATACACGACCGATTACAGTAACTAAAAATATGTACAAGAAATTTAAATGCTTTGGGATGAAAATTGGAACTGGTAGGAAAAAACAGATTGTTGAAGTTGGCTATTTCTATTGAACTCTGGGTACACGTACACTACAATCATTTAGAAAAAGCATCTTTGACCTGGATAGTAAACATTAAGAAATTCATTTATGACACACAAAATACAATAAGAAAACAAGAAAATGAAATTGGTTTATAAAATATACCTTATATCCTCATTGTTATATAATTTCAGCTCCTCAACAATTTCATCACATAACTGTCTAAACTCTTCCATCGATAGATTGTGCATTGCACATTTGTAAGAAAAGAATTGCTTATATTGCACTGTGATCGGTGTCCAGGTACATTTCATACATACGTCTACCACACTCGAACATTTTATCTCGTTTCACCTGTGTTTAAGTTCAGTTTATCAGTTGTACTAGCATATATATCTGTACTGCAGACCTCTAATAGGAAGTAACAGCTCAATTAGATTTTAAAATCAATACTAAGACATACAAAATGTATGCGCATTGGGTAAGGCATACCTCTGATGAAAAAAAAATATATATCCACAGTCCAAATGAGGGTGAATTAAATGTCATATAAATTGTCTTCAACAATACTTTGATGGTTATTGATTAAATGCAGTTCATGTTCTTCACACATAGAACTCGCAGTTTTTTTGCTTAAGGTATTCAATACCCTTCACAATTGCTATATCTCAAGACAAGCAAGCACTTAAAAATATTTAGAGCCCATGTTATATAAGGTAATATAAGTCAAAACCACTACAGTGTGCGGGTACAGGGATAGGCTAGGTACCTATACTTTTTAAACATTTTAAGTTTAACACATTTAATTATCCACTTGCATGCAACAAGAATTTTTACATAAACATGTTATCAGGAAACAACAAAGCTCACTGCAAGTGGGTGTAAAATTTCAAAATAGGTGTTTGACCTACAGCTTTTAGGTTTTAAGGTCATGGTACAGTAAACATTTTGATTCCTTCGGTTTTGAAATGTAGGTCAAAGTCCAAAATCAAGGTCACTAGGTCAAAAGTCAAGGTACCAATGAAAGTTCTGGCCACAAGGAATCATTATGTGAAATATAAAAGCTTTATCCCTCATGGTTTAAAAGATATAGTCAAGGTTAAAGTTTTTGAAAAGTAGGTAAAATTCCAAGGTCAAGGTCACTAAGTCAAAAGTCAAGACAACAAATAAAAGCTCTGGCCATAGGTAATCTATATGTGAAATATCAAAGCCCTGTCCCATATGGTTTAAAAGGTTAAGCCAAGGTTAAAGTTTTTGAAAAGTAGGTAAAATTCCGAGGTCAAGGTCACTAGATCAAAGTCATGAAAGTAAATGAAAGCTTTGGTCATAAGTAATCTATATGTGAAATATCAAAGTCATGTCCCTTGCAGTTAACAAGTTATTGGCCAGGTTAGTTTTGTCTATGGATGCCACAACGACAAGGACAATGATCCTGGGGGTATGGCATTAGCTCTCCAGACTTTCGTCCCGGTGAGCTAAAAATCACTTTTTGCCTATAAAAACATACTTTTGCTTAAATAAGTTTTTACTTTAGTTGCAAGTTTTCATCACGCACATTTATCCAGTTTCTGTCAAAAATGTCCATTGAAAACATGCTTACAAAAATATAGATACAACCTGGTACCTTACAAAAATAAATGGAAGTTTTTATAGTAAAATCAATATAACCTGATGGGGTAGAGTCTTGTGAACCCCTTTTTGACCTGGGCAAGTTTAAATCTTAGGTCATAAAGCATAACATTAAAATCACGTACAAGGGCTAGAGTAATAGTTCCTACTTGTCACCATACATAAGAGAGTATCCAGTGAGGAATTAAACATTTTTCCAGTGCAATATGTCATAACCGAAATGTCAGTAGAATCATCCATATGATGATCAAAAGGTTACTCTGCCCCGCCATCTTATGTGAATTGGGCAATATCTTATCCCCTCGTGTACAGTGGAACCTGTCTTGAGAGACCACTGTCAAGAAAAACTACCTGTCTTTTGAGACCCTATTCTGAAAACCATTCAGATGAATAATTCTGTACATAAAATCTCTTATGGGAGATCACCTTTATTGAGAAACCACAATTCAGTGGCAAATAGGATGGTCTTCCAAGACAGGTTCCACTGTACAAAAAGTCCAATTCGGCTACACTTAGAATGGTCAACTGAGCTAACAAACTTCACACAATCTCAGCAGAATCTCATAATGTTATACTTGTAGTATAATGTTAACTGGATGAGTCTTAACAAGTGTAAACCAAAGGGCCTTAATAATTAACAAGTATATGTACATGCTATGGGATCTGTATGGGTAAAAAAAATAACAAGCAATCACTGGCAGAGATGAACAAACATTCTGAGAGTATTGCTGAATCAACATATGTCCCCTACCAGTGAAACCATTATAAACAAGCATTCTGAGATTACTGATGAATCAATACAAGTCCCCTACCTGTGAAACCATTATAAACAAGCATTCTGAGATTACTGATGAATCAATACAAGTCCCCTACCTGTGAAACCATTATAAACAAGCATTCTGAGAGTACTGATGAATCAATACAAGTCCCCTACCTGTGAAACCATTATAAACAAGCATTCTGAGATTACTGATGAATCAATACAAGTCCCCTACCTGTGAAACCATTACAAACAAGCATTCTGAGAGTATTGCTGAATCAACATATGTCCCCTACCTGTGAAACCATTACAAACAAGCATTCTGAGATTACTGATGAATCAATACAAGTCCCCAACCTGTGAAACCATTACAAACAACATTCTGAGAGTACTGATGAATCAACAAAAGTCCCCTACCTGTGAAACCATTACAAACAAGCATTCTGAGATTATTGATGAATCAATACAAGTCCCCTACCTGTGAAACCATTATAAACAAGCATTCTGAGATTACTGATGAATCAATACAAGTCCCCTACCTGTGAAACCATTACAAACAAGCATTCTGAGAGTACTGATGAATCAACACATGGCCCCTACCTGTGAAACCATAACAGGCCAATGGTGAGAAGACACAAAACCTTAGACAAAGCGTCTATCGGATGGACAAACACAGACAAATTCTGCAGTCCCCCCTTCCCCTCCCTGATACCTCAAGATGGTATGTACATGAAAAATATGTTTGAAAATCATGCCATCTATTTTATGAAGGTAAAAATAAGAATTAGTCTCACACAAAATCCTGCATGGCACATTTTGCTGTGTTGTTTGTGCAAATTGCTCAATTACTGCTTACAAAAAGTACTTCAACTGAAGATTTATAGGACTATATACACACAAAACATCATTAGTGAAAAAATAAGGTTCATTCATGTCAATAAATCAACATGACTGTGTCAATTTCTTGTTTGATAACATTCAAACTTCTCCAAGTATTATCAGTATGTGGTGTGTCTGTAATATAGGGCAGCTTCTTTTTTTCTATTAAATTCAAATTCTACAGCAGGTGAGAATGACAAATACTATTATCAAGAAGTTTCCCCAGTGATTTTATATGATAAAGATTTAATATTATTTACATACATTTATATAATGTTTAGACACATTTTGTGTTTTCAAGGTTAAATCAATATACAAATTATCTACGTGTACACTGCTGAAGTGTAACATATAGTGACTGTTATACTTATAGATAAATGCTGTAGTAGGCTAGCGTAACATAGTGATTTTTATAGATAAATGCTGTAGTAGGCTAGCAAAACATACAGCGATTTTTATAGATAAATGCTGTAGTAGGCTAGCATAACATACAGTGATTGCTAAAGATAAATGCTGTAGTAGGCTAGCATAACACACAGTGTTTGTCAGTCTACGCCAAATTCTTTTGGCTCCCACAGGTCATTCGGACCTGTGATGTTTCGTTCCACACAGGCCCGAACCGAATATTGGCAGTCAGAAAAATTTATAAGGTTAATCGATAAACCACAATTATTACACAGCCTTGATGGAATCCTGATCATGCAGACACAGTCACTTTGACATGCAGTGCTCTACAACAATAAGAAAATCACTTTTCATGTGAACCAGTAGTTTTACTAGCTAGCCAGGGATTTTTAATATATATATATATATATATATATATATATATATATGTGTGTGTGTGTGTGTGTGTGTGTTGAGAATATTTTTCTGCATGATGAAATGAAAGAGAACACATTTATTTTAAACTGACTTTACTTTATTATATTCAAACCATTATAAATGATGTTTATTCCAGGGGTTTTTTTTCGCTCAGGCCAGGAGTGTTTATAAGCCCACATTTTTCATATTGTTATGGCAAACTTAAATTTCTATTTTTTTAAATTTTAATGGCCGATACGACGTATAAATAGTCTGCATTTCGACAGAATTTAAAAGGCAAGCGTCTGTCTCCTCTTCGAGCACTAGCCACGACTCGGCACGAGTATTTCTTTAGCCAAGATCTTTCAAACTCGAGCTAGTGTACGATGATGAGGCAGGTTGTTATCTTCAAATTGACACTGATTTAAAGAAAACGTCACCTTATTCTGTTTGGAAAGTTTCAAGTTGAAAGTCGTACAAATGTGACAGCACACAACGTGCTTTTTTGACAGTAATCAATGTGAGTCAGATGCTCTAATTTATCGAAACTGAATAGTCAAATGCATTGTTGTAAAGGGCATAGCTGACCATGATTTCAGTGATGTAATTTCAGAGTGAAAACGGAAAACTTTCAATTTTGGTTCGGTAGAAACTAATCGCGATTGATTTGCAAGTAAACAATCGCCAAAACCTAAAAAAGGTCACATCTGCAAATGATTTAGAGCTTTGTTATGAACAAGTAATGACTTGGCGTTAAAAAAAAAACGTTTATGAGTGCATAATAAAGGAAAACTATTACTCAAAACGGCATCGGTCATGTGGTCCGGAAATTGGGAGAAGAACATTGGTCCAAACGGATTTTTGTCAGTCAGGACCGATGGACCGATGTTATTGGCATAGACTGTGTTATAGATACATGCTGTAGTAGGATAGCATAACATACAGTGATTATTATACATAAACGCTGTAGTAGGCTAGCGTAACATACGGTGATTGTTAATAATAAATGCTGTAGAAGGTTAGTGTAACATATAATGATTGCTAAAGATAAATGCTGTAGTAGGCTAGCATAACACATAGTGTTTGTTATAGATACATGCTGTAGTAGGATAGCATAACATACAGTGATTGTTATAGATACACGCTGTAGTGGGCCAGCTTAACATACAGTGGTTGTTAATAATAAATGCTACGGTAGGCTAGCGTAACATACAGTGGTTGTTAATAATAAATGCTACGGTAGGCTAGCAAAACTTACAGTGACTGTTATAGATATATGCTGTAGTAGGTTAGTGTAACATACAGTGACTGTTATACATAAACGCTGTAGTAGGTTAGCATCACATACAGTGATTGTTAATAATAAATCCTGTAGTAGGCTAGCGTAACATACAGTGATTGTTGATAATAAATGTGTAGTAGGTTAGCGTAGCATACAGTGATTGCTATAGATATACGCTGTAGTAGGCTAGCATAACATTCAATGATTGTTATAGATATACGCTGAAGTAGGCTAGCATAACATACAGTGATTGCTATAGATGTATGCAGTAGTAGGCTAGCATAACACAAGTGGCCAATCGCTCACCTGAGAACCATCTACAAATATGGAAAGAAGACCAAGAAGAATATGTACATGTAGGCTGATCTGGCCAAGAAACATACATATTGCTGTTTTAAGAAATTCAAAAAAAAATCTAGAAATTAAATTTTGGCAAAATTCTTGCACAAAAACATTTTTTCACCTAATTACAAGTAAAACACAATAAATGAATGCATCAAAGTGAATGCAAGGGGAGATGGTTGAGGAAATCATGCAAAAATGAATGAAAATGACAAAGTCTGAAAAGACCCCCAAAACGCGTTAAAAATTAATATTCTGATCTTTATAAACTTGAATCATACATTCCATGTAGATCACTCAGAAACAATCCGTTTTTCAATTTATGCAGCGGTTCTGGGGAAGAAGATTTGCCTACAAGTTATTTTTCTTCAAAGTAATTCGGCTCAGGTTAGCTAATAAATTGCTATAGATAAATGCTGTAGTAAGTATTTGAGTCAGATGTCTGGAATTGTCTAATGAACAGACAACTGATTGACAGATGATGAATGCAAAGTGATGGCAATTACTTTCAAATCAGGTGAGCTAAAAACTAAGGAAGAAATAATAATAACAAAAGCAATGCCCATGTCGCAACAGTTTGGTCTTTTACTTTGCCTACAAGATTTTTGCCTTAAAAGTTAGTGTGGTCACTGACATCTGACCATGAAAAAACAAGTATTTTCCTTTGTTTACCAAGATAGAGAATCCTAGGTACAGCTTTGATCTGCATCTTGCCTACATGTTATTTTTCTTCAAAGTAATTAGTACCGTACATGACATTGTCCTTTGACCTCTGACATATACAAACTATAGGCGTCTTTTTATCGCCATAAGGAGGAACAGTTTGGTCTGCTTTTTGCTTATAAGCTGTATACATATAAAACGAGGCACACCCTGTACCATAATATGACCGTCTACAACAGGTATATAAAATACACCACACCCCAAGTGGATGCAAGTTGCTATGACAATGAGTATGACATTTACTAGTCAGCGACCGATTCTCGCCAACTTTTTTTAACATGGAACATGCAAACACACTCTCAGAGATTTTTTTGAGTTTCCTGCACAAGACATTATTCTGATTGCCAAATGACAATAATTCTCAATAATATGTAATTCAAAATTATATATACATGATTCAATATCTTCTGTGATGATAAATCACAAAAAGTATCTTTTCTCTGTGCCAAAAAAACAATGGAAACATGATCACTGCAAGAAGGAAACTATTTTGTTTATTTTCTTTTGGCATTTTAAGAGACATTGTTGGAAATATACGAGTAAGTTTAAACAGAATCGCAATGGTGTTCCAAAAAGGATTCGTGATTCTTTAATCTCACACTATGGACTGAAAAAACTCCACTTATTTTGCCAAAAGAAATTTCTTATCTCTAATTAATGCATCAAAACCTGAAAAACAATGGGTTCTTCTGTAAATTAATGACTTAGATCGGTCTGAATGTGTCTTTTGGGGTAAAAAGGTGAAGCATAAGATAACATTGACCATAAGTTTAGTTCACGTTTGGTTATAGTTATTTGAGTTGACTGGAAGATCAATTCAAATCATAATATTGATACATAGTATGTGTGAGAAAAGGATCAGAATGTACAGTACGGGCCACGCGGATTCCGCAAAAGTCACGTCATCGCGGTGGTCATATAAATCTTGCTCAATAAATTCGCCGCGAATACGCGATCAGGCTATTGAGCTCAACGCGGGTCGCCGCAGTTTGCGATGGAAAAAAATCATCGCGGCAGTTTGCGATGTAAAAATTTATCGCCGCAGTTCGCGGCTGTGAACAATTTAAATTATATCGATGATTAATTAGGTTATCATTACTTTACATTTTGTAACATTACTTGGAAAATTCCAGTCCAGCGTGGTCTGCTAGTATTATCGATGTTTTTGTCAGCATAAGTTAACATAATGTGGATAGTAAACATCAAATGCTCAATTTATTCCGCTGAAACTGCCAACTCATAAGCAATGTGAAGTGTTAACGGAGCAAAAGTTGTTTATTTTCTGTAACCTCCCTATTTGACTACAATGCTGAAGCACTGTATCTCGAATCATTAGCAGACTTTTTCTTACGCGACTTAAAGTCTCGCCAGTTTTTCCCTGATTTAAAAACAAGGAGTTCGCCAACTAGCAACAGAAAGAATTATTTTAGTTACGCAACCTATTTTTCTAAATATTTATCAAAAAACTGTCGTTTTGAGAATAATGCTTTATGACAAATAAGTGACAGTCTCATTCTTTAAAAAAAACCGCTTACAGATACAAACATCGACCCGCTTCTAAACTATCGCTGAAGCTGAGAAAAAATAGAGCAATCGGAATACGATGGTCATTGTCATACTTGACCTGTTGGTCCCTCGTGCAGACAAGTTCTTATTTTTGATTATAAAAAATAATCTTCTAACACATGATATTTGATATGGCTTTCATTACCTGAAGTCATGAAGTCCCGCCTTTTCGTCCACGTATTACCCTCAGGTGATTATTTTACCCCGCCCCTACCTGTATACGTAAATCATCGTATCAATTCATGAAGCTCTGTGGGTCATTCATATATATATATATATATATATCGTTAGTTGAGAGAGAAACAATTGAAACTAAATGATATATTTCCAGACCAACCTCATTTAATTGATGTTTTTATATTCGCTACTCTGGGAGAGTGAGATTTTTGATGGAATTTTTCCGTTTTAAAAATTAATTTTGCTTTATCCCCATGTAATCTAATTATAAAAACCAAAATGACCTTAATTCTCGGAGTAAAAATAAAGATATGTCACCGTAAACAAAACTAAAACTATGATAAACGAACTGTAGATTATTCACCCAAAGGAGGTCGAGTTCATTATTGGACAAAAAATGATCTCGGGTATTAAAATTCAAAGGATTGGAACTATACCCACAATCCAAACCGTAAACGGCTGAGATTGTTCTGTCACGTTGTAAAATTTTACTTTACTGGGAGGAGGTAAATACAAAATGGCAGTTCTGTGATTTATATTTGATAAAATTATAACTTTTAAAAGTATTTCTGACGAATATTCGTAGTAGTCGCTGACAGTTAATTTTTAAAAAATCGTTTTGATAAATTAATTATTTTATACTTCCTACTCAGTCTGAAAACTGTGGCAATATTGTTAAAAAGATTCTTAACTTCAATATAGATTCCAAAACATGAGTAAGTCAAGAATATTTTTTTCTGGAACGACAGATCCAAGCTCTACATATTTCTTTTCGAAAAAAAAATTCTATTGCTGCCTCCCCTGAAGATCCACTATCGTTAAACAGAATCCACATTATTTGACCAAGTTACAAATATGGCTCCTCGATCAAGACCGCAGACCAAAGCTATTACATAACAGGGACAAAATATCGATTCTGAGTGAACGGGGTATCCTTACTTGAACTTGAACCTTATCGACAGCGTCATAAAAATCACTGTCAAAAGATAACTCGGATGATGTGAGTGTATATAAGGACTGTATGCCTTCATTATCAGAGGGCATATCGGAAAAAAACATTTTGGTAATAATAAAAAATACTAAAAATTAAAAAGGATATATGCATTTAATATCTTGTATGACAGAAAATAGATTCCATGTTATGCATTTGATAATATATTTTCTTAATGTCCATCCACAGTAGGTGTCGGCATGTTAAAGAACCTTTACTGCTCAATGGTCGTAAGTGCCGAGCATATGCAAATTTTTTGGTGACGTCTCGATATGACTGAAATATTCTTTAGAGGGACGTTAAACAACGATAAACAAACGTATCTGTGTGAAATATATTACACACGTAAAAATTTTAAGTACAAATGAAATAATAATAATAAAAATCTAAAATTCTCCGTGATTCTCTGTTAAGAACTTTTTGAATTTATTTTCCAAGTTTTAAAAAACTATTTACAAGTTTCTCCAGACTGATTCAGATTAGATATACTGATAGCATTTTTTGGTAAGATGAATACGCGTTAAAATGCATAAAAAACTCCTTTCATATTCGACCGGTAGTTCAAATGAGGTAGGGGCGTACATCCTTTACGCCATAATAGTCAATTCTTTCAGTCATCTTTCAACCAATCATTTTGATAGTGCAGGCAGTAGATAATGATGCCGTAGCATATTTCGTGTCACCTGATGTGTGATTGACGGAATTCATCAGTTTTTATTTTTGAAACTATAAACCTCCAGACATTAATGAATTCTGACCTCTTAATCGTTAAAAATATTTCGTTGAGAGCCCGATGAGGTATCCGTTTCTCCATGATCCAACTGTGTTTGCTTCGCAGAAATGGTAAGATATAAAAGCCCGCTTCACAACATTGCGACTCGTCTTTATTCCGCCCAAAGACACACTTATAAGGTACAAATCAAGGAATTTTCAAGGAGAGGCGTGGAGTTTATTGTGGGGATAAGATACCGCAATGCATAGGATCATGGATTTAAACTTCGCCGGAGACGATTGGCCCCGTGTCAAATAGGTCGGCACAATGAAGAACCCTCAAGTGTCGAGCATAGGCCAAAATTTTAGTTTAGCCTTTTTGTGACGTCTCCATCAGTTTGACTTTTTAGTTTGGCTTTTTCATGATTTGTATTTCAACATATATTGACAAATTGAAAAAAAATTGAAAATAAAGTTTAAGCGTAGAGTAATTATGGTAACTGTTACGGTTGATCTACGTGGTTTTTCACTCAAGACATTTCCCCCACTTATTTAAAGTGCAAGAACTACCATGTAGACCTATAAATAAAACAAAATATCAAAACAAAAATTATTAAACTAAATATATCTCTATGAATTTTCAGAGCTATAAAAAGGGGCTAAGAGCATCTTAGCGTTTAAGACTAAATTTTAAAGTACGGTTAATCCAAATCTGGTGTGTTTTAAAAAATCTATTGCCCCCCCCCCCCCAAGAATCATCTTCGTTAATCAGAGTCAACATTACTTGACCAACTTACAGTTATAATGGGCTCCTCGTTGAAGACCGCAGATCAAAGCAATTACATAACACAGGGACAAAACATCAAGTCTGGGTGAACAGGGTATCCATAGTGACGGGTCATAAATCGCCTCAAGAGATAAAACTCACATTCCTATGTACACAGATATACGCGTAAGTCAAGAACTGTATCTAGTTATATATATATTGCTAATTAAAAAATTGATATGGAATCTATTATAAAAACACCGGGGATATCAATGCCACATGTATATTTTACCAATTTTATAACAAAAAACATGTATAACCTTGGAAAAATGCGCTACTGAGTTAGGGTGGATGTAATATACACAGATTATCGAACAAAATTTTATTTTGAACTGTTAAAATATAGCATGCATTACATAGGCGTCGGAGCCGGGGGCTAAGCCCCCCCCCCCCACTTTTTTGGCAAAGATCGGCATAGGTGACAAAAAACTTTTCTCGCGTGTGTGTGTTTTAATTTGGTTTAGCCCCCTCACACACACACACACTTCTGGCGTGTGTGTGTGTGTGTGTGAGCTCCCCGACCGCAGATCAAAGCAATTACATAACAGGGACAAAACATCAAGTCTGGGTATCCATAGTGACGGGGTCATAAATCGCCTCAAGAGATAAAACTCACATTCCTATGTACACAGATATACGCGTAAGTCAAGAACTGTATCTAGTTATATATATATTGCTCACCGGGGATATCAATGCTACATGTATATTTTACCAATTTTATAACAAAAAACATGTATACAGTTGTCGTTTGGAAAAATGCGCTACTGAGTTAGGGTGGATGTAGATATACACAGATTATCGAACAAAATTTTATTTTGAACTGTTGAAATATAGCATGCATTACATAGGCGTCGTAGGGGCGGCTAAGCCCCCCCCCCCCCCACTTTTTTGGCATAGGTGACAAAAAACTTTTCTCGTATTAAAATTTGGTTTAGCCCCCCCCCCCCCACACACACACACACACTTCTGTTTGCTTGCGACGCCTATGCGTTAGTATTTTCAGATTCGAAATTTGTTAAATTGTATTTTTGGATCATTAGACGCGCCGACATTGAACTCGGTCACAATCAAGGGGAAACTGTGCATTTGTAATTGTTTCTATTTATCTTTTGGTCATTAAACGTCATTTACGGTTTTAAAAATTATTTTAAAGAGCGTAAAATATATTTAAGTACAATAAAATAATTAATAAATTATAATATATTTGCATAAATTCAATATATCCATTTAGCCATATACATAAGCGTCGGAACCGGGGGATAGGGGGCTTAGCCCCCCCCCCCCCTTTTTTTGCAAAGATAGACATAGGTGTTGAAAATTGGGGTATAGTCTGGTTTGTGTGTGTGTGTGTGTGTTTTTTTAAGTTGGTTAAACCACTCCAAATTCATTTTGCTTCCGACGTCAGTGATCTACGTAGTCGATACTTTCAACCATCTTCCACCCAATCATTTGATTGTGTAAGCAGTATTGCATATTTCGTGTCGCCTGATATTATCTTGAATATGTATGTATTGGCGTAATTTGCAACAATCATGACTCCCTTGTGAGTTTGGATTATCATGTTTATGTCATCATCAATACCGGTAAGAAATAGTCAACCCCCCCCCCCAAAAAATGCCTGTTAGACTTTTCCTTTTCATAAAGTCGGTAGGTTATTTTAGTCGAGTTTATTTTAGCAACTATGTGCGAACAGACGTAGATACATAGTATGTTGAACAATAAAAGATCAAGTGGGTATTATTTTATTTTATCTAAACCATTATTCAGAATCATCTTTATTAGGAAATGAACAACGGTCTTTGCCATGATATGATATGATCATGTAGGTCAACAATAAAAGGCAACTCAGTATTCATAAATTTTTATATTCGAAATATGATGTCACGCTAGATGCCCCTATATTTTTCCTAATATTAAGACTAAATCTTAAAGTACGGCTGATCCAAATCTGAATCTACCCCCCCCCCCCCGAAAGATCCATCTTCTTTAATCAGAGTCCATATTATTTGAACAACAAACCACAGATCGAAGCAGTTACATAACAGGGACAAAACATCAAGTCTGGGTGAACGGGGTATCCATAGCGACGGGGTCATAAATCGCTCTCAAGAGATATGTACACAGATATACGCGCAAGTCATGAACTGTATCTGGTTCAATGGTGGTTATATATACGGCTAAATAAAAAAATTGATATCGGATCTATTATTAAAACATATATTAATGCTACATGTATATTTTACCAATTTTATGACAAAATACATGTATATAGTTGTCGTTCTGGAAGAATGCGCTACTGAGTTAGGATGGATGTAGATATACACAGATTGGAACAAAATTTCATTCCAAACTGTTAAAATATAGCTTGCATTAATTTCAAATTGTTTATTTTCAGATTCGAAATCAATTATTAAATTGTATTTTTGGATTATTAGACGCCCCGACATTTAACTTAGCCAAAAACAAGGGACATAAAACGTCATTTACTGTTTACAATTACAATCAATAAAATAATTAATGAATGATAATATGTTTGCACAGATTCAATATATCCATTTAGCCATATATATATATATATATATATATATATTATATATATATATATATATATATCCATTTAGTACTTTAGCGGACGGTTACTTAGTCGGACGGTTTCTTCCAGTCCGTAATTGATACTGAAAGGAAAACACGCAAAATTGGTAAATAGAAAGTCCGTTAAAATGCATGTATCATTCTGTGTCCTTTCTTATGGGACGTAGTCAATACTTTCAGCCATCTTCCATCCAATCATTTGATTATGCAGACAGTATTGTGCTGTCATTGCATATTTCGTGTCACCTGATATATGATTGACGGAATTCATCAGTTTTGATCTTGAATATGTATGTATTGGGCGTGATTTGCAGTGATTGAAAATTTTCAAAGAGGGGTTGAGCAGTCTGTGGACTGTAATACATTTAATTAATGTCAAATTTTTATTATTAATTGTAATATACAAGTTTAAATCGTGTTGTATATTTTATTAAAAAAAAAACACCAGTGCGGTAGTTGACGATGACCAGAATCATAATTCCAGATTAATTTGCATATGAAAAATCAGACACGACTTGTTCAATTTTGATCAGCTATAGCTTGTTACAGTACATGTTTGATCGATGTTGAAATCGATTTTCAAACGAAGGTTTACTTGCGGGAGGCCTGTGGTCCCTCCACGGATATATTTTGAAGATATATCATGATATTTTTACATATGCATTTTTGTTTTGAATGAATAGAATATCCCAACGATTGCTATTCCTCCAAACCTGTATAAGTTCATTTGTTGATGTTAAAATTTCCTTGAAATTTTGCTAATACATGTATATTATTCGTACCACTTTTAATCTTAATTTAAAATAAGTGTACACAGTTGCACAATACTATAACTGAAGTTCATATTAAAGTCGGGTAGATAAAGGTATCGGCAACCCAAATTCAATTACATTAGCTTTAGTATATCATAAACGTCTCGTTTAAGTGGAATGGTCAGGAGACCAGGAAATTCTATACCTTTATACTAGTATCGCATACATGATAGTTCTATTGATGTAAACTTTTTTTGTGATTTTAAAGTCATGATGAAACCAATGAAACAAAACATAGTACCGTTAAAAAATACATCTTTTGACCGAGCAAAAATACATGTGTGGAGAGAGAGAGAGAGAGGGGGGGGGGAGAGAGAAAGAGAGAGAGAGATTTCAGAACTTCGAATTTTTAAGGGCCGTCACAAATTTGGCTTACAGTTTTTGTTTGAAAATCTGTTTTATAAACCAGAAGTCCTAATAAGTAAACGTAATACGAAGTAGGTAGGATCGGAAGAAAATAAACCTCGATAGGATTTGTCGTAGTTCCGTTATTTCATTTTGTCGATATTTTAATTGATGTCACAAAATTTGTGTAAATTGACATACGATGGTTACGGGTAGTTGAAAAGCGATAAACTTGTATAGAAGGTCCCACGTGTCCAACTCTGTGCAGAAATGTGATTACACTTCACGCACGGATAACTTTGACTTGACGGCTTGGGTAATCAATTTCATTACATGACGTAGAAGAACTTTGGAGTTTGATGCAATTATAACAGAACTGTTGAACATGAAAGTCGGGGGTTTTTTGTTTGGTTTGGGATCAAAGGTACATATTTCGGGTACTATAGAAGATAATTGTCGCATTTAAGCGAATAGTTATGTATTTTTTTTATATTTTAATCAATAGATGATCTTAAAAAAAAACAAAACAAAACAGAATTCCGGACAATTCAAGTAGTATACGGAGATAGCAGCCGCTATTTGCGATGATTTTCAACAGCCGCGATTTGCGATGATTTTCAACAGCCGCGATTTGCGATGATTTGATTTATCCCCCGCGATTTGCGAGGAATTTCAACCACCGCGATGACGGCGACCGCGTTAAATAGCCGCGATTTCATCGCGGACGACTGCTCATAACTAACCCCGCCGCGATGACGTGACTTTTGCGGAATCCGCGTGGCCCGTACTGTAGGAGAGACAAAGAAAGCTCAGTCCAAGTAAGAATGTTGATTGTATCTATGACTACATAAGCCTGTATCCATGAGGATAGATCCCATCATTTTCCCCACATTTGTCCATGAAAAACAAGGATTATCCATGTAAAGACAATATCACCTTTTTTTTCCTGCTCAGCTGAGTGTGGTAACAAAATAGAGTAAGATTGGATATTGACGACCGTCGCCTATTATCGGCCCCTTTATCATAAAAATGCTTGTCACAAAATGTTTTTGTTTTATATATGTTAATAAACACCTTTCAAATATCAGATTATGTACTTCTCAATTCCTTTTGATGTTACTCTGGTTGATATGACAAAGTATGCAGACAACTTTTGTGTCTGAAGAAGAGCTATCGGCATCCTTGATGCAAAATTTAAGTTATATCAGTCAAGATATCAGGTACATCTCCACAAAGCCTTTGTTGTACAGTATTAAACGTCAGTATTTTCTGTTTTGTTGCTAAAACTGACTAAATATAAACTGTTCTATCATTGATATAATTTTTTTCTTTGATAACATCAAATCTGACTCTGAAAATGAAGTGGTCGATAATACCCAAACGAAAATCATAAGATTAGCTATTATCAACCGTAACTGAAATTAAAGTTCATATACTATTTTTAATGCCAAGTCCTCAGTGCCAAAGTGGTCGAGTGGTAAATTTCATGGATTGCAAAATCTGGGGTCATGAATTTGGTCCCACCAAGAGCCAAATATTTTTGTTTTTGTTTGAAAAGGTGCTGATCCTAGACCTAGCCCTATTACCAGATGGGACAGCTCGTCAAGTGTGGAGAACATTACATTAGAATTACGTGTCATACGCAGATGTTAAAAAATCATCTTGCAGGTGAAAAGTATTATACATCAAGTTACTGAAATCCTAAAAAGTCCTAAAATTAGACTAAATCACATTATGGTTGATAACAACCTGACATGGACGATAATTCAATGCCTCATGTATATGAAATGGACGGATATATTTGGACTCTCTAGTGTTCTACATAATGAGACATACGTAAAATGTAGAAAATATTAATGATAGTTACCCGTTATATTTATGGTCATATTTCTAACATTAACGAATTGTAGTTGGAAATTGAATAATGCTTAAATGGTCAATAATACCCCATCTTGCTCTAATTAAACATGGATCTGTTAACCCATTTATACCTAAAGCCACATATGGACTGGTCTAAGTCATTGATTTACTGAAGAGTCTGTTGCTTTTCAAGGATTAATGAGTTAAGTGGACAGGGTAATATTCACCTGTTTGATAGGAGTCTGAAGGTCCAGTCCTTGGGAAACTCCCAGATCAGACTCTAACTATAAGTTTAGATTAACAAAAATAGTTTAAAACAAATTTTTCTGATGAGTGGATGCTGATTGAAGTCTTAAGATTTTTTTTCTGTTCAATATATATGCATTCATCAGACTGTAACTAATCATATATATGTGGAAAAATCAATAATATAAATAAAAAAAAATTCTTGGATTTTAAATTATTTGGTCAATACCTAAGTGAATTTTCAAGGGACTTAACTCTGGAATGCCAAAACTGATACTTAAAATTCAAAAGTCATCAAAGTCTTGAATATTATGCATGCATTCATTTTTGTCAGTCTGAATGCTTTTTTTCATCTTCAAACTCAAATTACTTGAAAACAGAGTATCATTCAGAAGTGTAATTAATTGGAAGATCATAAGTTTATACTACCATGATTCAAAGCACATTATCAATTAAAACAAAACTGACACCATGACTGAGCAGAAAAAAGGCAGTCATAGCAAAGGCTTTTTAACTCATCAGTCCATGAAAAACAATGGACTCTTCACTAAATCAATAACTCAGATCAGTCCTCATGTGTGTTTAGGGGTGAATAAATTAATAAAATTCTCATTGGCTAATTCCTCAGGACCCTTTTCTGAGCCACTGGCTCAAATGATCTTACACAAATGATGCATGCTTTTTATGATCCCAGGAAATAATGAGAAACCACAAATGAATATGAAATAGATATATACCGGTACTACTGCACTTCATTTACAGCTGCTTATATCACCATAAACTTGAACAATTCCTTATGAGAGAAAACACGCCTAACCTTTACACCCTAAAAGATGGTGAAAAAGAACCACACCTACAAAGAAGAGCTTGGTAACTCGAGTGATGTTGGGTTGTCTGTTTCAACAAAGTGTATGTAAATAATTAATAACATCTTATCTATGTAGTCTACATTCTCTTTTTGATCTGCTGTGTGGGAGGAGAGATAAATCTATTTAGTAACACAAACCCCTTATGTACTATTTTATAACAATTAATTGTCTAATCTGCAGCTTCAAATTCTTGTCACTGGTGTTCTCCTGTGGCTATAATGAGGTAATGACAATACATTGTATGTAGATACAGAACTATTTTTAACAATTATGGGCACTAATGTGTATCTATTTTAGCATATATGTATGTCAGTGAAATTGAATGTAGTATTGTTAATAAGTGCTATTAACTAGTCATAACATTGTCACCAACACCTTCATATTAACAAAATCTATGTATGTGATTTATCATTTTACTATGTGCTATAAAACTTTCACAAATGGTTATTTTTTGCCATTTTATGACATAAAACGTATTCACCCTGTCTAAAATTCGCCCTAAATCACCATAGTCTCATGGCGGACGTGTATGTCTGTGCTACAATAACGGGTATTCAAATAAAAAATTTTCCTTTCATTTTAAATTCCCAGTCTCATCTAAGGACAAAAAAGGCAAAAAATTACACAGGAGCAAAATGTTCCAGGTATATCACAGTAGTACATCCAAGAGTTTTTCACTTAAATGGAGGGACTGTTTTCCCATGGGTCTAATTTTGTTGTGTTCCTGTGACCCACAATATAAAAGTTTACGAGTCCCAAGTTAAACTTCTGAGCCCATTCTGAGTAAAAAAGGACTTGATATATTCCAACCATATACAAATTTCATAATCAGATATAATGGCTAATTTAAATATAGATATTGTTTTGGTGGTGGTTAGTTTTTAGTGGTTGAAGAAGTTACAATGTACCTGGGCTTGAACCTGTACTGGCAAGTGGTGAGAGACTTAATGGTATAAAGTGTGATGGTCTTATCATAAAGGCCCACATTACCTAGTTTTTTTTATTTATTTATTTATTTATTTATTACAGTGGAACCTGTCTTGAGAGACCACTGTCATAGAAGATCACCTGTCTTGAGAGATCACAGTCGTAGAAGATCACCTGTCTATTGAGACCACTTTCTTAAAACCACTTGGTTCAATAATCCTTTAAATAAAACCTGTTTTGAGAGACCACCTATCTTTTAAGATCACATTTCAGTGGCAGTAGGGGTGGTCTTTCAAGACAGGTTCCAGTATATTATTATTTTTTAAAGGTATGATCCGGTTATCTGGAATCGAACCAGGGACCTTCAGACTTCCACTAACGTATTGCACTACTTTTTTTAAAGGAAGACTTAGGTTATTACCTGTTCTCAGGAAATGAACACAAGACCTCCCATATGCAAGATGAACCCTGCAATTCTTTCTTCATAATAGTTGCCAATATATATCAATACTACGTGTCTACACACCAGGGTTGCAACCAACTAGATAAACAAACCTGTAAGACTTTTCATCGACCAAATTGTGATTTTCACTGCCTAATACCACATTATTTAATCAGTCCCCCCAGCAGTCATCCTTTCCACTCATTTTTTCAGATACCATAACAATTTTTATTTACAAACTTAGCCACAGGATATAACATAGGTATTACATAATAATATCTTTGCGAAGACAAAGACAGACAGACACACCCACACAAAACAAAATGTAAATGGTCTGATCAAAAGTGATTTCCTCAATTATAGAGAGGCATAGGAGCAACAAATATAAACAAACCTCTCTGATTAATGGATACTGCCAATATTCTTAGATTTTAAATAATTTGGTCAATGGCTCAGTGAATCATCAACAGTGCACCAGAGATTATGCAAGTTTTCAAATTTTCAAGGGACATAACTCCGGAATGCCAAAACTGATAACCATTGTGACTAATGATCGCTTACAGGTACATAAACATTTATCCAAGATAATACTGTTTGAGCTTCCTTTATTACATTTTCATCCCAGAAAGCAGTTGTTCACACACAGCAATCATTTCACTAATTTAACTTCACTGAATAGACTTAATGATTTTGATTAATGTTATACAATAAAAAGGATTTTTTGATGTTGCTGTCATATTGAAGTCTCATTATGCATATGATATAAACAGAAATATCAACCTTACTTTGTACAATACATAAATCAGATCATTAAGCAGTATGCCCAACATCTTTTAACTTAATATGAATAGTGTTCTACGCCACACTCAACAATTTTTCAGATATATGGTGGCGGCCAGTTTTTTATGATGGAGGAGAGAACCTGGTTACAATGTAGCCTACCTAAGAAGAGACCAGCAACTTTCCACAATTAAACTGGCAAACTTTCTCACAAAAATTAGCTTAGGTTCCAGCAGGGCTCAAACCTGGGCTGACCAGAAGGAAGAGATTTCATAGTTCATAGAGCAATGCTCTAGGCCTAATCACCTAGCCATCGAGGCTTCCCAAACATCTACCATAGTCTATTCAGTCAAAAAATAAAATAAAATAAAAAAAATTTCAAACATACATTATTGATTTTTCACCCAAAATTTGTCACGAAAGCAATTTGCTTATGTGTAGCATAATATTTTTAAGATAAAGTTTACAAAAAGTACACTGCAGTTGGCTATGCTTAAGTAAATAACACGATAATGAATAAAATCAAGATGTTTAAGTTGCTTCAGAGCTTAACTAGTCATAAAAATATACAGAAGTCCCATAACTCTGGTAAATACAATTGGCCATAATAAAGCATATCCTATGCTTGATTGACACAAAACAACACACCAAATTGGTTAAAATTTTAGGAAAGCCACTGAAGATATTTCACAAAATGTAGGAAACCGGCAGAAAGATAAACCAAAACTAATATGTTCACTAATCTGCAATTTCAAGGTGTGTGTGTGTGCCCAGAAAATCTGATATAGGTCAATAATATCTATCTATATGGCATAATAACAAATTTGTATGACCGTGGGTATAAGAAGGAAGTCTCTACTGATATAGATCAATAACAGATCTATATGGCATAATAACAGATTTAAAGCAGAATTTCATTCATTTCATAAATTTGTTTTTGTTTAAATGGTGTTTTACACAACACTCAACAATACTGAATGCTGTAAATAAAAGCAACTACGTAATTTAATGCAAGTGTCACATTTTGTGAAGTTATATACTTGGTGTAATTTCTATTAAAGCAGAACATTTACTGGGCTATAGCTATATCTTTTTACTGATACCCCCCTCCCCCTCCAAAAAAAAAACGGTTATGTAAAAAAACAAATAAATCTAGGATTCTCTGCTGATTTTTCATTTTGATAAACAATTATTATTTATTACTGGGTATTTACTAGAGAAAGGAATACATAGATGATTTCGCTGAGTCTTTGTGAAAAGTAATATGTGAGGTAGGCTTTATTCATTGTGAAAAATTCATAAAGTATTTAAGTTATTTGAAAAATTTCATTTCAAGCAGTAGATCTAATGTCGTGTAAAGGGGAAATTAGATTTCTATACATTTTAGATTTCCTTGTGAGTCAATTTTTTTAGCCAATTTACATGTATGTGAAAACTCTCAGTTGTATTTTGTATGGTGTTAATATATATATATATATATATATATATATATATATATATATATATAATGCTTAAAAAAGATTAACTGTACTTCGTCTCCCTTGGCTTTTTAGAAGTCTCCCTACTTATGTGAGAAGTCTCCCTCCAACAGCTGGAGGCAGAAGTGAAGTCTCCCTCTTTCTTAGACTCAGTGTGAGGCCTGAATATGTGCTTTTCAACGCTATTATAAATACAGTTTCAGACCCATTAAGCGCCCAGGGGGCTACAAAAATCTTGAAAAATGAGTGGGGACTGAATGGGACCAGTCAAATTGACGTAAAACAGTTATTTTTTTTACAAGGCACAGTGGTAAAGTTGCTGTAGTTATTACCAAGGATACCTATCAACATAATTCTGCTGCTGGGGGACTACAGATAAACTGTTATTTACAGTTTTTCGGGTCCACATCTCCTTGTCAACCAGCAAGCATATGAAAAAAAAAAGAAGGGGGGGTTGGTTGGTTACTTATAGGGACAAGGGTGCTTATTGGGTCGAATACGGTACCTGAAGCATATCAGAATCCTGTGTATCTATATTGCTGTCTGGTAGAGTAAAGCTATTACGGTGTGATCTGCATGCAATTATAGCATTTATATGAATAAAAATATCAGGTCACTTAAAGAAATTTGTCCAATCTATAATGTTACCCTGAAATGAATGCTAATATTACCAAAATAAAAACAATATAACTGTGAAAACTATTGGGACCTCATGTTTTACAATTGTGCCACCATCTTGATGGAATTGTGCATTAGACACTATGGAGGATTATTATGTGTGAAAAATATTTTGAATGAAAGAAAACTATTTTGTAGAATAAGTTTGTTTGTATTTTTATCTATTTTGTTTTTCAAAAGTTACTGTAAAATTGTACTTTAATGTACAAGAGATGTCTCGTGTCCTTTCATTCCCATAATGTAATGGCGAAAGTTGTAGAGTGTTCCCTTGTTTGAGATATTATTTTTTGACACTTTTGTAAAGTAACCTGCCAAGTCTAATATATATTTAGTGGAAAGCAGTATTTATTTGTAAATTGCATTGGAACAGTATTTTCAGAAATAATTGTTTTGTCTGCTGAATATTCATGAAATATTTGATATTCATTGAACAATTTAACAAATTTTCTGCCATTCAACAAAACGATAACTGTTCAAACGATAGAGTAATATGCTACTATGATTTTTCTTTAAAATTAAAATTTAACTGCCCCACTCCAATGGACCGAACTACATGTACATATGATTTCCTAAATTTAAATTGCATCTTAGATCTCAATTAAACTAGGCTAGCCAGGACACACATTTCCATCAAATTATTTTCTTAATTTATTTTCTTGTATGTCTTTTCTTGTTTAATTGTCAATATTTGTTTGTTTACCTATAACATCTGTTTCAATTGGCCAACTCTGATATGTCATAGTACAGTGGCCAAGTTTTCCAGCTGTCAATTAATATGTACTTTTGCTACTGGTCGAAATTGATATGTGCCAAGAATGATAAAGCAGAGACTGTGATGGGATGAGTTAACAAGAGACCCATGGTCCACATTGTCACCTGAACTGTGTTGGCTTCTTACAAATATGAGAATCTCAAAATTACAAATTATTTTAACACTCCTTGGGAGTGGAGGACTTAAAAATGAATGAAAATGACAAAGCCAGGACATGTCAAAAACATGTCAAAATTAATTTTCCAATTTATTCTAAAAACAGGAAATTGAATCAAGCATCCATGTAAATCATGTTTATCAATCCATGCAGCAGTTCTGGAGAAATTTTCAAAGAGGGGTACCCTGTGAGACCTATTTTGCTGACCTTGGATCCACTGCTGAGTCGATCTTGTCAAAGAACATAAACATGGTAGGGGAACTTGGATACCGTACTTGCTTCCTTTATCCTTCATCAGTTTTGAAGAACAAGTGTGTGAAAAAATGCCCCTTTTTCTTTTTGCAGTTTTAAAATTTCATTGTCAATATTATCATACAAAAATGATTGAAAAAGATCTAAAAGGACAAAAATTTCGTAAGAAATTGTCCGATTTCAACGAAATTAACAAACTTGAATCATATATCTATGTAGATCACTCAGATATAATTAAATTTTCAATCCATTCAGTGGTTTTAGAGGAAAAGAATTTTAAAGAGGGGTATCCCCTGGGGCCTCTTTTGTCCCACCCTGGATCCACCCTTGGGCCGATCTGGCTGAAATGTAAAAACTTCTTAGAGGACCTTGTACTTGCTTCCTATTAAGTTTCATCAAAATCCCTTCATCAGTTTTGGAGAAGAAGTCGAAAATGTGAAAAGTTAATGGACAGACAGACAGATGGCATGACAGGCAGACAACGTACAAAAGGCGACCAGAAAAGCTCACTTGAACCTTAGGTTCAGGTGAGCTAAAAATGGGACGAGATCACCCAATATACCCAGCATGTGGACAATGTCAGAAACGAATGTTTTGAAACATGGAGAAGACCAACTTAACCTGATTTAGGTATGAAATGATGATGTACGAAAGTAAATGTAAAGAATATTAAGAATAGAATATATACATGTATTAACTGCAAATCACACATGCTTCTTTGGCACTCGGTAATCTTCATAAAAATTACCAAAAGTTAATTTGCAATGGCCAGAGTTATTGTCAAACTGATATAATGGGTTATATTTGGCAAGATTGTTGCAATTATATGCATGTATTTGTTAATTTAACCATCAGGTGGTCTCTATAGGAGATAAAATATTACATAAAATGTGCATGTAAACTTTTGCACCAATGACAGCTCATATCACTTTAATATTGTTACTGAATATTTAGCACTCTGAAAATCAGGGTAAGTAATTTCAGAAATCTCAAAAACTGTAATTCTGCAAACTATATGATAACAAAACTTACATCAAAGGTCGATCTTAAACTTCAATATTCACAGAATCAGAATCTAAATAAACCTCTGCATTGTATGATATGTAAATTAATAGTCAAATTAACCCCCTAAAGACACACTTCAACGGGTTAGTGTCATTGACAGTGGTGGAATGAGTCTAGTCAGGTCTCTCACCTCTCTGGACAGGTAACTGTTGGTCAGTAATTCATTCCTGGTGGGTGACTTAGTTGTTTAGAGTGTACCTCTCATGGAAAAGCTCCCAAACTCAATATCCAGCATAACAGGTAATACTTCAGACTTTGAAAAAGGTAGAGAAAGTTCCCCAACCAAGTTCATACACAGCCAAAGTCAGAGGTGTTCAGGATGAGGCTTAAGTCAGAAGTTTTATGTCATGGCAGACAGGGTGTCTGGGTAGCACAGTGATTGGTGCACTTACTTCTCACCAATGCAATCCAGTTCAATCTTTGGACTGCACAGGGGAGTATGTGAGATGGTATAGCAGTCACCAATTTGTATACACAGATTTTTACTCCAGGTACTACAGTTTCCTCCCACAGCAAAGACTGGTTACACCAACATAAGAGCCAATGACAGACATGCATATAAGTTGAAATAACTTGTTTGCTAATTGTTGTAAAATAAATAAAGTTTAAACATTAAAAACAAAAACAAAAACCAAAAAACCAAAAAAAAAACCACAGGTATGGCAATTTAAAGAATATTCAATGCAGTGGCATTAAAGGCCTTAGCATAGGTTAAAATCTTTTGCACTTCGTCAACAGCTGGTTACATCTACATTGGCCTATAACTTCAGGAGGTTAAACAACTGTAAACCAAACAATCAGGGTACTAAGTAACCAGAAAGGTTTAGCAGTTAACAGCAAGTTGAGTCTAAATTTTCACTTTTCCAAAATTTTAACAACTGGAGACCATTGTACAGTTGTAAATTGCAACATTGACATCAAACAAAATACAAATATCTCTGCATTGGGATACTGAAAAATAAAACTGACTGACTGAATAGATTCTAAATTTCTCAAGATTTCTAATTTTGTTGCTATACTAACTTATTTGAGCCATGTTTGCATCACAAATAATTGTTTGCCACTTTAAAGCCATTTCAAAAGAGATCAAACACTCTTTAGAGTAATGATGGATCAATATATATCCTCTATCTGTGAAATTATTATAAACTACTAAGAGTATTGATGAATCAATACATGTCCCATATCTGTGAAACCATTAACAACATGCATTCTGAGTTTTGTTATATTAATACATGTCCCCTTCCTGTGTCCCCTTCCTATCAAATAAATGGTAAGCAATTACAAAACTTTAACCAAAACCTTAATTATAGACAGACCAGCAGGTGGACAAAGATAAAACCTACAGTACTGACACCCTCCCCTACCCACCCAAGTTTTACTGGTAGGGGGCCAGCAAACAAAATAATCATTGGACATTTGAATTTTTGACTTTCAAATTCTGAACCATGACCTCTCGCTTACAAGGTGAAAATTCTAACCAACAGTGTCAATGCCAGCAGTTCAACATAGAAATAAGAAAAGAAAAATAAGTTTGTTTCTTAGCAGGAGCATGTAAAATATTTTTATTTCAAAATCTGGTCAAAGATTACTCAGGAAGTCAATTGGAAATCTGATTTGAATTATCAAGTATAATCAATTTTTAAATGTATTTAATGGTCCCTAAAATCTTATCTTATTTTCATTCACTCTGTTCAAGGCTTTCTCAAAGTATCAACTAATGATCAACAGTTAAAGCCAATGGCCATCTCTTTTTATCAAAATTTTAATTATCCTTGACTTTATTTAAGACATTTGTATACATGATTCTGAATAAAAAGGGAAAGATGAGAATTTTGCACAGGCTAGACAAACCATTGCCATCTATAAGGAAACACCTATATTCTTACATCCTTAGTGAGGTGATTTAAAAGATAAAAAGAATCTAATTTCCTCTAAATCAATGAACTTGCACCCTTAGTTGATAGACTAACCTATGAAATCCTAAATTGGTTTCATTAAGGAAATTACTTTCTTGTGTGGCATGTAATTGAACAAGCAAGTACATTTGCATACTTTTGAAGTAGTAAATAAAGACTGTTCATATTAGAGTCATGTATTCCAGAAAGACCAACAGTTTTGTCCATTTCAAAATCTGTGAATGACTTTACTCGCTGACATATACACAAACACACACATGCTCACATACACACACAGACACTCAGACATGCACACAAACAGATGCTCAGATACAAACACATATGCTCAGATACATCTGGACAAACACTCAGATACAGATACACAAACATGCACTCAGATACAAACAGACCAGTATATTTATTTTGTCACTATCAAATTCAGTGTATCATATTCTAGCCACTATGAAGTTCAGTATATCATTATCTAACTACAATGAATTCTGTATATCATATTTTAGCCATAATAAAATTCATGTATATCATTTTGACACTTCTATAGTGTACATATAAATATCCCCCCCCCCCTCCCCCCCAGTTTTGTCCATTTCAAAATCTGTGAATGATTTTGCTTTACACAAACACACACATCTCACATACACACACAGACACTCAGACATGCACACAAACAGAAGATCAAACACATATGCTCAGATACATCTGGACAAAACTCTACAGATACACAAACATGCACTCAGATACAAACAGACCAGTATATTTTTATTTTGTCACTACAAATTCAGTGTATCCATATTCTAGCCACTATGAAGTTCAGTATATCATTATCTAACTACAATTTCCATAATAAAATTCATGTATATCATTTTGACACTTCTATAGTGTACATATAAATAGATAGTATTTTGTTTATCTACCAGGAAATCCCTTCAGTAATCTCAAATGAAGATCTACATGAAAAATGTCCACATAATTCATATCTTTTCCTGCAGAAGCTAGTAAAACTTCACTTCATGTGTTAAACTATAAATACAGTTAGATCTGTCATGTGTCTTAACTTACTAACAAATGAAGATAGACTGGTCTAAATCATTAATTTACAGAAGAGTCCATTATTTTTCAGGGGTTGATGAGTTAAAGCTTGTCAGTATCACACAGAAGTGATACAATGACTTCTTTCTGTGAATGATTTTAAAACAACATGTGCAATTTATCTCCTGACAGACTTAACACCAGAATCATACATAACTGAACATGACTTCTACCTACTCCAATCGCTGGATGCGTGGGAGCAAAGATACACAAAATATTTGATACATTCCTAGATAACTATTAAGTATTGATATGTCCATCACACAGAAACATGCCTAGAATGTCCTATGTTCACCACAACACAAACATAACCAGTCCAAACAACACAAACTTAAAGCTTACATCAATTTAAATGTGTGGTCATTTCTCTAGGTTGCCTGGATGTAAGGCATTTGTTGAGCAATTTTTGTCTGATGATTCTTTATGAAGGTCATTTCAGGCAACACCTACAGCAGATATCAAATGTAGATTTACTTTGATATAGGTACCTCTAGTGTACAGAATCTGAGTTCATCACATCACAATAAATGTCATTTCAGTTTAGTATGACTAGCTCATGTTATTTTCTGTTGATTAAAGCCATATCTTTACCATCTGGTGGCAGTGACACTATATAACCACTGTCTATAAGAAAATTGTCATTTATCATCTCATGAAAGCCAACTGCATAGGACTCACGTGTGTTTCAGGAACACTTGTCAGACACTAGGCTTCAGTCGGTACCTACATCTATCCTTTCAAATAGTGAATTTAAACTCCACTCTGTCAATTCAACACCAGAATTCTTCAGTAATTCGTCTTTTAACGACTGTGTCTTTAACTTTCGTAAGTCAAAGTAACCATCGTGCACTGTACTGAAGCAGCATCCTTTGAACATTCGTTATTGCGCACTGTCACTTGCGTAAACAGTCCGAGGACAAAATAAAAGTTAGACAAATTATATTAACTGTCAGTATAAATACCATTTTACCTGATCGCCAATATTCATATTGTTGATTTAAAATCAACAAAAGTTTATCTAGTAGAAAATAATTTTTTGTCACTTCTTTATATTTTTTTCGGGGACTTTGATTATAGGCTTTCATCAATGAATAGATGTGGGATCTTCCAGGAATTGAATGTACATGAACAACTGAGCGGGAAATTTGAATTACAATTATTAAACAGTAAAAGGAAAATCGGATATAAGTAAATATAAGGATTGAACTGCTGTCAGATGGCATTCATGGACTTATGAAAGGCAAATTTTATCATGAAGCGCTTCATGAAATTTGCCTTTTTCCAGTTGGCATTCATAAGCGCATGAATACCAACTGGACAAAAGGCAAATTTTATTATGAAGCGCTTCATGAAATTTGCCTTTTTCCAGTTGGCATTCATAAGCACATGAATGCCAACTGATAGCAG
The DNA here is from genome assembly GCA_030159075.1 of Atrina japonica. Classification (NCBI taxonomy): domain Eukaryota; kingdom Metazoa; phylum Mollusca; class Bivalvia; order Pterioida; family Pinnidae; genus Atrina; species Atrina japonica. The sequence goes on along the minus strand of BROG01000142.1, from coordinate 1,264,969 downwards.
TTCAATCCTTAAGTGTGTATGCAAGTAGTGCAAATGAATTGTCATTGATCTTACTTCAGTGGAACACTTAACTGTAACAGGTGTACCAGAGGACCTAAACAGTCAACCAAGATGCATGCATATAATTTTCAGTTCCCTAAAGGGGCCCAATCCTTTACATTTACAATAGTAAAGCCTTGTTTGCTAGGAATACTTCCTGCTAAAATTTGCCCAGTGCTTTGTCTTTAGAGAATATTTCCTTGATGTGAAACCTTAAAGAGCAATACAAAATGGACAACAACAAACAGTGGTGGCCCCATTAATGGATTTTTTATTTGTTTTGTTTTACTGGTGTTTTAAGACGCAGTGGTGGTGGTGAGAACCTGGTTACAGTGTACCCACGAAGAGACCATCGGTCTTATACAAGTAAACTGGCAAACTTTCTCACAAAATCAGCTTGGTATCCAGCAAGGCTCGAACCTACACTGACAAAAGGCGAGTGACTACAAGGTTTAAAGTATAATGCTCTCACCACTAGGCCATGGGGGCCCCCACTGACGGGACATTTCCTTTGGATAGTAACTGTGGTATATGGAAAGGAAATAGAATTACAAGTTGAAAATCAATAAATCACATGCCAATTTGTTACCTCAAGGCTACAGTCAGATAAACTGAAATTGCTAAGTCAGTTTTTTTATATAAATTATTTTATTTTTACAGAAACATAATCTACTGTTCATCTTTTATGTACATAAATGTAGTTCATTAGACAGCCTGCATGTTGAAAGTACAGGGCAAAGAATTTTGTTTTGGGTCCCTAACATCCTGCATACTATTATCTCTGATTTGTTTGTTTTAATGATACAGTCAAACTTTCATGAACGACCACTTCTGTATAAAGGGCATCTGCCTATAAAAGTCATTCCAATACTGTATAACTTTTGTTAACTTTTTTTTATATAAATAAATTAACCACTTTTTTTAGGCCACCTGTCTATAACGGCTACTTTTGCCTGTTCCCTTGAGTGCCCTTTACATACAAGTTCGACTGTATTCCATGCCACATTAAACCATTTTGGGGGGATAATACAGTGGCATCCAGTTTACGCTGGACTAAGAGAAATTCTGGTTATAATGTACCCAGGAAAAATGTTGAATTTCAGTAAGTAAACTGAAACTGGTAAACATCCTTACAAAATCTGCCTAGGTTCCGACAGGGCTCGAATCTGCAATGAGTAGGAGGTTAAATACTTAGGTTTAGGGAGACCCACACTTTAACTCATAAACCCAAGAAAACCATTGAACTCTTCTGCAATGACTTAGACCAGTCCAAATGCATCTTTAGAGGTGAGCGAGTTAACCAGTTTAAACATGTTAAATGGTATGTTGCATTAAATGTTAACAACTTAACCATCCCTGTGTCAAGTGAATTAATTATACAGGTGTCGTCACTTCATAGCACCTGTGCTAGATATTACAAAACATAATCTTATCCAAACATTGAATACAATTATGACAGAAAAAGACACAGACTTTTGTTTATATGTTTCTGTGAGAGAGAGAGAGAGAGAGAGAGAGAGAGAGAGAGAGAGAGAGAGAGAGAGAGAGAGAGAGAGAGAGAGAGAGAGAGAGAGAGAGAGAGAGAGAGAGAGGGAGAGAGAGAGAGAGAGAGAGAGAGAGAGAGAGAGAGAGAGAGAGAGAGTGAGAGTGAGAGAGAGAGAGAGAGAGAGAGAGAGAGAGAGAGAGAGAGAGAGAGAGAGAGTGTGTGTGTGTGTGTGTGTGAGTTTTCAATTTACAAATATTACAAAAATTACAAAAAGCATTCTTGCAAGTCATATGCCATGTATAACTATTTCATACTGATTGTGTTGGTATAATCTATTATTTCCAGGTGAAACTATCCAGGTAGAAGATCTCCCATAAATTTTATGTTACAATAACTAGCTGCTTCATAACATATTTCATTATATATCAACTTACCCAGTGGTTGTTTTCTGACTGGAGGATAAACCCATTTGTTCCAAAAATGACTCCGGAATACTAGGCATCACATTATCCCCTAAGGTCTCCTCTTCTCCCTCCTCTTCCGAATTTTCCTCAATAACAGGAACAACTGAATTTGAGTTGGACATGTTTGTTAAAAGGCCCGTTTCTAAAGTTTCTGTTAAATCTGGCATCCTCATAAATTTCATCTGTTTTCTCCTCTTGGCAAGGTTATCCTGGAATTACAGCAAACACATATACTCAATGCCCAGAAATCTGAGGTTATTTGCAAAAAACTATTTAAACTTCCAAGATATGATTCCAAGATTTATTATGTATACATGCATGTACTCAGACATGCCATTTGGTTCACTTACATCCGTCAAGACTCTGCTCCTGTACACATATAAACAAGTAAAGCACTGTTTGTTGCTTCAAAACAAATAATCTTTACATATATCAGTCATATAGACGGCAGATATCCATTTCAAAGAAAACAACACTAATTACAGATGAAGTACCAGATTAACTTATAATAAACAGAGGGTGGGCTACAATGACAAATAAACGAAAATAACAATAAATGCATCAATAACATTTACACCTGATAGAGGAGAGAGAAATCTGATAGTTCTTCCTTATCTTGATTTCATCATGTAAACACTCATTCTTAGAGTAATGGTGAATCAACAAACTTATAAACCTACTTGTGAAAATGTTATAATGTGAATGGCAAGCAATTACAAAACTTAAACCAAAATCACTGGATGGACAGATGGACGCAGAAGAAAATGTGTAATATATATACCCCCATCCCCATTCTAACCCAGTTTTATCTGATAGGAGACTAATAAATGCCATCTATAGAAAAACATGTATCCAGTTAATGCATTGGTCACATGTGACAAATTCCATCATTGTTGCATGCTAAACACATGGAGCTACTCCGGAGCTACAGGGGTAGCTCCAGCATGTGGTAAGGACTTTGAGTAGTCATGCTGCATGTAAAGTCGCCTCTTATCATATCGTATCAATGCATTGGTGGTCTTTAACGGACTGCCGTGTGTAGTGGCAAAATTTGATTGGCACTTAACTTATTGACCCCTGTAGCCACATTTGGACTCATCCATTTCAAAGAATGGTGAAGTCCACTGTCAGAATTCAGGAGTGTTTAATCACAATAAAAATTTCAAAATTATTTTACATTCAATATTAATTTGTTCACCACTGAATTTTGACAATATACTTTATAGTTACTGATTTGAGTAAGTCTAAATGTGATGTGATATTGTCACAATAACTCATTATTTCATGACATCACTTTTCAGGGATATTTACATAATTTTGCCGTCCTAAGTTACAGGACAGCATGTATTTTAAAAGGGCTATAAACAAAAGATATTTTGATTCTATCATTACCTTTTGTTGTCATTACTTTCAAACTCCCATTCAGAAAGGGTTTCTTGAATTGTCAATATTCAAAAGAAGTAGCCTAATGAAGGATTTCTGTATATATTACAAAAGAAAAATTATTATACTTACAGTTCTATTACCTATCCAGGTAAAATGTGACAGAGTAACTTAGCCTACAGAACATACAGATTTTACAAAAGCTTAGATGTAAACAGAGAGATATAAACATACAAATTTCATATCAATTTCTTCTGCGTGCGTAAGCTTTCACTGAGACATTAATAAAACTGACTTCACTGTATGTTCCATGTACCATTTACAGTTTTTTGTTCACCAGTGCATACGTTACAGTAGTTAATTTTCAAAATTTAAATGCAAGGTAAACAATAAAAACCAATACATATACCTACTCATTTAAAAAAAAAATCACTTCATGAATCTATATTACACACCAATATAGAAACAAAATTTGAATTTTATGGTGAATTTCATGCTTCAGTCTTTTCATACATGAATATACATGACACATGCTAACTCCATAGGATAATGAAATTATTTTAACAAGAGGCCCTAGTGGGCCTACTACACTCACCTGAGAACCATCTACCAATGTGGAAAGAAGACCAGAAAATTATGTAAGCTGATCTGGCCAAAAAAAAAAACAAAACAAAAACCCCCCCAAAAAAACATAAATATGATAGAGAACTATGTGTACTTCTTTCATCAAAATCTCTTTAATGGTTTTGAAACACAAGCTGATAGTGCAGAAAAATGCCCCTCTTTTCTGCAGTCTTTAAAAATTCATAATAAAAAATTAAAATTGAGATTTAGGCAAATTCTTGCACAAAAACATTTCTTCAACTAGCTTCAACAAGCTGATAGTGCGGAAAAATGCCCCTCTTTTCTGCAGTCTTGAAAAATTCATAAAAAAATTAAAAATGAGATTTAGGCAAATTCTTGCACAAAAACATTTCTTCAACTAAATAAAGGTAAAACACATAAATAAATGCATCATAGTGAATACAAGGGGAGATAATAAAAGAAATCATACAAAAATACAAATGTAAATGAAAATTACTCTGAAAAGACCTAAAAAAAATGTGCCAAAAATTGCTGATCTGGCTGAAAAATACCAACTTTGTGTTGAGGACCTATAGAACTTACTTCCGGTACAGATCATCAAAATCCCTTTTAGAGAAGAAGTCGAAAACGTGAAAAGTTCAGACAGATGGATGACGAACATTGAGTGATCACAATAGCACACCTCAGCCTTTGATTCAGGTACGCTAAAATTGCTACCTTACTTTTATTTAAAACAGAAAACAAAGTAAATTGCTGACAAAGTGCGGAGTACTGTAGTTCTCATAAAAGCTAAATCAAATTGCTGATGCAGACAGATGGATGGATGAACAGACATCATCAATTTATAGATCAGTAGTTGCATTCTGATCTGGCCAACAATGATGTTAAATAAACAGTTTACTGTTAATATAAGTTACAAACTGTTCTTTCTCCCTCACACACCAACAGACAAAAACAGAGATGCACCAACAGACACACACTCACAGACACATAGTACACACCGACAGACACTGACAAACACACACACAGAAACACAAACACACCTACACATGAACACATACACACACACACACTTAACACACCAACACACACACTTAACACACAAACAAACACAGATTCTGCTCTTACACTGTATTTATGTAATTTGAAAATCAACATACACTGCAGTCAAATCAACTCCATATATACATCCTGCATTATCATTAAATTTTCACATACCGGTAGAATATAGATGCAATGAAAACGCATCTAAACTTCAATTATTTCCAAGTCCTTATAATAATTGCATTTTGACACTGCAGATCCTGAAGCACCAATCAAGTATATAAATCAGTGTACAATGAAGTTGTAATTACGTAAAAAAAAAAAAAAAAAATCAGCCAAGCAGCACACATATCTTTCTCTGCCAATCTATACTTTATATAAGTAAAATGATCCACGTTATAGTGACGACAGAAAAACACGGGTAACATGTACTTCAACATGTGATCATAACACAAAGTACAACTCTGTAATGTATACTGGTGGTGGTCACCTTTGTCATAAATACAAGATGTCTGGCTCAATTTACCAATATTTTTCAAAGAATATTATGACTTCAATTTTGATCAGCTATGAATTGAAAGACTAGCCCATCTCACACATTTTGTACATTAATAGTAGTGCAGCTAGCATTGTTCTTCTTCACAGAAGTTGAATAGATACAAGTGTTTTGTTTACAATTAGTGCAATTGGCTGATTACCTGACAAAGTAACAACAACATAAAATCATATACATGTACAGTGGACTCTCACTATTAAGATCCCCTGACTGACATGCCGAAACAGAAAACCAGTGTTGCAATAATAGTCTCGTAATTTCAATGGCTTTGTCAAGCAAAATTTAATATTAACATACTGACTGTTATTTCCTTCATTGCAAGTATACAGATCAGTTGCATTTATATTCAATGCTTGACACACAGCTGTTACATCATATGAATCCCCTCCCCCTGAAAGACAATTATACAGAATGAATTTCATATCCAGTTGACTACAGATTCACAGAAAATGGTAATATATATAAATATATATATATATATATATAATTTTTTCCATGAGCCATTGCATGTATATTCCAAGTTTTTTTTTCAAAAAATGAAAAACAATCCTTAATTATCCTTGCAAGTGACCTTTCTCAAAAGGTCCAATAGGGGACCTTTAGGTAAATTTTTCCATTACGATGTCACAATTAAATGGCCCATCAAACATTTGTGTGATTAGTGACGTCACACTCAATCAAATTAAGGGTATGTTCATAATCAGGGTACACAAATGTTGCTTCAGTTGCCTGGGTGAGGTTGACAGTCACATGAAATCTCCATTTTAGACTTAGAACAGTGGCCATAACATCAGGTAAACAAGGTGGTCAGTGGTCACATAAGTGAATTTCTTTAAACAATAATTACAAAGAAAGTTTCAAGAAACTGCATGAGGTGGTTTCATAAGCAAAGTGGTCATTAGGCGAGGTCCCAATGTATATGTTTTTGTTACTTAGTTCCCTCAGTGTATCTCAATTAAATTCTGGTTTGTTTACTGATGTTTTTTATTGGTTCTCATACAGCTCAGTGAGTTTAAGTTGCCCTGGATTCAGCATGGTACATTAATACACTGAAACCTGTCTTGAAAGACAACCCCATTTGCCAGTGACAGGTGGTCTGTGGAAAGAGATCTTATTCAAAAGATTGTTTAACTGCATGGTTTTTGGAATGTGTTCTCCTAAGAAAGGTGGTCTTCTATAAGAGTAGTGTCTCGAGATAGTTGCCATTGAATTTTCATTTATCTCATTTCAATCATCAACTTTTTTTATTATCAATTTTTTTTTATTTTGTTCCTTTCTTTGTTGTTGTTTTACTTTCTGCCAATTAAGGGTTACCATGTGACCGTTTTATAGACACTGACAGGGTATTGGCAATTCCCCTGTCAGAAATAAAGTTTCTACCTTTACCTATCACTAAATTACTTTGTTGAGTACAAATGTATATTGATGAGCTTAAAAAAAAATTACTGATTTATCATATGGATTTCTTAATTTCGATAGTGATTTAGTGATATCATATATTTTTTTATGTTTCATATTTTAAACATGGAACTCTAGACATTGGAAAAATGTTTTGATTTTCATTGTATTATAATATATGTAAACAGTTAAGTTTAGTAAGTGCATCAAAGACGGTCAGCAGAACTTTGTGAGATGTTATATTTAAAACCTAGCAGTGAAACTTGAATCCCCTGCGAGTTTTCAACATCATCAACAAATGAAATAATGTGAAGCAAACAGAGTACATTATCAGCTATTGATTAAGTCCTGTGACTTTTGACCTGTGCTATGGACTGCAGTGAGAATTCATAAATGTGTCACATTTAACATGACACCTTGGTTTAAAGTCTCATCCAAAACATGTGCCACTTTCACTTGTTTTTAAGATGTTTCGTTCTACAGTGGCCAGTGAACCTGTTTATTTTGTACTCGGAGGAAAAGAACACATGCTTACAAGTGGACAGGCATATGATATGGCCAGGACTTGAAGTCATATAATTGACTTAAAACTCAAGTTCAACTTTTATTTTACTATTTTGACTAGAAATGTTTGTAAATGGATATGACCAAATAAGAAACAAATTTTTTCCCCCCATTCACATAAAAAAGTTTGAGTCAAATTCTCATAAACAAGAGATCCCAGTGGGATCTTGGCACCCACCATGGAATGTTCTATGTCTGATCTATGACAGATTGTTCTTTTCTCTCTTATTTTCTCTTATTTTGTGTCTCAACATTGAATTTGAAGTTAAATCCATATTTCTGTGAAATACTTTTTTCACAAGATTATAGCGAAACTGAACTTGAACTGAACATATTACATTTTAAGAGAGAATGGAAATCAACATGGCCGACAGGTGTCCAGCTTGGATTTTGATCTCTCTGAAAATGTAATACGCACATTTAGACCTCAGGGGTAACCCCCATAATCAATTTCGAAAAGATTCCTTCAGTACATTCTGAGCAATACATACTTCTATTGTCAAAATCCAAGATAGCCACCTGTCAGCCATGTTGGATTCCAATCTCTCTAAAAATGTAATATGCACAACTAGACCTCAAGGGGAACCTTCATATCAAATTTTAAGGAGATTCCTTCAGTCCTTTCTGAGAAGTAGCTGTAACAAACTTCCTTTGGTCAAAATCCAAGATGGCCGCATGACGGCCATGTTGGATTCCGATCTCTCTGAAAATGTAATATGCACAACTAGACCTCAAGGAGAACCTTCATGTCAAATTTCAAGGAGATTCCTTCAGTCCTTTCTGAGAAATAGCCGTAACAAGAATTGTTCAGGACAGATGGACCATGGATGCAGGTCCATATGAAAAGCCCACCATCTATTGATGGTGGGCTAAAAAATTAAAATACTTTGAGTATATGGTGCTCAAAATTTGAGTATGTACTCTTACTGATTTTTTTGATGTCTTCATGAATTCAGCAACATTATTAACTATTGTGTGCTATAAATATACAAAACAAAAACAGTTGCAGCATTAATTCTGTATTTTTTTTATCTTTAAATCTTAAAAAGTTCGTTGAGCTTGAGTACGGAGTAAAGTTGGTGACATTGGCCCAGGTTCCAGCATAGCCCTTATTATGCCAAGTGTTTGATGAACAGTCATCATTCTTTTAAAAGACATATTGGTATGACTCAGTCCTTGGGATTTAAATTTGGAAGTAAATTATCAGATATTATTTAATATCAGTAATACAAAAATACTTACACAACATAGCAGTTCCTCCATTGTCCCATAATATTCCTATGAAAATGACATCGATTTAGGGGGAAATCAACTTCAGTAAGCCAACAAAATGAAATATTTTTGTGGAATTGTATACTACTTCCAGAAAACTCTGACATTCAACTCAATTGCCCTTAAGACACACTTGGGCTGATCTTAGTCATTGATTTACAGAAGAGTCCATTGTTTATCAAGGTTGATGAGTCAACACTGAATGTTTATTTCAACAAAATGTCAGTTTTAGAGAAGCTTTGATCTAACAGCTTAATTTATTTTAGTGAAAACTTGTCTAAACATGTGCTGTCACTTTGTAGGTACATTAATATAATTAATGATGCAATCTTTTTAATTTGTCACCTGTAAAACAAAGAAATTGATTTTCATATTGATGTGTTGATAGATAAAGGAAAGAGCCACTCAGTGATAAGAAATTTCTGAAATCACTTCAAAACCTTTAGTCCCAAAAATGTTCAAGACTTACTGATTAAAACCAATGCTGAAGATGGGAATTATAGATTGCTTAAAGATTTTAAAAGACGCATGCTTTTATTGTTCAAGATCAATATACTTACATAACTTGTTAAAATGCCTTACCTGTATTGATATCTGTACCAAGTAATGTCAGAGAAACTGATTCATTAGTCCTATGACCTAAAACACATCACGAGCTATTACTGCAAAAAATGCTTACTACATTCCCAAGATGCCTCAATACTTTACACATCAACTAAAAAATGTGTATATAACCATCTGGTGAAATATACATAAAGCGGTAATTTAGAGAATGATGCTTTTATCAAAATTACACTTATTGACTCAGGTTTTCATGTTATCTTGAATTCGTTTCTCAGGAATTAATTGATAACATGATGAAACCTTTTTTTCTGTTGGCAACAGCCACTCTATCACAAGCTGCAAGTTTTGCATTGGGAATTACACAAAATTATATCAAAATTGAAATTGTTTTCAGGGATAATAAAGTCCTCCTTTCTCAAATAGATTGTTAATTTTAGTTGTGTTTTATGCCACACTCAACAATTTATCAGCTATATGCTGCTGGTCAATTTTAAATGGTGGAAGAGAGAACTTACAATGCACTCAGGAAGAGGCAACTTGTGGAAAACTTTCTCACAAAATTAACTTGCATTCTAGCAGAGCTTGCACTCTAACTCACTAAATATACACAATAAACACTCAGAAAAAAGAGAAAATAAAATCATTTTCCCTCATCTGAACCCATCCTGTGAGCTGCAGTCAATCATTTTGCTGACCATTCTTCATTATACCAATATCACTCCAACTGTGTGAGTTCCTACTCAGTTCTTTTTCAGACTACTGTCTTATCTGTACATGTATATGTGGTCACATTTATTAGACAGTTACCTCCTTTAAGCAGTCAATTTTAATTCCTCCCAAATGTTTTCCTTACAAGGCTAATTTTAAGAATTTATAGTCCCCCATCTGGGGCAAATTGTGAATATATAAACTGAGAAGGGCACCCACCTTCTTAAGATATATGTGTGACGAAATATGGTGAGTCTAGGTGAAGAAATGAAATAGGTTTGGTCTGGAACAATAAAATCAACAAAGGGGAATAACTCTTAAAAAAATAAGGGTAGTAGGATTGCAATTTTGCATGCGACAGTCTACTTTAGATGTAAGTCCACACTAAATATGGGAAGCCTAGTTGAATAAATGAGGAGAATATGGCCCAGAGAAGTAAAATCAACAAAGGAAAATAATGATAAAAATAAGAGTGATTGGGGCAAAAATTGTGTATGCAACACTGTCTACTTAAGATGTATACCTGTACCAAATATCAGGAACCTAAGGTAAAGAAATGAGAAAGATATGGCCCAGAAAAATAAAATCAACAAAGGGGGATAACTCTAAAATTATGGGTGGTAGGAGTGCAAATTTTTGTATGTGACACTCCATCTACTCAAGATGTATACCTGTACAAAAATTGGAGAGCCTAGGTGAAGATATAACTTAAGATATGGCTCAGACAAATAAAATCTATAAAGGGGAAAAACTCTATAAATAAGGGTGGTACAAGTCATCCATTACATCCTCCAAAGTTATCAAGTTAATCCAATTAAACTGCCATTCAGTTTTCAATGTGCCGGTCCCCTGGAATCCAAACATGTATTGTTCCCATAATCAATCTTTTAATGATGCTTCATTTGAATAAATACTGAATTTTATATATTATTCAAATTGATACATGAAGTTTTATATACTGTAGATTACTTTTACTTTTACTTATTATGCCTCGAACAGGAATTCAAATTCATTACAAAATTTTATACACAATAATTGCCTAATTTTCGCGAATAAGATGTATACGGGCATGTATGTTGCTTCTACAGTGTACTTTTTTAAATTGTCCATTAGTCCTCCCACATTCTTTTATCCATCCATGTCTTTGTTTTAGTTTCTAAATGATGTTTTGTTGGTATCACTGTCCGTGAGGACGATGATTTACTTTGTTTCTTTTCTGAGGAGTCCATGCAGGATTTTAGATCTTATTTACCCGGATGTTTGTAATTGACTCAGATTGCATAATGGCTTTATAACTAGATCTTACAGCCCTTGGACTTTTTAGAAAAGAAACAAAGTAAATCATTGTCCTATCACTTTGTGCTGCACAGAATTTTTTCCATGAGCAATTGCTTTTATACCCCAATGATGTTCAAAAAATGAAAAATAATCCTTAATAAACTACCAAAATGGGTACAGAAATAAGCAGTTGCTGTTTTATATGAGATGTAAAAACAAAGGAAAATAATACCAATTATAGAAAAAGAGTATAAATCTTATTGCGATATTCATTAACCCTGATTATCATGTTTTTTCTTTTTGAATTGCTGTTGTTTGATATGGTAAAAAGCAAAAATCACTCAATGGTAATAGAGGTCCATGTTAAATAAAAAAAAGTGAAAACATGATAAACAAAATGACAATCAATAGCTGATCAATTTGGAGACTGAATTCATCAATTCACCATTTTAATATTGTAAAATGTCTCTCTGTCATTATGAGTACAGTTTTACTGCCCAAGTACATAAAATGTCCAAAAGACACATAAAAGGTATCCGATACTACTACTGGTCCATGTTGTCGCTGTCATATTGTTTGTAGCAACAAACTTGCATAAACCTACTAAACCACCCCAGAAGGCAGTTTGAATGGTTTGATAAACTAGTTTGGGTTTAGGATAAAACAAATGAAAAACCAGATTTGGTTCAGAACCGTACATTCGTAGAAGTCGTGAATTCAAATGTTTTTCTAGTTTATAAACACGAATTCAGATATTCGCGAAAAGACAAAGGCCTTGCAAAATGTGGTATATGCGGATTAAAAGTAATCTACAGTATGCACATGTTATATGTTTTGTGACCCTCCCTCATTTTAGAGGTCATATCTCTTAAGAGGTCACTTTCATTGTTTCCCTTGGGTGACTGGGTAGTACAGGTTAGACTGTATATGAACCATTTCGTGAACATAGACATTTTACAAGCTGTTAACAACACACAAGACACATAATTACAGTATGTGTCATTTGCATTAACACACACTTTCAGAGATTGAGAAAAAGAGATGCACACAATTAGTGTTATTTGTTCTCTCTCTCTCTATTTCACACACACACACACACACTCATTTGTATTAACTATACAGGTATTGTTTCTTTTACTGAAACACAATACAGATGATACTGTTCATACCATATAAAATTCTATTCTTGCAGTATTAAAGTTTAAACATGAGCCCACACGTGGGTGATAAACGTAGATATAACTAATGTAATGGAGCACCTATAATTGAACCTGGTGTAATAATTCTAGGTAATTAAGTTCTGTCTCATGTGTTTATTTCTGGCCACGTTTATTTTAGCAAATGAGTTTACTATAAAAGTAGTATTTGCAAGGTCATAATGACTACTTAAGACATTTGAAAACTACAATATCATCCCACTCTCGTCACTCCTAGTGGCAGCAAAATCGTATTTTCTAGCGACAGAAACTTGCTAAGATCTCTGATGTTAAATGATAATTAAATGTCGCTCAAACTAAGTTAGAAAACATGAGTTTGTTTTCTGTAGTTTAATTTCCTATTGTTTTATGTGATGCCAACATTTGCTCACTTACATGGAAAAGTCGCAAACTTAAGATGGAGTACTATTAATTTTTACCCATGATATGAACTTACGCCAAATTAGTGGGGTGGGTGGGTGTTGTGTTGTTGATGTTCTTTCCTGACATGGAGCATCTACTGCAACGCCCAAAACTGACCAATAAAAAACATCAACATCAAAAGTTTAAAGTCATTTTCTTCATCCATATCTACATAAAAATTCCCCTAATGTACTCTAAGTAATCCTCCATGTATCGCACTGCCATCATGGCAAAAGGTCATTGAGTGAGTTGATCAAGTCACCTCATTTCAGTTCATTATTTCCCTCAGAAATACCTTTTTTTTTTTAATTGTAATCAGCCATGTTTTTCATAACAGGATATCACGTTGTAGTCTCCTATACTATGAGACTATTGTTCTCAAAATAGTCAATGGGAAATACCCTTTGAAATGGAACTAATAGCAGGCCGTTTTGGGCGCTATAGTAATACAGCATCAGAAATCTTAGCTTATGTATACATGTACATACAATGCAGTAGTGAAAGGGCCTGGTTCAGAGCATCTGTATTCATGATTACTCAATGAAATAGCTGTCTAGTCAAGACAAGTTTATCTGTTTGAATAATTAATAAAATGTCTCTTCTTTAAGCTTTATTAATCATTGTACACCTTTTTTTTTTTATAGTTATCAGTATGGCAATAATATGTCACAATAGTAATACTGTTGCAATTGTTCTTTCTGCAATAGCAATACTATTGCAATAGTCAATTTTCCCTTCAATGGTCATCCCTAATCTGAAGATCTATGATATTCAGTTCTCATGCTGAGGTGAAAGAAATGTTTGTATCTGCTTAAACATGTGGCCTTGGCAGCAAATGATGTACCTCCACTGGGCTCCTCCATGATCTGTTTGAATATTGTGGGGGTGGGGGTTCAGTACTAAAATGGTGCAATCTGACAGTTCATGATAAATTGTGTAATCCACTAAGAAACACTAAAAACGATTGGTTTCAATAGATCGCTTTGATATCAAATAACTTGTGATTATTGCCTCTAATAAAAATAAATTTCCAGTTAAAGAATTGCTCTGTAATCCATTTCCACACATATAAATCTTTCCCTAAGTGTTGTGGATGTGTAAGAGGACACCAGGAACTCCTAGAAAGCCTCACATATATTATGATCACTGAGCATATTGCTTCTCATACAGACAATTTGTAGACTTTTGTTTACTTCTGCAATATCTCATCATTTTGCTCCTGTTTTCAATTACAACCTACCTTCATACAACTATAAAAATGCACATGCATAAACAGCATTCCAGTGTCTCTTGCCTTAAAACAGATTTCATTCTTGCATATACAATAAGTATGATAATTGGTTTGACCCACAGCTAACCAAGATATTTCATAAAATACATCACATGAACAACATTTACAAATATTCACTGAGAAATGAATGCAAGACAGCAATAAGATGGCAATTTTGATCAAATCAGTATTTCCAAGGGTAATAAATCTGGAAAAAATCATCAACGTATGCAATCCTTTACAGATTTACCACAAATGTTGAGTATTTATAAGAATGTAATAACAATGAGAGAGAGAGAGAGAGAGAGAGAGAGAGAGAGAGAGAGAGAGAGAGAGAGAGAGAGAGAGAGAGAGAGAGAGAGAGAGAGAGAGAGAGACAGAGACAGAGAGAGAGAGAGAGAGATGGAGAGATTGAGAGCTGTGTATCAGACGATGATTCGCTGAACCTTTGGTTCTTTTATTGTCGTAAGGTGGCTGGCTAAGTGGTGGATTAGGGAGGTAAGGAGAGAGGCCTTTTCTTTTGGAGAGACTGTAGAGAGAGAGAGAGAGAGAGAGAGAGAGAGACGTTTTGGCTGTCTCGGTGGGTTTGGAGGTGGAGAGAGACTCTGGAGCCCTGAGAGATCCAGTTTGTTGTTACGGGGGTGAAGTGAGGATGGCGTCTGAGAGGAGAGGGGATGGTGTGAGCGTAGAGAGAGAGTGGAGAGAGAGAGAGAGAGAGAGAGAGAGAGAGAGAGAGAGAGAGAGAGAGAGAGAGAGAGCTGTACTATACATTAAACAACAGAAGGATAAGTCAAATGAACAGTTAAGAGGAAAGATGATTATCATTTCTCCATTTCACTTCCTGGATTGGTAAGACAACATAACTACATGTATCAATAATACGGAAATCATACTTGCTTGCTCCTTTATACTGAAACTGTGAAGAATGATTTGTTGTCCAGCATTAACTAAAGAGATCTATGCAGCAAATTCCACGGATAACCTTCACAGTAAAACTATAATGAAGTACCTGTCCTGTACAAGTTTATCAAGGAAAATCAGATTATATTAAATACTTTACACTGTGTAACTATTCTGCATTTAAATTGTATCCTTTAGGTGAAAACAACATATAGGAAAGGTGTGTACATGTTCATTCAAATGTTTAAATCACTGGATGTAAGTATTAAACTCTTGGTGCCCATTGTTGTATCATTGTTTGTTTTCTTTTTTTTTAATCTGAATCACAAAGCTGTTATTTCTGCAGAATTTTTGTTTTGATTTAGAACAGTCATCAATTTAAAAATTTGTCACAACACAGAAATTAATTACAGACTGTTGATCAGTTTAAGCTTACACACAATAGGAAAATACAATTTTTACACTTATTCACTTAAAACATTTTTATTTTCGTTATTAAAGAAAAAAATGGTAAGTTGAGTCACAGTAGTTCATATTGTACAAATACAGTAAAACCTGCTATAGCAGCCACCTCTATATAAGGATCACCTGTCTATAAAGGCCAGTTTTGAAAAGTCCCTTGACTGCATACTTCAACTAAATTAAACCTGTGTATAAGGGTCACCTGCACATAAAGGTCAATATTCTCTGGTCCCTTGGGTGGCCCCTATATACAGGTTTTACTGTACATGTATTTGGTTGTATTGTTGTTTAACGCCCCACATGTATTTGGTCCAAACTTAGGTTAATAGTATTGAAATAAATTGACATATATGATATTTACTGGGAACGTGGATTAACTTCTAAGGGGAGACAAGTAATTGTATCTTATCGTGAACCCTGCCTTACAGACTTTATAAAAGTAAAATTATTTATTGACTCTTCACCAGTAAACCCTCAGTTCACTGGGACACCAGGACATATGTGCGATGTACCTGGCAACAATTATTACTTTGATTTTTATTTATTATTTGAAAAACAATGTGCAGAAACTTTTGATTCTCAGATAAATTGCTGTGTCTAAAATTTAATTCATTCCAGTGAGCATCTTAGGTCACAAAGCCAACTGTGCCAGTTACACCCAAGAAGCAACTACAGTAGCAGAAATTAAAACTTTAACCGTTAATTAGCTATGAATGTATGACCTGAAAAACAGAAGGTTTCAATTTTTTTAATAGCAATCATTCTTATTAAAATGATGTTTGGTTATAGGGGTCAGATTACACAACAGACACACAATTACAATTTAAAATAATAACCAATTTGAATTGATAAAAATTCACAACTTTAATATGGCTTATATATGCAGCAGTGACTGGTTTAGTAAGCCTTTATAGGAGTGATGGGATAAGGATTAAAATGCCAGTTGTAATTTCATTATATTTTAAAAAATCCACCTCTGTCTCAGTGGAGACAATATGGAAACATTTCTTTTTTAAAGTATTCAGAAAGATACTTTTATGTCCACTGAACACCCCCCCCACACGTACAGACTAAATTTATGTAAGACTTTTAAGTACTTATCTTTAACACCTTGACATCTTGCATGTATCTATATCAATAATCAATTCTGTGTTGGGTTCATAACAGACCATATTCCCCCCATGGTGAAGTACTTACACTGGCAAACCATCTCCGGATTTTCTGGACAACTATTGCTCAACTACGGTATACAAATGTTAAATAAATAAAGATCAGCTGTAAACAGAGCTGAATATGAGGTTAATAATGATGATTATAGGGATGAAGACAAACATGGCTATAAATTCAAATGACTGAAAGTAGTAAACCGGATTAACATGAACACGGTGCATAAGAAACCAAGTTGAAACAAGTTATCAATGAGTTTCATACATCAATCAAGAGAAAAGAACATTTAAAAGTGAATTTGTACATTTACAGAGACACTGATGGTGAAACTTACGATGCTCTGAGCTGTGTAAACTGATTTCTTCGGCCTAGTAGAAGTTGAAATCTGTTTAGTACGCATGTAGTGACAAAAGTGTGCAATTTCTTATATCCTGTTGTTCTGTTATTTGTAAGACAGCCAAGAGATGCTGCACTCTACTTGTACTACTTGTAAATGTATTTTATACACAGCCAAGGTGAATCAAAGAAGATATATATATATATGCCCCAGAGAATCTAATGATGTGAAACATATGATCTCGCCAAGAAAATAAACAGAAAAAAAAAACATGTGTAAATGCTAAATCTTCCCTGTCAGCTATAACATTACTCCACCCAATTAACTCCATCAGTACAAATGAACAGAGAAATACACATTAGTGTTTGTAAAACACTATCCTACTGGTTCTATTGACCATACACTAGGTCACAAGGTCACTAATGATCTCTGTCATTTGAAGTCTTTATTAGCAGGATGCATATATACAAAATCTTTTTATAATTTTAATCTATGCCGAGGCCAAAGATATGGATGAGACATACAGAAAAATACCTCAAGAGAAGATATTTTACGATCTGGAATGAATACAAATAAACTGTAAGAAAAGTAAAAATATTGTTCAATTTGTATTGCAACATAAAATTTGGTTGTTTTATTTTTCTTTTCATTGTTATCATTATTTTTCAATTTTATTTTTTTCATTTTTTGGGATTAGTAAATAATGTATGTGGTATGTATATTATTGCCTACAGCATTTAGGACCTGCACTCAATAAAAAAATATCATTTTACCTTTCACTTAAAGCAATAAAGTTGTTGTTTTTTTTATTGTAATTAGGTACCCAAACATATGAAGCCTAAGTAAGACCAGAGTTTGGTATACATCAAGGCACATACATTAAGAAGATATTGCAAACTGATATTTAAAATTATGAAATTAATCCTGATTTTGTCTAACTGTACTATTTTAAAAGAGAGTGAGAGAGAAGGACAAAACAAAAGCAAAATAATTTGTTTAAACAATGTAGGCGAGTAACCAGGTGTAGGTATATAACTGCAATATCATACAAAGACCTGAAAATCTGAGCACCTGTTTTGCTATTTATTTCCACAGAAATTATGTACAACTAAATAAAAAGTGGAATTGTAAAAACTTACCTCCTTCATTTTCTTTCACAATCAACAAAAACTACAGTTGCAATGACAAGAAGAGGAATTTTCATGTCAATTTTGATATTTACCAAAGGAGCTTAGGTAGGAAGTTAACGTGACTGGATCAGACTTACATATATCTTTCAAGTCTAATTGAAATTGATGCTATGATGTGAGTGAAAATTAAACAGTAAAGGAGCAAACACCATTTGCTGTACAAGATTTTATAACTGACATTAACGTCATTTCCATTTCTATAGTCACTTAAAGACAGCTCTATAGACAAACAAATTGAACATTGAAATCTTTCTCTACTGCAAAAAATAACCAGGCTTAGCATTTAAACCAAAAGGTATGATGGAGTCAAACTGATTATCTTTATATCTCAGGTAAGAAGTACAGGTGTGTAAGTGTATCAGGTAATACATGTTATACAATTCTTGATCTGTCACTTGGGGTTTGTATTCCTATTCAAAGACATATCGAAGCAAAAACATTCAACAAATTATAAATAAGCCACTATTTTGAAAAACTGCTGGAATCATCTGACATAATAGTCAACATATATAATGGGTCATAAATTTTTTTGTAAATGACACCTTCTAACAATTGCTTTCAACAAACATTTATCACTTCTTCACAGATTACTTACATCACCCCAAAATCACTTTTTTTAACAAATTACTGATGTCATGCAATCATCACCACTTCACAAATTATTAACATCATCAAATCATCACCACTTCACAAATTATTGACATCATCAAATCATCACCACTTTGCAGATTATTGACATCATCAAATCATCACCACTTCACAGATTATTGACATCATCAAATCAATGCCACTTCACAGATTATTGACATCATCACCATTTCAGATTATTGACATCATCAAATCATCACCATTTCACAAATTATTGACAACATCAAATTATCAACACTTCACAGATTATTGACATCATCAAATCATCACCACTTCACAGATTATTGACATCATCAAATCATCACCACTTCACAGATTATTGTCATTAGCCAATCATCACCACTTCACAGATTATTGTCGTTAGCCAATCATCACCACTTCACAGATTATTGTCATTAGCCAATCATCACCACCTCACATTATCGACATCATCAAATCATCACCACTTTGCAGATTATTGACATCATCAAATCATCACCACTTCACAGATTATTGACATCATCAAATCATCACCATTTCACAGATTATTGACATCTTAAAATCATCACCATTTCACAAATTATTGACATCATCAAATCATCACCACTTCACAGATAATTGACATCATCAAATCATCACCACTTCACAAATTATTGACATCATCCAATCATCACCACTTCACAGATTATTGTCATTAGCCAATCATCACAACTTCACAGATTATTGCCATTAGCCAATCATCACTACTTCACAGATTATTGTCATTAGCCAATCATCACCACTTCACAGATTACTGTCGTTAGCCAATCATCACCACCTCACAGATTATTGACATCATCAAATCATCACCACTTCACAGATTAATGACATCATCAAATCATCATCACTTCACAGATTAATATCATCACCACTTCAAATATTATTGACATCATCACTACTTCACAGATTATTGACATCATCACTACTTCACAAATTATTGATATTATCAAATTATCACCACTTCACAGATTATTGACATCATCAAATTACCACCACTTTAAAGATTAATGATATCAAATCATCACCACTTCACATATGATTGACATCAATAACCCCTTCACATATTATTGACATCATCACTAATTCACAGAAAACTGACACCAACAAATTATCACCACTTCACATATTACTCTTATCATCACCACTTCACAGATTATTAAAATCATCACCACTCCACATATTATTGCTAACACAGATTATTGACAACATTAAATCATCATCACTTCAAATATTATTGATATCATTATCATTAAAGATGACTGACATTATCCAATCATCACCACTTCACATATTAATGATATCATCACCACTTCACACCTTACAGACATCATCACTACTTCACATATTACTGACATCATCACCACTTCATAGTTTATTGACATCAACAAATCATGACCACTTCACTGAGTACTTAAATCATCAAATCATCACCAATTCACATATCATTGATATCATCACCACTTCAGATTACTGATATCAAATCATCACCACTTCACATATTACTTAATGATTGTTTTTCATTTCTTGAACATCATCGGGGTATAAAAGCAATTGCTCATGGAAAAAGTGCTGCACAATGAATTTTTTCCATGAGCAATTGCTTTTATACCCCGATGATGTTCAAAAAATGAAAAACAATCCTTATATTTATATACATTAATATTTTTCAGTGAAACTGTAGTCCACTGGATACTAAATTCATTCCAGAACACTGACTTTGCGGGGGGTGTTTTCATATGACGTAATGGCTCAACAGCTGTTTTGACACCAGAAGTAGTTCTATTTTCTGATTGCAAATACTAATGAAATAAAGGTTTAATTTCTTTTTTTATATCATTTTGAAAGAAACTAGTGATATGGACAATTTTGAATACTTATTCTCAGATTTAGTTCGCGGTTTTTAATATTCGACCACTTAGTATTGGCGGGTTAAATGTGTCAGAGGAGAATTGCCCGAATGGGCCGTGTGCAAATGGCTGATAGGCCTACCATGTGCGATTTGGATAGCAACAGATGATCGTTGTTTACAACAAATTTTTGTTTGAATTCTGATATTTTATCAGTGGAATATTCCACAGAAATTTTGAGTGTGACTGTTAATATTCGTTCAAGACAACTGGAAGTAGCTATTCTATTTGATATTTTACCAATCGCTACATCAGCTGGCAAATGCTGTGAACTGCGAAGGGGTGACCATTTCGTAAGTAGACCTAATTCAGTATATAGGCTAGCCCACTAGCAAATCCTTGAAATTAATTGAAACAAGACAAATGCAGATTATGTTGTGAAATAACAAACTTTTATTGTTCTGTTAAGATAATTATCAACACGTTCGTTATGGAAAATTCGTGTAGGCCTATGAATTATAATAGATCCATATGTCAATTCAGACTTCAGTTTTTACCAGCTGATCATATAGAGTATCCCATCAATTTACTGAGAATTCTATGAACACTACTTATGCTCGGCATTAACATTACAGGTTGTGAAAAACAAGATGGGCCTGGTAATTAGCCTAGCAATTAATAGGATTTGAGGTGAACTGAGAGTTGATTTCACGTGATGCGAGTGACGAATTGTATCTGACAGGAATAGCCTATATGGTGCAGAAAAGCAAGCTCTTTATCAGAGATGCAGGACAAAATTGCACTAGACCTGACTCCCTTTTCAAATTACTTATAAGCAAAGTAACTACGAAGCAAATTTTCATTTCTGTGGCCTGTGTTTCTTTTCATAACATGACCTAGATCTATCACAATAGGCCTATGATATGGGCATCTACAGTGTGCTTCAGATGCAGGCCTAGCCTTGTGTTTTCGATTTCTTTAGGTGATTTTTGTTTTGTGGTAATCAATGGCTTTAAATAAAAATATGGAATGAATGTGTGTTATTTTATTCTTTAGTGATTCATTCATATGTTCAGAGAATACTTGTCCGACAAATCGCTGCCGTAACATGGTCATGGAAAGGGTTTCTTAGATATTCAGGTATTCTTATGCCAGCTAGCGGTTAACACTTAGATCATGTGATGACTCAATGGTTTTATTGATACAACAATACGGATATTCTGTATAACTGCAATGAAGGAAATTACAGTCAGTATGTAAATATTTACTGATATCATCACTTCTTCACGTATTATTGACTTCATCACCACTTCACATATTGCTGACATAATTACCACTTCACATACTATTGACATCGCCACCACTACACAGATTATTGACATCATTACCACTTCACATATTACAGACATCACTACTTCACAAAACAATGACATCATCACCACTTCACAGATTATTGACATCATCAAATCATCGCCACTTCACATATTACTGACATCACCACTTCACAGAGTACTTACATCATCAAATCATCACCATTTCACATATTATTGATATCATCACCACTTCAGATTTCTGACACCAATCATCACCACTTCACAAATTACTTACTAATATCATCACCACATTACATATTAATGACTTCATCACAACTTCACATATTGATGACATCACCACATCACAGATTATTGACATTATCTATTCATCGCCACTTCACATATCATTGATATCATTATCACTTCACATATTATAGACATCATCACCACTTCACATATTATTGACATCATCACCACTTCACAGACTATTGACATTATCTAATCATCACTACTTCACATTATACTGACATCACCACTTCACATATTATTGACTTCACCATGACTTCACATATTACATACATCACCACTTCACATATTATTGACATCATCACCACTTCACAGATTATTGACATCACCACCACTACACAGATTATTGACATCATTAAATCATCACTTCACGCATTACTGACATCATTACCATGTCACAGATTATTGACATTATCTAATCATCACCACTTCACATATCATTGATATCATTATCACTTCACACATTATTGACATCATCACCTCTTCACATATTATTGACATCATCACCACTTCACAGACTATTGACATTATCTAATCATCACCACTTCACATAATACTGACATCACCACTTCACATATTATTGACATCACCACCACTTCACATATTACAGACATCACCACTTCAAATATTATTGACATCATCACCACTTCACAGATTATTGACATCACCACCACTACACAGATTACTGACATCATTAAATCATCACTTCATGCATTACTGACATCATTACCACTTCACAAAATTTGACATTATCTAATCATCACCACTTCACATATCATTAATATCATTATCACTTCACATATTATTGATATCATCACCACTTCACATATTATTGACACCATTACCACTTCACATATTATTGACATCACCACTACACATATTATTGACATCATCAAATCACCACCACTTCACAGATTATTGACATCATTACCAGTTCACAGGTTATTGGCATCTACCTTACTATGTGTATATGAATACCACACTGAATCCGACCCATTTTCACAAAATATGGGAATGTAAGATTTTTTATGCCTGTGTATAGCTCTTATTTTGCTATTTTAGATCAAGTACAAGAAGCTTATGCCCCTTTAAGATAAAATACTGGACATTTGAGTGCATAAACAAGATAACTGAATACAAGGATAGTGGGCATATATATGCCAGAAGAAAGTAGTCATTTGAAAATTGAATGCACTATTAAATGAGTGCAGCGAATCAAAATACTTCTTTAATATAACTGATAAAATATGTTGTTCCCTGCTCACCAAGGGAAGTAGAAGAGGGATTGACAGCAGGACGACTTTTTACAATCAAAAGCATGGATTCAATTATTTATAAAACACATTATCAGGACAAAACAAGAGGCCCGAGAGGGCCTCAATTGCTCACCTGAAAACCATCTACAAATGTGGAAAAAAGACCCAGAAGAATATGTATATGTAGGCTGATCTGGCCAAGAAACAATATTGCAGTTTTAAGAAATTCGTTGAAATATCTAAAAACTACATTTCAGCAAAATTCTTGCACAAAAACATTTCTTCAGCTATATACAAGTAAAACACATTAAAAGAATATGATCACAAAGTCTGAAAAGACTTCAAAACATGTCAAAAATTTATATTCAGATTTCTATGACAATTACAAACTTGAATCATACATTCATGTAGATCACTCATTAACAATCTGTTTTTCAATTCATGTAGTGGTTCTGGAAGAAGATTTTTAAAGAGGGGTACCTTATGGGACCTATTTTGCCCAACCATGGATCCACCCCACGTCCAATCTGGCTTCAGCTCAGGTGAGCTAAAAATACATATCAAAGCCACAAGTTTGATCAAGAACCCTCTCCTAAAACTACTAATTGCACACCTCAAACAAATAGAGTGAAACTTGTGTATAACAACATCCTTAGGGATACAAGAAAACCAGTCTTTATAGGAAGGTGGTCTTTGTACAGAGGTTGATTTGTACACGAATGGTACTATTGGGGACAGGTCTTTGTGACCAGGTCGTCTTTATACATAGGTGGTCACTAAAGCAGGTTTTACTGTATTTTTAATGATGGCCTGAAGCCAACCATGATGAAGTTGATGGCTTTAGAACATTAATTATGAATATAAGACTTGCTCAGTCATTAGTAATAAGATCTGGGTTTTTTTTTCCACAATCGTGCACATCTAAAAAAGCCAATTGAATTCAACACCTAAGTCATGTATTTGAATTACTGGATCACAAATCAATGAAAAACATTGTCACGATTAGCACTTCTCAGAGTTTGAAAAGAGTGACAGCAAAAAATATGAGATCACACCTTCTCTTACTCCTTTGGAAAGGATAATGTCAAAAATAACCAAAAGTATACGTGGGTACACCATATATGAATTTTGTAATGACAGCAAATCAATGTCTGATCTTACAAATAATAGAGCTGTGAAAATACACATTATTAATGGAAAGACATAGATGATGAAGTGTCAAAATTGAAGGCGTAAATTCTACATGAAGTAGGCAAA
The DNA here is from genome assembly GCA_030159075.1 of Atrina japonica. Taxonomy (NCBI): domain Eukaryota; kingdom Metazoa; phylum Mollusca; class Bivalvia; order Pterioida; family Pinnidae; genus Atrina; species Atrina japonica. Next base: position 1,240,038 of record BROG01000142.1, on the reverse strand, counting down.
TCAAATGATATGTTTTTAATTAAGTGTAACAATGTCGCTGTCTGTTGCATTTCAGATGAAATGTATCAAGAAATTGGTAATTTGCCAATGCAGGTAACACAGTCATAGTTTTTATAGTTGGATGCAATATATCTTACAATGTTTTTTGTTTAACTTTTCAACCCCTGAAAAACAATGAACTCTTCTGTAAATCAATGACATAGAACAGTCCAAATGTGTCTTTAGGTGTGAATGGGTTAAAAGAAAAGTAACAGTATTGACTTCTGACAAACAGTTAACACTTTAACTCATCAACCCTTGAAAAACTGTGGACTCTTCTGTAAAACAATGACTTAGAACAGTCCAAATGTGTCTTTAGGTGTGAATGGATTAAAAGAAAAGTAACAATATTGACTTCTGACAAACAGTTAACGTTTTAACTCATCAACCCTTGAAAAACTGTGGACTCTTCTGTAAAACAATGACTTAGAACAGTCCAAATGTGTCTTTAAATGTAAATGTGTTAAACAGCATACAGATGCTACATTTAGAGAAGAAGACTTGGTAGTTAGTGACAACAATTTTACCTCACACTGTTAAAACCAAGAGTAACTTACAATTTTTTTTACAAAACGTGACTTAAGCCACTTTATTTGGCTATTCTGAAATTGCACTCACAAGCTCAAATATAATCTTGAACACAATACAGTGAAACCTGTATATAGGGGCCACCCAAGGGACCAGAAAATATTGACCTTTATGTGCAGGTGACCCTTATACAATGGTTCAATTAAGTTGAAGTATGCAGTCAAGCGAGCTGAAAAAACTGTCCTTTATAAACAGGTAATCCTTATATAGAGGTGGCTGCTATAGCAGGTTTTACTGTACTTGAAATCACATCCTAAATTAAACAAAATATCCCATCTATTTATTTTTTATAAATGTAATCATTTATTTCATTTTTCTATCTCTTTTTTTCCCTTCTTTTTATCCTTATCCTAATTATTATTATTATTATTATTGTTTATCAGTACAATTCTACAGACCGTGTTTGATGAAGCCTGGACCTGACAGACTCACAGAGAACCCAACACAGTGCAGCAGGCATAACTCTGACATCACAGATTCTTAACATTTAGTCTTGGTACACCCTGGTTTTTGCATATTCAATGCATTTTTGTTTTGTTCTACTGGTGCGTTACATTACACTCAAGAATTTTTCAATTATACAGTGGTGGCTAATTTTTTAATGGTGGAGAAGAAACCGCACATACAGAAAAAAAAAACTGCCGACTTTCCACAACTGGCGAACTTTCTCACAAAATCACCTGGCCTAGAACCTATGCTCACAAAAGGTACGTGAGACTTCCTGGTATAAAGTTTAATGTTCTAACCGCTCTGCCACAGAAGTCACTCATATTCTAACCACTAGACCACCATTATTCTATGTCAAACAGATACATGTTTTTTTATGATAGGTACTTACTTACTCAAGCATAAAAATTCCCATATATTTTGTGTAAACTGCTTGAGAAACCCAGTTTGGCAATTATTCGTTTAGAAATGATTAATTCAACCTCACTATTTGTATATGCATATGACATTGTACCTAACCTTATTTTCACAAAATATGTAGGAATATTAGAACTTGCTATGCCTGTGTGTAGCTCTTATTTGTTATTGTACATCAAGTACAAGTAGTAGAAGTAGAATTTTTTTTATATATTTTTTTTTTTTGGTAAACACAGCTACATTGTAATGCCCCATTAAGAGAAGCATGTTACAACATTGATAGTTCCTTCACGTTATATGGGGACATAAACTGATCACTATTACATAACTATTAAGGTGATGTCTTTAACATTCGTTCTTACAACATAATTAAACTGGCACCAGAGGACATTGTGATAATCAAAACCTGAGAAACAAGAGTCTTTGATCACAGCAGAATTTTTTTTCATCAGGGTTCAAATTTAGCAGTAGTCCGCAGTCCGAGACTAGTAACTTTTGCATTGGACTAGTCAAGGCTGGGCTTCAGGTAGTCCAGTTGACTAGTAGAAAATCTGTATAGACATTACAATAATATGGACATGAGCAATGATTAATGACACTTGTGTATGAACAGTGAACACCAGAATTATCTAATCAGTCCCTTAAAGTTTTTCCTCAACTCAAACTAAAATGATCACAGTAGCTTTGACTCACTAGAATAAAAATAAATACAACAATAGATAAGAAATTAATTCTATTACCCATTCAGTAAATAAGTGCCATTGACAATTCATTGTACCACTTTGGGACTAGTGAATTTGTCGTAGGACTAGTAAAATTTGTTTCTGACTAGTCTGACTGACTAGTGAGACAGAAATGCTAAATGTGACCCTTGTTCATCAAGAATGAAATGTATAAAAGCTGCCTTGATCTTATTGCTGTGAATAGAATTAATCAGTTGAATATCTATGCCAAATATGAACGTATCTAATTTTTTGGTTTTAAAGCATTAGGTCAATGTTAAATCTGATCTATAATTAACATCAAGATCATCTTGACATAAACAGTAAAACCTGCCATAATGGACACCTTGAATAAACAGACACCCTGCGATAATGGACAATTTGTCTAAGTTCCAATTTACATGTTATATAAATAAGTGGACACCTCCCTTATCCGGACAACGGGAAAAGTTGTTGGCCCAAATATGCATAATTTCTGTATTTTTAACCTTGAATTAGCGGGCACCCTTCCTATGACATAGAACAAAAGGACATTTAAGAAATAAAATACAGTATAAAGTCACCCAAAGACCACCTCACTCAGGAGACCACCTCACATACTCCGTCTCCTGAGAATTTCCTAACAGACAATTAGCACTAAAGAGGATCTAATCAGACCACCTTTGGTCTGTCATAGCTGTGATCTTTGTAGCAAGGTTCTACTGTTCTCCTTTAGACACAATCAAAGAATTAGACCAGCTAACCAGTAAACATACTAAATGATACAGCTACCTGAAATATCAGTACAGTTGAACCTACTTATATCAAAATCCTGTTTTATTTGAAATGATTTTGTGATTTCCTGGCTAAATTTCTTTATTACCATTATAACCCAGTTATTTTGAAAACCCTGTCTATTTGAAAGATAAAAAATCCCCCACACCCTTGATTTCAATATATCCAAGCTTGACTGTGCCAGTCTATTATATGGATGAATTAGAAATAATTAAAAACGAGTTGTACACATTGTCAAATTATTCATCTTATCAAATATACACGTATATTACATGTAAATACTCATTTATTTTCATTTGAAAGTTCAAGAATTTACATTACTGTCAGTCAAAAAATAACAAAGTAGTTTAAAAGGTAAATTTCTAACCAGATCTGTGGTACATGCTCCAAGATGTGAATTTTCCGTATCTCTATTAAAGCCCTTTGTTCTAAATTTTATATTTCCCCTATCAGACCATTACTGGTATATAGTATTATGAATAATATGTAAGTATATCTGCACTTAATATTTAATGTTAATCCTGTTATCAAGTATAATTAAAGTGGGAAAGATTTATGTGCTAGTTATTTTGATTCTAATGCCACAGGATTATTATATGTGAAATAGGATCTTGTTTTTGTTTGTTTGTTAAACTTAATATATTAATAGCCATAAGGATATTATTTCCCTTTATTCACTCGCAATACACATAACAACACTATACCCTGGATCCTGTCTTGAGAGGCCATTCTGATGAGAGACAACCTGTTAAACAGTTCACCTTCTGGAAAACAGTTGGTTAAATAATCCTTTAAATAAAACCTCTTTTGAGTGACTACCCGTCTTGACAGACCATATTTCAGAGGCAGACAGGGTGCTCTTTCAAGACAGGTTTCATTGTATAATGGTAATATTTCTTCTGAACAAATTTAATCTCAACTTGCAGATTTATGAAACTTTTATACCTGAATCACCATATCTAAAGCACTCATGGTTCTCAAGTAATATTTGTTTTAGGCAATAGGTCAAAGGTCAGGGTTATCAATGGACCTTGATTCCAATATGAACTTTTGACATTAGCACTAATAAAGAAGGATGAAATTCTAAAGTATCATTCCTTCTTTGCCTCTATCACTTGTGGATATCTCAAGTTGAGGTTTCAAGTAGAGGACCCTAGGTCAAGGTCATCAGTGACCTTTGACTGAAAAACCAATATCATTTTTGATAGTCTATATTTTCTAATAAACATTCTTAAATACTCCTAGTCTCTATTATGCATGGTTCTTAAAAACACTTTCTTCTAATTATTACAGGGGTCTTCTTGACATTTTTACTTAAATATATAGACTATACTCTTTATCATTCTTGAAAATAATATACATCTATCATTCATGGTTCACTGACTGTGATATTTTTATGCACAGGTCAAAGGTCAAATCATCATTACTCATGACCCCATGCCATTATAACTGATTGGTATTGGGTATCAAACATTTCTGTGCAAAAGGTCAGCATCAACTCAGTTCCTTTTGACTCTGTCACTAATATTTTGGCCACATTCCATAAATGCCAACCCTATGATGCATCTCTCAGTAAAGTGCAATTTCCCATCATTTGAGATCATTTTAAGGAATCCAAAATTACATGGACATGCATTTTTAAAGACATGGGAGAAAAATAATCAACTGTATGTACCTTGAGGTTATGACAAAGGAATCTCCAGCATCAAGATATGATTCCTGAATGAGAAACCTTCTGCAAACCTTGGGTGTGTCATTCATGAATCTTACCCTCAGACTGAGATTCCTTTGTCATGACCCTCAAGGTAGGGGTAGATTCTATTTTCATAATTTTTATACTTCCCCAGAGATATTCCTATGTTAGACTCTATATATCCTGCTTTGATCCTCATAATTTATCTCAAACCTACTTACATCTCCAAACAAAAACAATCTTACACCAAGATGCATCCAAAACTCTTAATTTTGACAAACGATTCTTGCACAAGCAGGAATATACACAAAAACACTGACAAAGGAAATTCCTATAGTACTATCAAATTCACTATAATTTCTAGTTTAATACAGCAAATGATATCAGTAACTGTTTTATCTTAAAGGGGCATTGGCTGTGTATACCCCCAAAAAATATATATTGTTTTTTTTTCTGCTTATACTACTTGTACCCTATGTACAATAACAAAGAAAAGCTATACACAGGCATAACAAATCTTATATTCCTATATATTTTGTGGAAATAAGGTCAGGTCTATTATGGTATTCATATACAAATAGTTGAGGTTGAGTTAATCAATTGCAATTGAAAAGTGTCACACCTGGCTTTCTCAACCAATTTTCACAAATTACGTAGGAAAATAAGAATTGTTATGTCTGTATATATCTCTTGTGTTATTGTATATCAATCTAAGTCATAAAAAAGGAAAAACAAAGAGAAAGAAAAAAGTAGGAGTATATATGTCTGCTATAAAATAAAGAAACTGACCTATTTTCTGTCACTATTTTCTTGGAGACCCACAAATCCTTGTAAAAATAATAACAACTTTCCCTCCTTCATGGACAATAATAACTCATTTGTCCGAGTTTCTTGGTTTCTATGCTGAAACCTAATTCGGAGTCGATGTAACGCCTAATAGTTTTCAATCATTGTTAGGTGTCAAGGAGCATACTATCAACACTGGGAGGGTGGGAAACTGATAAAAAAAGATTACTCCACATTTCTAAAGGGCATGACACAAATTGTTTCTCTAATGATATACACATTTATTAACTGGCCATGAATGGAAAGTGTTTAACATCAAAGTAAAATGTGAATTTTACTTATAACTGAACTTAATAACAGATTAGCAAACTATATATATATGCAAATTAAACAATATGTGAACCAAGATATACTGTAAGTTAGGTTAAGATATGTCCATGATTTACAGTTTTATAAGGACTTATTACATGTGCTTGTTCAAATGCATTTAAATCGTAGCTCAAATTCCTCTGCAATCTGTACCACTGGATTTTGCAGATTTACAATTTCTGTTGAGTAATATAACTTACATATCTTGTTCTGTGTTTTAAAGGCATTTTTTCAGCTACTTGTATATTTTTCAACCAAGTCTAAATTAAATGATCTTATTAAATATTTGGTAATTGATGACTGTGAAAACAAAGTTATAAGGTTAGATAAAAAAAATGTCATGGAATCTCAAAGGTAAACATGATCTAACACAAGTACTGTAAACAGAACATAATACACCTGTCATGAATAAATTGTGAGAGGGTTTCTGATCCTGACAAAAATATTTTACAGACTGCCATGATGACCTTGACCTTCTGAAGTATGACCTTGAGTCAAGGTCATGACACAATGCCTCATTGAGGACAATTGTTGTGTGAAGTTTAAAAAGACTCCAATATGTGGTGTGTGAGGATTGACTGACATGTTATAATGCATTCCATAAAATGTCTAGAGTTCTCTAATGACTAGAAATTCTAGTTAGATTGACACCTGGTGAAATTAACACCTTGACTATGCATACTGAAATAAGAACTTGATAGCTTATAAATACTTTTACCAGCTTCATTTACAAACATAAATTATGACACACTATACACTGTCTCTGGGTAGTCATAAAGACAGGATCTGATTTGATCACTAGTCACAAGATCTAATTCTTTGTAAAATGATCGCAAGTCATAAGGGTGGTTCAAAACCCAAATCTGAGACTTAGGACCTTTCGTAATATTGGCCCTAGAGCTTAACAATAAGGTAGGAATGGACAAGTTAAAATCTTCAGAGATACTGTATAAAATTGTAAAACAACTAAATTGAAGTGTATCCAATAGTGATATATCTAAAATACTTCAATGTTAACATAGGTAGACTTTTTCTTCCAATGAAATCATAACAGAGAAAGTAACAATGTACAGCAATGGAGTCTTCCGAAAAAAAATGACGAACATGCTTGTCACTAATGCAAAATAAAATCTTTTGAAACTGCAGTTGCACAGACTTTATTACAAACTTGACCCGCACCCTTAAATATGTGTTGGAGGTAGAAAAGAAAAACAGTCAAAACAACAAAGAGAAAACTGAGGAGTAAACAAGGAAGACTGAAAGATAAGTTTAAACTTATAGGAGCTTTCCAAAACAATCTGCAGTCAATCTAACAATTGAATTTACCTGGGATCAGTTTCCTGAGAAGATATTTTGTAGATCTATACAAGTTGATAAGTATCTGTAACTAGATAATATTTAGAAAAAAATGGTTTTGGTATTACCAGATGTATATATATTTTGATCATTATCAATGTCTTTTTTAAAACATTGAAAAAAAAACAAGAGGCACAAGAGCCCTCAAGGTGCTCACCTGGCAAATCTGGTCAATCATGCAACTATGTAGACTAAGTCGAAAGCTTCTAAAATTTGAGGAAAAACCTAACGTTTTCTGCTAATTTAGGTGCCTTTGACCTTGACCTTTGAAATTTGTCATCATAATCCTTGAATAATTCCTAGTAAGTTTCTGATATATATTTGTATACAAAAAAATCAATCAGTTTAATCATACCCTAAGTCATTTGAGGCATCCACTAAAGTTTGAAAGAACACCTTTGAATCTGGGTTCTAATCCTGTTGAAAAGTTGTTCTGATGAGACATTATCAAGCTACACAGATCATGACCATACTTAATCAAGCTATATAGATCATGACTATGCCTAATCAAACTACACAGATCATGACTACACCTGATCAAGCTACACAGATCATGACTACACCTAATCAAGCTACATAGATCATGACTACACCTAATCAAGTCACACAATTCATTACTACACCTAATCAAGTTACATAGATTATGACTACACCTAATCAAGCCACACAAATCATGACTTCATCTAACCAAGCTACATAGATCATGTCTACACCTAATCAAGTAACATAGATCATGTCTACACCTAATCAAGTAACATAGATCATGACTATACCTAATCAAGTTACATAGATCATGACTATACCTTTCGAAGCTTAATCAGCTGATCACAGCCCATTTTCCTTGTCATTTCCTCACTGGTCAGCTCAGATTCCTCTTCGTCATCTTCCATTTGTGAAAGGTCTTTATCATTCAGTGTCTGTAAATAGATCGTTTGAAATTATCCAAGAAAAGATTATAAGGAAATGAATACATAAAACAAGACCGAGTTAATTATTGCTCAACAGAACACCTAAAAATCTACACTGTAATTAAAACTAGTAAAAATAGGGGAAAAAAAAACAACCAACAGTATTTTAGTTCTTATGTAATGATGTAGGAATAATGGGGAAATCTATAATGCATTGACTGTAATGAATCTTAGACAAAAAGATTCTCCAGCAGCAGCTTGGTATAATGTGAAATTTTAATGGAGCTGGGAAAATTTAGGTATTTGTTTTCCTTTATAATGACAATTTTTTTTTTTTCAACCTTTTGAAATTACTATAAAATCACTGATTTCATAAATAATATGCTTTCAAAAGTCTATCTGTTTGGATTTACAGAATCAAATTTTCTGTGACTGAGTGGTTACAGTATTGTGCTGTAAGTGTATTACGATAACAGTATAGTTGTTTAATTTCACAGGGAGAAAATTTTGCGTTTTTCTCAAAGGAACTTATTCATGGGTATTAAATTCCGTGCAAGATTAATTACGAACTGTCTTCCTGATACTTCATAAGTATAAGGTATTATATTCACTGGTATTTAATTTCGCGATATTGTAATTAAACGTGAATACAGCAAAATTAAATCCCCCACAAATAAAAGCAATTATACAGTAGTCAGAGTGGTTTCGAGCCCCACTGGAACCTAAGCTGAATTTGTGATAAAGTTTGGCAGTTTACTTGTGGAAGACTGATTGTCTTTTCCTGGGTACATTGTAATCCCGCACGACTTCTTCACCATTAAAAACTGGCCACCATGATGTAACTGAATAAGGAATATGTGTACCAAGATTAAGAATCTCTGGCACAATGGTTTGATTAGCATCTTGGCTATGCAGACCACAAAATAACAGAAATTGTTGTAACACATTTACAGGTTATGCTACAGGGAATGATTGTAACCTGCAGGTTATGAAAGCAATAATGAAGACTTAAAAATGAAATTCATAAAGAACGAAAAGGAGGTTCTGTGATTTGCATTTGTCATAACCTCCATGCAACCTGAATGATCCCTCCCTTGGGATCCCATGACCTTGACCCTGAAAACAATAGGCTTCTTTCTTATGTTGTGAGGAAGACACTTGAAAACAATAGGTTTTTTTGCTCTAGACACGAGGAGTATGTGTACCAAATCTAAGAATCCCAGTTGCTACAGCTGGGTCTTTTCCTTGCCTCGAATTTTTCACTTATATGGAAATGTCATCAGCTTTAGGTGAAGTGCCACAAATTTTGACCAAGCACTGAGGGGGTTTTATGTGCCAAGCCTTCCATGACTCTTGACCTGGGATTTCATTGGTCTCATCCAAAAGACACATGAATTTCATCTTGTATGCCAAGCAATTGACCTATCGCCAAATGCCCGACATGACACCTTTTGGCAAACTTTTTCACTATGACATCACAATCAAATGGCCCGTCAAACATTTGTGCTGAACATTTTTGTTTCTTTCACATTCTCTCTTTCTATTATACTTTTTAAGATAATAGGACAAGACTGTCAAAAACATAAGAAATCCACTAAAAGGGGAAATAATTCCCATAATGGGTCAACCTAACAATTTTGGCCCTATTGACATTATTGTAGAACTTTACATGCTAAACATTTTTGCTTCTTTCACTTTCTATCTATTATATTTTCAAGATAATAGAATAAAACTGTCAAAACATGAAAAATCCTCTAAAAGGGGAAATAACTCCCAAAAAGGATGACCTGACAATTTCAGCCCTAGTGACTTATTGAAGACCTTTGCATGTTGAACATTTTTGCTTCGTTCACTTTTATGCTACCTACTATACTTTCCAAGATAATGTCAAAAAAACATCCAAAAACAAAAAAAATCCACAAAAAAGGGGAAATAATTCACATAAGGGTCACCCTCATTTAAAGTTAACTGTTTTTTCTCTAGCTTTAATAATTTTGGAGATACATATATTAAATCAAAAATATCTGCTGACTCATTCATTCTATATTTAGCCATGTATGGTCCTAGCCCCTTTTCTTTTACAAACTTCATGTGGCTTTACATGGTTATACCATGGTTACCTTGCCATTTGAACCCATGACCTAGAAATTTTGTTAAAATGATCCTTAGATAACCCCTAACAACTTTCTCATATATCTTTGTATACAAAAAGTTGATCAGTTTTGAGTTATGAAACAATTTGTAATACAAATGTACCCTGTGTTACTGAAGCGTCCCTTAGTGGCTTGTTTATGCACAGATTCATTTTTCGTTCGCAAACTTTGTAGATATTGATTTACAATCATGTATACAAAATTTGAAACTCATGTGATAATTGGTTAATGAGGAGAAGATTTTTAAAGATTTACCCAGTTTTGGTCCTTTTCGGGGCCCCTATGGGGCCTAGCCCCTTTTGATTCTTTTTGTGGCTTCACATGGGGATGCTATATGCCAAGACTGGTTCTTGAGAAGAAGATGTTTAAATGTAAATGTTAACAGACAGACGACAACAGACATTTGGCTATAGCAATAGCTCACTGGGCCCTTCGGGCCAGGTGAGCTAAAAATAGTGCTATTGACTTCTGAATTAAAAAATCAATAGGGAGAACTAGTGAGAAAAGTCAAAGGTGTTTTATACGGAGTGGGGAATCAAAAATCTAAGCTAAACAAGAAACTGCTGAGGGCAGTATGGTTGAATTGTGAAGCCATGAATCTGCTTTCTGAATTTCAAGGTCAAAGGTGAAGGTCATGGTTGCTGTTGCTGGGGAGTGGGCATTTGACTATTTTAGTAATATTCCAAATGAATGAATTCCTACATACATTACTTTCATATATTAGGGACTAAATTTAGATAAAAGAAGAATGTGATTCAGGACACAAATGATCCCTCTCAAGCAGGCTTGTAAAACTTGAAAATACTTTTTGAGAGCATTTGAAATAAACTAAGTTATAAAGGGGCATAACTCTAGAAAAGTAAATGACCAACTGCCTAAATTCGAACTCTTTCTGCATCTTTTTTGTTCTTACCACTGTGTATGAGTTTCATTAAATTTGGATGAGCCAAACTAGAGAAAGCGTGCGAAAAAAAAAATGCAATTTTCCAAGTTACATAACTGAAGCATAACTCAAGAACAGTATATGACTCTGCATCATATGGCTCTTAATTTGATAAAATTTGGATGAGGTGATGAAACGAAAATTGGACAGACAGACGAACAGACAAGGGTAATACTTACTGATCCTTTTGCCTAAGTCAGGGGCATACAAAATAACACTTAAGGTTTCAGGGACTTTGATTTTGGAATGAGGTGTTCAAGAAACTCTATGCTCTCCTGGGAGCTAAATCATTCATGAGGATTTAAAAGACCCAGGGCTTTGGCAAATATTACCAAATGTTTAAAATGAATGATTAAATTTCAGAAAAAAAATTCAAGTTATTGAAACTCATTCTCCCCTTAAGACACATTTGGACTGGTGTTAGTCATAGAAGAGTCCATAATTTTTCAGGGGTTGATGAGTTAAGAAAACCAAAATGTTGCAAACAGACAAACAAGAGTTCAAAAACAATATTCCCACGGATCTTCAATCTCAATGACAAAAAATGGTTCTTATTAATCCCTTTTCTTGGGGCCTCCATGCTTTAAATCATTTTCCATACCTTCTTAGATATCAAAAAGGGTCTACTGTCTGGCTGTATATAATTTCAACTCTGATTCAAGATTGTTCAAGTACACTGTCTTTAAATCAGTTTGAAATATAGGCCACTCTAGTGAAATTAAATGTATCCAGACAGTGGTTGTTGAAGTTAACTGACAGTAAATTATTGTTCTTCAAATTTTCAGTTACTTCACAAAGTTGACTTTATTAGAGATTCTTACTGATCAGCTGATTAGTTCTGACAGATTGCTACCTATAAATCATAAAAACGTCAAATATTACGCATGATTTAAATAAATGCAGTTTTTCTGTAAAATGGATTTATTACTCAATGACGTCATTACTAACTAATTGTTACACATTAATGCCATACAATGTACCTACATCATCTCCTTTGCTATGTTTGTAAGGAATGGGGGTTATAGGGTTTGGATAATAAAATTCTGACATAAAAAATATCCAGTGTTACAAAGCTGTTGAATGATTTCACACCTGTGGAACATGAAAGTGATTGACAGCTAGGATTGTTAGATATATGATTCATTGATTAGTACTCCTACTCCAGTGCACAACTGCAAGCTAATTCAAGGTAGAATTTCTATATAATATGGCTACCTGTATTAAAACAAATTGAATTGATTTTATATGCATAGATCTTTGAATATGTTTACAAATATGACCCACACATTTTTGCACCTGTTATAGATAGCTACAAATATTACATAAAAGTGTAATCAATTATTTTTTAGTTGTCAACCATAAAGCTGCTGATCTAAATTCAGTTCAGTGGAACCTGTCTTGAAAGACCACCCCATATGTAACTGAAATGTGGTCTCTTATGACAGGTGGTCTCTCAAAAGAGGTTTTATATAAAGGATTATTTAACTGAGTGGTTTCCTTTACGTGGTCTCACAGGACAGGTGGTCTTTCATGAGAGTGGTATGACTTAAGTCAAGTGACCTTACAGGGTGGATTTGCATTTAAAATTGGGACCGTTTACTTCAGAATATGTCATATAATAACAAACAGCTTTAGTATCTGAAAAAATTTCAATATATCTTTTCCTGGTATAAACAGCTTATCTTCTAATAACTGGCCTTTACTATCCCTGATAATGAAAGGCCAATCCATGCAAGGTTTTAGATGTGATAGAGAAAACATTCTAAGGGTATAGAAGTTTACTCATCAACCCCTGAAAAACAATGGATTCTTCTGTAAATCAATGACTTAGACTAGTCTAAATGTATATCTTTAGGGGTGAATTTGTTAATAGTGAGCCATTCTATCCTCTTTTGCAGGGGACAACAAATAACTTCTAATATTCACAGTGTGGCATCAAACCTGGAGTCTCTGTAATGTTAGCAAATTATACACGCACAAAGGTAACTTAAGGACAATCTCCCACACCTTTTACCATTGTACTCTACCAAATGAATTACAACATTCTGATGTCAATTTTCAAATTTTATTCTGACGAACTGTTCAAGGGAGCTTTTACTTTTGAACAACATAACAAGGTGTAAATCTGTATCAACTTAAACTGATGTCCAATATTTCAGCGTCCAGTGGTAGCACTCATATTTATCATTAATTGATCATTAATCATATTTCTACTTGTCTACACTGATCATATTTTCACATACCTTTCAGGTGATTCAAGTGTACTTCAGATTTCATCTCATTACTGTATTGCTATCATGTTGTATTATGGTTTCTACAGTTGCTAATTATAAATATGTATGACTGTGATTCACATTGTAACTAAGTCTTGTCAATGATTTGGAGTGACAATTAATTTTAAAAATAGAAAATGAAATCATAATCAGGAGGCTCACTATACTAACATATATGCCCACACATGATATAAAATCCACTAAATGCTAAATAACTCCCATTAGGGGCCAGGGTTTTCATGAAATGTAGATATCTGATAGGAATAAACACATTCACAAATCTAAGTTTATAGGCTTCAAGCTTCTAAGAAATAACAGGGGAAAATCTCAAGGACATGTAAAGCAGACTTTAAAGGTGACAAAGAGAAATGATGAATAATAAGGGAAATTATGCCAAAATCATAGCATTAAAGATGAATCCAAGGTGGAGGTTTTTTAAAAAGTAGGTTCAATTCAAAGGTCAAGGTCATTAGGTAAAAGTCAAGGTCATTGGATATCCCTCATTCCAAAGAATATACATGCAGAATATCAAAACCCTCTCCTACATAATTCAAAAGATACAACCGAGGATATTTTTTTCTTTACAAATGATGCCAACGTCACCAAAGACAAATTCAAACAGTATCATACAATGCACACAATATATGTACATGTACTTCACATTTTACTCAAAAATCTTATGAAAATATGGATCTATACTTTACTCCCAAACAACAAACTATTTACATAGAATACAAAATTTCACATATATGACATCAAGCCCAGATACTTCTCAGTTTCACAACATGATAAAACTGTCGGCACATGACATTAAAGAGGTATAATCACTGGCTATCACATTATACTGTATAATTTTACTGTTTTACCCACTGTGATTATTTCTAGCTACAAGATAGACCAAAAATATTGCCAAACAGAAAAGCTGTAGATGTTCCATGCAGATAGTTAGAAACAGTCTAAAACTTGAAACCTATGTCTTATCAATCAATTCATGATAATTTACGTTCATCAAATTGTTTACACTTCTATCACTAAAATCTATCAAAAGCATATATTTACTTACCAATTTTTGTAACTGATTAGAAAGTTGCGAGGTAACAGAACTATTTAGAACATTTGCTGCAACTCTATCATCCATGAGTTGTTTTTTCTCTTCAGCCTGTGAACACCCACAACAAATTTCTTGAGCAGATAACTTTATTTCTACAACAAAAGAATTCACAAGATTTAAATTGTCTGGATTACCTTTCCTTTGATTTGTGATGTCTATTGCCATAAATTCTTAGGAATACCTGAGGTAACAGTTACAAGACATCATAGATCATGCTCTTTTCGACTTGAGAGATTAGTGTTTGTCTGTTTGAACAAATAATGTAGAGGATTTTGTTAAATAACGGCCAGTTACAGCTAACCTGTTATAATGATCATGTTTAAATATCACCAAAACAGGCACAGCAGCAGGTAAATTCTGCAGTTTAAGAATGCTGTTTATACTTTGCTATCATATTTAAATCAGTCACCATACTAGAGCCATGTCATAAAGAGTGCATATCAATATATCAATTTTTTCTATACACTTACTATTGTGTAATTAGTTAAAATATGGGTTAACCCAAGTAAACAACAACTTCCTAGCACCCTTGTTTGTCAACTCTCTTGAACACGATTACAAAAATCTACTGGAGTAGGTCTAGCTGAAATTGAGAAATAAATGAAGGGACATGATGATGGTTCCATGGCTCTTTATATAATTGCTGTGCCCTTCACAAAATTATTTACCATAAATATTTTGACCAATCATTATTACCTTTGTGATATAGTTACATTCAAGTATATTCTTGTTCAGGAAAAAAATGTAGTGAAATTTGAACATCAAGCTCAAAAAAAGAAGCTGTTGGTGAAATGCTACAAATTTTGACCTATACTATGGACTGATGCTAATGCAATGAGGGATCTTTAATGTGTCATGCTTGCCATTACACGAGACCTAAGGTCAAAGTCTCATCTGAAAGACCTGTGACTTTCAGTTCTTATGAATGCTTGGGGCAGGAAATACATCACTACCTATTTTAAAGCCTTAGATGTGAACACCAGCCTTATCAATTGAAGATGAAAAATTACAGCTGACAGATTCTGTCGGTTAATGTATAGTTGCTTTTATTCGCGAGGGATCTAATTTCATTATATTGTGGTCAAAAAGAATAAGACAAAAATAAAAACCTGTGAATATAACACTGTATAGAGCAATAAAGTATCAGAAAACTGTATGTCAATAATCAAAATTATAAAAGTTATTACTGATCTAAATTTATCAGATAACTGATTGAATGGAAATTAAGAGAGATAACTCCTATTAAACTCCTGTTTAGGAAACGGTCTTGCAGGAAATTTAATACCCGTGAATAAGCAACTTTCAGATAAATGCCAAATTTTCTCTCCATGAAATTAAACAATTATACAATATTTCCATGAAAACCAGTGTAGGTTGCCTGCTACATACTCTTGTATATTGATTTTTATCTACCCACAACATTCAGCTATGTTTTTGCTGGTTATTTTACATAACTTGTCTCCTACTTCAAAAGCTATTAAAAAGGACCCAATTCGGTACAGTGGAACCTGTCTTGAAAGACCATCCTTTCTGCCACTGAAATGTGGTTTCCAAAGACTGGTGGTCTCTCAAACAAAGTTTTATTTACAGAGATATTTAACTGAATGATTTTCAAAATTTGGTCTCTCAAGACAGGTGGATTTTTATGACAGTGGTATCTCAAGACAGGCGTACTTTTATGACAGTGGTTTCTCAAGACAGGTGGATTTTTATGACAGTGGTCTCTCAAGACAGGTTCAAGTGTGCCAGGGTTTGAGGATAGGTGCTACTGCTCATGAAGTATAAATGCTCCCACAGGCAGTCTTGTATTATTAACTTATCGACCCCTGAAAAACATTGGACTCTTCTGTAAATCAATGGCTTAGACCAGTCCAAAGGTGTCATTAGGGGTGACTGAGTTAAGAAACATAACTGACAGTATACATGTAAACTGTTTCCTACAAACATTTCTGCTGTAGATGAAAGGGAGTTTATACATATATACTGTCACAAAGAAAAAGGTCATATCACTATAAATATAACATCAACAGTAATATAAGCTGTTTAGCAACATACATGTGTTATAATAGCAAAGGTGATTCTATAATACATTGTTAACATATCTGATTTACTGAACAGAAAGGGAAACATTTTATGAGTGCAGATGATTGAAGACATGGTTCTAGTCTCAAATCAGATAATATTTCTATTCCTTATCCCATATATATCTGTAAACCCTGAAGCTTTTCTGGGGAAATAAAGCAGCTATATTTATTACTCTGTATTTCTATATTTACCCCAAGTATATCTGTAAACTTTGATATTTTAGAAAAGAATTAATAACAGCTATATCAATAATTCTACATTTCTATTCCTGACCCCATATATATCCATAAACGCAAGATATTTTAAGGGGAGATAAAATAACAAATATATAAATTATTCTAATTTTTAGATATAATAACCCTATATATATATATATATATATATATATATATATATATATATATATATATATATATATCTGTAAACTTAAGATATTTCAAGGGGAGATTAATAGCAGCTATATTAATTACTCTATATTTCTAGATAAAACCCTTTATACATGTATATCTGTATATCTTTATACATGTATAACTCTGGTATGTTAAGGGGAGATTAATACCAGCTCTATCAATTACTCTAATTTTTTCTCTTCATATAGAATAATCAAACATTTTGTTTTCTTAATTATCTCAGAGTCAGAATTTTCCTTCAAAATGTCAACAATATATGACTTACCCACACTGTGTATACTGTTCTCATTATACAGCGATACCTGTCTTGAAAGATCACTTCTTCTGCCACTGAAATGTGGTCTCTCAAGACACGTGGTCTCTCAAAACAGATTTTATATAAAGGATTGTTTTAACTCATCAACCCCTGAAAACCAATGAACTCTGCTGAAAATCAATGACTTAGGCCAGTCCAAATGTGTCTCTAGGGGTTAATGAGTAAACTGGATGGCTTTTAAAATGTGGTCTCTCAAGACAGGTGGTCTTTCATGAGAGTGGTCTCTTAAGACAGGGTCTTTTATGACAGTGGTCTCTCAAGACAGGTGGTTTTTTGTGAGTGGTCTCTCAAGACAGGTGGTCTTTTATGACAGTGGTCTCAAGACAGGTGGTATTTTGTGATAGTGGTTACTCAAGACAGGTGGTCTTTTGTGAGAGTGGTTACTCAAGACAGGTGGTCTTTCATGACTGGTCTCTCAAGACAGGTGGTCTCAGGACAGGTGGTCTTTTGTGAGAGTGGTCCACTGTATAACTGAATCAACATACACCAGATTTCATCTTTTTTTAATTCATCTAAATTTTCATTTTTCGTTCTTTTCAGTTGACAAGTGTTAAATTGATTCTGGGAATACAAGGCCAACTAATTTCAAACAGCATACATGAAGAGAAGTTTCCAATGCCTGAAGGAAGTCAATTCATAGTCTCATGATCATGACCAAGGGTCAAGAAACTATCTCACACCCTCTACATGTTTGACATGGATTAGCTTGATATCACCTAGCAACATTTTACAAGTTACAGCTGAAGTTTCGATTTTCACAAAGTCAACATATTGTGATATTTTAGTACTGTATTTCTGTATTTACAGGTTTACCCATTACTCTGTAGCTTTTACAAACACAGACAGGGTATCACTGATTACACTGCCACTTTCTTATCTGTTGACTGATAAATAACACAAAACAAATAGAGCATAATAGTATTTGCATTGATGTTTTACATCTTGTCAGAAATATTCAATTTATATGAAGGTATCACTAGCTACAGTGAAGTGCCACACATTTTGACTTCCAACTTTGCTATGGGCTATTGTAAATATAGTGAGGGTTTCTCGGGTCTTTGATGGTTCACAGCTTCCATGACACAATATTTCGTTTATGACTCAGGTGTCGTCTCAAACACATTACTTTCACACTGCAGGGGGGTGGATGATGAACCAAATGAGCTACCATATGTGGTCTGTGTTGTGAAATATTTTTCAAAACACAAAATTTTAAATTTGACATTTTTTTGCACAAAATAAAGAAGAATATCAATTTTTGTTGTTGTGCCTCCTCTAATTTGTTTTTCTATTTATCAAAAGCTACAGTATATTTTTACGGAAGAAAATTTTTATAGTCAATAAGTGAAAAGTCTTTAATGAATATAGTTTTTAGGGAAAAAAAATCTATAGAAATTTGTATACACCTAGTACTTTTAGATACTGCTGTCAAGTGAAATTATTTATCATCATCATCACTTTTATGATTATTCTAATTATCAATAATATTATTATTATTATATACATTACAATTATAACTACATGTTGTATTCCTTTATTTTAAGTGTCTATTTCTGTTTTCAATTTAAACTTGCTATTATAATACACAAATGGAAAAAGTTAAGCAAATGAAGACTGACGATATATCATCAAATGATAACAGCAATATGTCATGCAAATACGATTTTGTTTAAATGCTATTCTATCTATCTTCATTAACTTGATTACTAGCACTGCCAACGGTATTCCAAAACTTACAGAAAGCATTGACTATTAACAAAGAAATGTTCGGAAGACACAAATTCCATTTTTAATATGAACAAGGTGGTGACTAATATCGATATCTTACTTTTCAAAAAAAAAAAAAAAAAAAAAAAAAGAGTTAACATTTGACTAAGAGTAAGGAAATAAAAGTGCACAGACCAGCATTTGCAGGTTAAGGTAAGCTTCAATCATTTATGATTTATACAACTTCAAAAGAATTTGAAGTGTGTCAGGTGCAATGTATAAACAAATAAAGAAAGTTCCTTGGAGACCTGAACCACCCACCTGTTTACAAAAAAAAAAAAAAAAAAAAAAAAAAAAAGAAGAAGAATATAATAAGAACTATAACACACAAACAGATAAAAATTGCCATTAGGTACCGATGTATACTTTAACCTCCATTGCTGATTCACTAGATTTTTGTTTAGTACAAAAGTAATAGTATTTGCTCTACATGGTCATAGCAACACATTTTCCAAGGTCAATTTCAAATGCTTCTATCATTCTTAGAAATATATTTTAATTTTCTGCCAAGCTGACACTTTTGTGGTTTCACAAGAAAAAAATCCCTATAAAAAAAAATTTGATTGAGCATATTTTCAGAGTTTTATTCCAAATGGTTCAATCACTCTTAGGAATATGTTTTGATTTTCATGCAAGTTGATGCTTTTGTGAATCCATAAGAAAAAATTCCCATAAAAATCAATATAAGTGATGTTTCTTTTCTCGCTGTCTGGAGATTAAATATGCGTTTACAATGAATCTTTTCTTATTTTTGTCAGTTTATTCCTCCCTGAGGGGCCTTCGTGGCCAAATGATTAGAGCATCCATTAAATATCTCACCTCTGATCAATTATCAATTTAACTTAAAGTCCCACCAGAACTGAAGCTGATTTTATGTTTTACCAGCTTACTTGTGGAAGGACAGTAGTCTCTTCCCGGGTACACTGTAACCAGGTTCTCTACTCCACCATTAAAAACTGGCCTTCACCATATAACTGAACAAAAGGCCCAAGTGGGCCTAATTAGTTCATCTGAGAACTATCTAAAACTGTGGAAAGATGACCAAAAAAATATGTAGGCTGATATCGCCAAAAAACCCACAAATATGGTAGAGGACTACCGGTGTCATATGATATTTTGAACCCCATGATATTTTGAACCCAGGTTCAAAATATCACTATGATATATTGACACCCCCCATGATATTTTGAACCCCCTATGACCTTTATTTATATTTACGAAAAATACGAATATCTTAGCTGTATTATTATATATACAAAATATCCTGCAATCTTTTGAGATCTGCACCAATAAACTGTATATATTCTTGATCCTTACTAATTGGTGTCAAGGTAAATTCCCAGGGGTCTATCATGGGTACCTCCCTTTCACTTGTGGTCCGATATCTTCAAAACTGAGAGATCCCCACCCATAAACCATATATATTCTTGTTTCTTATACAAAGAAAAGTTCATTAGTGTTTAAAGTAAATCCCTGGGTGTCAAGCTGGGCACCTCCCATTCACAAGTGGTCAAATATCTTCAAAACTATTGAGATCCCCACCCATAAACCATATATATTCTTGTTCCTGATATCTAGACAAGTTCATTGGTACTTAGTGTGAATCCCTAGGGGTCACCTTGTGTACCTCCCATTCACCAAAACTTTTTTATGTAAAATTGAATGACCTCATTTAATCCAATTACCTAAAACTTATTATGTAGTTTGATAAAAGTGTGTAAAGTTATGATGTGTAAGTATTATTTTCTTTCATACTGTTATTTGAAATAAAATCAATGAAGGCAGTTACGGGATGTTTGGAGGAGAGGGGGGGGAGGATCAGTATATCATGGCCATGATAAATTGAACACATTCATTTACTGTAAGTACCTAAACTTATTATGTAATTTGATAAAAGTGTGTAAAGTTATGATGTTTAAGTATAATTCTCTTTCATATAGTTACTTGAAATAAAATCAATGAAGGCAGGATTGGGATGATTGAAGGAGGGGGGGGTACAATATATCATGGCCATGATAAATTGAACCCCCTCATTTATCTAATTACCTAACCTTATCATGTAAATTGATAAAAGTTTGTAAAGTCATGATGTTTTAGTATTATTCTCTTTCATATAGTCACTTGGAATAAAATCAATGAATACAAAGGGTTAGGATGATTGAAGGAGGGGTTGTTGAATATATCAAGTAACAAAAATATATATGGTATATGGGGGGATCTCAACAGTTTTCAAGATATTGGACAACTATTGGATGGACAGTGCTCAGGGAGACCCCCAGGGATTTACACTAAGTATACATGAAATGGTCATGACATAAGTAACAAGAATAGACATGGTTTATGGGTGGGGATCTCAACAGTTTTCAAGATATAGGATCACTACTGGGAGGGCGGTGCCCAGGATGACCCCCAGGGATTTATAATAAGCATAGATGAACTGGTCTTGTAATAAGTAACAAGCCATGATATATTGAACCCCCTGCCATGAATTTTTTTATCTCACTTTTTATGTGAATATGGATAGAAACATATAAAGTTATGATGAATAAATATAATAATCTCTCATATAATAATCTCACTGATAATAAAAATCCTTACGGGGATTAAATATATAGCCATGGCATATTGAACCGCTCCTCCTAATCCCTATACCACATCCTTTTTGGTATGATATCACTCATTAATGTTTAATGGGGGGGGGGGGTCAAAATATCACAGCAATAAATTGAACCCGGGTTCAATTTATCGCTACAATATTTTGAACCCGGCTCAATATTTCATGAATCAAAATAGCATGCTACACCTGTCAGAGTACTTGATTCCTGTAAAGTTTCATCAAAATCCCTTTAGTGATTTCCAAGAACAGGCTGCCATTGTGAAGAAATTACAACCCCCCCCCCCCCCCCCCACCCCCCCCCCCACGTTAGCAATCATAATTTGTAATCGCTTAGTAATACTACAGAGTCGGATCGAAAAGATGCTAATGTGGTCATTCTGTTAATTGAATACTTGTATTTGATTTATTAATCACAAAGGTACAACTGTATCATAAATTGCTGTAATTCTTTTAAATTATATCCTACAAATTTCATACAAATATACATGCTTTAATTCTAACGTTTACTGTACACTCAAAACGAGCTTTCTCTGAACCTGATGGACTTTGAAATGTTGGGATATAAAATCTCTTTATAAGTATGAATTACAGATTAGTTTGAACCATTACATGTATATACAAGACATATCTGCAACCCTTCATGAAGAGACTATATCCTGTCAAATTGCTCTTAAACATAAACACATCCATCTTGTATGAGAATTATGTAGAATGATTCTACATCAATGATATCATCATCATCATCACCACATTAAAAATTCTGTGTAGTTTACAATGTAAACATACGATCATGAACTATATATCATCATTGTTTTCTTGTATACACAGACTTGTACAATCACTGTACAGTGTGTTAGCATTTCTTTATATCTTCATGCCTTTGATCTCATTGTTTACCTTTACATTTATCATCTTTTTTATTGTTTATCTGTAAGTACATCTTACTTGTTGTGCTACCTTTTTATCTCTCTCTCTTTCTCTCACTCTCTCTACAAATATTTATACATTTATCTTGAAGACAAAGAGAGCGAAATGTATACAAACATATATCCTCATATTACAAACAGATTCACGTTAATCTCAAGTCAATTACTACAGTAGTATCTACTTATATAACCCAAAGATGGATGACATATTTTTTAGGTCAAAATCTGTTATCTGTCTATCCATTTGTCAATTTCTCTGTAATGTCCAGCTGTCTGTTTGTCCATTTGTTTGTACTGGGTAGCTCCAACCTGTGGCAAGGCCATTGGGTAGTCCCATCGAATGTTAAATCACCACTTATCATATTCATGACTTCCAATGGAGCATGGTTTCATTTTTTTTTTCTTAAATGTACTTCAGATTTTATCCTTATCAAAAACGATCCCTTATGTGGCTCCTAAAACTATATAACATTCTTTTCTTCTGTACTGACATAATATTTTGCATCATGTTGTCACTTAAATTCACCATTTGTCATTAGAGAGTGAATGTCAATTTCTGTAGGTTTCAAATTAAACCTTCATTGGTTGTAATTGTAGAATAGTACCAAAAAAAAAAAAAAAAAAAAAAAAAAAAAATCCCTGTAGTGTTTTGATCCTTTAAAAAGAATGTTTTCATAAATGTTTTCAAGTGATTGTATTTCTGATGATTTTTTTTTCATATTTCTTGATCAAATAGTATCAAGTTATGGGTATTATCTACCGTAATAAGAAACAGAGATGTCTGGTCAGAAGAAACTCTAATGTGTGGGTCTAAAAAAATCAAAAAGTCAATAGTCATTGGACAAGTTATGGTTTGAGTCAATGTAATTTTAACTCTTTCACTCTTGAATATCAGAGTGGTATGCTCTTTTTTGAGACCAGTCTATTATGGTTTAGGGTTGAAAGGATTAAGCCTCACTGTAAACTAAGGTGATTATGTAGATAAGATCTCCTGTGTACGAATATGAGGCTTTTCTCCATCATTAGCTACCGCAGCATAACTGAAAATTAAGGAATATGGCACAATAACCTATTCAAACAAAATAACTTTATTAGTTAAGCCTCAGTCACAACCGGCCATACTTCCAGTCTACCAGGTATGTATGGCAAAAACAAGGAATCCATGAGCTTCACACGGACTTCTTGCAGAATTTTGAGCACGCAGACTGCCCGTAAGCACGTACGATGGATGTTAAGCATGTCCAATGAACTCTGCGATTTCTCAATAACATATGCTGTTCTTACTCCCAACTTACGAATTGACTGTTACTTTTTTTCTGCCACCATGACTTCTACAACTCTCACCTACAGCGAAAAAACGCAGAGGACACATGGTTTAAAAACTTGTGCATCCGGTTGTGACTAAGGCTTTACTCAATACCATGGATGTTTTCTTTCCTTAAACTAATAATTAGTGTTAAGTACTGTAAACTTCATACCTGTAGATTGATCACTTCCTTCCAATAACCTTTCAACTGCAGTTTTGCTTTCCTAAAAATAGAATGCAAAATTACATACCATCTATATGTAAACCGATCAGACATGTTAAGCTGTTGAGAATGAAATTGTCAACATAATTTTGTATGTTTTATCAAGTCCTGATGAACATTTAATAACACAAAGATTTACCTTTTAGTTAATAACTGTACTTGACCAGTGTGATTAACCAGGACTCCTTCCAACCATCCTTTAACTAAATTGCAGCAACACAAATTTTAATACAAGGATTTTTTATTTTTTTTATTTGCATGTGTATTTGTGTGTGTGTGTCTGTCTGTGTGTGTGTTTGTTTGTGTGTGTGTGTGTACATATATCTGTGTATCTGTGTGTATGTATGCATGTGTGTGTGTTCATTGGGTGGGTACATGTGTGCAAGAGTGGTTGGGTGTGTCTATTTTTTTTTATTTCATTTTACTATCTGTAGTGTCATGTTGATGGGGAACCTTTGTGACAGGTTAAAACCAAAAGAACCAAGATCATGAATTCTGCAGTTTAGTTCTTTAGGTCTACCCCCTTCAAATTATACATAATTGATACAAACAGCTGTTCCCAATACATGTTGGGTCACTGGTGGTTCCACAGTCTGGAAAAAAGTAGGTAGCATATTTTCTTTCTTTTCCAAAATGTAAAGAAATTCTATAAATAGTCTTAGGACACTGAACAGTAAAATAATATAAAACATATCTGATTCGTAAAAACCAACTGAAACATTTTAATGGTGTCAAAATTTATATGGCTAATCAGGCTACAGTAAAACATCTCACAGTTGACAACTGTAAGTCAGTTTAGCCTATGAAATTTGTTCCTTTAATTATTTTGAATACAGTTGTCACTTACAACAGTCATAATTGAAATGAGGATACATGGGCTCTACTTATCTCTCAAGTCCTAATCCCATCAACAATATACCTGGCCAAGAGGTCAGGATATGCATACATTTTTTATACCTTACCTTGGAAATACTTATACCAAATTGAAGCAAGTTAGTTGGGTTGTTATTCAAGTGAATCTGATAACAACAGCAATCGAGCTACTCCATATTTATTTGAGTAAAAGTTTAAACATTTCTAACAATATTTATGAAAAAAAGTAGCACTAGGGGAATCTGCTAGTATGTTTCCATGGCTGCCATTTATTATGGAAATTTTGATAATATGCATCAAGATGTATTTTAGAAACACTTTAACATCCCCCTCCCTAACCACCAAAAAGGAAGAGATCATTGGTTCACTAGAAGATTGTTGATGATGCACCAATTCTGGGCTCTTTTTTGCTCATTTTGGAGCCCCTATGGATGCTATAAACCCCCTTTTAATTTGCAGTTTCACATGGGGATACTTCCTGTCAAGTTTAGTTAAAACTGACTGATCGAATCTTGAGAAGAAGTCCAACAATTTGAAGAAGTTAATAACAGGTGAAGGACAATGCACAATGGCGCAAATGGGCAATTAGACAACCAATGCCAAGACCAAGGGCAATATGCTTCCCTCTTGCCCAGTCTTCAAACTCAGGTGAGCTAAATCAAAGACTAAAAATGACAAATAGCCATGATTCAAAGTACAGAGGAACTTCGCTATTAAGACCACCTACAGTAACTGACTGACTCAAAGTGGTCTGATTAGTTAGATGGTCTCTTAAGTGACGGTCTCTTATATTTATAAAGAAATTTTCAATAGACTGAAAATTTATGTTCTTAAATCCAAGGTGGTCTTTAGACGAGGTTCCACTGTATACAATATGGAATTTAAAATACATACGTAAATGTCCTAGCTAACTCTTATAAATTAAAGGATGGGCATACTTTCTTGTGTGCCATGAACAAAACAATGTCTTCTAAGTACCATAAATTTGTTAAGTTGACGTCTAGTGCATTCAAATTTAAAAAGTACAAATTCTTTTGAATAACTCTATGGCTATGAAAGTGAAATTGTCACTTTACTGAAGGTAGACAATTGAAGAAAATATGGTGAGAAACAATGTTTATTATGTAAGTAACAAACATTTACATAATGAAGAGAGTTATTTTGTACAATATCAATATATCTACCCATTTATTTGTTTTCACAATATAAATAGTTGTCACTTTCAAGCTCATTTCAACTGTCACAAAAAGAAAATCAAAATCTGTGATACATGTTCAATTGTCAACCTGTTTGTTCTTGTTTAATCTCTGTCATGGACTAGACCCACCTAGCCTTTGAAGGATAGATATGATTTCTGTTACATGGACATAATCCGAGACGCTTAGACAAGGGGTGGGGTAGGGGTTATGTTTATATAGGGCTTAACCACCACCCTTATTTTCTTTGTTGATAATAATAAACACTTTGTTTCTCACCTCATTTTCTTCAATTATCTACCTTCAGTAAAGTGACAATTTCACTTTCACAGCCATAGAGATATTCAGTTATGGACAGTTATCTTTTTAATATGGCATCTACTACTGTCATTCCACTTGATGGTATAAATAAAAGAAATAAGAATTCTATATACATGTAACTTGATGTTTCACACTATTATCCCTCAAATCCTGTACTATTTGAATTTTCCAAGCTCTACTGATTACAGTTATGCTATGCTAATCTTACATGGATTCATCATATATCTGTACTAGATATGACTACATTTATATATGCGACACTGACATGCCCCTCCATGCATTAATTACTCTCAAAAATGCACCCCTCAAGCATTAATAACTCTGGTAATGTGCACCTGTTCAAAACTTCTCTATTCATATTGCAATCAATAAAAAGTAAAAGGAATTTCAAGTGTCATTCGTTTCTGGTATATTTCATAGCTCATTCGGTGTCATCCAAAATCATGAAACTGAACATACGGTTAAAGGAATTTTAATTTGTTGTTGGCCAGAATATTGGAATTAGAAAGTATGTTGTTATGGTTGTATCTTGTTATGTGTTATAATTTGTAATTTCGACACATGATAACAAGAGGCTTATGGGCCACATCGCTCACCTGAACTGTGTAAGTGGTATCTTACAAACATGGGAATCTCAATTTACAAATTATCATAACACTCGTTCAACTCCTTGTGAGTGGAGGAGACTTAAGGCCAGACATAAATTATTCTCTGTTTGCTGTTTACCGACTCTACCCTTTTACCTATTGGTAGGTAGGTAGGGAAATTATTTTATTTAATTGAACGTAACAACAGTGTCTCATGCTACATATTCTATTTTGTGTATCATTTCGTGATTATTTGTATATGTATGCACTAGAACATTATTAAAAGTAAAATAAAATATACAAAGACATTTAAGATTTGATATAATGTACAACAATTATCTATTGAAACTAAATGGTCATTTCATAGTATTTTGTTCACTGGTTGCAAGTTAAACAGACTTGCCAGTATCAAATCAGAGGCTCAACTTGACCTCCCAACCATCAGCAATTAGTCACATGGCCAGGCAGTGTTTATAGTAAGGTGCATTGTGCAGTGACAGAGTCAGTGTTTTAAAATGATAACTTTTCTAGGATGTTTTTAATATATTTCTAATGTAAATTAGAGAAATACACATGGTTATGTTAAAGAAAACAGGTGTATAAATTTAACTGATTTCATTTTACTAGATTTGACATCGTTTTTGTAAAATTATTACATTTTGACAAATAGTTTTGAAATAAAAAAAATAACGGGAGGTAACTCTTACGTAACTGTCTACACGATTTTATGTTTGTTATAACATTATTCCCTTCAGCTTTCATAAAAGGAGGAAACATATCAAACAAATTTACACAGATGTTTCATAAATTGTTTAACTTAGTAAAACATGTATCATACAGGATTTTTGGTTTCCTATTTTTATAAATAGTATTCATAGAGAAAATATGTGTCATTCAAAGATTTAGCAGTAGCTTAGGCCGAACTTTATGTCCCGATTTTAAGCGATTTTTTGAGGGAGAAAAAATCTGAAATAAATTCCTTTGGAGATTCTGTCGTGTTGCCCCGCCATACAGAATCTCCAAAGGGATTAGGTTAAAATCCTGATTTTATGCTAATCTTACATGAATTCATCATATATCTGTACTAGATATGACTACATTTATATATGCGACACTGACATGCCCCTCCATGCATTAATTACTCTCAAAATTGCACCCCTCAAGCATTAATAACTCTGGTAATGTGCACCTGTTCAAAACTTCTCTATTCATATTGCAATCAATAAAAAGTAAAAGGAATTTCAAGTGTCATTCGTTTCTGGTATATTTCATAGCTCATTCGGTGTCATCCAAAATCATGAAACTGAACATATGGTTAAAGGAATTTTAATTTGTTCTTGGCCAGAATATTGGAATTAGAAAGTATGTTGTTATGGTTGTATCTTGTTATATGTGTTTATAATTTGTAATTTCGACACATGATAACAAGAGGCTTATGGGCCACATCGCTCACCTGAACTGTGTTGGTATCTTACAAACATGGGAATCTCAATTTACAAATTATCATAACACTCGTTCAACTCCTTGTGAGTGGAGGAGACTTAAGGCCAGACATAAATTATTCTCTGTTTGCTGTTTACCGACTGTACCCTTTTACCTATTGGTAGGTAGGTAGGGAAATTATTTTATTTAA
This sequence comes from Atrina japonica, assembly GCA_030159075.1. Taxonomy (NCBI): domain Eukaryota; kingdom Metazoa; phylum Mollusca; class Bivalvia; order Pterioida; family Pinnidae; genus Atrina; species Atrina japonica. Next base: position 1,211,199 of record BROG01000142.1, on the reverse strand, counting down.
TTGAACATATTTTGCCATCAAGTTGGGAAACAATATATTGTTCTCTCGCATGTAGGTACTGATGTCATTGTGCAGTCCATCATTTTCTGTACAAATTATAATGAAAATAATAAAAATTGTAAATAAGGACACATTAAATATTTCATAAATGTTTGAGACAGACAGGAGAAGAGAGAGGTTATTTGTGAAATTTCAACAAGTTTTCACAGAGGTTCATGACAGAGTATAAATAAAATGTATGCAGATATTCTGGAATCTATTTGTATGTCAGTGTTCTCCTCAGAAATTTCAGATAGCACCATGGTAGGGACTGCGCCACACGTCACAACAGTGTCTCATGCTACATATTCTATTTTGTGTATCATTTCGTGATTATTTGTATATGTATGCACTAGAACATTATTAAAAGTAAAATAAAATATACAAAGACATTTAAGATTTGATATAATGTACAACAATTATCTATTGAAACTAAATGGTCATTTCATAGTATTTTGTTCACTGGTTGCAAGTTAAACAGACTTGCCAGTATCAAATCAGAGGCTCAACTTGACCTCCCAACCATCAGCAATTAGTCACATGGCCAGGCAGTGTTTATAGTAAGGTGCATGGTGCAGTGACAGAGTCAGTGTTTTAAAATGATAACTTTTCTAGGATGTTTTTAATATATTTCTAATGTAAATTAGAGAAATACACATGGTTATGTTAAAGAAAACAGGTGTATAAATTTAACTGATTTCATTTTACTAGATTTGACATCGTTTTTTGTAAAATTATTACATTTTGACAAATAGTTTTGAAATAAAAAAAATAACGGGAGGTAACTCTTACGTAACTGTCTACACGATTTTATGTTTGTTATAACATTATTCCCTTCAGCTTTCATAAAAGGAGGAAACATATCAAACAAATTTACACAGATGTTTCATAAATTGTTTAACTTAGTAAAACATGAATCATACAGGATTTTTGGTTTCCTATTTTTATAAATAGTATTCATAGAGAAAATATGTGTCATTCTAAGATTTAGCAGTAGCTTAGGCCGAACTTTATGTCCCGATTTTAAGCGATTTTTTGAGGGAGAAAAAATCTGAAATAAATTCCTTTGGAGATTCTGTCGTGTTGCCCCGCCATACAGAATCTCCAAAGGGATTAGGTTAAAATCCTGATTTAACCCCCCCCCCCCCAACCCCCAAAAAATCGCTTAAAATTTCGACAGAAAGTTCGGAGAACTCATTTATGCCCTAATACTGTAGATGAATTTTATATATCGAGGAGTTACAAGAGGTCATATTAGGAATTTGCAGTTCCTTGATAGGCCCCTAGTGTCATATTATGTACGTTCTGGCCATTATTTTACTCTACTCGGATAAAATACGGTTAATATACGATGTTTCATTGAATAAATAATAGCTCCATGGTCAAAATATATACATGTATATTCTCAGAGATCAAGATGAAGTAAATACTAATACTATATAAAGTTGTGACGGTAATTGAACGATCCAGAAAAATCGCCAATAAAAAAAAATCTTTTTTTTAAAAACGGCAATAAAATGTTCCAAGTCGCGGTGATTTCCATGGCGGTAAACAGCAAACAAACTTAATTTTATTTTAGGCCTAAAAATGACTGAAAATGACAAAGCCAGAAAAGATGTCAAAAATTAACTTTCTAATTTATTCCAAAAACAGGAAATTAAATCATGCATCCATGTAAATCACTCGGATGCAATTAGTTTTTCAATCCATGCAGCAGTTCTGGAGAAGATTTTCAAAGAGCGGAACCCCTTTGCGGCCCAACCCTGGATCCACCACCCCTAGGCAGATCTGGCCAAAATGAAAAACTTGATAGTGGACCTTGAGTACTTGCTTCCTTGGAAGTTTCATTGAAATACCTTCAGTTCAGGTGAGGTAAAAAGTTTACAATAAACCATTTTGATATCATACTCAAAATATATCAAAGTATATCAAAATGGTAATATAATAATCTCTTTATACCGAATATACCGTAGGCAAGACATGCATGAAAGGTAAAAAAGAAGCTAGAGTTCTTCAGGGTTTTCAGTTCTATATTTTGTGTTCACTGGTTAGGATCCTATTCTCAACAAAATCTATTACTAATTCTTCTGTCACATCATCATTGCAAAAAAAAATAAAAAAAATATCATCCTATCACTTGTGCCATTATCTCATATATTTGAGTGTATACAAGTCATATTTTTGGATGGCTCTCTGTTAAGTCCAGGATGACAGATTTACAACCTACTGTATATTTTTCTATGACATTACTACTAAATGATCTTCTTATCTTGTCAGATAAGATGACATCTGTCAGTAGTGCACATTATCTTCAGAAAGCTGCTGCTTTATAAATAAATACAAAAACACATAAAATATTACATATAGAATAGGGGGATAATCTGGAGTCAAATCCTTCATAAAGTGTTGAACTGAGGCAACTATAAATAGCCAAAATGGCAAATGTTATACAGGCAAACCTTACGAAGAGTTCATGCTAAGCAAAATGGGATGGATCAGATGTAGTGTTGATCAGAATGCTCATCTCTGCTATGGTTAATTCCAATATAGAAAGTACAGTGGAACCTGTGTTAAAAAATTGACAGAAAAAGGCCTGCTTGCATTAGAGCACCCATTTTCGGTTTTTTTTTTCAACTAAATAAATGAAAAATCACTATGCACACTAGTGATGGGCAATCAGATCCTGACAGATAAACGATGATTAGAAATAATCAGAGATGCATAATCGATTATAATCGGAGGTTCTTTCTTCTTTTATAGTCTTTTTTAACTGAGTCAGTAAAAACTCATGGTAATTTTTTTCTATTTATTTTCCACCCTGTATTGCCCTCTGTGTTCAGTTTCTATGTGGTGAAAGAAGTTTGTAGTATTTCTCAAAGAAGAACAAACAAACGATATTAATGCAAAAAATGTAACACCACATGCTTCACTTTTTAATATTTTTTCTATAAAACAATAGCCAATACATTTGAGGGCACATACACTAAGCTTATTTCTTATGGATAGCTGGAATTCCCCTCTTAAATAAATGGAATTGTCATGACACAACTTAATGGCGATGGATTTTTTAAAATAAAAGATCAGGACCCAGTTGCACAACAGGTTGTTAAATTTAACGTGAAGTTAACCACTGTTAAACCAATGGGCTAACTGTACGTGCAACCGAGTCCAGGTAAGCAAATTTCAGATGACAGCAATAAGAAATAGACAGTTAAAAAGATTGATATGTTGCTGTGAAAAGTCACAGTATCTTGCTACGAAGAAAGTATATGGGAGGACTTTAGCCACCGATTTTACCCCCAAAAATAACTTAAAATTGGGGCAGATATTCAGCCTAGCTTGCCAGCTACCCCTCAAAATAAAATTGTTGCCCAATTCATTTCATACAATGAATGAAAAGAGATAGTATCTATGCATCTTACAAAAGCGCCAGTTATAAAATCTAATGTGTAGCTGTTGCCGATGACGAAAGTACCAAAGTCACTAGGTCAAAGTACCATATAAAAGCTCTGGTCATAAGGAATCTATATGTAAAATACCAAAGCTCTGTCCCTTGTGGTTAAAAAGATATAGGCCAGGTTAAAGTTTTGTCTACGGACACTGATGACAACAAGAAAATGCTTGTGGTATGGCATTAGCTCTTTGGACTTTCATCTTGACAAGCTAAAAATTAGCAAATTCTATAAAAACTCAAACTTGAATCAAACAGCAATGTAGATCACTCAGATACAATTACCGTATTTGACCAAATAAGCACCCAGAGCACTACAAAAATAGGAAAAAAGGGGTGGGCGCATACTGGGACCAATTAATAGTCAAACTGATGTAAAGCAGTTCATTTTTTATAAGGTACGGTGGTAGAGTTGTAGTTAATACAGTGGACACCTATCGACATTCTTGTGTTGTATGGTGCTAGAGATAAACTGCCACTTATATTTTTCTGGCCCACATCATCTTGTCAACCAGCTAGAAAATATACTTGATTGTGTGTGAAAAAGTGAGAAGGGCACTTATAGGGACATGGGCGCTTATTGGATCGAATACAGTAGTTTCCAATTCATGCAGCAGTTCTGGAGGAAATTTTCAAAGAGGAGTACGCTCTAGGACATTTTTGTCGGCCCTGAACTGGTTTGGCAAAAAACATAAACTTGGTAGAAGACCTTGTGTACTTGCTTCTTGTAAAATTTCCACAGAATCCCTTCTGTCGTTTGTGAGAAATAGTAAAAAATGTGAAGTTTACTGACCGACGGACTAGCAGATGTAGAGTGATCAAATAACATTGACTTCAGCTTTTGACTCAGATGAGCTAAAAAGCTGTAACTCAAAAACTGAAGGAGTAATTACCAGACAAGAGGTATGTAAAACAGTGTATCCCCAGCATTATTTGTTTGTTGTTTCACATCCTGACAAGAGTTTTTCACTTATATAGAGTTGCCACAAATTTTAACCTGTGCTATGGACTGACCCCAATGCAGTGAAGGTTCTTTTTTACGTGTCGTGTCTGCCGCGACACTGGACCTCGGTTTCACGTTTCATCCCTAAGATCCGTGACTTTCACTTCATATGCTGAGCACTTGGAACAGTCACTACCAGTTTTAAAAAGTCTTTGGTATGACCTGGTATCAGGAATCAAACCCTGAACCGTCTGCTTGAGAGTCAAACACTCTATCACTAGACCACCACAAGCAGTTCCAGCATTCCTTAAAGTGACAATAAACATCAAAGAAAATTACATGACAACTGAAATATGTTAGCAGATAGAGTAAAATCCATGGTATCGGAAATTATTTGCATTTTGATACTATAACCAGAAATGAAACAGAACTTTGTTTATCATCTGTTCCATTAAATGCTCAACCGTTAACTGCTGTACACAAACTTGCTTACAAATGCTGTACCAGCCCCATACTATTGATCATCATATCTACCATCATCAAAGTTTCGCATCAATCTCTACGAAAGATTGGCGCTATTCAAGCAAGTTTTATGTAAATGAAATCATGCAACAATTTTTCATTTACCAGTGTATAGCAACATCAAGTTTAAAAGGTTGGAGAGAATGTTACTAGTAAAAGATCTCCATACATCTATTTGTACTAATATGGCATCTAGCAATTTATTTACAACTGAGAAGATGTCAAATATAGTTTTCTCATGATTTTTAAACTTCTGGATGGACCAAAGTTTGAAGAATTATTTACAGTTACTTTCTTATCTTTAGAACTTAAAGCACTGCACAATGACTCACCAAAGAGAGCTGGTTAAGATTCCCACATAAATAGTGCAGAAGAAAAATGGGCCAAAGATTATAAACTTAAAGTTCCTACTCAACTCAAAACTGAACAATATTTCTTCTAACCAGAAACAGCCTACAATTCTAAACTTTACAATAAATAGGAATTAAACAAAGTTATCACCAATTATTGTTTGACCCTGCCACTTCATTAGGGTTAATACAATATTTGTTTTCACAGTAAAAACTAATATTTTTTTTTTTCATAGACTCTTGTCCATTTTCAATGTTTTTTTTCAAAATACACATCCATTTTCAAGGGCCTTTTTTAAAAAAAAAAAGCAAAATTAAAAAACAAATCAAGAAATGAGTTACAAATCAATATTTGAGGTACAAGGTAGAAAATACAAGAGAGATCTCTTAACATTAAAATAAAAAAATTTGTTTACAGATATCTAAAAACTGTACAATGTTTCTCATTGATTTCAGAATAAAAAAACAATCTACTTACATCTATGATACATGTACAGCCACAGACATGTGCCTTGCAAATTGTGGGTTCACTCAAGTTTCTGCAAAAAAGTAATGTATACCTAGCTAAAATGACAACAACAAAAAACACACACAAACACAGGGATACATATACATGTAAAGTGCTGGCTAATATGAATTTAAAACATTACTTAGGCCAACAATAAAAACAAAATTTGTTGATGCAACCTGACTCACCCTGAAACCCAATTTTTTTTTTAAAGTTTTACCCAATTATTTTTTATATATATATTACAAAAATCTTGAATTTTGTCAATTATTATTTTTTTTTGTACATATCAAAATAAAAAGAATTTTTTTTTATAAATTGACTATATAGCAACCCACTTGTATAACCATCGACCAGGTCACATCAAGCATGATTTTTAACCCACGGCCTTACTGGTATTGTGATTACAAATGACTTTTAAAACTGATATTCTGCATTTAAATGAGAAATGTTTAACTGAATACGATAAGTATTACATCAAAACAACCTTTAACTGACACTTCTTTGTATGTGAGGGTCGATAATGACCCAAATGTTATAGTTTTATCACTGTTAAAAACCATCAGAATAATAAATTACTAAAATATTCAATTCAAAATCTATTAGCCATTGAAATTTAAAGTTAAATCAAAATATGTTACAAACGCAAATCGCTCTGTAGCGAATAACACCATGAAAGTCATTTATTTGGTTTGTTTACAAAGGGTCATAAAGTTTTAGACTCTGTCTTACGACAACTTGCCACCATGTTACGAAGAACAAGGACTTGCAACTTATGAACAAATCGGAGCAAGAGGCAGTTTGTAGACCTAATTGTTAAGTCATAATTTACCTTTGGTCGAGACATGCCAAACAAATAAGGCTTGCACAAAACCATAACAGCCTGCATTAAATGATAGAGTGAACAGAATATAAAGTTGCAGTAAACTGTAAATCTATTGACACAAAATGGATAGTGTTAAATGCCAATAAATTCAAATAACATCCATATTAAACATAATACTCATTCCCTGATTCCAACTCTGTATTTTAATAATAGAATAAATATCTTATTTAAAACATGTACATGTCCAAGGCATGTTTTGTCTACTTATGTCATATCATAGTTTAGCATGGCATGGTAACCAATGGAGAAAAGTCAACTCTAGAAGGACAAAACTGCCCACAAATGCAGATTATCTGTAAAGAGAAGTGCAAAAAGTATTCATATACTATTAATTTTTACTATATCTCGCATATAAAACCACAATTTTTTGAAAAAAAATATTGTGAAGCCATTTCTTATCAAATATCAATAAATTTTCACCATTAAAAAGGAAATGTTTCCAAATTTCATTGGGTTTTTTTTTGGATGTAATTTTCTTATGTATCATTCAAAGTCAGATTTAACAATTTAATTAAGATCAAAATTAGACATTACAATTCTACTTACACATATAGGAAATTTTCATCAAAAAACTTAAACTATACATAAATCTTTTAAATTCTAATTCAGAAAATAAAAAATAAAAATAAATAATGAAACTGTTTTCAATTGTTTTTTCAAGAGTGAAAATTCTATTGAAAAGCAATAAGAAATGGCTTCACAATAACTTTTAGAAAAAATGTGGTTTTATATGAAATATGTAGTAAAAAATAATAGTGTATGAATACTTTTTGCATGTCTCTATACTTTGATCAGCTTACTATGGCTCAGATGAAGTAATATGGATATCGTTACTGTCATCTCATAAATTACAGGTGTGTAGATCTAGAGATCAAGATTATAAAATAATAAAAGATCCCAGAGGGATCTTGGTGCCCACCATCAAATGTTCTTCATTTGATCTATGACAGACTGTTCTTTTCTCTTATTTTGTGGCTCAACAATGTATTTGAAGTAAGACCTAAATATCTGTTAAATGCTTTCTCACAAGATTGTAACAATACCAAATATAAACTGCTATAATCCAAGATAGCTTAACCATACCTGTCAACTTCTAAAAGTGAAAATGTTCGTCGTGACCTGCATTGAGTAAAATTAACGTTACACATAATAATCTGTCTTGTTGGGCCCCGATTTGATATCAAATGTAGCAAAGTGTATATTTCAGGGATGTGGCAGTACCCCCACATATACTACTGAATGTGTTTTCCCATAACAATTAATAATATATATGGTTAAACGGAGGGGCTGTGAAGGGTTTTTAAGTTATAAGTAAAAATATAAATTTCAAGGGGTGGGGAAGGACCCCCCATATGACCATACACTAATGAATGTGTCTAAACATAACAAATAAGAAATACATGGCTAAGTGGTATATGTTGTAAATGATTTTCAGGAAAATACATACACTGCACAACTAGAACTCAAGGAGAATCTATATGTCAAATTACATAAAGATCCCTTCGGTACTTTCTGAGAAATAGCGATAACAAACTTTAATTGTCAAAATCTAAGATGGCCACATGGCAGCCATTTTATGAACCAACCCACCTGAAAATGTACTTTGCATAACTAGACCTCAAGGAGAACCTATATGTCAAATTTCATAAAGATCCCTTCATTACTTTCAGAGAAATAGCGATAACAACCTTTAATTGTCAAAATCCAAGATGGCCATCTGCCAGCCATTATGTGATCTGACCTGCCTGAAAATGTACACTGCAAAATATCAAGGAGAACCTATATGTCAAATTTCATAAAGATCCCTTTAGAACTTTCTGAGAAATAGTGATAACAAACTTTAATTGTCAAAATCCAAGATAGCCGTCTGGCAGCCATATTATGATCCAACCCGCCTGAAAATTTACACTGCACAACTCGACCTCAATGAGAACCTATTTGTCAAATTTCATAAAGATCCCTTCAGTATTTTCTGAGAAATAGTGATAACAAACTTTAATTGTCAAAATTCAAGATGGCCACCTGGCAGCCATTTTGTCATCCGATCTTCCTGAAAATGTACACTGCACAACTAGACCTCAAGGAGAACCTATATGTTAATTTAAGTTTTTGATATGTCTTGGTACTGGGAATCTTCCACTTGTGGGTCTAACACACTACCGTTATACCGCTGCATGTGGTCAATTATACTTATGAAGCTATCACAAAAAAGTAATTGTCAACAATCTTGATAGCCAATAAAACAAAGATATGTTAAGAACAGACTGAGTAGTTCTGGAGAAGATAGTATAGACTGTTTAATGGATAGATAGGATTAGATAAATCAATGGGTAGATAATAGATGTAACCAAAAATTTCAACCCACCCCCACCCCACAAACTCTTTTCATTTGTTAAAAGAGTAAAACAAAAATCTTTCCACTAATACCACGATACAAGGCTTGCACTATAGGCTATGTTTTTCCCTCATAGATGTTTATGAATGTCATAAAGTGTTGAAAATATATGGAATACAGATTTGAGTTGTTTACATACAAATCACTGTGGTGAATGTTGATGGTTGTCAGATCTGTAGGAAAAAAACTGACAAATGCCAAACAGAAGTGTAAAAAAGTTAGTAGATAGATATATATGAGGCATCAGTCACCCTTAATCTATTTAGAATGTAAGATGGCATTAAATAAACAATCAAAAATTATGTGGTGGCTAGCAAAACTGAGATATTTCAATACATTTCAGCTTATCAAAAGGTACATGTACCCTAAAAGGAACAATAACCACATACCTTACTAATACTGGGCATGTTTGATTTCAATATATGCAGTTTGTATGTGCTAACCATGCTAACTGATACATACTACAGGAAGTACAACACCTGGATTTCCATCATTATACACTGATAACCTTAAGTGTTGGTTAAGACATCAGTGTTTTTAAAAAATGTCTGAAATCAATACAATAAAAGCACCTAAGCCAACAGCTTCTATCAGAATAAAATTGAGAGGAAGGAGAATAGAGAGACTGATAAAGTGGAACCTGTCTTAAATTACCACTCCCGTGAAAGACCACCTGTATAAATTTTAAGATTACATACTTAAAGCCACTTGGTTACAAATTCCTTAAAAAATAAACCTTTTTCACGAGACCACCTGTCCTGAGAGACCACATTTCAGTGGCGATTTCTTGTGACAGGTTCCACTGTAGTGATAGAATTCTAATTTTGTATAAACTATATGACTAAAAAGCTGATAATTATTGGAGGAGAGAGAGTTCTACATGGATTTATCAAAGATTCTTGGTCATTAGTGGTTTTCACACCAAAGCATTTTTTTCAAAATGCAATAAACAACATGTATTCAGTAGATAAAGATTCTACAGTGTGACCTGTCTTGAGAAACCACTTTCTTGAAAGACCACCTGTCTTTTCAGCCCACAATCTGAAAACCATTTAGTTAAATGATCCATTAAAAAAAACCTCTTTTGAGAGACCACCTTTCTTGAGAGACCATATTTCAGTGACAGATGGAGTAGTCTCCCACAACAGGTTCCACTACATTACAGAAATATAAATAGAATTTTATGAAATTTTAAAACAAACCTTAATAAGGTGCATCCTAAATCATGTTCCTGTGGGGAAACTGACAAAACTTTCACTTCTGTTATATCAAGAGATGAAAACCCTGACCTAATTTAATCACAATCCTCTGAATAGTTCAGTAGAAGTTAAAGCCAAAGTTGTCACAGTCATCTCAAACATGTCCTCACATATAGTGATCATCTTACAGCTCTTCCTTTGGAGAAATCATATGATACCTGATTCAAACATGCTAATACACCAGATGATGACAAAAGATTTAAAATTTACAGAACCTCCTGAACTTAGGATTCAATCACTCACCAGATCCCTTTCTGGGGTCATGCCCCCCAAACCAAGCCATCTTGTTAGGTTCCATGTATTCTATATGCAGCATTCACATACATATACATGTACTAAAGAAGTATGGTAAATCTCAACATTTTGTCTCGGTGGAACTAAAACTTGCATACATTATAGTATGTAAACTGGTTCCTAGTCTAGTGACACGAAGAGAGGTAAATGTAGATGGAGGTACAAAATTACACAGCAAAAAGGGCCTCCCTGTCTAAGTGGTTTGAGTACAAAATTTAAACCATAATGTCTCTCACATCTAATCAGTGCGGGTTTAATTCTCATTGGAATTGTAGCTGATTTTGTGAGAAAGTTTGCCAGTTCACTAGCGGAAGGGCAGTGGTTTTTCCTGGGTCCATTGTAACCAAAATTCTCTCCTCCACCACTAAAAACTGGCTGCCTCCATATGACTGAAAAATTGTTAAGTGTGGTGCAAAACAGCTTTTTAGATTTAAATATAAAGAAAAGAACAAGTCCACACAGACTGTACTAACCAAGTTGATATTGAAGTGAAGGTAAATTAATTACAAAAACTACAGTAGAACCTTCCATGAGAGACCCAGCAACCGAAATGTGATCTCTCAAGACAAGTGCAGGCCTCACACTGGGTCTAAGAAAGAGGGAGACTTCACTTCTCCTTCCAGCTGTTGGACGGAGACCTCACATAAGTAGGGAGACTTCTAAAAAGCCAAAGGAGAGGAAGTACCGTTAATAATTTTTAAGCATTTATATATACAGTAAATATATACAGTGGAACCTCGCTATTAAGACCACCTAACTGACTGACTCAAAGTGGCCTTATTAGTGAGGTGGTCTCTTAAGTGAGGTTCTGTACTGATACCTGTTTATAATGAAGAGACTGGAACATAAAGGTCTTATATTTGAGGTGGTCTCCTAAGTGAGGTGGTCTTTAGGCGAGGTTCCACTGTATATATATATATATATATATCCTTTATTTGGTAGGGGTAATACCATACAAAACACAACTGGGAGTTTTCACATAAATTGGCTAAAAAAAATGACTCACAATGAAATCTAAAATGTAAAGAAATCCAATTTCCTGTTAGATCTACTGATTTTTCAAATAACATAAATACTTTGTGAATTTTTCACAATGAATAAAGCCTACCTCACATTTTACTTTTCACAAAGACTCAGTGCGAATTATCTAATTATTCATTTCTCAAGTAAAACCCCAGTAATAAATAATAATCACCTATCAAAATGAAAAATCAGCAGAGAATCCTAAATTTAATCATTTATTTCATCAATGAGTTGCATAAGCGTACAACATGTCTACAAGTCAAACGATTGAAAATCACAATATCTATCTTTTTACTTATTTTACAAATATTGGCATTTTATTTTCTTATTTTATAAGTACCGTTGAAATTTGAGAACATGCAATGTAAAATGCAATGACATAAGCGGCCCAATGTTGGCATTTCTTCATCTTTATTTATTTATTGCCGGTAACAAATCCTCTGATAGTGATCCAGAAGGAACAAAACTACATATATATACACCTTGTTAACAGTAACTTACATTGAAATCTATCATCAATATACGTAGGGTGAGAATGTTTTCTGTCAAATAAGTTGTTAGACAGCTGAATGTGATGCCAAGCTTCATACATTTCACTTTACAAGTATTGGAGTTATCTCCCTCTAAGAATCATTACTACCTTCCAAAGAATATCTTGTGACATAAAAAGGTAATAATAAATACTGGTACCTTGAAATTAATAAAAAAAAAAAAAAAGCTAAGGTGGTGAACAGCCTTAGATAATTACTACAGTGGAATCGGTCTTCAGAGACCACCCCATCTACCACTGAAATGCAGTCTCACAAGACAAGAGGTTTTATATAAAGGATTATTTAACTTAGTGGCTTCATTAATGTGGTCTCTTAAGGCAGGTGGTCTTACACAACAGTTGTCACTCAATATAAAAAAAAACAAAAGAAACATCAGTTAAATGTTTCTACGAATATATATCACTATCTGTCAGATTTCACCCTATATTTTATCAAAGCTTTAACCCATTTACCCCTAAAGACACATTTGGACTGGTCTAAGTCATTGATTTACAGACGAGTCCTTTTTTCAGGGGTAGATGAGTTCAAAAATCAATCTTATATAATCATATTTGGCCATAATTTGAGACATGCTAAAATAAGATAGATCAGTTTGATACAAATAAAGAAGTCACATACAGAATCTAGAGATACATGTACATGTATTTTCAAATACAAAAACAAACACATACTGTAACACTACCCCCAAAAGACATAAAAAAAACCACATAATACAAAAAACAATGACTTGTAATATGCATGACCTGAAAAACTTAGATGTTCTCTGAAAAATTCTGTTGTCAGGACAACATCAGCCTACTAAATGATAACAGTAAGAAGTGTGACAGATTTCACTAGTGCTAATGTTACATAGACGGAAAAAAATTAATTAAATTAATAACATGAATTAATTATTAAATTTTTTGTGCATGAATATTATATTTTGTGTAATATTACATCAGACTGATACATATTCAAATAAAATGATCTATGTTAGTTCACTGTGTTGTACTGTTTATGTAACAAATGAGCCCAAAATAGGATGGAATGAACTCTCCTCAATTCTGATGTGCTTTTTTCAGATGTTGTTGAAAAATACCTATTGTGTAAAACAGGATGATTTTTTTTCAAGATTGCATCCAAAACTGATTTAAAAAGAGTACTGTATATGTTTTTATTATGCCCGGGCCTGAAGGGTCTGTCGGGGGCATCTAGTGTTTGGATCGTCTGTCTTTTAATTCTGTCCCCTTACATATAAAGTGCAATATTCAATTTGTTGGGAGCGGGGGGCAGTTGTGTTTCACAAACCCATCTTGTTTTTTTTTATTTTAGAAATTTATAGATATATATAAACAATTTTATCAATGAAGTCACAATAGCCATTTTCCATCCTGTTTATCATTAATAACATTAGCAGCATGCATGGTATACTGTATGTGTATTTAAAAAAGCGTACTCATAGGGGGTATAGACTTATTAGCGCAATCTTAAATTTGCGCAAGTAATTTCATTAGCTTTGTCGTGTATAGAGAATGATAGGATGGAGAAATTTTAGCGCTGCCCTTGAATAAGCACAATGACTTGATCGCAAAAGGCGCTAATATTAGAATATCGCTAAAATAAGTACACGTACAGTTTTATTTATCTTGTGTAGGGACTTGGGGATATAATTGTGACATAAGCAGCATAAGTTAGCAATTCTGAAATCACTAGATTCGATTAAAAGCCAAGTATGGCAGAAAACAGTAGTCCTGGTGGGGGGAGGGGGGTTTCGTTGCTAATGTTACATATTTTTTTTCGTCTTCAAAACTTGTAACACTAGCAATGGAAATTACCTATGTTTTTACTACATCTATGCACATTTACCCAGAATGCAGTGTACTCTTTGCAAATGGTGACTTGTAAAGATACTAATTTCGAATTCATGGCTGAAGGAAGATTGATAGCAAGCATTGATATTGAAAATAATTCTTGAAATTTTCTGTCCATCAATAGTAACACTAGCACAAGTGTAACATTAGCAACAGATTTCCTCTTTATTTCATATAAACATGAACATGTAACATAAACATGGACAGAATTATTTCAGTGGGACATATTCCGTCCATGTAGCACTAGCACTCAAGAAATCTACCGTTTTACATGCAATTTTTTTTTTCTAAAGAAATCAAAATTAATCTTTCCTTAATTTGTTACTGATCTGCTACTACTAAGTGATAATGAACTAACAACCAGGTAAATAATATACATACCTGTGCTTCTTTGATCCACACAATGCATGACACTGACGATTTCTATAACAAGTAGCTCCTCCAATAACACAGGAAGCATAACGGTCGTGAATACAGCTATGAACGGAACTATCTGCACTGTTGTTATTTGTAGTAAGTGATTTGTTTTCCGTTTTTGAATCTGTTTGATTTTCTTCCTCTACAAGAACTGACAGCTTCTTGGCACAACACGGTGATGAACTAAAGAAAAAAGACCTCTGTTCCTAATTGACTCTGATATAACAATTAAACTACTTTATTAATCATAGCTACCATGTTCTAATTACTATTACACTATAGGGTAATGACTGGCAACACTAAACTAAATCAAATCAGATACAAAGGTGTGAAAAAGTAGCATCATAAAAAAATTAATTCAAACCTAAAAAGATTTTGCCTAGCAAGTTTATTCCATCAGATGAAAGTATTGTAATTTATGGAGAACAAAAAAAGTTTCCTCTTCGAACTTGCTTGCGTATACATGTGAAAAAAGTTAAGTTTTTTTTTTAGAAAATAAACATTTTAGATCTTTGTAAATGTGTATGACTGTTGAGCTATAATCATGAAAATTGCATCATTCTCTTAAACTAAGAAATGCATGCTACCTATAGGAAAATTTGAGAAAATTGATTTTTTATGCCTTCCAGAATGTTAATGACCTCCTGTGCTACTACTTTTAGTAAATACTCAAGCTCAAATCATAATCATTATTACCGTATTTGACCCATTAAGCGCCAATGTCCCTATAAGCACCCCTCCCCCTTTTTACACACAACTGAGAATCTTTTCTCACTGGCTGACGAGATGTAGACCTGAAAAACCATAAGTAACAGTTTATCTGTACCCCTAGCAATAGAAGAATGCCAATAGGTATCCTCAATAATAACTACAACCACTGTACCACTGTGCCTTATAAAACATGAACTGTTTTATGTCAATTTGACTATTAATTGGTCCCATTAGGTGCCAAACCTTTTTTCCTCATTTTTGTAGTACCCTGGGCACTTAATGGGTCGAAAACGGTAATTTTTTTTTTCATAATGAATAAACCTCTTTATAAAGGCCACCTGCCTTTAACAGCTTCTTTTGTCCATTTCTTTGAGTGGCCTTTACAGATAAGTTTGCTGTCAATAAAATTGAAAACTTTCATACCTGTGATTAATAAAAAGACTGCCAGGTAATCCATCAGAAGAAGCAGTGGAATCATTTGAGATTGCAGACCATTTAGCGGCATCTCTCCAGCAATTCTGGTCAAATGTAATGGCCGAAGTTGAAATGTATGTAGGACCTGAGGTAGTCTTTTTCATGGAGTTACAGTCCCTGAGATTACTACTGTCCTCTGTGTCATCAGTATAGGAGACAGGATGATTGTGAGAAGTGTCTGTACAACTTAGATAATTAGAATTCACTGTAAAGTCCATATCAGATACATAACGAGACTGTACACTGCTGTTGATGTAGTTGTTATTTTGTAGATAGACAGAACTCACAAAGGAATCATTACACAAATATTGTTTGGGATGTGTTGAAGTAGTTACGGGTAAGAAACTGTAGGACTCGGATTCCGGAGTTTTTTGTCCGTTGTCTACTGCTGCCTGGAAGCTGTGACTGCGACATCTTTGATACAGATACTGTCCGTCAACACACACAGGACTTAGATTGACATTAGGATTTTCTTCACTAAGTTGTGTGTAGTTATGTGTCAATTGGCTACCGTGTTCCGACTTGTTACTTTGACTCACATCTTCAACACTTTCTGTTAGATCATTGTAATTAAGATTTTGTTTATTATAAAGTCTCTCACAGTCCACATCAAGCCACAGATGATGAGCGCATTTCTTTATTCTGTCTTTTCTATCCATACTCCTTGGGTTACCTGAAATTTACATGACATCTGAATCCAGTATTTGATTAGTGACAGGAATTATCTTTATCAACAAGAGTTGTTGGAGAACAACCTAGTTTGCCTATTGCCCCCAATGGCCCCATATTTCAAACCAAGACACACAAAAAGTATGTATACCATTAGTTATCTATAGGTCTAGATGCACCTAATATTGATAATGGGAGCAGGAAAGTTTAAAAACATCACTATTTAAAGAAAAAATTCAAACAAAAATCTTGTAGACAAATACATTGTGTACTGATACAAAACATTGTATAATAATGATGTGTAATAATACTGAAGTCATTCTGACACTAATCAAAGAAGTTGCAACCAATTTTGAAAATACTTCTAGATTTTAGTTTTTATACCCCAATACTGCAGGACTGCAGGAATAGTTTTAAAGGTATGATAACTTGTAATATCTATTAAACTTCAAAATGTCAAAATTCTGACACTTATTAAAGAAAATTTGCCCATTATGTTCAATAAAACAAAAAACATTAACTTCCAAAAATGGAAAAAACAAATACTGACAGATTATGAAAACTTGTAATATACAGTACAAACACAAGAGTTTATTGTCAAACACTCTATGCAGTGAGGAGTGAAACATGCTGCTACCATATGATGGATCTGGGGTTAAAAATTTCACATGTCCGAAGTCCAGGACTTGGTTAATTCAGATTGGAACTTGGCATTTAGAAATACCCAAAGTCCGAGGGACTTGCTTTCATTTACTTTTACTGTATTACTTAATGAAATTTCTCAACTGGACTTGCCAGAAATTTACTCTCCAAGTCCCAGATTTAAGTATCTAAAAAAGGATTTTGAACCCCTGTGAACTTTAGTGGTTTTTAGCTTGCTACACAAGAACAATTTGCTTCTAAACATCTCTGAAGAGAACAGCAAAAGATAAGAGGAAAATGAACATTAGCAATTAAAGGGGAATAACTCCTGATAGGGTAATTTAATCATTCTACTCTGACCCTTATGTTCTTATGTTGCTTCATATTCATGTCATGTTTGGTTAAAATTTAACCACTGATTCTTAAAGCCACATTCCGCGGAGTAATGTTCAGAAATAATCTTTTCTGTACTCTCTTAATGCATATTCGCATGAATCTACATGTACTTATAAACTCTTAATACAATACGAAATAAATCTAAAACGAGGCTGCTTGAAAATCAAAATAAACTATTTACATTGCGAGTTCGGACAGCAACGTATCGGTAAGTAAAGCGTATCAGTAAGTAAAAAGTATCTTTACTCACTGAATTATGGATAGCTTACATATCACTAAGCTAAAAATGCTACATAGGCTATCAGAATCAATTGTATCGATGCAATTAAGCAACTGTTGTAGCAAAAATTGTATTATCAAAGTGGGGATGACCACGTGGAAGTATCAATGACTTCAAAGCACTTACCAGCCATATAGTACAATGGTTGCATAATTTCTTGTCAGATTTCAAATTCAGCTTAGACCATAGAATTCTCCATCTATTGTGTTCTGTCCCAAGTGTAATCGTTTTAGGCTCCTTCACATACCGCTGTTTCCCGCACTTTTAACTGTGTCACTAAGGTTTTTCTTACAACAAATCTGGGTGTTTTTGTTTTGCTCACCGTATTGCTGCTGAATCGCGAGCCATGTGTCGGTGGTAACTAAGGGGAAATTTGTATGTCTGTACGCCAGAGTAAACTAAAGAATTCCCACAAAATCCCCTAATAACTCCATTAACACATCAAATTTTTTGAAATGTTTTCATTTTCATCGGTTAACAATGGTTTTCTAAAGAAAATGTCCAAAATTACAATTAAGTCCAGAAAATTAATAATGTCCTCGGATTGTGACTTTAAGAAATTTGAAAAATGTCAAAAAGGTAATAAAAAACCTGATATTTTCTCTTTACTTATATGAATAATTTGTAATTACCACTATACAAGAGCTTGTAATATGATGAAATAGTAAGTAGCACATAAACAAATGCTACTGTAGGTACCTTGGTAAATTGCTAAACAAAGATATACAGGTACCAAAATAGCATATAAATCCTATAAATGTTGTATTCATTTCTTTCAAGTTGAGAGTATCATATTTATTTCTATGTAGTTGGGTGGATATTTTGTACAATGAGAAAATTAATTATCAACACAAACACATCCACAAGAAATCAATTTCATTTTATGTACAAAATACAACAAACCTAAGTAGGCCTAAATCACTCACCTGGCACCATTAATAACCATGACAAGTCCAACAAAAATATGTAGGTTTAAATCAACCACAAGAAATTTAACAAATCAAAATGCACATATATTTAGTTTGTTGAGCACATTGGATCTAAAGGTGTATTCCAAAGAGGGACCCTCTGTGCACTATTTTGCCCCACCCTGGATACACCCTTGATCAGATCTGGTAAAAAAAAAAAATGAAAAAAACGGAAACTTGGCAGAGGACCTTCAGTTCTTCCTTCCTGCAAGGTTTCGATGAAATCCCTTCAGTGGTTTCAAAGAGGTCAATGTGAAAATTCACAGATGGCATGGTGATGACAGATGTGGAAAACCCAAAGTCAAAATAGCTGTTTTGAGCCGTCAGCTCAAGTGAGCTGATACAAAGTTCACCTGTTCAATTTCACCTTTCATGGCAGGGATATATTAACTCCTAATCAATATGTTCTACATCCACTGCCTTTGTTATATCATTTTGCACTGCTGGGACATGGGAATTCCTAGTGAAACATTTTCTATACTGCCAAATTTTTATTATCCTAATTCATATGCAGACAACTCCACTTTTAACAAGACAGATATAACGAAATACCTGTTATAACGAGGATAAGTTTCTTAAATATTGTATATATCAAATGAATTTATATATAGTTCTCTGCAGTTATAACACAACCTTTTGTTTTCCTGAATTTTGGCTTTGGTTTTTTTGGTTTGGTGATATATTGAGGTTTACCATTTTCGAGATGTAGCCATTTTCAAGCTTATAATCCTAGCAGTTTATGAAACCATGTAAACAACTTGCTATACCAAACACAAGAATTTTTTTTTATAAGTCTTATACACACACACACACACACACATCACAGAATGATATTAGCTCTTTGACTTGAAACTAGTGTATACAAGAAAGCAGGGGTGAAACGGTACGCCTTCTCCATGGTTTGGTAAGTATTGCGGTACACAGGTTACGGTTTGGTTATTTTCGATTCGGTACAGAATTTTTGTGTTTTTTTAATTTTTTGTTATTTTAATAGATAAATTTATATAATACAATATATATTGTTTCTGAATAATGCATTTACCGCTACATCTAAATTAACTGTAAATGCATCATTATAATCACTTTTTTAAATTATTATTATTACTATTTCAGGATGTTACAACTAATACTATGTAGTAGGTCTACTGTGTGTTTAAATCAAAATACATGTTAATTACAAAAGTAAGTTTCCACTATCGTTTGATGAAAACAATAGCTATCTATTCTATGTATTTCATTAAAACTTTTATTTACAGTAACTTTTTTTTACTTTTATCATTCACTTACATTTAATTCAGAATTTACAACTTTATACAAAGTATAGTATTATAATTATTTTACCAGATCCTGAAATTCAGGTCCATTCCATATCGGTTCTATTATTACACATCCTACTTCCACTCACTTCCTCCACAAACTGCAAGTATCAGCAGTTAATATACGATGTGTTCTGTAACATTTTCAGCCATGAGGTTAAGACTAACATGTTTAATTGTCATTTAAACAATAATTTAAGTTCCTAATTTTATTTAGTAATGTATTTTGTACTAAAAATAGGAGGAAATGGATTACTTTTGAAAATTAAAAGCGAATCCGGATTTTCAGTACGTCATGACCACTCGCCACATGGGCGAGTTCATTATGTAAGTTTACTCACCTGAAATTTCTTACTCGCTATTACAAGCGGGTGAGTTGATTTTTCGATCGGTTTATTAAAGTATTTCGACCAATCAGAGACTCACTTTCATAAGCGGCTTGATTTACGCCTGTGTTAATGAAAATAATCATCCAGCTTTAGATTTACCATGGGTACGGTACGTACCGTCAATTGGAGTCAATGTACTGTGTACCGAACTGAAAGAAAAATTTCCGCAGTTTAATTACACCGCAGTATACCATTTCACCCCTACAAGAAAGTCAATAATTTCATTTCCTTACCTTCGGGTTTTTGGTTTCTCTGCATCAATTCTTTGTTGGCTCTTTAATTACAAAAATATGATATTTAATTACATATATATATATATATATATATATATATTCTACAATGAGTGTTACTTGATTATCATGTTTATCTCACTCAAGTTAATTCATTTTTAAAAGATGAGAGAGAGAGAGAGAGAGAGAGATATTCCACAACAAATGTTAGCTGATTATCATGTTTATTTAACTTGAGTTAGTTAATTTTAAAATTTTGAAAAGATACGAGGTTTACCAAGTGTCTTTTCAAATTTTGGAAATTAACTAAGAAGAGTTGGATAAACATGATAATCAAATTACACAAATTATTGAATCTGCTTCTACCATAACTGAAAATTTGTAGTATGGATTATTAGCCTACATCATGTCCAGACACTATCAGGCTCAGACTCTTATGGTCCCATCAAATCTGTATCTTGCTTCAATCTCCAAATTACATCAATATATCAAAGGTAGGAAAACCAACATTGTTGGAGACTTCATTAACAGACCCGTTTTACTCCAATAACTTTAATCACCAACTTTGTATGCGAACAACTAGTCTGATGCTACTTCATGTAAAACATTTCAATACAGTAGCAGTGTGGACTCAGCCAATGAGATTTATACAGTCCTGTTGGTTATTTGTAAATGTTTAACTAACCTCAGCATGTTTATACAATCATTTTTCAGTGGTGTAACAATACAAGTTATGGTAGAAAAATTAAAAATACAGTTCATCCCGATATACCGCCACCTTTTGTTTTCCTGAATATTGGCAGTATAACAGGTTTGGCAATATACTGAGGTTAAATATTTTCAAGCTGTTGTTGTTTTCATTTTGACATGCCTTTAATCCCGGTTGTATATCATATCTTGTTTACAACTCACTTTCGTAAATTCGTATATATTGTCCATTGTTTGGACAATTTGGCCACCCTATTAAAATGGCCAAAATTAAACCATACAAAATATGTAGCAGTATCGATACATGTTCAACTGCTGGAAAATCTAGATCTGTTTGTAACTTTAGCCCGGAAACATTTCTAATATCAACTTCCATCGTTTTTTTAAAAAATAACTCTTTCACAGGTCGGTAATACAAAGGCTTTAAGTTTATTTATCTCATCTACTCATAATTATTTCTTGAGGAGTGGTAATTGCTGTGTAAAAACGACATGTTTTTTCCAACTCTCACGGAAGCATGACACTCGTAAGCCGGTCCCTGTTTGACTTCTACACTTTGTTCATACAACCAGACACCAGTTTATGACACTTGATTTACGAATTATCTCCCTTTGCAGTAGAAGTATGAAGTAAACAAGCTAACATCGGCTAACAGTTTTACTCACACCTGTTTTTTTAGTCTGTTCAGGGATTTAAATGAGGAATGAAACATCATATATCAACAGCATTTTATCTGCGTAGTGTAAAATTACAATCAGGAACATAACACTATCAAGGAGCTGCAAATTCATAATAAACATCATATATCAACAGTAGTTTGTCTGTGTTGGGTTACATAAAAGACCAAATGTCAATTGACAAGTGCTTGTTTTAGATACCCAACTGAACTGAAAAGAGAGACTCGCAATGCTGATTGACTTAATAAACTTATTAGTATTTTTGTAAACTCCTGATGAGTTTGTTTACTTGACTTGGGATACATTTATGACCTCTTGATATCTTTAATATATTTCCAATCCATCTACTATGAGTTCGGATCACTTGTATTTGGAGCTACAGACAGTCAGAGTGACACATGTAATTTTTCTGGGAATCAAATTTATAAAAAGCAGAAACCAAAAATCTAGTATACATGTTTTACTAAGATAACCAATTTATGAAAAGTCTGTGTAAATTTGTTTGATACAGTTTACCGTTTTATGAAAGCTGAAGGGAATAAAGTTTAAATTATCTAGCAAAAAATCATGTAGACCGTTACATAAGAGTTACCTCCCATTATTTTCTACGTCATAAGAAAACAAATAAATATTTGTCAAAAACGTAATAATTTTACAAAACCGATATTAATTCTAGTAAAATGGAATCAATCAACTTTATGCACCTGTTTTCTTAAAAATAACCCTGTGTATTCCTGAAATTTACAGTAGAAATATATTTAAAAGGTTCTAGGATAGTTATCATTTAAAAATAATGACTCTATCTCTGCACCATGCACCCTACTATAAAAACTGCCTCGCCATCTATCTAACTCCCAATAGTTGAGAGGTCAGGTTAAGCCTTTGATGTGAATACTGACTAGTCAAAATGGAATGGCAAGTCTGATTAGCATTCAACCAGTGAACAAATAATAGGAAATGTCAGTTTAGTTTTGATAGATTATTGTTCAACATATCAAATCTGAAACATCCTAGTATTGCATTGAATTCCATATCTGACCAAAGAATTGCATTGGAACCTGGATTGCTAATAAATCCATGAAGTTACTATATAGTATATTGTAAATAAAAAACCCAGAAACCCAGAAGGGGGAGGGGGGGCAGCCCAACGCGACTTAATTGTTCATCTGCGTTACCATGGTGCTATCTGAAATTCCTGGGAAGAACTACTCTTGCCAGTGTAATTTTAATGCCGTTATGCTTTATTACCTAAAGTTTTAAGTCGTCCAGGTCAAGAAATGGCTCACAAGGCCCCACTAGGTTATATGAATTTGACTATAACACTAACAGAATTTCCTTGTTGCATGTGATTTTCAATCACCAGCCCTAAAACAAGATATGGAGGAGATGGTCAAAAATGTAAATACTGGTCAAATGCTTTCAAAACAAGTGTGAGTGTATAAAAAGCCAACTATAATGAATAGAAATCTTCAAGAAATATGCAAAAGGAGACCATCTCCAAGAGCCTGCTATTGGTCACATGTCAGAATACTATACTGTATTAAAGTTAAAGCTGTGCATTGAAATCTGTACCAGGGATTAATCACCTATCCCACTCTTACTATTTCTATAGCCGGATTTCTATTACATGCAACATATGTAAAAGGACTAGTAATTACAGTAACTTAACTTTCATAAAATTTCATCTTTTTAGCATTAAACAACAAATAGTACCGAACATAATACACCCATCTTTTGGAAAAGTCAAATTTAGAGCAGTGTGTTTCCCTGCTTTTGCAGCTTATTTAGCCAGTGACCTTGACATTAGACATGTAACCGTAGTCAAGGTCATGACACATCCCATTCCCATAAGAGACATTTGTTGCTAGAGATCAAGGTGCATAAATAAAGTATTGAAAAAAAAAAGATAGCTGGGAAAAGAAAATTCAATCCAAGTCTAGCATGACCTTGACATAGGTGATTTTGATCTTGTGTAAAGTACATGACACATCATAAAAAAATTATGTTGACAATGAAGCTGCACAAACAGAGTACATTATTATACCTCTGATATGTATCTTTACTTCTGATTAGTCAAAATCGTATCACATGATCTAAAACATTTCTTCATGTCACCCTGAAACATTTATGTCACCCTCTATGCTGGTTTATGTCACCCTCTTGTATGCAGAAATGTATGTGCGTACGGTTCGTTGTTTTTTGTTTTTTTCCCTAGTAGGCTATGCGGTTTTTAGGTGTAACCTCTAGCACATGGGCCTTAATCAATCTGAGTTATGAAACAGAAATTTACTTGATGCAGACCAGAATGGAGAGAAACAACAGCCAAAAATTTAATGATTTGACAGAATTGATACATCGTAGTCAAATAAACAGTGGGATCTCGTTATTTCGAAATTCACTGGACACCCTATTTACTTCAAGATATCGGAAATTCGAGACAACCAAAACTTTCAATTCACATATTTTCCATTCTTATTGAACAACGAATAGACCTAATTAGTGTAGTGCTTAATTCAAATTGGTTTTAAGCAATTATTAATTAAACTTTTACCTCTGCTTGTTAACGGGAGTATGTTGTCCCATATCTTGCAGGTAAACAATTTTTACATGATTTTTACGTACAAAATGTAAATTTTCAATTGTATAGGGTAATTTCAAGATTGCAACAAGTTGCAGTTCTATAATATTGTGATACTTTGGACCAGAAAATTGCTTTGAGATAAGTGAAATTTTGAGATAAAAAATTTGAGATATCCAGAATAAAAGTAGTATAAATATATAGTAAATTAATCAGGACCCAACGTTCGACTTTGACATAACCAGAATTTCGACTCATCCAATTTTGACATAAAGAGATTCCACTGTCAGACTTGATGGAGGCTTAAGATTAAAAAACGATGCAAAGAACAATAAAACATATCGATAGTGTTGAGTATCGAAAGCACTATATCACATGCGTTACAATCATTATGAACTTATATAGGTCAGTTTGTAAGTTAAGTTTTATTGCCTTTGGTATAATAAAACAATTATTGCCCTTGTTTTGGGTTGACATGAATATTTGCCCACCCTCGAGGTGCTATGTCACCCTCGGGCAGAGCCCACTCTCGAGGTGTTATGTCACACTCTGGCAGATGCCTTGGGTGACATTACGCCTCTCGGGTGGATATATTCATGTCAACCCAAAACAAGGACGATAATTGTATAATGGTACCTGTCTTGTGAGACAACCCATCTGCCACTGATATGTGGTTTCTCAAGACAGGTGGTCTCTCAATGAAAGTTTTAATTATAGAATTATGTAACAGTTAGAAGACCAGCGGTCTTTCATAATCATGATCTCTTGAGACAGGTTCCCCTATACTAGAAACATTTGGTTAAAATAAAAAATCCTGGTAGTCCATTATAGCCTTCATATCAGATATATTACCTTGTGTGAAGGTCATGACACACTACCTTCCCAACCAAAATATATGTGCCAGGAATGAAAATGCACAATTATAGACTGAGAAAAAATTAGCCAGGACATCAACTTCCATCTATGTCTACAATGACCTTGACATGAGTTCTATAACTTTGAGTTAATGTCATGACACACCACCTTCCAATAAGGAACATTTGTGCAATGAGCTTTCACATGGAAATAAAGCTTAACCCTTCCAAGTATCAGAATGGAATGCTATTTTCTATTGTTAAAGACCAATTTATTATCGTCCCTATGGTTTAAAAGGGTTAAGAAAACTAATTTTTTAACATTAGAAAATTGTTATGCTTCCACCATTCATATTTTGTGAAGGCAAATACTGTAAAACTGTCAAATAAAATAAAGCTGTTATGTGATCTACCAATATTATGCCACAAAGAGTTATTCATAAAGATTTCAAAGTACTAAAAATCTGGCAAATACTGTCAAATTTGGGCCTAAAAATAAACTCATAAAGTTAATTTAAAAGGGGCATTTTTTTATTTCTTAATCTTTCATTTTTTTCACTACTTAAATTAATGTTCAATAATAAAAAAGAGATATACACAGGCATAAAAATTCTCAAATTCCTATATATTTTGTGAAATTTGCTTTCGAAACCCTGTTTGGAGCTGACCTCATTTTCACAATACAATATCTTTATTTTATGCTTGTGTTTATCTTTAATTTGTTATTGTACATCATTCAAAGTAGACTAGTAAACATTTTTTTCATAAACAAGATGTGTTTGTGAAACACAAATGCCCCTATGCTGGCAAATAAATATTGCAATGTCCTACATTTTGACCCCACCCCAGGGGCATGTGATGTCAGTGAAGTGTGAGCAACCTTTAGATGAACTTACAGTCAAAGTTTGATTACTGTATCACAATTCGAACTTGAAATATTGCACTTTATATGTAAGCGGGACAGAATTACAAGCGGGATGGAATTACGGACATGATGGACAAATAGACAGATGGACAAACAGACAAATGGACATACCAACAGATGGACAAACAGACAAATGGACATACAAACAGATGGGCCAAAACAATCGGCCTCTTGATCTTTACTCACAGGACATAAACAGAGTGATCAATATATGACATCTTATTGGAGAAAAAAGGCAGTGATATAAGATGTACCACTGCAAAACGCTCAATATCTGCTTATCATAAAAACTGTCTTCAGAAATGAAACATTGACAAATATTTGTAGTTTCAGAAAAGACCCAAAATCATATCAAAATATTTCATCACTTTTCTCAGTGCAAGAGATACACATAAATTTTTCAACTGAACAGATTTGAGGTCTATAAACTTAATAACATCACTGTAATTGCTCTAAAGATGAGAAAAGAGACTACAGAAATTTTCAGAAATAGTTTATATGCAATGAATATTTTTTTTTTCACTTTTACAAGGCAATATCAGGCAAAAACTCTCTTATAGACAAAATATTATTTATAGAAAATAAAACAGATATCATATAACTTGATTTTTTCTCTCTTACCCCTGATAATGTCTTTCAGCAATTGAACCCAGTCTGGACGTGCAACTTCCCATGCCAGTATTAAAGTTGATACAAAGACTTATACAGTTAACCAAGATTGCAGCGACTCAGAACCAAAGAGAATATATAAATCTTATCATTGACATAATCTTCTGTTTAGTAAATAAGACTATATATTGATTTTCTACTCTCTCTATTTTGAATACATCACCAAAATGTGGTGGGAATAGACAATATTATCATCCTTGTGAAGTGCTGTAAGAAGTTTTTGAACGTTATTTGTTTTCAAGACAGCTCATTTCTTGATCAATGATTCACAAACCAAAAACTGCAATATCCGTATGCTTTTGGTCATGGCAGTTCTTGCAAGGAAAATCAAAAGAGAATGTACACTCTGGTACTTACACAAAAAGCCATGTTAATTCATTTACTATTTATCAATGCTTGAGAAGAAGATTTTTAAAAAAGAGGGCATTTCACTTAAGGACAATTGGTGTCAGTTAGCCTGGCTTGATTAACCAAATCCTTGCAATGGACAAAGTCCATTGCAGGGGTTTTAGTGAAATATCAGTATGTCAAAAGCAGAAATGCCTATACAATGCTATATTTCAACATGGATTTCTATACCTATGTTCATGCCTCCACAAAACAGATTTGAGATGGAACTCATAAATGACTTATAAAAGGCAATATTCAAATATAAAATTACTATTCCAATATTTGGGCACATGTTTAGTACCAGTATAGTATACAATGTAACCTAAGGATGAAATAGTTATGGGAAAATTTCTCCCTAAAGGTACACTTTCACAGATTGTCACGTATTAACGTAAAAATTTCATTTTTCATTTTCGCATATGCTTGTGTTTAGATACTAAAATAATGTAAACAGCAATTTGCATAATTGAAATCAATGTATTCCGATGATGAGAAAGACTATGGGTGATTAAGGATTTAAAGGAAATATACAAATGTAAATGTAAATGTAAATGTAATGCATTGTCAAATGTAAAAGTAGATAAATAATTAACAAAGTATGTCTGTGACTGTTGGATAATTAACAGCAATTACAAAAATGTTGCCCAAATTGAAAATTGGCCACTTTATTGGAACCCCACTAATTCTTTCATTCCATCATACATATGCCAATGAATTTTCTGTCAAATTACCCTATTTATTTTTCCACATATTTTGACAATAAATGGATTTCTTATTGTACTAGAGGCCCAATGGGCCTCAACAGTCACCTGAGTGAAATAAAACCCAGATTTGACACCTACTGGTCCTAGACCATATTTACAAACTTTCTGCAGCTTCACATGGGGATACTTCCTGCCTAGTTTAGTAAATATTGACCCACTGGTCTTTGAGAAGTGGTAAAAAATGTGTTAAATTTGACCAAAAAACTCATATTTTCTGTTTACTTTGGTGCCTATGATCTTGACCTTTGACCCCATGACCTTAAAATTTGGTTAAAATGATCCTTAGATAATTCCTTACAACTATCTCATATATCTTTGTATACAAAAAGGTCAATCAGTTTTAAGTTATTAAGCCATTTGTATAAACCTGTACCCTGTTATTCAAATGCCCCTAGTGGCTCATTTATAGATAGATTTTGTTCTCATTTGCAAACTTTTTAGATTATTGACATAACAATCATGTATACAAAATTTGAAAATCATATGATCATCAGTTCATGAGAAGATTTTAAAACATGTTCCAAGTTTTGGTTCTTTTTAGCCCCCTTTGGGACCAATATGGGTCCTAGATTTTTTTCAATTGCAAACTATCTGGGGCTTATCAAGGGGATACTTCCTGCTAAGTTTGGTTAAAATTGGCCCACTGGTTCTTGAGAAGAAATTGAAAATGTGTAAAAGTTACAAATGTACGGTGCAAAACACACGACAGATGGCAACATTCAAAATAGGATTGCAATAGGTAACTTTGAACCTTTGGCTCTAGGTGACCTAAAAATTGCCATGGATGACGGCTCATACTGCTTTTAAAAAAATTGTAAGATAGAATTCTACATGATTAACCTTGAGACATGGTAAATGATGCTTCTGATTTTTTTCAGAAAACCAGTATGGCGACATCTAAATCTAAGATTTAATCCTCCATGTAAATTGTGTTGTTACTTTCACAATCAATCTAGACATTTTGGCAATACAGACGACAGCAAATAAATCTCCAATATAAACCATGTTCATTTAGGCTTCAAACTTAGTATGTCAATAAAGTGACAACACATCTTCAGAGCAGGAAGATATCTTCGTAGGTACATCAAAACATCATAATGATACATAAAAGGATCTTTGACAAGATAATATCTACAAGGCATCGCAATGTAACAACATTACTTAAAAGATTTTATTCATTTCTGAATAAGTTAACTTGATGAAATAGATTCCTCCTCTTTGATTATATTTATCATAGATATTATTTCACTATTTTTACTTAATACTGTACAACCCATTATTTTTGTTGATGAAATCAGACAATGATATATATATATATATATATATATATATATACTGTATAGTTGCTTTTATTTGCGGGGGATTTAATTTTGCTATATTCGCAGTCATAGAAAATTCCACGAAATTAAATACCCGTGAATATAATACATTACATTTATAAGGTATCAAAAAGATACTTCATAACCTATCTTGCGCAAAATTTAATACAAGTGAATAAGTTCCTCTCAGAAAAATGCATAAATTTCTCCCCGTGAAATTAAACAACCATAAAGTATATATTAGCAGAAAAAGAAACTGTGCAGGTTAGTAATTTCATTTATACATTCATATACAAAATATTATGTTGCATTATGTATATCATTATTTAATGTAATGCATTGTCTTTCAATTCAAACTTCAAATCATGGATTATGTCCATCCATTTCGATCCATATGAACAACCACTGAAAGTAAGGAGGGGTGCAAAAAGTCTGTATGGCCACCATTTGCCGATGCATTCTTCACACCTATGATGCATTGAACGAATCAGGTTATGCAGAAATACCAGGGGAATGTTCAGCCATATGCACAATAAAGAACGGTGTAAAGCATCCAATCTAGCAGGGGGGTTTGGCTCTTGAGGTAGACGTCGTTCCATTTCATCCCAAACATGTTCTATATGTGATAAATCTGATGTCATCACAGACCAGGGTAACACATTCACATTTTGCTGCTGTAGATAGTCACCAACAACGCGTGCTGTGTGTTACCCTGGTTGTTATGAATGAATGGAATGACGTGCAGTCGTACAACTCGTCACGGTAGCGTACACCAGTTAAATTGCCCTCCACTGTCACCAAAGGGGCCCTTCCATGTGTTGTAATTCCACCCAGACCATAACGCTTCCTCCGCCGAATTGGTGGCGCTGGATAACACAGGGGTCTATGTATGTAACATTTTATATATATATATATATATATATATATATATATATATATATATATATATATATATATATATATATATATATATATATATACAGTAAAACCTGCTATAGCAGCCACTGGATAACACAGGGGCCTATGTATGTAACATTATATATATATATATATATATATATATATATATATATATATATATATATATATATATATATATATATATATACACAGTAAAACCTGCTATAGCAGCCACCTCTATATAAGGATTACCTGTTTATAAGGGCCAGGTTTTTCAAGTCCCTTGACTGTATAATTCAACTAAATTGAACCTGTGTATAAGGGTCACCTGCACATAAAGGTCAATATTTCTGGCCCCTTTGGTGGCCCCTATGTACAGGTTTCACTGTACACAAACACACACACACACACACACACACACACACACACACACACACACACACACACACACACACACACACATACACACACACACACACATATAACACACACATAGTGCAACTTCCGAAAATGAATCCTTCTAAAAACCAATCACTTCCTGATACAGATCATGTAATCGAAGTCTGGATTTTTTCCTTTTATTTTCATGTAAAAATAATTTCTAAATACCAGTCCCTCAAAATTTCAAATACCAGATATATTTTCATGGCGAAAATGTGTAAATGTATGTAAAATGACCTCCGAATACCGACCTTACCTGTGGTGAGTTCGCTGTGCTGTTCAACAGTGAAGGAGACTATTTCAATTCTATATATTTCTGTGTATACATGTAATTTACCATGGGTCATTCCACATGTGTATAACATACTATACTTCGATTTACATTTAACTGGACATTTGAAAAAAAAAAAAAATTCTATCCGATAAAACTGATGTACCAAGGATTTTCCCAAATGTAAACAGATATACACTTTCGATGTACATGCATAGGCTTCTAATTACAGAAATAATTTCTGTTAAATGATGAATTAAAACAACAAAAATTAATCACTGTATATATATATATATATATATATATATATATATATATATATATATATATATATATATATATATATATATATATACACACACACTGTATGTAAAAATATATCAACAATAATTAGCAATGAATTAGGCTAGTGAGTCAACAACATGAATGTTAATTCAAACTGAATGTTTCACTGGAAAACACTTTCCCACCTACCCATTCTACATACTCCCCACCTACCCCAAAAAAAGAAAAACAACAGCACATACAATGAATCAGTCCTGCTAATTTTGTCAGATATTTATTCAAAATGTAAGAATTTATGTCAGATAGTATGAGAGGTATAGACATATAGTTGTGTTAGTGAAAACTTGTTTTTTGTTTGTATTGTTGGAATATTGTTTTACACCAGTTCTTATTGGTGGAAGAGAGAACTTGGTTACAATGTGCCTAGGATGTGATCACAAGCCTTCCATATATAAACTGGCAAACATTCTCACAAAATCAGCTACAGTTCCAGTGGGGCTTGAAATATCAAGTGAGATTTCAAGGTTTAAAGCATGATGCACCACCAAGTAATTAAAAACTTATCTCTCCCAGCTTCTGTTTTCTGATATGTCACATATAGAATCTAACACAATTCCCTGTGAGGTCATGTGCGGGTGACCTCGTAGGTGTGTCATTTTCAACCAATGAAAATGCGACTTACACAATCTGGTAAACGATCAAATGGCAAAGAGATGTAAATATTTTTAACATTTTAAACAACACTGGCACAAAAAAATCTGGAGGTACAGAATTCTTTTCATAATTTTGGATAGATTCAAATCACTAAAGATATTATGATAGAATGTTGTGGACTGATATTTTCATTGGTTGAACATTACAGATCTATGCAGTCACCCGCACAGGACCCCATAGATCCTATACACAACATATCAGAAAACAAGAGCAATAAGAGATTGGTTTTTAATTTGATATTTGTAATATCACAATAACCAGTGTTACCTTAAATCACCATATCAACAGAACCTATTTTTAGTAGCAAGGTGTCTTGAGATACAAAATCTCCATGACAGACAAGGTGGTGATAACTTCAGGTTCCACTGCAGTGTGAAATATTGAACTCCATTTGTCTTGCATGCCACTATGAAAACTGACATCGGGAAACGTACACATTGCTTTGCTACAATGAAAACTGATATAGGGAAGGGTCACTGCTTTGTCATAATGGAAATTGACATAGGGAAGGGTTAATGCATGGTCAAAATGAAAACTGACATAGGGAAGGGTCAATGACTTGTCATGATGAAAACTGCCGTAGGGAAAGTTCAATGATTTGTCATAATGAAAACTGCCATAGGGAAGGGTCACTGATTCGTCAAAATGAAAACTGACATAGTGAAGGGCCAATGCTTTGTCAAAATGAAAATTGACATAGGGAAGGGTCACTGCTTCGTCAAAATGAAAACTGACATAGGGAAGGGCCAATGCTTTGTTAAAATGAAAACTGACATAGGGAAGGGTCAATGATTTGTCAAAATGAAAACTGACAAAGGGAAGGTCATACCTTTTGAGTTTTCGTATCTCAGCCTTCAGAATTTTTTC
Source organism: Atrina japonica (assembly GCA_030159075.1). Taxonomy (NCBI): domain Eukaryota; kingdom Metazoa; phylum Mollusca; class Bivalvia; order Pterioida; family Pinnidae; genus Atrina; species Atrina japonica. The sequence continues at coordinate 1,178,274 of BROG01000142.1, read as the reverse complement.
TCCAATAAGTTTTTCTCTATTTATAGTATCTTTTTTCTTGACTCCTTGAGTGCTTGGTGACTTTTTCCTCAACTGAAAAAACACACTTGATTACAATACAAAAGAGAACAAATTTAACGGTCACCTGAGTGAAGTAATACAAAGATATGGCCCCTTTTGGGGCCCCTATGGGTCCTAGCTCCTTTTCATTCACAGCTTCACATGGGAAAATATCCTATCAATTTTGGTTAAAATTGGTCAACTGGTTCTTGAGAAGAAATCGAAAATGTTCAAAATTTGACAAAAGAACTTATATTTTCTGTTTACCTAGGTGCCTGTAACCATGACCTTTGCCCCGTGACCTTGACATTTTGTCAAAATGATCCTTAGATAATTCCTAACACCTTTCTCATATTTATTTGTATACGAAAAGTAAATCAGTTTTGAGTTATTAAGCCATTTGTATAAAATTCTACCTTATGTTATTGAAGCGCCCACTAGTGGACTGTATATGGACAGATTTTGTTTTTATTCACAAACCTTGTAGGTATTGACTTTACAATTATGCATACAAAAATTTGAAAGTCATCTGATCATTGGTTCATGAGAAGAAGATTTTTAAAGATGTACCAAGTTTTGGACCTTTGGGGCCCCTATGGGGCCTAGCCCCTTTTCATTTACACACTTCAAATGGCTTTACAGGAGGATGCTACATGCCAAGTGTGGTTAAACAGGGTCCACTGGTTCTTGAAAAGAAGTAAAAAAATTTGTAATATTTGACAAAAATCTTACACTTTCAGTTTACTTAGGTGCCTGTGACCATGACCTTTGACCTTAAAATTTTGTCAAAATGATCCTTAGATAATTCCTAACACCTTTCTCATATTTGTTTGTATACAAATAGTAAATCAGTTTTGAGTTATATTCAGCCATTTGTATAAAACTGTACCCTATGTTATTGAAGAGCCCCCCCAGTGGTTATGGACAGACTTTCTTTTTATTTGCAAACTTTGTAGATATTGACTATATAATCATGCATACAAAATTTGAAATTCATCTGATCATTGGTTCATGAAAAGAAAAATGTACCAAGTTTTGGTCCTTTTCGGGGTCCCCATGGGTCATATCCTCTTTTCATTAACAAATTTTATGCGGCTTCACATGGGGATGCTACATGCCAAGTTAGGTTAAAATTGGCACAATGGTTCTTGAGAAATTGAAAATGTGTAAAAGTTAACGACGAATGATGCACAGACAAAAGACAATCAAAAAGGTCACCTTGAGTTTTGGGCTCAGGTGACCTAATAATGTGGTATTCATATGCCAAAAATTCTTGTCAAGACAAAAAAAAAGCAAAAACACAGAAATCATTGTTTTCACAAATCTCTGACAATTCAGTAGTCAGTAGTTTGTTTGTTGTTTAACATCCCATCAAGAATTTTCACTTACAATGAGATGTCACAAGTTTAGGTGAAGGGCTACAAATTTTGACCAGGTCTATGGAATGACACCAATGCAGTGAGATTTCTTTTACATGCCAGGCCTGAAGAATTAAAGGATACTAAGACTTCATGGAACCAAACATTGTTTAAAAATTTTGTAAGGATTCATGACAGCAAATTTAATATTTTGCTAGACATGTTCATTTTTTTAAAAATTTTAACAAAAAAAGTCCCATAACTCTGTGATGGCAAAAGTCTAAATTGTACAAATTGTCAAAATCAAAATGTAGCTAATCTTTATGGAACCAAACATAAAAATTGGGGTAATTGTGAGAGGTGTATACATGGAATGATGGATAGACAACGGTTTACCATATTTCCTTCACTGTTTGTCTGGTTGTTGTTTTACATCCTGTCATGAATTTTTTCACTTAAATGGAGATGTAACCAGCTTTAAGTGAAGTCCTACAAATTTTGACCTGTGTTATTAACCGACAACAATACAGTGAGGGTTCTTTGATGTACTCCGTCTGCCATAACATGGGACCTAAGATTTAAGTCTCATTTCATTTCAAACCTGGGACCTTTCACTTGTGAGAAGAACACTCCACCATTAGGCCACCACAAAAGGTTACAGTAAAACCTGCTTTAGCAACCACCTGTTGTGACCAACTGGTCACAAAGACCGTTTTTTTTGCTATTTCCAATAGTACCATTTATGTACAAATCAACCTCTATACGAAGACCACCTCCCTATAAAGACTGGTTTTGTTGTGTCCCAAAGGGGGTCTTTATATACAAGTTTCACTGTATTTACTTTTTAGACAAGAGTATAAGAAATATTAATTATTTTTTTGGTTTTTGACAGAACTCAAGATGTGCAACATAATATTGGTTGTGTCATTTTATGTAAACACAGAACTAAGACATTTTTAATGACATCTTTTATTCTGGAATCAGCTTACCTGGTTTTCTAACTTTTTAACCTTGGATCTTTCCTCTTCAAGTTTATTTTTCAATAGCAGGATTCTATTATCGACGGTGCCATCTACATTTTTATCCAGGTCTAGCAGAAGTCTTTCACACTGCTTGGATGTTTTATTCAATACAAAATTTTCTTCTACAAAAATCAGAAAAATTATCAAAATTTCAACCTTTTCTAACACTTCTCAACAGATTATAATTAAAATATTTACATTTGCGATGTTTTGGCATTTGTTTCAATTTTTATTGATAAGAATCTGATATATGACATCACAATCAGCAGATTGTTGGCACTACTTTTACCCTGTTTGTTTACAAAAGAAATGTTCAGGTAGATTGAGCACAGAAAATATCACACAAAAACAAAATCTTTGAAAAAATCTCAGTTGAATATTTTGCTTAAGTTGAGTAAAATTCTAAGTTACATACCTAGCAGGCTGGAGTAAAATGTTTTACAAAAATATGGAGACGGTTTTCAAGAAATTAAAACACTGTATCAATGACAAGGAGAAGGATTGCCAGTGAGCGACTTTGTACACATGTTAATTTTGACTTCAAATTATTTGTAGGAATTTCCTATGCTTTGTAGAAATGTACCCAAAGACTTATTCAAAACATTGAGAAATTCGATTCATATAAGTTCAAATAAAAATTGTCCATATAAAGTAGCGTAAATGACAAAGTTATTTGGGAGTTTGTCAACAGTTCGAAACATTGAGAAATTCGACTCATTGAAGTTCGACTCACCGAAGTTCTACAGTACTTCTAAAGCAAAGCCTCTTGATCATAATAAAGAGAAGAAAAACACAGCTAAGGAAATGCTAAGATTTTAGACTAATGATCAAAGTTCAACAAAATTAAATCATCTTTGCCCATTTGAAACAGCAGGTGGTTCAGTATTACAACCACACAATTTTATCTCTAATGATTGATAGAAATTAAGTAACACCATTTAATTGAAATTCAACTTATTTTTTAATTCCAGTAACTGCCATAGTATTCTATAAAATATGCAATAATAAAATGATTGATATTTTAGAGCTCTAAAGATATCATCCAAGAGCCTGAAACTATTGTTACCCCTCCCTGCCTTGCCAGGGTTTTAATCATTATAAAATTTAACTGACAGTTCACTGGTCCTTCATTTTGCTTTCTCTGGTCAGCACAAGTTTGAGTCCCGCTGGAACCTAAGCTGATTTTGTGAGAAAGTTTGCCAGTTAAACTGTGGAAGGCTGGTAGCCTCTTCCCGGGCACATAGTAACCTGGTTCTCTCCTCCATCACTAAATACTCTCTGCTACCATATGAATAAAAATTGTTGATCCTGGCATAAAACAAAATTCAAATTCAAAATCACAAAATTATATACACTTAACTCTTCAATACTTCAATGATTTTGAACTGGACTTTGTAATAAAACTCTCCAAGATTCATACTTTGACAACATGAAGAGGAGGTAGGCTAACCTCTGTACTACACTTCACCCACAAGTACACCAAATAGCATCAGTATTTTACAATTCTTGACCATATACACCCTTTAATACCTTTCATATATGATAATGGCACAAGTTGTTACAAGATTCAAAATCTTCACTATCTATCAATCTAAACAAAGTACAATCTCTAATCTGTACCTGTTTCTGATACACTGAAAGGCAATCTAAAGAAAACCAGCTAGGGGACAGCTAGGAGTGACCTGTGTCCTGTTTGACCAATGAAAATGTAGCTTTGGCAATTTTGAAACTATTGAATTGTAAGAGGACGCAATCATTAAAAGCAACACTGAACACACAAAATCCAGAAGTAAAGAATTTCTTACTTAACTTTTGATAGGATCAAAATCACCAAAGATGCTCCAAATGAATTCTGCAGACTGACAATTTTGTTTGTTATAAAAATGAGTTACATCTCTTTACCATTCAATAAAGTTTCAAGATTAGTGAAGTTGTATTTTCATAGGTTAAACAGTAAACACCTACAGTGTAGGAGGTCACTCACAATCAGGTTTTCATTAGATCTCACACAGGACATACCAGAAAATAGATGGTCGCCATGGCAGACCATATAGTTTCCCTGTTTTATGCTTGTTATAATTTGGGGCCACAGCAACCAGCATCCCATGCATTGTTGAGTAATGATCCTAGACAATGTGCATGTGAAGTTTCATGACTGTAGCTGCAGTACTTTGCCCACAATGGACTTAAACAAAAACCTTAACGCAGAACTATTCATATAGTAAATGACTAAGTCCAGGTCAGCTAAAACTTTTGGTCAAAATTAGGCCACAGCAACCAGCATCCCCCTGCATTGTTGTGCAATGACCCTAGACAACGTGCATGTGAAGTGTCATGGCTGTAGGTGCAGTACTTTGCCCACAATGGACTTAAACAAAAACCTTAACACAGAAAGAGGATGACGCCGACAACACCGACGCTGAAGCAGTGACAGCAATAGCTCTTCTGTTCTTCACGGGAGCAATGAGAGATCAACTTTAAAATTACTGTAAATTTGCTTTTATTTGTGGCAAATTTAATTTCGCTATATTCACGGTCAAAGAAAATACCGCGAAATTAAATACCTGTGAATATAACACTTTATACTTATGAAGTATCAGAAAGACAATAAGTTAACAATCAAAATTATAAAAGTTATTACCTATCAAACTGTGTTTGTATATATATATATATATATATATATATATATATATATAAACCAGATATCATATACACCAATCACAAAATGTATATAAGTTTTACTTCAACTCCTATTACATTTCTGTTTTGGAAAATGGTCTTGCACGAAATTTAATACCTGTGAAGAAGTTCCTTTCAGAAAAATGCAAAATTTTCTCCCCCCTGAAATCATACAACTATACAGTAGCATGACTTTCCATCAATCCAAAAGCATAGGGATGTTTTCCAGCATTTTCAAAGCATGACTACATTTACCAATCAGACATTATTTTTCAAAATCTGGAACTGCACAAAATGAGAAAAAATAAGGAAAATTTGGAGTGGCTTGACAGGCTGACATTATTTTCTAGTCATATATAAAAATATCAAACAATTTTTTTCATGGCTGATAAACAATGAGAACAGAAATATTCTTCACAGAACAAACCTGACATCTGCTTCAGCTTTCCTTTCATATCATTCAATCTGTAATATATCAATAACATTATCCATTGCATTTTCTTTTTCAAACTGTTTAACAATCGTAAATATCGATAAATATGATCATATCTTTAACAGGTAAAAAAAATGTCAAACATATTATAAAATATCTTTTTAAGGTCTATATATGGATAGAAAAAATGTTTTGGTTATCTCAAATTCTGGATATCTCAAAGTAACAGTGGCAGTCCTGTGAATTTTAAGATAACGAAATTCCACTGTATTTGTTAATCTACCAGTGTTTGTCTTACACGTAGCACTAAATGATGATAATTAAATTTCATGTAGTATATGCTGATATTTTGACAACTATGAACAACTGTACAGATAATAACTAGCTTTATTTTTCATAAAGTAACAGCTCTGCGTTTGGTTTACACATCTATTTTAAGTAATGTGAACATAAAATAATGAGGGTATCATTAACCCGATTCATTGAGTTAGGTTATCGAAACCAGAGATATATAAACATGTTTTACTCATGTGTATATTTAATTTCGATGAAATATCACCCAGTAAAATTTGGGTGTGTTGCATTTTGTGTATTATTCTCACACTTCCTGTAAATAACTTGACTGATTAATGCCTGTTTCCACATTCTAACATAACTCAATTTTTCTCCAGAAAATCTTACTTATAAGTGATTATATACAGTACTTCAATTGAGAAATTCTCATATACTTCATTTACAGTCAATAATACTTAAATAACATTTATATTAATTAAAACTGCAATTTCTTCTACATTTTTTTTTTTTATCTTAATTACAGATACAAATTTATCTAACAGTTACACTTTATATTGATTTTATCCTAACCTAGCCTCAGACATTACTTTTACATTAATATGATAATATCTTATCTAACCTTTCACTGGATTTTTCTCTCACTTTTAACTACAGATAACAATTTATCAGGCAGTTCTACTTTATACTAATATAAAAATTATACATCTAACCTTTCATCAGTTATTTCTTTTGCTTTAGCAATGGCAAAAAATTTATCAAGCAATTTCTGCATCTTTTTCTCCAACTTCTGCATAAACCTTGCAGAGGTAACAGCATCATTTTCTTCTTTCTCAAGCTTCGACAAAATTTTTTCAACGTCTTCTGTCACCTCATTTTGTTGTTGTTCATATTTTTCGCACTTAAAACACAATGAATAAATAAACGTCATATTATTTTGAACTGACAATTTAAGTTGCTGTAATTCCAATCATTTTTCAGCAGAATTTCACACAAAAGACAGAAAGTCACCAGAGTTACACCCTACCTACAAAAACTCCTGGTCCAAATGCCTTCTCCAAATGTTCTAAAACAAAATATTAGTAGCTGCATTAGAATGTAATTCTTTGTTTTTATTTATATTGTGACAATCTGTTTTTAACAGTAGAAGAGAGAACCCACTTACAATGTACTCTGGAAGAAACCACCAGCCTTCTGCAAGTAAACTGACAAACTTTCTAACAAAATCAGCTTGAAGTTCAACAGGCCTCAACGCCTTTCTGACAAGAGGTGAGACACTTCATGGTTTAAAGCACCATGCTCCAACCACTCAGCACTGAAGGCCCCTAGAACATAATAAAGTTATCTGTTAAATATAAGGATACTTACAAAATTTGAAATTTCAATGGTGAATTCATCCTTTTGTGAGACAGAGAGAATACCCTCAGGAACATCCTCTTCCTCGTCATCAATACCCTCAAGTGATAAGTGAGGATCATCATGCATTCCTGGAAATGGTTCTTTTTCACACAAAGGCGACGGTAGATGTTTGTTGGCGTTTAACTGCAATATGACAGATAATGATAGCCTATGACAGATAATAATAACCTTCAGCAACAGGCCTAATACTATAACTCATATCAATGCCAGGCCTTGTTCTATTGTTACTTCGGGGGCAATATTCAGCCCCATTCCCAATGCAAAATATATGTACTTTTCCCCAAATTGATGAAAAAATAAAAAAATATCACAACTTTGTGTAGAGAGCCCTGACAGTGATCGTACTGAAAAAATGAATTAATGCTGGGTGAAATGCATTTAAGAAAAGATATTCCATTACATCTAGAATTACATATCTACAAACAATCCTTCTCAATATGACAAAAATTAACATAAAAATTCCCAATTGTGTTACCAATGGCATTTTCAAAATTTTGGCAGAAAAAGCCCTGAATGCAATGGAAAATCAATTTTGTAACTGCCAGTATGAACACAGAATGAAATATAAAGTTCTGAGTGATTTGTAGCTGTAAACGCTAATCAATGCCAAATAGACTGCTAACATGAATGAGATTCACATGTTTTAAATTTATTTTAAGTATCTGTAGTTTAATAAACTTTTGACATTCTCAAAGAAAAAAAGCATTCTGAAAGTATTGATGAATCATTCTCTAAACCTACGAAACTATTATTAACTCATTGACCCTTGTACCCACATTTAGACTCACCCAATTAAAAAAAAAATGGTTAAGTCCACTGTCAGACTTTGGGAGTGTATGATATAGAATTCAAATTTTACATAGATTTTAAATGTAATTATAACTTGTTCACTCCTGAACTGTGATAGTGGACAATACTGTCTATTCATATGGGCTTGTCAATATGCAATCAAATTAAAAACTGATCTCTCACCGCTGCTGTTTTCTGATGTGTCGCATAGAGGATCTAACGCAATCTGCTATGGGGTCACGTGCAGGTGACCTCTCATAGATGTGTAATGTTCAACCAATAAAAATGTGACTTACAAAAATTAATGGCACAGAGATGGTATTTATTTGATAAAAAAGGAAACCTTCAGTCCACAAAATTCCATCGGAATATATTTTAAGGAATATAATTCTGTACTACCGTATTTGTGTGCTTCGTGTTCTTTATAAGGTTAAAATGTTTACATCTCTTTGCTATTTGATCGGTTACAAGATTCTGTAAGTCACTTTTTCATTGGTCGAAAATGACACACCTACGAGGTCATCTGCACGTGACCCCATAGCGGATTGCTTTAGATCTTATACGCGAAATATCAGAAAACGAGAGCATTTGATCGATTTTTAATTAGATTGGTCAAAACGTAACCACAGGAGTTGATGAGTTAAGTGACTAGTGAGCAATTACAAAGCTTTAACCAAAACTTTAACCAAACTGACAGTGGAGGCTAACAAAACTTGCTTTTGCATTCAAAATAGGTCAAAATAGGACACCCTGCAAGGCTCTAGAGGTCCAAAATTCAGGCAATTTCTCAAAACTACAGATATGAAATAGATGTTTTCCTTTTAAAATTTCTCTCAAAATCACATGGTAATCATCTGAATTTACTCTTTCACAGACTGTTGTATACAAAATCAAAATTTCATATTTGTGAAAACTTCTGTATTTGGAGATAACAAAAAAAAAACCACTATAGTACAACATTTTTCTTTATATGTTTATATAGTTGATAATGATATAAGTAACTCAAAGCATCTTAGATGCAATACCACTTTTTAACCTCCATGCATCGTAACCGAGGATACAAGGTCTTTTGTGGCCAAGTGTTAGAAGCCTTTAATCTCCAGTCAACGCAGGTTTGAGCTCCACCTGAACCTACGCTGATTTTGTGATAAAGTTTAAAAGTTAGGAAGGCCAGTGTAAATTGTAATTGTATTCTCTCCTCAAAAATTACAATCTGGCCACCACCATATGACTGAAAAATTGCTGAGTGTGGCACAAAAAAAAATTTTTTTTCAAAACAATGCAAAATTAATATTTTTCATAGTAAATAGAAGCATTTTGTGCTAAAAAAAAATAAACCAAAATTCTGTGAAAGAGTACCTATATCTATGTTTTCCATTTCTAACAGCTATGATAGGGCCATTTGAAGACCTTTAAACTAAAAAACAACATAAACATTCATGATGTCATCACGAACTGTTAATTACCATATTCTTCAATTCCATACATATAGAATTACCAGGCTTCATGGGAGTACTGCACACAATAAAGCCATGATGTTTCTGGTCAGAAGAGGATTTGTCCCCATCGAAAGACATATTTTCCGGAAGACCATAGCCTCCGGAAGTCAAATGTAAACTGAAAAGGAAAAACAGCCAACACAAAACTACATTTTTTTATTTTCTATTTTGTATCAACATTGCAATACTAATCAGTGAGAAAGGCACCAAAACTTACAATGTGAAATACTTAAAGCAACATGAGCTGTCGTCAAGGGACATTTTTTTAAAAGTGTCAAATCAACTTTAGATAATTTTTACTCACCCATCCCCTAAAGACATTTGGACTAATCCAAATTGTTGATTTATGGAAGCCTCTATTTTTTTTTCAGGAGTTGATGCCTTAACACAATAAAAGTTAATTCTGAACTCAAAATTACCTATATTCACCTTGATATAAACCTTTAAACATAGTTTATCAGACACCAAATAAGTAATGTATTGCAATACAGTATTCTCTGACATAATTGTTACATATATGCGAGTGACCTCTAGGTCAAACACTCCAATAACCTTTACCATGCATGTTCAAATATTTGTTGAAGCTGAAATAATGACAGAAAAAATGTGATAATTACTATTCATATGTAATAAATCTTTTTCACATGAATATAAAATACAGGTGACTCTTGATACCTCAAAGTCCACAGGACCACCAAAAAACTTCCAAGATTTCAAGAGTTTGTGGTTTCTAGAGTTCTGGAAATTGACATTTCAACTGATGTAGGCTCTTAATACTATACAATAAGGGATGCTTGGGATTTTGTTTTCATAATTTGCATGAATTTTGTTGTAAACAATCATTGTACCTGGTTTTCAAAAAAAAAAAAAAAAGGTAAACATGTTATGTAGATTTATCTGATTAGAATATAAACGGTCGTCAATGCATAAGGTCTTTAATGTTGCAGCAACCTACAGTACCGCTTGATCTAATACCACTTTGGCCTTGGCTGGGACACTTGTACTCGAAATCATGGTCTATGATGTGCCTTTATACAGTTCTGCCATTTTGATTGATCTTAATTAACAATTCTGTTAATCACTACTCGATTAGGTCAAGACCTACTTGTCATTCGGTTATCAAAACAAGTTTTGTTTAATCTTACTGGTAAGGATCCCAGTGTCGTTCCGGCTTAGATTCACTGATAATTACTCAAACTTTGAAGTTTCTAGAGTGAAATATAAAGGAATATACAAATCAGGACTTCGCATCAACTTCGAGGTTTCAAGAACTATAAGATTTCAACGTTTGAGAGATTGAGAGTTAATATACTTAATTCTGAAGGAAAAAAAACGGGACCTGTACAAAACTTTGAGGTTTTGAAGTTCAAACCATCAAGAGTCACCTGTAAATAGAAGCACTTATGCCTGATTTTGTCTTCAAATCACATATGCTTCCTTGTAACCTAGTCATCTTTTTAACAATTATCGTAAGTTAATTTACAATGGCATATTCAAATCAATGGTTACAACTGGTTACATCTGGCAAGTTTTTCTAATAATATGCATGCATTTTTCTTTAAATCTGCAGGCGATCTTTTTCTGGTAAATATGAGATGAAATACTGCATAAAATCTGCATGTAAAATTTCCGTCAATGACAGCTCATATTGCTTTAAAATAATTACTTTCAATATTACATTTTATATTGAGAAAACGTGTAACAGGAGGATATCTGATTTCACTGAAGCAAAGTTTGAATAGTATAGATTCTGGATTACTTATATATTTGTGGTTTCTAAGCTTCGAAAGATTAATTTTGTGAGTTCAAACTAATACATGTGCATAAACAGAGGCATAACTGTTTTGGATATACTTTAAGCCCCGTGCTTACTCACTTTCGATTTTTAAACAAGTGATATAAAAAGTTGTCAGATTCACATATAATACAATGTTATGACATACTAAACAAAATTACTGCACACATGCAGTGCAATTGGTCAGGACATTAAGTAACATGATGCAGACATTCCTGATTAGCGATCATGATAGTGATGGTTACATCGAGAGGGAGATTACATTAAGTCAATTTGTTAGAGGTGTTTCATCGAAAAAATGTGGTAGTACATTGTTAGAAATTTAAATTTTTATTTCTGTGTATATACTTTAACCACTTCCTAGTTGAAAAGATAGAACAATAAATATTCTCTGACCATTTTGATAAACAACGAATCCATGATAGAACAGCAGCTACATGTATATAGACATTACAGAAATAAGGTATCTTGCGGGGACATACAAAGTAGGGCGGTTGAGTTTTGGTGTGTTTTCAGCTTCAGTTTTCTTCTCAAAGCATTTCAACGACCTTTTTCTGATTCACATTGAATTTTTACTATATGACTCAATCTCTCTTCTGTCCCGTTCTTTTGTGTTTGGTGTATTTGGTACAGGTGACCAGCCTTCTCTTTCAAATTAATCTGGTTATTAATGAAAACAAATAACTGTGCATGTCTATGATCTTAACCTGAGGTCGCTATGAACATCACATATCACCACCTTACTTCAGGTGGGGACTCCAATGAAAGTTTTTTTCCCTAATGTTCACACTTATATCACTTGCAAACATAGCAACATCTACTCAGTATCCGCCTAGAATATATAACAATTTACTAAATGCAGTTTGAGTAAAAGCAAACATAATAATAATAATATATTTTTCTTTCTTTTAAGTCTTAATGATGGGGGGTGGGGGTGTTAAAATTGTACCATAACCAATACCTTGTAAGATGAGTGTCCTTAAGTTCTGTTTGTAGATCATTTTTCTCCACCTTTAGATCCTTCAGAAAATATAGAGGATATTAGTCAAAATAATCTGTTCTTATATGTAAGGAAGCTTGAGCTCATATGATGAATTTTCTAAATATAAATATCTATATGTGACATAAGATATTAACTTAATATTAGTTTTCAGGATGAATAATGTGTCAACCAAAAAGGTGATTTAAATCATTAAACCCTGAAAAACAATGGACTCCTCTGTAAATCAATGACTAAGACAAGTCCAAATGTGTCTTTAGGGATGAAGGAGTTTTTAATGTCAAACCTGTGGATGCACTGACAATGAATGAAATACACATGTACAACCAAAATAGAAATTGGGAGCCAAAAGGTCCGAGATGTTACCTGAGGAGACAAACTGAAATTAGAAAGTCTTAACCTCTAGAACACATGTTCATAAAATGAACCATCAATATTGCTAACCATATTGGTCCCTAAAATGAAATAATCTTATTATTTCTGTTACAAGTAGATTATTCAAAGCGGGCACTTTAACAGCTTTGGTTTTCTATGTCACAACAATTCTATTGCCAGAGTAGTTACAGCATCACATATTTAACCGTGAAGCCTCTCACCTCTAGTCAGTACAGGTCAAAGTGCCACTTGAACCTAAGCTGATTTTGTGAGAAAGTTTGCCAGTTTATTTGTGGAAGACCCATGGTATCTCCCTCTGGGTACATTGTAACCGGGTTCTCTTCTCCACCACTAAAACGGGTTGACACCATATGACTGAAAAATTGTTGAGTATGACATAAAACAACATACAAGCAAACAAACCACAATTCATTTGTGGTAATGAATGTAACAATCAGCGGTTCACACATACCAAATTATACCCACACCAGTTCTTACTGATACCATAAAGAGATATTATATCATTTGGATTAAAGCAATTGTAAATTAACCTTGCATTAATCTACACAGTAATCTAATTTGCTCATGTTTTCACAGAGGAACAGGTAATTGATGTCTGTGCCTTTGCAGGGTTTTTCTTACCTTTTTGGGGGGAACATGGCCCATGGTGCTGGAATTGGGAATATTGTGACTTTTTGGGGTTTCAATTATTTTGCTATTTGCTTTTTTTTATATCTTTGTCACTGTCAAGCTGTCATATTTCAACTTTCAAGGAAAACAATTATTTAAATTAACAGCATAAAAATGAGAAATAATGAAAAGATCTTATTTTATATTTATGATTGGAGTTTTTGGCAAAAAATCAGATAAAAAGATATGATTTGCGATTGGATATACATAGCTCAATATCAGCTATAAATTTGGAGGAAAAAAGCACTGCCTTGCTTACACAAAATACACCTTTCATCATGGATGTTTTGTTATTAAAGTTGTAATTTTGACATAAGCAAATTCCCAGAGTGAAATACATTGTATTATCAATATATCATAAAAAAATAATTGAGACAAGTCATTTGACTCTGATATAACCAGAGTTTTGGCCTATCTGATTTTGGAATATCACAGACCTGTTTACCCTATTTTTTCAGCGTCAGTAGTGCTGACCTTATCTATCAGAAGTTTTACTGTGTCAGTTTTCTGATTCTGATGTCATACTTGCAGTACACTGTCACTTCTTATAAACAAAGAACAATAAAGCAATACCTGGGCATAAAACATTCATTTAATCAGTACAAGTTACCATGTAACACATACATACACAAACATAAATTTTTCCTCCTGCATTTAAGTTAATCTCACACAATGCATGTGCACCTGACATGGTTTTCACCTTTTTGGGATGGAATAAGACACGGCTATAGAACTGTGTAAGAGATTCTATATTTTTTACAAGACTTTTTTTGGCAATTTCTACTTTTCAATTTTGCAGTCATTAACCTCACTAAGATCACTGTTCTGCCATTCTTTTTGCTATCATTTGCCATGATTTTATATTCAAATCGAGACGCTGATCATTACCATCTAAGTGGTTTCCCTTTCACTTCTGCAACAAACAACATGTACATTGTATACAGCTACTGCCAGCTGAGACGTCATGGCTGCACTGTAATTACTGAAGGCTTTTTCGAAACGTTATTCACAGTGCAATGGATGTATATAAAGACAACTTGAGGAAATAATCAACAATAACATTTTTATTTTAATTGGTTTTGAAGAATAAGAACTTGTTATATAAATGAGAATGAAATAAAATTATACTATTTTATTTACAAGTCTTTCTATATATTTTCGACATTTTATCTTTTGTAACAGGCATCCTTTCATGATCATTTCTTTTGCGTATTTTCATATCAAATGTGGCATAATCATTTGTAAATTTGACGATATGGTCCCAATAACTGTCATGAAACTCTGGTGCAATAATCATAATGATGGTTCATTATCTTTATATTGCAGAAATATTCATGAAAAAAAAAAAACAAGTCTTGTGTCAACTTAATTCACCACCCAGGATTGCAAAAATAAAACAAAATTCATAAGACTTCTTCAATACTTCATCACTATAATTTTGTTCAAAGTCAGTAAATAGTGAAACATTGATATTTGAATCAACATCGAAAAGTTTAAAGTTATTTTCTTCATCCATATCTACGTAAAAATTCCCCTGATATACTCTGAGTAATCACCCACATGTCTTGCAGCCATTATGGCAGTGTCATTGAGAGTCGATCAAATCACCTCATTTCAGTTAATATTTTCCCTCGAAATACTACAGATTCTGATTGTAATTGCATGTACTGTAATCCCCCATGCTATTCGAAACAGGATATCACGTTGTAGTCTCTAATATGGCGAGATTTCCATACTCAAAATGGTAATTAGGATTGGAAATCTTAGCGGGAGGATTCAAGTGTTTTTTTGATTTAAACTTATATTAGTAAATTACGGAAACGGACCGAAACAAACAAAAGCGGAAAAGTCAACTGCAACTGTATTTTTGTATACCAAAATTGTAGCCTGTATTTCTTTCGAGATTTTCGTAGAAAATACGGGCAAATACGGAGGGTAAAGAGATCTGATATCAAGATTTTATCTCAATTCTTTGATTAAATAGTGTAACCAAAATAAATGTATGCCACTTACATTGTTTGCTTTGTTCAAGTACTGGATCTGACTTTTTAAGTCTGCTAATTCTGTTAGTCTCTGAATTTAAATGAACATAAAAACTTGAAAAAAATTGAAAACAGGATTAGAAATGGAATCCAACCTACAATGTAGTTAAATAATACTAGTCTTTGGGCCAAATACAGATGCCAATGCCTCTCTATCGATGTAAAATGAGATAATTTATTACCAAACACCTACTACTGATGCATTTACTAACAAGAGTTGTCAGAGGACAGCACAGGTTGCTGATGGCAGCATTGTATCTAAAATACTCACTCAACTTATCATGCAATTTTGACTGATTTTAAGAAGTAGGTCAAATGGCATTATGTAGGTCATGAGGTTATGGTACCATTTTAAGTAGGTCAAATTGAATTATCTAGGTCATGAGGTCATAGTACCATTTGAAAGGGTCAATCAGAAGGAAGTAGAATTTCAAAAATCTTCTGGTAGTACTTTTAAAGATAAAGTCCAGTTAAAGTCTTTAAAAAACAGATAAAACTCAAAGGTCATTAGGTCAAACGTCAAGGTACCATTTTGTTAGCACTCATCCCAAGGAATTTGAATTTGAATTTTGAATAGTGTTTTACGCCACACTCAACAATCTTTTTTAAGTATTTAAATATTTTATAAATATTTAAGTATTTCATATTTACTGCTATGCATGTAGTACACTTGTAGATACAGAATAATCAGTACTGTCCCCTATAACTATATATATATAACTTGTTATATTATATAACCTAAATAGTTATTTAAGTTATATTTCAACATGGACCCTGAATCTTTTAGTCATGGATTTAGTGAAAAGCTGTCTTTAACTCTTCTCAGTCAGTTTTTAATGGTGGAGAAGAGAACCTGGTTACCCTGGAAGAGACTACTGGCATTCTGCAAGTAAACTGGCAAACTTTCTCACAAAAATCAACTTAGGTTCCAGTGGAACTCAAACCTGCGCTGACAAGAAGTGAGAGACTTCATGGTTTAAAGCATGATGCTTTAACCACTCAGCCACGGAGGCCCCTTCATCCCAAAGGAATATACATGTGAAATATCAAAATCCTACCTATAGAGTTCAATTGATATAACCCATGATAAATTTTTGTGCATGAACTATGTGGACGCTGAAAGGGGTATGTCATTTGCTCTCTGGATATTTTGTCCCAACAGGCTAATAAAATCTATAAAATCAAATCAAACCAATGTTCTATAAAAAACATGGGCATATTATACATGATCAAAATGCACACTATTAGAGATAAAACTCATCCATTATTCTTATAATAATTATATTCCACATTTCCTTACCACTGATAGCTGGTATTCCAACACATTTTTCTCTTCATTCAGCTGTACAATTTTGTGCTGGAAATAAAGATTGCACAGTAAAACTTTTTTTTCAAATGCTATAGATACAGAATATGAACTCAACTATGTAAGATAAACGGATATCACATGGGACATTTTAAGCTAAGTGAAATAACTATCACAAGGCTTTGTCCTAGGTCAACTAATTATATACGTTTTGGACAGATAAAAAAAAATGCTGAGAAATACAAAGGTAAGTATGATGTCAACATCTATAAAGTTCTCTATTCCTACCTTGTATGATGTCACAGACTTGCATAATTCATTATAAGAAGTGTTGAGACTTTCCTTTTGCTCTGACAAATATAAAATCTGAAAAACAAAAAGTTTTCATTAAAACTCAGGATTCTCATCAAAATCTAAATAAAGAAATCATCATTAAGGGTTACCATGTGACTGTTTTACAAAAACTGATGGGCGTCAGCCTCGTGGTGAAACTTCATTTCTGACAGGGAATCGTCGATACCCTGTCAGTTTTTGTAAAACAGTCACATGGTAACCCTATTCTAATGCCTGTACATTTTAAATTAGCATTTTACTGACTGAAACATTGACATATGGTGACTCCTACCTTTATCTATGACCAAATTACTTTGTAAAGTTTGTTGAGTATACTGACGCACTTAAAAATAGTTACTGATTTATCATATGAATTTGTTAATTTTAATACCGATTTAGTGATATGATATAGTTTATATGTCTTGTATTTTAAACAAGGAACTCTAGACAGTGAAAAATGTTTTCGATTTGTATTGTATTACAAAATATGTAAATAGTAAAGTTCAGCAAGTGCATCGAAGTCGGTCAGCAGAACTTTGTGTGACGTCATATAAAAAACTAGCAGTGAATCGCGAATCTCCTGCGAGTTTTCAACGTCATCGCGAAGCAAACAGAGTGCATTAGAATTCAATTTAATATCCTGTCAATCTTGATCATATAAACTGCTTTTTTAATGAAGAAAATGAATCTTAAACATTTACTTTCTATCTCGCTGTCTCCTATCAAAGTTTGAATGACATGTAAACAAAAGGCTCACCTGAGCCTGTACTGCTCATCTGGTTAAAAAGTAAACAACTGTACCTTAGACTGAGAATACATATTATATTTAGATCAATTTCATGAAAACACGTTTTAAATTCAAACTACAGATAATGCTTTCGATGGGATGTGTTCGTGTCATTGTATACAGATAATGTTTTTGATGGGATGTGTTTGTGTCACTGTATACAGATAATGTGTTTGATGGGATGTGTTCGTGTCACTGTATACAGATAATGTTTTTTGATGGGATGTGTTTGTGTCACTGTATACAGATAATGTTTTTGATGGGATGTGTTTGTGTCACTGTATACAGATAATGTGTTTGATGGGATGTGTTCGTGTCACTGTATACAGATAATGTGTTTGATGGCATGTGTTTGTGTCACTGTATACAGATATTGTTTTGATGGCATGTGTTAGTATCACTGTATACATATAATGTTTTTGATGGGATGTGTTTGTGTCACTATATACAGATAATGTTTTTAATGGGATGTGTTTGTGTCATTGTATACAGATAATGTTTTTAATGGGATGTGTTTGTGTCACTGTATGCAGATATTGTGTTTAATGGGATGTGTTTGTGTCATTGTATACAGATAATGTTTTTGATGGGATGTGTTTGTGTCACTGTATACAGATAATGTATTTGATGGGATGTGTTTGTGTCACTGTATACAGATAATGTTTTTGATGGGATGTGTTTGTGTCATTGTATACAGATAATGTTTTCGATGGGATGTGTTTTTGTCATTCATCCATTCAGAGTATTGATTAATCATTACAATCCTGTACTTATAACCTCTATCCCTAGTTTCACTGGTTTAAATTTGAATTTTGAAAGTTGTTTCAAGCCACACTAAACAATTCTTCAATCATTTGGTGGCTACCAGATTTTAGTGGTGGAGGAAAGAACTGAGTTTCAATGTATCCAGGAGAGAGACCACTGACCTTCTGCAAGTAAACTGGCAAATTTTCTTATAAAATCAGCTTAGGTTCCAGCTGGGGTCAAAGACATACTGACCAGAGGGTGAGAGACTTCATGGTTTAAAGTGTGATGCTCTAAGCAATTGGCCATGGAGGTCACCGGTTTTTCTGGCCTAATAAAAACATACAAATTTATACACAAAACTTACCTTATTCTCAAATTCTGTAATATTTAGCTCCAATGATAGAACAGTTTTCTCAGAGTGCCCAAGTTTATGCTGTAGTTCTCGTCTGCTCTCATGAAGTTTGGATAAAGTTACTTTGAGTTCCTCGTTCTCAATCTGAGTCTGAGTCCGAAGATCAACAATCTCTTGCAAACTGCAAATCAAAATTTTCTGATTATTTATAGATTAAACAAAAGCATCTGAGATACAAAAGGAAATGATAATATGATCTCATTTCTTTTTTTTTTTACTACTTAGTTTGATGTACAATAACAAATAAAAGATATAAACATAAAAATTCTTACATTCGTATGTATTTTGTGATAATAGGTCAGGTCCAGTGTCATATGCATATACAAATAGTAAGGTCAAATTAATCATTTGCAAATGAGTAATTGCCAAAATGGGTTTCTCAAGCAATTTTCACAAAATATATAGGAATTCAAGAACTTTTATGGCTGTGTATATATAGGTGGGCTAAAAATTAAAGGCAAAGCTTTTCAGTAAACCTACTAAAATTTCAAAATGCAAAATGATGACACAAAAGTACATCTGAGAAAAATCATATCACACCTTTTGATTTTTCTTTTGAGTGCATTGATTTCTGTTGATGAGTGACTGATAACTTCTTCCTGATTGTCCAGCTGTTGTTGTAGTTTGCCATTTTCTTCCACTAAACGTCTGCACTGGAAATGGAAAGTTTCCTGATCATCAAGGCGTTGTTGAAGTCGTCCTATCTCCTCTGTAAGCTTACAGTTCTGTATCTGCATGTCTCCCAGCTTATTTTGCAATTCTACAGCATCACTAAAGATACAGGACTTGTGTTATTTCAACTGGTGAAGGTGTAGATTAACTCATTGACCCCTGTAGTTGTATTTGGACTCGCCCATTTAAAAGGATAATAAAGTCCATTGTCAGATTTCAGGAGTGTAAGATTAGGACCAAATTCTAAAATGATCATCTTAAGTGAAGTATTAATTTGCAAATTTTTGTGAATTATGGCAGTAGACCATACAATTTATTGATTTGGATGAATCTAAATCTGACCACAGGGGTTGATGAGTTAAAGCAGCAAATAATAGATTCTTACATGGTTGTAATGAGTAAACAAGGAAATCTAAAGTAAACAAGATTGGCAAGAGTCTGGGGGTTCAATCCAAGGGTTTTCTATGAGGGCCAATATTTCCCTGTCCACTCAGTACAACCATGTTTGGTTATTTTTCGCCCACACCTCAGAATATAACTTGACCAAAAGCAGTCACATTTTGTTTATACTTCTAAAATTTTGGTCCGTGTTCAAATATATGTATGTGGAAGCACATCAATGATGTCATAGTACATTTGAGTTAACTTATTTGTTGAGAAAGATATGTACAGTGATACTTGTATATAAAGACCCTCTTATGGACACAACAAAACCAGTCTTTATAGGGAGGTGGTCTTTATATAGAGGTTGAATTGTACACAAATGGTACTATTGGGACAGCAAAAACAGTCTTTATGACCAGGTGGTCTTTATACACAGGTGATCGCTAAAGCAAGTTTTACTATAATAATGGATCTTTATGGATGGGGGAAAACCTTTGTGTTTCTAAATTAAAATATTTTTTGTTTGCAGCAGCAGATTTTGTGCCCGGGTTTTTTCTAAAACAAAATAAATTTATCAATGTGTTTATCAAAAAATAGAACTATAATCTCATTATTTTGATTGTTTTGATTTTAGTTGTTTAATATATGTTTATTTTATTTTTTTTGATGAATTATCTCATCTAAAAACAAATGCTAATGGTAATGAACTAACATACCGTTACGAGGATCACTTTGGAAATTGGAAAACTGACGATTACTGAATTTTAGTTGGATTCATTGGGTTGAATAAAGCTTTTGAGTAACTTTTATCACCTATCTTTAATTTATGACTTTTTTTAACTCGTCAACCCCTGAAATACACTCTTTTTTTTCTTTCATTTTTATATTGGAATGCTCCAAAATAATGGTGTCAGGAATTTGAAAATGAATGACTGCGTTGTAATATATGAATGCCTAATATCCGATATAAAGATCTGATGTCCAAAAATTATGCTTTCATGATTTAATATTATACTTCTGTTTTGAGTTATGCCAAAACATTTTTTAAAGAATGGCTCTTGTTATTTTTCAATATTTTGAAAATATTTGAAAAAGGAATGAGGTTTTCCAATTTCCGAGAATGAACTGCGCAGACAGTAATCATGAATTCAATTTTAAGCAACTTACTAGGTTTTATTACAGTTCTCCTCACCGGTTATATCTGTGCTGTGGTACTGCAATCCTGTAACAACCGCAGATAAAATCAATGGACTGAAAGTCCTGAAGGCAAGTCTTTTGTCATATTTTAATTTGTGACTATGCAATTGCAAGTCAATTGTTTAAAACATTATAAATTTGTTCGTCATAGAAATAAAATTGGTTACATATTAGTTTTAGCTGTTACATTAAGCTTCATTTAAGTCTGTTCTGTCTGATTAGACGAACTTTGAAGAAATAGCATTTTTAATTCACTCGCAAACAAACTGTTTTTAAAGAAAACTAAAAACGTATTCCCATTTTGCCAGCCATAATCAACAGATCAGTCATGTGATCACTTTTACAGTTAAACCCGACAAATTCAAACAATTGATTACCAGTATTTATGTTGTTACGGAAATAAAAAAAATGCATGTTAGAAAAATAAAGAATAATTAATCACAAATTCTAATTTTTGAAATAAAACAACATGATTTAGAACAATATGAAAGATTACATTATTGTTCTTTTTACCCTTAGGTAGGAAATACTGATCATGTGACTAAACTAATTATGCATCAAACATTAATGAAGGTCTTAATCTTATCTTCTATTTCAACATGTTAAGATATTCAAAATAAACTGTCTTTGTTCAGGGTTAACAACATAACAGTAGAATAAGAATAAAACTTGATTCAAATTAGACACAAAGAATTGTTTTAATGGTTTCATTTCAGGAGATTATAGAGGGACTTTCTCCTACAGCATATGGATAAAATAAGTTTAGCTAGTTCTAAGGGACATATGACAAAGTCCAAAATTTTCACCATGTTCACATTGAGTAACGAAAAAAAATAAATAGAATGCCCAAACTCCAGCTGGCTTGTAAAACTTGAAAACACTTTTTGAGAGCACTAAATAAAAGAACAGAAATAAAAAAATTTTCAACATTTGAAGTCATAAAACAACATTACTCTAGAATGGCAACCGACTCACTGCCCAAGGTCAAACTCTGTCTACGTCTTATAGTTCTTAGCATTGTGTAAGAGTTTCACTAAGTTTGAATGGAACTCAATAAAGTTTGGGAATGGAAACAAAACTTGGATGGACAGACAGAAGAATGGTCAAGTATAACACTTCATACCCCTTTCATCAAGCGATGGGGCATTAAAAACAAGAATTTAGAAACCTTCACAACAACAATAAGGCATGATGCCCTGCATTAAAAAAAAACTATGGAACAGGGAATTTATGATTAATTTTACTACAGTATCATTTTCCCACTTTTTGATTTACCAGAGGTTTTACCAAAAAGTGGGATGTTCCCACTTTTTGATAAAACCTCTGGTAAATCAAAAAGTGGGAACATGATAACAGAAATGAACATAAACAATATTCATTTTTTATTGTTTAATATTAACAGTACCGAGAGTGAAAGTTTAACACTTTTAAATCTCTGTAAGCATAAATAAGTAGATAATAGGGGTGTAACAAACCACTGAACTATTGATGCAGTGCAATAGTGCACTTACCAATAGTACTTTTGCAATATTAGTAAACTGGCAATGCAATAGGCAATTCAAGCAGTTGGAAAACACAGTTTTATAGATAATTATACACAGATGTATTATTTCATACATTGTTACAGTTAATTAAATGGACTGAATAAACTATAATACTCAACAGAAAAATAATTTAAAGAACTGAAAAATTGTACAAGTCAATAACCACATGGTAATTCTGTCTCTGCTGCTTTTATATTAGGTTGCATTTTAGAGTTCTTAAAGACTCTAAAACTATCGCAATAGTACAAGACCAAAAACTATCGAAATAGTACAATGCCAAATACGATAGCAATAGTACAGTGGCAAAACTATCGCAATAGTACAGTGCCAAAAATAATTGCAATAGTACAGTGGCAAATCCTATAACACGTGCATTGGCAAAAACTATACCAATAGTACAGAGCCAAATACTATACCAATAGTACAGTGGCAGAAACTATCACAATAGTAATTTGGCAAAAACTATAATAATAGTGCATTGGCAAAAACTATCGCAATAGTACAGTTGCAAAAACTATAGCAATAGTACAGTTGCAAAAACTATAGCTATTGTACAGTGCCAAATACTATAGCAATAGTACAGTAGCAAAAATATTGCAATAGTTCAGTGGCAAAAACTATCACAATAGTACAGTGGCAAAAACTTTAGCAATAGCGCAGTGGCAAAAACTATCACAATAGTACAGTGGCAAAAAAAATAACCAATAGTGCAACGGCAAAAACTATAGCAATAGTACAGTGGCAAAAAAAAACAATAGTGCAACGGCAAAAACTATAGCAACAGTACAGTTGCAAAAACTATAGCAATAGTACAGTGCCAAATAATATAGCAATAGTACAGTGGCAAAAACTATCGCAATAGTACAGAGGCAAAAACCATAGGCTAGCAATAGTAGTGTCAAAAACTATTGCAATAGTACTGTAAAGTGGCAATCACAATAGTACAGTGGCAAAACTATGGCAATAGAACAGCAGCAAAAACTATTACAATAGTACTGTACAATGGCAAAAACTATCGCAATAGTAGTGGCAAAAACTATTGCAATAGTACTGTACAGTGGCAAAAACTATCGCAATAGTAGTGGCAAAAACTACTGCAATAGTACTGTACAGTGGCAAAAACTATCACAATAGTAGTGGCAAAAACTATTGCAATAGTACTGTAAAGTGGCAATCACAATAGTACAGTGGCAAAACTATGGCAATAGAACAGCAGCAAAAACTATTACAATAGTACTGTACAGTGGCAAAAACTATCACAAGAGTACAATGGCAAAAAATATAGCAATAGTACAGCAGCAAAAACTATCGCAATAGTACAGTAGCAAAAATTATTGCAATAGTACAGCAGCAAAACTATTGTAATAGTACTGTACAGTGGCATTTGCAATAATAGTACTGTACAGTGGCAAAAACTATCACAATAGTAGTGGCAAAACTACTGCAATAGTACTGTACAGTGGCAAAAACTATCACAATAGTAGTGGCAAAAACTACTGCAATAGTACTGTACAGTGGCAAAAACTATCGCAATAGTAGTGGCAAAAACTACTGCAATAGTACTGTACAGTGGCAAAAACTATCACAATAGTAGTGGCAAAAACTATTGCAATAGTACTGTACAGTGGCAAAAACTATCACAATAGTAGTGGCAAAAACTATTGCAATAGTACTGTACAGTGGCAAAAACTATTAGTGGCAAAAACTACTGCAATAGTACTGTACAGTGGCAAAAACTATCACAATAGTAGTGGCAAAAACTACTGCAATAGTACTGTACAGTGGCAAAAACTATCGCAATAGTAGTGGCAAAAACTATTGCAATAGTACTGTACAGTGGCAAAAACTATCCCAATAGTACAGTGGCAAAAACTACTGCAATAGTACTGTACAGTGGCAAAAACTATAGCCAAAGTACAGTGGAATTTGTCTTTTGAGACCATATTTGAAATACCTTGGTTAAACAATCCTTTAAATAAAACCTCTGTTGAGAGATCACCTGTCATGTAAGACATTTCATTGACTGATTGTGTGGTCTCTTAAGACAGGTTCCACTGTACTACAACAATTTTCCTCAGTAGTAATAGTATTGGAATATTGATTTCTTCAATAGAAATATTATCCAAATTTAGTTAACATTAACCTCTATAGTTACCACTGGTATGCATATTTTAGAAATTTGATATAGATTACCGTATTTGACCCAATAAGTGCCCATGTCCCTATAAATGCCCCCCACCCACCCCCACCCCTTTTTCACACATGATCAAATATCTTTTCTAGCCAGCTGACAATGCGATGTGGACCAGAAAAATGTAAATAACACTTTATCTTTAGCACCATGCAACAAATAAATGTTGATAGGTGTCCACTGTATTAACTGCAACATCTTTACCACCATACCTTATAAAAAATTAACTGCTTAACATAAATTTTACTATTAATTGGTCACAATAAGCACCCACCCCTTTTTTTCTTATGTTTGTAGTTTACATACAATGTATGGATAGGTGCAGGGGGAGATCTGACACCTTTCCATCCATTAAGAAAAATCATCTAAGAACTAAAAACAATCTATTAAAAGCAACATGATTTTTACATTAACAATCATACCTAAAACAGCCGACTCTTTGCCTCCGTCAGATATGTCTTCAAACTCCGAACCAGTATCACTGCATTGGAAAAATACAAAAATACAAAATCTCGACAAACTTTAACTGAGAAATATTCTGATGAATTAGAACTCCATTTTGCTTAGTTCTTCAAGTAAAAATAAGTCATTAAATACTGTAGTTTACATTTACCTGGTGGAAAAAGTACTAGCAGTGCTTGTAGTACTGGTAGATATAGATTTACTTATTTCATGAGCTTGCAGAAGCTTCAAACGATACTCGATAGAGTTCATTCGAAATCGGTTTCTTCTTTGTGTAGCATTCATTTTGTTATCATTCCAAATTCACTACTACTTTGAATAAAAACTTCTAAATATTCAAGAATTTTTGTGACAGTCAAGTTAATAACTTTAGCTAAATGTCTGATTTTTTTTAACAAAATACAATATATTTCTACAACTACCAATAATAAAGTTGCCATCATAATTTGGTGATAATTAATCCTTAGATGAATTAACTAGTACTATTAACCATAGACCAACCAACTGTTGATCAATATTTAATAACTCAAAAAGCTCATTTAGAATTCATTAACACTTAAATTCATTTACAACCAGTCTATTGATATTGAAAGTAAAGGTAAATACACATATTATCATTGTAGAATTGAAAAAGGTACTCTACAATGTCGGGGTTCAAAATTAAGGTTCCGCAACAAGTTCATTTCATGTTTGGACAAGTAGATGTAAGTTCTCACTTGTCCGAAAAGACAAGTGAATTTGTTGAAGACAAAAATTAATTCAATAAAGATTATTCTTGTTTAAACATGAAATACTATCTGTAGATGTTACACTTGATTTTTGGACAATTAGATTTCAATACTTTTTGCATTCGGACAGCAGATTTCAATACTACTTGTCCTGCAGGGCAAGTTGAAATGTTCATTATTGTTGACCCATGAATGTAAATCTAAGAAACAAAAAAACAACCCAATTCTGACTTAAAACTGCTTGCGATGGTTTGATAAAACACATTTTAAGACAATATGCCCAGATGAACTACTCTAATTACCATCAAGGTTAAAAAAATGTGTTAATATGTCAATTTCCAAACAAGTCTAAAGAAACTATTATCTTCATTGTCAGCCATTATCGCAAATTGACAACAAAAATAATAACCACAAACGAAAGTGTCCTGTTTGATCTATTTCTTTAGATATTCTTAAATTTACATAAAAAAAACTTGGACATCCATAAAATTTGAATCAAATTTCAAACACTGAATTTTTTTAAATATTAACAAGGAAAATGTAACCTTACATCATTTTTTCCCCTATTTACTTCATATAAACCTTTAAAATCCTCTTTTTGTTTGTTTATTTGTTGTTTTACATCCAGCCACAAATTTTTCACTGATATGGAGATGTCACCAGCTTTAGATGAAGTGCCAAAAATGTTCACCTGTGCTAAAGACTAATGCCAATGCAGTTAGGGTTTTTCATGTCTCACACCTGCTGTGACACGGGACCTCAGTTTCAAGTTTCATCCAAAAGACCAATGACTTACACTTTGCATGCCAAATGCTTTAACATTTTTAAGTTTTTGGTATGACCCAGCCCAGGAATCTAACCCAGGACCTTCTGCTTGGGAGTTAACTCATCAACCCCTGAAAAACAATGGATTCTTCTATTAATCAATGACTTAGACCAGTCTAAATGTGTCTTTAGGGGTGAATGAGTTAAATGTTCTACCACAAGACCATCACAAGTGGTAAAATCATTTCCAAATCAACTCCTAGTCTTAGCTGTAGTAGCTTTGCTCTTCTTACTTTTTAATTCTTAGTTTCTCAATCCAAAGAGGCATTATTTCTTGGCATCTTTTCAGGTCGACCACACAATCCTCTCCATTTGGATCAAACATCAGCGATAAACACTCCAAATCCTCTCCGTTCTGAAACAATAATATAAAAAGCATTCCAAGAGTATTGCTGAATCAAACCATATTCCCTACATTTGTACCTGTAAAACCATTATAAACTGTAACCACAAGCCTAGCCAAATGGGCTGACAGATGGATGTTTGTTTTGTTTTTTGTTGTTTAACGTCCCACTCAAGATTCTTTCACTCATATGGAGACGTCACCAAGTGCTGGTGAAGGGCTTCAAGTTTTGGCCTATGCTTGGCACTTACGGCCATTGAACAGTGAGGGTTCTTTAACGTGCCAACACCTCAATACCCGAAGCCCATATATCTCCCTCCAAACCTTTTCACCAGTTGGGGATAAATAAAAGAGTAATCTAAGATTTACAAAGCTCACTTCATACAAACATACTTTACTTTTCCAAAAAAATCAACCTGACCTCTACTAATCTTTTTAACTAAGGCAGTGAAAATAGACCAAGTCAAAAACAACTCCAGCATCTGAAGCATAGCGTGTGCTTATAATCATGAGATATGTATGAGTAGAAGAAGCAGCAAATCTGATTTTGACCCATCTTCTAATATGGATGCTGATGCCAGAGCGATAGCACAAGCACCCCTAGACTTTGTATAGGTGAGCTAAAAAAGAAGTTACCTTACCCCAAATAGTTTCCCATCAATTGCCATATGTGTAATGGATTTTAAAAGTAAAAGCAAAGTGGTTTCTTCACTACAACATGCACCAGACCCTTTATTTTAAGTCTCTTGTGAATGATGTTGACTTTTCATCATAAGCATTTCAAAAGGAACAATCACAACCTAGATCTTTAAAGTTAAACTAATTTTAGATCTGACCTGAATTCAAAAATAGGAACCCTCACTCAGGACAGGTGGTAAGCACTGTAACAGCAGACCACCAACAGTACCACCAGTCATCTGGATTATATGCAACATGATACCGAATCCAATACTTGTATATGATTTAAATACTGTAGGCTATAACTGGAAATTTTCACTATTTTTGTCTTTAGATGAGAGGGCAAATTTAACATGAAAGTGATATTTTCAAACTAAATAATTGAATCATGGACATACCATGCCATTCATGAGACTATGGCGATTAACAGCGAATGTAAGACAGGGTGAATATGTTTTCTGTCGTAAAACGGCTAAAATAAACCAGGAGAAAAATTTCCAGGTATACTGTATAGTAATACCTTATTGCCACTACAGTTATACATGTATGGTGTTCTAGTTACTTGTTACACATATAAAAGATAAAACACTAAACATCACAGTTCCTACCTCAGTTATACTACCAGTTGTTCTTCTGAGATACTCAATAAGTCGTGACACAGAAATGTAACCCAATTTTTCCACATCACATGTGACAAACAAGCTCTCTATCACAGCTGCCTCTGTCACCTGCTTGTCATTTGGGATGTCATCATCAGATGTCAAATCTTCTTCCGACACGCTGTCCTCTTCCCCCGACATTCTCCCTACTTGTAGTACAATAAATTATAATGCAATATTCTAGGAAAAATAGGTTAAATATGATATCATTTCAATTACAAAATTTCAAGCACAATGCTATTCATTTTTGTTCTACCTTTGTATTAATATTTTATGAATAAAACATTATCAGCAACATAAATGTACATGTATGAATAATTTATGGATTTGATTTCAAATGTTTTCTTAAAATAAAACATGATTAAAATTTTCAAAATCCTCTTCCAAACATAACTGAAAACATCATATTAACCTCTGGTGACCAGAAAGAGGTAGATTCACACCTGAAGAGAGGTAGCATTGTGTGCTACATTTTTTAATTATATCAGTGACTATATTTCTTCAAAAATAATAGGTCAAATAGTGTTAGCCCTGATAATATATTGGCCAAATCATTGCAAACTTCTATTTTCTGAGGACATTTTCAATTTTCATTGACCAAAATTAAAAATAAAAAAAAATAAAAAAAATTTGCATCTTATTTATTTAGTTACTATCATTATCAATATTATCACATGTATGTGGTCCATATATGATTTTTCTTGTGTGCTATGAATTTTTCTAATTAATCAAAAATTATAAAAAATAAAAAATCTTAAGTGCTAGTTTGGTTCAATAGAAATGACACACTGTAACAGGTTAGTAACTCATCAAACCTATTTCTGACCTTAACAAAATTCTGCAGAATGTTAATTGCATCAAAATTTTGTATGTTGCGTTTATCCACTGAATTAAATATTTTCAAGACCAATTTTTGTTGATTAACTTTTTATTCATTGGTGATATAGGAGGCAATTAATCACTGTGAGTTGCATATCCATGTATATGTTAAACCATGTCATACTCATTCTCTTTCTTTTGGAGTTAAATTAAAATTTTATCACTTTTATTTTGTATTTTGTAAGTGTAATTGGGGTGTGGGAACATTCGTTTTTGATAATATGAGATGTAAATGTTAGCAATTTAATATCGCCTGTTCTTTGCCTGACAATTCAACATGTGGAGAAGTTTACCGAGTTTTATATATAATTAGATGATTATCAAGAATTAATTATCGTTCATTGACAAAGACGGATGCAGGATTTTAGATTAGAGGGGGGTGTACTATTGATCATCACAGTGCCCTAGGATGCAGATTGAGAATTTGCTCAGGGGTGAGGGTAACAGAATTATATTAGACTGTTATAATACAAGCCTTATTGAACATGTTTTGTTTTACAAATTGTTGGATAAATTGTGAAGCAATAATTCATTTGAGACTATAGGGAAATGTGTTATTTTTAAAAAAAAAAATTATAATTATGAATTCAGAAGCTTTCCAGACATGATCTAACTAGAAGTTCCCATGCTTTGAGGGTCCCAAATGTAAAACATCGACACCAAGCGGAGTGAGGCACAAAAATTTCTGGAAATTTGTAATCAATTTTCCGGCTTTTTACTTAAAAGTCAAAGGTTTTACACCTATTTTTACACCAGATGGAAAATATGCATGGATTCTGTATTCCGCTAATACATGTAAATCACACTGATTATCATTCTCAAAAGAAGGTTGTTTCAGCAAAAAAGTAACCTAAAATGGGACATTATTTCAGTCTAAACAGTTATAGCCTCCAGACATTGTTTTTCTTGAAATGCAGCAGACTGATAGCAAAAATATTCCAAAAAAGAAAATAGTATATAACAAAATAAATGAAAAAGAAAATAGAAAATTTAAATATCGCCACCTGATATCCTATGCTATATAGGACATTGTTTGCCTCGTGGTCCAGGGCATTTCCCCAGAAATGCATAGAGAGTTAATTTTCACACTGTGACTAGTTTTTATCTCAAATAATGCATTAAATTGACACAAAAAAACTTAGTTTCAACGAACACGGCTGTTACCAGAGCAATTCAGGTGGGGTCCAGAAAATTTTTAATTTTAAAAGATCTGGGAAGTCTTCTCTGGATTCAGTTTAGAATAAATTTTGATTGTAAAATCTCTCAGAGGCCATTTTATGGATTTCAGACACTAAAACTTTATTAACCATTTTCTTTTTAAAAAAGGCAATTTTAGGGGACATGAGCCCCCCATGCCCTCCTCTAAATCCACCGGTGATTGATAGTGATTGGGGTACCGTATCACAAGAGATAGTATTAATTGTAGGTAACATTAATTAGGCATGATGAGAAGTACTTCTTAAGCAGTTTGCCAGTATATTGCCAGAGGCCTAAGTATTATCAAAACAATGCACAGATGTGAAATAAACTTGAGTATTAAGTGTACACAGGCAGACTAGAAAAGCGTATTCGGAAAATTACTGTGCTTTGGTAGAAATGTTAAGAAATCAGAAGGTTTAGACAGAAAAGCCGGTAGAATTAACGTCTGTCTAACATATTTTTTGAAGTTTTATTGGGATTAAGTCTCAACAGTAATGTCTATCTGTATAATGTGACTTGGGTGTACTGGGTGATGATGATGTACATCTATAGCTGGTAGCCACACAGCTGGAATCAGAAATTCTATCAATAATACGGGCAAGGTGTTTTTTATACATTGCCTGACAATCTTTGAGATGGCCCTTTACCTTATAGCTTATAATTGAAAGAATTTTCAACTCCTGTGGTAGACCTGTCTGGTAATATAATATTCGCAAGAAGCCCAAGTTATAATTTATTCCCAGTCTTTGTGCATTATAATTTATATATGCAAGACAATTCTATATTAATAATGCCTCAATATCTAAACTTGTAAAAGTCTAAAAATTATACATCAACAGATAGTAGGCATGTGCATTTCACAGAAATATCAATCTGATTTGTTGCAAAGTTGGTTTTGCCAAAAAATGACAAAATACCAGTTTTACCCTTTCTCTACTACTTTAGTCTAGTTTATCAATACTGGACAAGGACCAGTAGTCGGCTATGGTGTGATTTCGTGTTTAGTATCTACCACTACAATATTTATTTCCTTCGGTTTGAGGAAAATACCCTAAAACTGATGTAAAAAAAATTCACAAAAACGTGGTGTATAAAGGCGAAATAATATAACAGCCGACAACTGGTCCTCGACCAGTATGGGCTAGGCCTAAATTATATGATTTGGAAAAAGAAACTAATCAAAGTAAAGCAAGTTTCAATAAATCTGTTTCTTTAAAACATTAGCATTACATAGGTTAAATGTTAAGACCTAGCTAGGCTAGCAGAATTCGACTTCGGACGCTGGGTCAAGCACAGCTGACATAATCTGATAACGACATTATGACGAAATCGGAAATGTCAAGTAACAGACGAAATGGGTCACAACTTGATGTAGATTTTGGTCCATGCAAATATTTAAACGTGGACAACTTTCTTTACCAGAACTAAGATGACTATCAACATAGATTTGTAAGATAAACTGCTCCAATTCATACGCACAGCAAGATCTGTCAAAGCTGCACCACTACTGCGGCACTGGTCGCTGCCAGCATCTTATTCCTTTGGCGTCTGACGGTCTGTCTTAACGCGCGTGACAATTACTTCCGGTTCTTTTAGGGACAAACGATCACGGAGATGCGTCGAACACTTCCCCGCGGATAGCAACAATTTAATGGCATCGAATTTCTTGGAATTTTGTTTTTTAATTTTTCCATATTGATTTTTTTTCTATTTTCTGAAAAATGTAATTCATTGCTTTTTTTAATTATTTAATGTACATAAGCGTCGGAAGCAAATTGAAAGTGGGGGCCAATTTTCAACACCTATGTCTATCTTTGCAAACCCCCCCCCCCCCCCCGGTTCCGACGCCTATGATGTACATCCATGAGATGGGTTGATAAAGAAGACCCTTAGTGCTGGTCTAAACGGTTAATTAACCCTATGCTGTAGATTACACAGTAGGCCCTACTCTATGCAGTGTTTTGGTTTTTTTTTACAAGATTTATAATTAGGAATTACCTGAATATCATAAAATATACACATGACACTACCACATGACAGTATTAGGCAACAGATATAGGCCTAAAAGGAGCTTTCTCAAATTAAATTTGATTCACTTTTTCTATCACAAAATGTTTTCTATTATCTGGAAGACTATCAGTCTATCATTCACTGCACATTTTAGAAACTGCATCCCCGATTCAGTCAGATACACGGGGTGAAAATAGTTATACCGTGTATGACACTGTTTAATTTTCCATATAAGACGGGCTAAATAAAACCAGGGCCCGAAGTCACCAAATTTACTCAGTACTCAGACTCAACTTTTATTTCATTATTTTGACTATAAAATCGTTTGTAAAATGTTTGGGTTTGAATGATTAGGAAGCATATTATTATTTTTTATCATTCACATAGAAATTTTGCGTCATACTCGGGATTTTACTGTAAAAATGAATAAATATGTTGAGTACGGTACTCAAAATTTGAGTACATACTCAAACAATATTTTTTTTTTTAAACGCAAACTTAATAAAACCCCATACAGAGATACATAGCGGGATCTAGCAAATATTCTATCAAACGTTTTCTTGACTTTTTACAAAAATACTGACAGCCGTTAAGGAGAAACTTCAGCAATATTGCACAGTTGTTTATTCCAGAAGGGGTATAAATCGATAGAGATTTTTTTTTTATCAATACTAAAAATTTCAAACAGTTTTTTGAAAATTTAAAGACCAACCATTTTACCAAATTTCATAGTGTCCAAACATACTATGTTTCTAATCTTTATACAACAATTCCGCATAATAGATTAAAAGAGAGGCTTTTTTGGTATTATCATTTGCTAAATTTTAAATTTAACATTTAAAAGTGAGCAAAATTAGCAAATGACTGTATCAACTTTTTTTTTTCATTAAAGTGTCCTGTGGTACCGGGAATTTAAATACCTATTCAATGGTTATCATAATACTTATTTCATTCAACACCCCTCTGATTCAAAATACACTGACGTTGATATAAAAAATGTTGCTGTAATTTGTAATAGACAACATTATATGTAGTGTTTGAATACCAGATTGTTCAGCAAACCATTGGCATTTTAATGGGCACCAATTGTGCCCCCTTTTTAGCCAATTTTCAGGAATGCGATATATCCGATTTTGATTTTGATTTTTGTTTTAAACCACACTGGACAATTTCTCAGTTATATCCGGTGGCGAACTGTCTGTAATGGTGGAGTCAGGAGGAGAGATTCCCGGAAGAGACCACCGGCCTTCCACAAGCAATCTGGCAAAATTTCTCACAAAAACCTGAGCTTAGATTCTAGCGGAACTCGAACCTGTGCTGACTTCATAGTTCAAAGCGCGATGCTCTAACTTCTCGGCCACGGAGGCCCCTATCCCGACGAACTAGAAATTGAAGACACAACATAATCCAATACATACGATGCCCACTTGTAACTCGGTAGACATTTTATTTACTGTAGACATACAGGAATTAACAAACAAACTACACGACAAACGTGATGGTTTTGACCTCTCTGTCGTCAACTTGCCAAATTTTTAAAATGAGTAGTCATCTCCCGCTGTTAGCCTGGTCACGTGTCGGCTTCTGCAACCTACCGTGAAACGCGACCTCTGCTTTCAATCTCATTTGTAAATCAACGGCTTTCGATTCTCAATATGTCAAATTTTCATATCTGAATTTACTTAGTGGTATTTTTTTTCTTTTTAATTTAATTACCGTCAGGTAAATTAAAAAAGTAAAACATATTTGATGATTAACCACGTGACAACTTTACGAGCAGACGGCTTTCTTTACCAGTAAGCTGTCGCAAGAGAGACAAATTAAATTTCAGGTGTATACACAGCAACACTTTAACAAAATGTCAAACACGTGTACGCAAATAAAACCAAAACATAAATAAGAAATAAACAAATATTTGAAGTTTTTATTTCATGTAAATCCGCACTGGTGAAAAAAAAAAACATCTAAAACATCATACAGTGGAACCACGCCTAACAACCACCTCACTTAGAAACATAAATTCGCATTATCACATACTAGACCGTAAATATTCACTCTCTTTAAAAATTCTACAGAAATAATCAATATGCCCACACCCTTGTTTAAAAGACCACTTTGAGCCAGTCAGTTAGGTGGTCTTAATGGTCAGGTTACACTGTATGTATGTTCAGTTGGGTAATGTAAACAAAATGATATGTATAGCAGAATACAGGAGCGGATCCAGGATTTTTTTTAAAGAGAGGGGGTGAGAATTACAAAATGCGAGAGCCTCAGAAGCGAGGAGTATTGGGCAGCTTTGAAATTTTCAAAGAGCGGGGTGCAACCCCCGCAACTCCCCCTTGAATACGCCAATGGAATACCTGTTCTACTAAAACTCCATCCGCATTATCATGCCACCTATAATTACTATTACTGCTTACCCGTATTCATAGTAGTTATGGCGAAGGCAATCTTCTAAAAATCATGGAATTTTTATGGGAAAATTATCATGTTTATTATTTATCTAAACTTGCCATCAATACCAGTGTTTTAGTTTACAAAGCGAATACGTGATAACAATCAATCAACATTGTGAGTCGACATGATCTATCATTAAGCTAGGTTGCGTAAATTCCACATCGCCACCATTAACCCTGGCTTTCAAACCTAAGTATCTGGATAGTATGAATTGTTTATATTGTTTAGACCAGTCTGTTATGGCCTGTAGGGTTTAAAGGGTTAAAATTCTCCGTGATTGAATTACTTATCATTAATGGTTGATGGTCTGTTGTTGTTGTTTATAAATTGGTTAATATGCTTTGTGTGTCCATGTGCCATTGACAATTGCAATATTGAAACAATAC
Organism: Atrina japonica; assembly: GCA_030159075.1. Lineage (NCBI taxonomy): Eukaryota > Metazoa > Mollusca > Bivalvia > Pterioida > Pinnidae > Atrina > Atrina japonica. The sequence continues at coordinate 1,142,643 of BROG01000142.1, read as the reverse complement.
ACAAGGTTTCCACCAAAATATCTTCGCCACCGTTTAATGTTCACCCTGTGGTGGTTCCTGACTACAGAATGGTCATTGTTACATACATGTATTTGAAACTTAAAATAAAACATAGGTTTGCGATATCGACAAAACTTTGTAGATCTGCATTTTGTACACAGTTTTGGATATTCTATATCGACGTTATTACATAAAGTCGTTCGTTTCTTTTAAGACTTTATTTTAGTGGATGGTGCCGTCGTCTGTGATGTCTTCGTACCATCCATCCCCCGCCAACACGCACGAGCTCATCCTGCGATGACATTTTCTACAACAAATAATATTGTAATATATTAAATATTTTCTTCTTTAGCGATCGTTTTCACATTTTCCTCAAGTTAACAGGTGTTATAGCAATTTTGTTTTTCATTTTTCGTATTGAATTCTGGTAAATGAAAAACAATGCAATGAAAAGAACAAGTGTGTGTGTGTGTGTGTGTGTGTAGGGGGTGTGTGTGTGTAGGTGTGTGTGTGTGTGTGTGTGTAGGGGTGTGTGTGTGTGTGTGTGTGTGTGTGTGTGTGTGTAAGAATCTGTACTAATGTTTTTATCAGTTTCGTTCGTTAACTTCATAAATAACACCGGAATTATATCTACAGTAGTACCCCGCAATGAAGACCACTTAACAGACCGACATAAATTGTTCTGATTAGCAAGGCTTTTGAAATAGGTGAGGATCTGGACTTGACTTATTCAGTATTTATTAAGAAAATTTTAAGATGTATATTTGTGGCCTGAAATGCAAGATGGTCTCCTGAGCGAGGTGCTATTGAGACAATTGTTACATTAAAGTTTTACAATTCACCTAATTTAAAAATATATCTATAACAACCTTATACAGCATAGCGATTCCGGACCGTGGTTTTACGACCATTGGTTCCATTGTATTTTGTTTTTGTATATTGTAGTTTCAAAACGATTTGTAAGTATATACAAGACAAGTCCTCGTCCTATAGTCCAAAAGTCATCGTATATACAGACGTGTGCAAATCATGTCAATGGAAATTATGTTCCATCAGCTTAGACCTAGGAAATAAATGCAAATATCCATATGTCTGAATGTAGAAACTTGTTTTTGTCCCACTCTGTACACAGTTTTTAATTGTATGAATATAAAAATACCCTGACTCTGTCCTACTTTTTATTATTCATTTATATTCACGGTACCCGCTTTAGTGGGAAATGACCTACATACATATGCAATTTTTCTGACTCCCGCTACCACCAATTTTTATCAAATCATGCCTCAATAGAAATGTTTCAATTCATCCCTTATGCTTTCTTTGAATAAAATGTAAATGTTAAACTTGGTTTAAATACTTGATATGTACAGAATATTCAAACATCGTTTAATTCCTCGTGCACAATAAAGAAACTAATTATTTGAGTCGAGTATATACCGTAGATCTACAGGGCACATGGTACCATTTAAAAAATCCAATTTAAGCTTGCATAGCATTAACGTGACGTTTGCAGAAAAAGTCAAAATTGTTAAAATCACCATTGTACATAATGCAATCTACAACTCATTCCCGCTCGTTTAACAGGCACGGGGCAATTTTAGGCGTAATTGGTCTCCGGAGTTACCGCCTTGTCGTCATAACACCCTGACCGTCAGGGCTCGTGAGTTCAGAATTTGTTTTAATCTATAGATGCAATGTCCTAAATTTAAAGATAATTGGCCCAGAAGATTTTTAGAGGATGTATTTGATATTTAAAAGGTTACGCACGACAATATACCCTTTACGGGTTGTTCAATTCCGTTCAGTTTTGTCGCTATAGACTCAACAGAAAGTTGGGCAAGGTCTCTTCCGGTTTCGTAATATTTACATTGACAACATTCGATGATATCTTGTTTCAATCCATCCGTCAGAGGAATTAAGTTTATAATATAAATGTTCTTTCTAGTCTAGATGACAATTGTCATCACTTTCCTGTAGGCTGGTATTCAAATCTGGCACAAAGCAATATATGACATTGGCGTCGGAAGCAAATTGAAAGTGGGGGGGCTAAACCAACTTAAAACACACACACACGCCAGAAACGTCTGGGGGCTAAGCCCCAATTTTCAACACCTATGTCTATCTTTGCAAAAAAGTGGGGGGGGGCTAAGCCCCCCTAGCCCCCCGGTTCCGACGCCTATGTATGATATCCATATTACAGGGCATATATACGATAAAGTGTTAAACCGGAAGTGATGCAGCCCCATTTTTCTTTGAAGTTGCATTATATCATGACGAACCGTAACGGAATGGAACAACTCGAAAAAGATTTATTCCATAAATTTTACTGATCAAGTATTTTATAAAACTTAAATATTTGAAGCACTCAATCTCTTTCGACTTCACCTGTGTGTTTTTATTTTACTCACCTTAACACGCCTCTTTTTTGTAACTTGATGCTTGTTTGTGTCTTTCTGTTTCAGTGGCAACGTTTGGTCATCGGTTTCAGTTTCATGCTGTTTAGATCCGGATCCTGGCGTGGATGACAGAGCAATGTCTTTGCCACCTGTGCGTGGTTTCCCTTTTCGTGAGATCAGAGATTCACGATTGGTACCACCGAAACAATGGTCCGACTCACTACCGGTGGGGCCGGTTATACTTGTGGGGTATCTCCTGCTGTCATTCATGTGGTGATCAATAGTCCCATGTAGTTCCGAATCCGTGGCAGATAGATCCACTTTGGAAGAAGCAGACGACTTCGATGTAGATTTATGTCGCTGTATCGAGGTTTCAATCCTTGTTGTTTTTGGTGAATAATAATTCTGATACGTTTTTGTAATGTACCTTCCTGAAGGCGACACCTTGACAATAAACGGATAAGTGTAGACGTTATAATGGAAACGGCGTATATTTCCGGCTTCGTTTCTGCGTTTTTTAAACCTGAACATAAGTCCACCTGTACAGTACGGACTTTCTACCACTTCAACACAACCACAAGACACTTTTACGGGTCCGGAATTATCACATTCTTCTTTTTTGCTACTTAAATAGTATTTCCCGACTTTTTCACCAGAATCGCCTCCTTGCTGACGCTTTTTCGAATTACCAAGTGGAGAATTCCCCATACTAGGCCTACCAATTTAACCTGCACCAAAACAAAACTTTCAAAAACTCGCAATTTTAAATTTAAGTTTTATTCCCGAGGAGTCAATGCTGGCAATGTTTTGCAAGGTAAGGCATAAATACCGACCTAATTTCGTCAAGATTCTAACTGGTAATTTTATTGCTGCAGTAGGCGTAGTCAGGGGAAAATCACATTACACCGTTCAGTTCATTTGTATGACAATGCGTGTCGCTTTCTAAGGACGAAATATTTAAATATTTAGTCTAATCCATGTAACCCATAAATGCATTTTATTTCACCTATAACCATTCATTTTATTCAATCAGATCTTTATTTGTAAATATTGAACAGATCAAAGTGACACCGAGTTTCGTTTGGAGCTCTACGTTTCACAGAGCTACCGAAATGTTGAAATGTTTGTTTTTACGATATCGTTGTATATCTGGATTAGCCTAAATAATATTGAAGTAAAATCGTCGTTAAAAACAGGATTTATTTTTACATTGCTATAATTATTATCATTAAGTGGCAAAAATAGAAATTGTGTTAGATACATGTCCCTTATGGATAGTTTACCTGTATTACTAGGAAATAATCTAAGAGAATAACATTAGTGTAAAATTAAATTTTTAAGTTGTTATAAAACAGATGCTGGAATTTGTAATAGACAATATAATAATACATTTATGTAGTTTTTGAGACCAGCTGAGGTTTTTCGGCTCGTCAGCTATCCAATAGGTGCCAATTGTGCCCCTTTAATAGAGGGCCTGATCTTTTATTCATATAGAATATACTTCGTTCGGAAACTTATAGTGTATATCGAAGACGTTTTGTCAATTTTAGAAAAAAATGACAATTTCCATATTTATGTGAATGTGATATATTCTAGCTAACTACAAATTTTTAAAAATACACCAAAGCACACGCGCTTCCCTGTTGAACATTTGACTTAGTACAGAAACAGACGGACAATTTAAACTACCAAATTATAGAACAAATATGATGATTTCAGCTATCCCATAATAAGCTTTTTACTTTTTAGTAGTAATTCTCATTTGTCGCCTGATTTATTATGGTGTTTTTATCTCCGAGATGATCCGGTATGTCGGATCTTGTTCCACATATGACCATTTTATATACAGAGGCCCACTACTTACCGATAAGTTGTTGGGACGGGGATATGATGAATCACGCGCAGAGTCAACATTTCGCAATTTTTTTACTGTTGATATAATGACCTTGCAGTTGTTAATTACTATTGATGTTTCACCATATGAAATGTTGAGTTACTTAGAAATAAAGAAACCAAATAATCTAATGCATACGCTTCCTACTTAGACATTTTACTTACTATGGACATAGATGATAAATTAACAACCAATCTATACGAGAAATATGATAATTTTGGCCGTTTTCAATTATCAACTTTCATATTATATTAGTTGTGTCCCCTTTCGCCTGCATGTGATTTTTATATCTCCGAGACGATCCGATATGGCAGTGCATGTTCAACATATTCATGAACATTTTATGATCTACAGAGGCAACCTACTTACAGAAAAGTTTTTGACACAAGGATATCAGGAATCGCATACAATGTCAACATTTCGCAAATTTTACGGTCGGTATAATGACCTTGTGGACTGTGGACTAACGGCGAGACTGTCCGCTGGAAAGGGGATGCTAACTCCGCCATGACACTTGATCCCACCTCTGGATTTCCAGAGGTCCGTTTATAATTTTGACTTGTTTTAGATTATATCACAGGCGCCTGAAATTCTGCCCCTATCAATGATTGATAAAAAAAAGACATTTACATAGCCTGTCCTCTGTAATGAGGGGAGAAAAAAGCTCATTCCCCTCATTACAGAGCCTCAGAGTGCAGGCTATATTAAATAACTTATTTATCAACTGCCTACTGCAGGCCTACGGGCAGAATTTCAGGCTCCTGTGATTATATCAACAAGTCTGTGTATCCATGTATGTATTCAACAATTATCAATGGTAATCTTCTGAAAGTGGTTGATTTCAGTTGTATTTCTGATTCCACATTTCATTTTATACATGTAGATTAGTTTTAATCAAATATAGGGCCTATAATGTGACACATTTTTGGTAAACAGACCGATTATCATTCCGCACCGACATCGTTTCGTTTCTGTCCGATTTCGTTCTTTAGTGTGACCTGATTTGGCGTGATAGTTCTTCCCATGTGAGGAAAGTCGGCAGGATAACAGATAAAATCTTACGACTTACCTGTGCATATATACATACTGATAAATAATGGCATCCTCCATAGGAAATCTAGCAGGGAAAGTGGCCCTGATTACCGGTTTGTATAAATATTATGATTTATTTTCAACAAAGAAAAGTCGTTTTGTAATTAGAACATCTGGGTTTTCATAATATGCTTCGAGTTCACCCCGAGTTTACGTTTGCAGTGTCACCTGGTTTAGGTGTCCTTTGCAGTTTAATCAACTAAGCTAGTTGAGGTCATTTTGATAGAAGAATAGAAATGGCATCACCCGTACTTCTGGACACGGGCAAGACCAGCTGTGATACAGGGTAACTTCTACATGTGATGGACAGGCGTTAAGTGTACAGTAGGCTAAAGAGTAAAGTGAAAGTGAAAATAGGGAAATAAGTTTTTCTGCACCCCATTCAAATATTATATTAAACATAAAGTAAAATGTATAGAGCATTAAGATTTGAATATTTGTTCGATATTTTCTTGAAATGTTTCATGAAATATGTCCAGAAGTTGATTAATAGAACTCTCTCTCTCTCTCTCTCTCTCTCTCTCTCTCTCTCTCTCTCTCTCTCTCTCTCTCTCTCTCTCTCATCTCTCTCTATCTCCTCTCTCTCCTCTCTCTCTCTCTCTCTCTCTCTCTCTCTCTCTCTCTCTCTCTCTCTCTCTTATCTCGTCTCTCTCTCTCTCTCTCTCTCTCTCTCTGGTCTCTCTCTCTCAGCTAGTTTCCTAGCTATTATAGTTGATTTTGCACTGGTCGGGGAAATTCCTAATTTATTTTAGTTCTAATGAACTCGTGGCCGAGTGGTTATAGCATCACGCTTATGAAGTCTCTCACTTCTGGTCAGCACAGGTTTGAGCCCCCGCTGGAACCTAAGCTGATTTTTATGAGAAAGTTTGCCAGTTTACTTGCAGAAGGTCAACTGTGGTCTCTTCCCAGGTACATTGTAACAGGGTTCTCTCCTCCACCATCAAAAATTGGCCGTCACCATATGATTGAAAAATTGTTGAGTGCTTCATAAAAGAGAAATCAAAATCAGATCAAATCAATCAGAAATAATGCATCACATTTAGGAGTCTAACAAAGATATGTTCAACTATTGGTAGAATACACTAGCTTCCTGGTAGGCCTACTATGTCCTGGACCACTTTCTCACACAGGGACTTCTCTTTGTATCCTTCTGGCCCAGGGAGTACAGGTTACGCTAAAATGAATGATTGTAACCTGCAGGTTACAATAACAATAATGAAGTCCCAAAAATATATATAAAAATAAAAAAGAAATGAAGTGACAGATATCATCAAGAACGAAAAGGAGGTTACGTGATTTGTATTTGTGGTAACCTCCATGTAACCTGAACGATTGCTCATGTTATTTTGTGGTCTGTATAGGGATATGAGTCTAATATACCTACTGTGTCTGTATATACATGTATCTAGCTGTAGTAATAATTCAGATATATAAAAATTAAAATGTACTGTTATTAAATATTTTTGGTTTTACAGGTGCAAGTTCGGGGATAGGGGCAGCCACAGCTGTGTTCTTTTCTAAACTTGGTGCTAGTCTCGCCTTGACAGGTAGAAAGGAAGAAAATTTACAGAAAGTAGGAGAGAAATGTACATCCAAGGTGTGTTTCAAGTCATTGTGTGATCAAAATCAACATTAGCTTTTTAGTTAAAACTTGTTTTATTGTCATATAAAATAAAACAATGGGATTGAACACAAGTTGTCTAACTGACATGAGTTCTCTCCCTTAAAGAACATTATGATCTGATGTTAGTAAACAGTTTTTGTGTCACTTGCAAAACTGAAGGACACTAGGGATCACTTTGTCGTCTTGTGTTGGAATACCGGGATCACTTTGTTATCATGTCAGCATCAGGATCATTTTGTCATTGTGTCAACATATCATGATCATATTGTAATCACGTTGGCATATTGTGATCACTTTGTAATTATATTGGCATATCGGGATCACTTTGTCATCGTATCAGCATATTGGGGTCACTTTGTCATTATGTCTGCATATTGGGATCACTTTGTCATAATGTTGGCATATCGTGATCACTTTGTCATTGTATCGGCATATCTTGATCACTTTGTAATTATATTGGCATATTGGGATCACTTCGTCATCGTATCAGCATATTGGGTTCACTTTGTCAGTATGTCAGCATATTGGGATCGCTTTGTCATAATGTTGGTATATCGGGATCACTTTGTTGTTATGTTGGCATATCAGAAACACTGTCATTGGGATCAGTTTGTCAGCATATCAGGATCACTTTGTCATTTTTTCTGCATCTTGGGATCAGTTTGTCATCATGTCAGCATATCGGGATCACTTTGTCATCATGTCGTCTTGTCTTGACATATTGATGTTGTCCACATCATCAGTCACACCTTGGGGTTTGTTAAATTTTTCACAGCAGATTTCTCTTAAATTTTGTACATGTATGTTGCTTTGTTTGTACCAATGAATTCTATGATTAAGGTACAGTATAATGCCAAAAGTTTATGGACAAATGCTTTTTTTCCAGTACTTTTTATGTAAAATTATATTTTTAATATTATTTTCCTGGATAGTCTTAATCAGTGAATGACTATTCTGTCAATTTCTTTCTTTCTAAACTTTATTTGTTTCCTTTGTAAAGTTCAAGTGTCATTTTCTAATATGATTTTGTGGCAGTTTTTGGTTTATATAATTTTGTGTTCCCACCTTTGATAATTGTTATTTGTATTGATTGATTATATTAAAAATCTGACTTGGATTTATTGTATTTGGACCCATATGTTAGAGGACCGGAACCCAGGCAAAATTTAACAAAAAAGTCCTGGACCCAAGCGACTGAAAGAAAATATTTTCAGTCCCTACAAATTCAAATTAAAGTGTTAGGAAGTCATTTAGGATGTATTTTTCAGAATTAACTGTTGAAAATTTAAAGAAAAAGGACTTAAAAATGAAGTCACTGGAAACTATTTCAAAAACATTGTTGTACATAGAAAGTAATGGGAAAATGACATTTGTTCATAAACTTATGGCATGAATCGATGCTGTATATCCCATGCTTCACATGCTGTGTACGGTATAATCCTGTATTTTTTGCAAAAATGACCCTGTTTTGGACTTACTTAGTCTATTTTCAATGCTGCTGTCAAGAAGATTGGTTGAGTTCAGGTTATGTGGAGGATTATAAAATACTTTTACTATTTACAGCCATTGCTTATTCCGGGGGACTTATCTCGAGAAGATGATACCAAGATGATTGTCGAGAAAGTGATAAAACATTACGGGAAACTACATGTACTTGTAAGTGAGATCAAGCATTCTTATTTTATCTATCTGAAATTGATTTTCTTTATATGAAATTGATTTTTATTTGTATCACTCACACATTATCAATTTCAAAACATTCTAACCACATAACAAACATGTTATTGATATAAAAACAATTTTATTTACATAACTTTAAACAGTAGTTTTTCTTGTTCATGTTCACAAGTGCCCCTGTCTTCTGAATGGGTAAATTTCAATACATTAACATTAATATACTTAAATTTTTGGAAAAATAATTTTTATTTTACTTTGATCTTAGTTCCGTTCCAAGTAAACTAAAGTAATGAATAAACTTCAATTTGATACGCCATGATTTTAGATAGCTTATTCATCCCCTTTTTTGATCACAATTATCTTGTGTAATTTTGTTTTTTATTTTGATCAGGTGAACTGTGCTGGCATTATAGAGTTGGGAAGTATAGAAAATACATCCTTAGACCAGTATGACAGATTGTTCAACATAAATGTTAGGTGAGGATGGTCATGGGACATTTTTATCACGGATTAGACCCTTAATTCCACAACTTGACAAAAACCTTCAACACATCAATACATTCTTACTTAGTCCTTGCCATATCTAGTGGCACTCTGAATTATCATAGTCTGGTGGCACTCTCACAAGGACTAAGGTTCTCCACCCCTCTGTTCTTTGCGATCTTCTGTAGAGTGCTTATTCCTCATTGGATACTCCTATGTATGGTGACAAGTTGGACTAATTACTCTTACCAGTGTATTTTTAATGTCATTATGCTTTATTACCTAAAATTTAAACTTAACAAAGGGTTCTTGAGACTCCATCTTGCCAGATTATATGGATTTTGCTGTAAGTGCCCTTGATCATTCCACCTTTTTTTTCTGAATTTTTAACTTTTTTTTCCAAATCTTTTTTTTCCCCAGATCAATCTATCATTTAACAATGTTGGCTATACCACATTTAGTGGATACCAAGGGCTGTGTGGTGAATGTATCCAGTGTCAATGGCATGAGATCTGTAAGTATGAAAAACAAAATAGCTGTTTGACAATATGTATGTTGTAGCTACATAAAATCATTTGATTCTGTTTGTATTGGTTCATTACCTATCTTTGGATTCTACATGTACATGTACCTATTTCCGGACACTCGCTGCATGTGAATAAAAAAAATTTAGCCAGATTTCATGAATATATTTGTCCACTTTTAAACAAAAAATAAAACATGAGAAAAACGACAATTGATACTTCCAGTACAATGTCAAATTACTCAACTTTCTATCACACGAGCCAACATTTTCTTTTCACAAGTTTGAGTTAGCTTAACATAAATAAAATCTGCTGTCCGAGAATAAGTCCTCCAACAAAATCAAAATTACGGTATTTAGGTTGGGTTTTTAAAATGGGCTAAATTCACTATTTACCTCATACTATCTACAATAACTTATCAGATTATATTGCATCTAAAGGTAATCTATTATGAAACAAAATTTTAAAGTAATTCAATCTGTTGAACTGAAGATATTTGGGATAAATCTTTATTTTTCATCCCAGCATAGGTACCACACTAGTATATACATGTATGTTAGATCTATTACACCGTAAAAGTTTGATAATTGTTCCAGTGGTTGAAAAATGAATTTATGGTAAAGTTTAGATTCTTGCCAAGATTTATTACTATTTTACAAGTGTAAAATGACCCAAGGCATCATTGTAAGTTTATCTCATCAACCCCTGGAGAACAATGGACTCTTCTGTAAATCAATGATGTAGACAAGTCCAAACATGTCTTTAGGGGTTAATGAGTTAAGACAGTGACAAATGTATATATTGTGTCCCTGTTGTATCTCATACCAAAAGGGGGCCTCCGTGGCTGAGTGGTTAGAGCATCACGCTTAGAACCATGAGGCCTCTCACTTCTGGTCAGTGCGGGTTTGAGCCTGCTGGAACCTAAGCTGATTTTTGTGAGAAAGTTTGCCAGTTTACTTGCAGAAGATCAGTGGTCTCTTCCTGGGTACATTGTAACCTGGTTCTCTCCTCCACCAATAAAAACAGGCTGCCACCATATAACTGAAAAGTTGTTGAGTGTGCTGTTAAACACTATTCAAAATTTAAATTCTCATACCAAGATAGATAACTCTTGAACTTTCACTATCAGTCAGAGTATGTTACATCAAGGGAAGTAACTCTTGACAAAGTCTCCCATCTGTCTGTCTAACTATCTTTATGTATGTCATACCGCTTGCAGTCAAAGTGTCTCTCATACATTTGAACTAAAACAGAAAAACTTTATTTGAGACATTTGTTTGAAAATACTTTATTTTTTTAATTTTGAAATTTCAAATTGGGAACTTTTGCACATTTTGGAGGAAATTACAAGCCATTTTCTCATTGGGAATGGGTTCTGTTAACCAGACCCCGAAAATGGCGTAGGAAAATCTCTGAATAATAAATATATGTGAAATCAATGCTACTGATGAAGAAATATGAATGAATCAATTTGTTTTTTTATGTCAATAAGAATTTTGAATTAAAGATATACATATTTTACTTTCAGTTTCCAAATGTTTTAGCCTATAATATGTCTAAAAGTGCCTTAGACCAGTTCACGAGATGTGTTGCACTTGGTAAGTTTTTACCCCCTCTGTTAGCTATATCAGGTCAAAGAGTTTTGAAGACCACACATTGTATTACACTATATAAGTAAAGAATGTCTGAAAGTGCCTTAGATTGGTTCAAAAGATGTGTTGCACTTTATAAATTTGAGTCTGATTTAGCCTAAACCATGTCTAAAAGTGCCATAGACCAGTTTACAAGTTTATAATTTACTTCTCTTCTACTCAGTGCTGTATATAATTAGACCAGTTTTAAAGAAAAGTTGCACATGATATTAGTTTTAAGGTAATTTTCCCTAGCCTTAAAGGGTCATTAACTGTGTGTGTTAACCAAAACAGATTATTTCAATTTTTTCTACTTTTACTACTTGTATTTGATGTACAATAACAAATAAAAGCTATACACTGGCTCAAAAAAGAGTATGATCCTATATAATTTGTGAAAATAAGGCCAGATCCAGTGTGGCATTATTCATATGCAAATACATGTAGTAAGGTTGAGTTAATCAATTGCAATAGAAAAAGTTCCAAAGCTGGGGTTTTAAAGCAGTTTTCACAAAATATATAGGAATTTAAGAATTTGTATGCCTGTGTATATCTCTTTCTTGTTATTGTATATCAATCCAAGAAGTCAAAAAAGGGAGGGGGGATAAAAAAAAAACAACACACAGCTAATATTTGTCAGTCAAATTTATGTCCTTTATTAATTCTGAAAAAAAGTTACACTTATACAATTTGCAGTTTTAGAAATCTGAGACCTATTAACAATTTGCTGTAGTACATCCCTGCTTAAAATTCTCCCAATACATTTCATTTTTGTTATCCCAGAGTTATGCCCCTTGATAATTCTAAACCTTTCTTGATAATTATAGTGTTCAGGTACTGGTATTTATTCTTTCCTAATATTTTGTTTCTTGTCTTTCAGAGATGGCTCCAAAACAAGTACGGGTAAATTCTGTAAAGTAAGTAATTAATATACAAGTTTTCAATTTACATCAAAAGGTATGGTGGAACCTTGCTAAGAAGACTACCTCACTGACTGACTCAAAGTGGTCTGGGCTGATAAAGAAATGTTCAAGAGACTGAAGATTTATGGTCTTTATTGTGAGGTGGTTTCCTATGTGAGGTGGTCTCCTATATGAGGTGGTCTCCTATATGAGGTGGTCCCCTATGTGAGGTGGTATCCTATATGAGGTGGTCCCCTATGTGAGGTGGTCTCCTATGTGAGGTGGTTTCCTATGTGAGGTGGTCCCCTATGTGAGGTGGTCTCCTATGTGAGGTGGTCTCCTATGTGAGATAGTCTCCTATGTGAGGTGGTCTCCTATGTGAGGTGGTCCCCTATGTGAGGTGGTCTCCTATGTGAGGTGGTCTCCTATGTGAGGTGGTCCCCTATGTGAGGTGGTCTCCTATGTGAGGTGGTCCCCTATGTGAGGTGGTCTTTAGGTGAGGTTCCACTGTATTTAGTACATGTACAGTAAAACCTGCTTTAGCGATTACCTGTCTATAAAGACCACCTGGTCACAAAAACCGTTTTTTTGCTGTCCCCAATTGTACTGTTTGTGTACAAATCAACCTCTGTATAAAGACCACCTCAATATAAAGATCGCTTTTCTTGTGTCCCTAAGGAGGTTGGTATATACAAGTTTCACTGTACTATCTTTTGCAGAATTTCTTGAATGTACGTATTAACTGGAAAAAAAACATCAGTAGATCTTTTTTCAGTTACACCATTTTATAATGGTTCATAACAATAGTATGCAGTTTCAAAGAAAAATGTGTTCAGTGACACTTCTGGTTAAGAAATATGACCTAGACTATGGATGACATGCATTTGAAACGTGTCGCATTTGGAAAGCAGTCTGCAGAAAAGTGACGACACATATAACCTTTACAAGGAAGATCTTTTATCTAAACTCTTTCTCTCGTAGATGTACTTATACACGATATCACTGAATGTAGTTAATTTACCATTAAATATACGTGTAACAAAACAGGAAGTGACCTTGCCCACATTTCATTTGAAGTCAGGTGACCTGAGTACAAACTATTCTAACAAAACTGAACCAAATTTTACAACTAGCAATAGGTATATTTTAATCATTTGAAAATTTATGTCCCCAGTTTTGACCCATTGGGGTGAAAAAAAAAAAAGATAAATGCATCCAAAAATTGTTGCAAGTTCTTCATATAAACTAAAGCTAAAATTTTTACCGAATAACACTATGGTCTGTGAACATCACTGTTTACGATTGTGAATATATGTAATTTATGTCATACATGTATGTAAATCATGCCAAGATTTTTTTTCACTTGTGTGAGGATGTTACTGGCTTCAGGTGAGGTGCTACGCATTTTGACCTGTTCTTTAGACTGAAACAAATGCAGAGAGGCTGGTTCTTCAATGTGCAATGGGACCTCAGTTTTGAATCTCATTGGAAAATCCACTACCTATTTTTAGAGGCTTGGGTGTGACCTGGGATTCAAATCCGTGACCTCACACTTGTAAGTGGAAGCTTGACCACCACAAGCTGTTTGCTATGTTTATAAATATAAAGTCGCGATGTAGCAAAAGGATCTATCACCAGTTTCACCTATAGACATCAACACTTTCAGCAATGGATAAACATTTTTGTTGTTGTTGTTGTTGTTGAAGACATCGTTTCTGTTTGAAATCCATTATGAATAGACCAATTACACAAAAAGTTTATGTCAATCTAATTGTGATTAACTTCAAAAGTTGTGTAAACACCCGACAATGGACATGGCGATTTCCCTCAACTTCCGCGGAAACGAGAACTGGAAATTGTAACATTCAATGTTTGAGTTACCTCCCTTTGCGATATCAATACAAGTGACCGTCCACTGAAATTGAGCTGACACTGGTTATGCAAGGCATGTGGTCACCATATAGGGTGTATAAATAAAGGGAACATGCACGGGAATCTCATTAAGGCAGGTTATGTATAGCGATTAGTTGACAAACATGTTAATTTGAGTTTTCAAAATGGACAGGAACTTTCACGCGCCATTTGCATAACAAGCACCTCCTACTCGATGCTATCCCCTCTATTCTGCATTATTTTAATTTTTCCATGGACAAGAAAAAATATATATTCTTGAGAGTTCAATAGAAATTGATTTAGCTTCATGCTGGTATCAGCTATATGTAATTATTTCTATTTACATCGCTGTATGCTTGAAGCTCACTAGCTGTCCATATCAATATGATGAATGGCAGAGTAATATACTTAGGCTCAACATCACTGGAATCTTATATAGTGGAATTCCATATTTATAAATAGATCGATGACGTTTGGTTGAACCTAACTACAAATCGTATTGTATAATTTCGAAAGGCAGAAGTAAGTAGAATCATGTGGTATTTCATTTAATGATTATTCAAAATAGATTTAATTTCATTTACACTAAAATATTTGACTTTTCTGTAAAAGTTAAATTCTTGACTTGGACTTTATTTTGCAAATGCAACCTCCATGACCTCTTCACTGCTAACAGGATAGCCCTTGATGAAAAGTGGAAATAAACCCATAATAGGTTGTTATTACATAACAACCCATAAAAATGAGATTAGTATCAATATTGACAGATTTTACAGGTTTTCCAAAATTCAAAATTTAACAGTTCTACAGTATTACAAATTTAATTCAATTTTAATGCCAGTATTATGAATTTTAGTGAACATTTATATAAATCATATTTCTTTGTTTATCACAGCCCAGGTGTGACGGTCACCGAGTTACAGAAGAGAGGAGGACTGAACGAGGAAGCTTACGCCAAGGTCAATTTGTAGGATTGATCATTTGGTTACATAGTAATCATGACTTTACTGTGACAGTTAACACCTTTATACGCATATTAAAAATACGTACGCTAATTGAAATTGTATCAGTATTTCCAAATGTTAAATATTTTTGGATTTCATTTTTTTTGTTTAAAAAAAAACAAAACAACATATCATGTTTACCCGAGTTCTTTAGGCTACTTACAATCTGCTTCCCTCCCTCCTGCATTGTTCGAGTTTATGGATCATGGGTAAATGTTTTTTGAAATCGTCTGAGCCTTTTCTCTTCAAATTTCATATTTAACTTCTTCTGTTAGGATTACAGGGATCATTAGTGTCATGACCCCTAGATCATATATGCCAGAGTTATGGGACTTTAAAATTTCCCTGATCGATTTCCTTGAACGACTTAAGCTTTTGAGGGCATAGTGTTTCTCAGACAGATATTGTTTTCTCAGTACATGCTCTCTGCCCAAGTTCCTGTCAGATTTTATTATCTATAATATATTTTTTTTTTTTTGTACAAAATATGAAACAAACATTTTTTTTTTTGCAGTTCCTAGAGAGATCAAAAGAGACCCACGCCCTGGGCCGACCTGGTCAACCTGATGAAGTGGCTGCAGCTATTGCATTTTTAGCATCCGATCAAGCATCATTTATAACCGGAGCTTCTCTTCCAGTAGACGGAGGACGACACGCCATGTGTCCAAGATAGAAAAATGAGCGGACCTGATAATGATAAATGTAAAAATCAAATGATTACTTAAATGGCATGTTGAGAAATGCTAAAAATAGCTAAAGGCATTTGCATTCATCTTGCTAATTGTTACCAAAGTAAAGTACAATACTAATGCATGCACCCCAGAAAGTACAATAAATCTGAAAAGAAAGTAATTTGCAAAGATGCATGATGGAAATTTGGAAGTAAAGGGTTGTGATTTCTTTTTTTTTTTTTTTGGCTTCAAAAACATTTTGTAACAAAGTATAAAATCTTAAAACAATAGATTTCTTGCCATTAACACAGTAGTGAAATCAGGTGTATCAAGTTATAAATAATCGGCTCAATTTGTTTTGTGTTCTAGTCATGAAGTGAGAAATCATGATCAATACCACATACCTTGAAATTTTCACTCCTGTGTAATTTACGCCCTTTGAGAGAAGGCAAATTTTAAAGGAAACAAACTTTTTAAGCAGAATAAATGAAGCACAGACATACATGTCATCCATGAGGCTATTGTGATTAAGGGCAAACTCAAGACAGAGTATATATTTTTTCTGTCAAAAAAGGACGAAAATAACCAGGGGCGAAAATTTCCAGGTAGGTCTACACAATCTTAATGTTTTTCACATATACCAACTGCAGTGTATTTAGGTCAGAATGTTTGTCAATAATGAGGTAGTTAACACCTCATAATTTGTTTTTCCCCTCATTTAAACAACAAATTTGTTTTGTTATATTATATAAATGAAATGAAATTAATATTAATCTGTGAATTTATCTTGTTTTTATGGTATTTTATGCCACACTGAACAACATTTCAGTTATACAGTAAAGCCCATTTACAATGTACCAGAAAATGATTGCCAGCCATCGGCGAAGTAAACTATCAAACTTTTTCACATAATTAGGTAATGCTCCTGCGAGGGATATACCCTCCCCGACTATAGGTGAGAGAGACTCCGAGATTGGAAGTATGAGGTGGCCTGTTGACAAAGCTGTTTTAGCTCTCTCTAAATCATAAAGGTCTGTCTGTTGAGATAGAATAAACTTTAAACTAAAGTTGAACCTGGATGTATTAATATTGTATGGGGAACAAATTTTTCTGTCAAATAAATGAGGATTTCAAAATAATAGGGTTATAATGGTTTTACAGAAACTGGGCCAGGGAATCAAAATCATTTTGAATAAAGCAGGATTTTAATGCAACAGGGTTCAATATAGGTGGATTTGAATTTCAACTTGAAAGTTTTCACAAACTGAAAAAACTTGCGGAAACTTTTATGATGATTTCTACATTGCAGAAACCATTTGAAAACCCTTAAGTTTAGAGTTTCCGCATGCTGAAATACTGCGGATGCTTGCGAAAACATTGTGAAAACTACACAGAAAACTTCAACATTGGGTTTCTGCCAAATTTCAGTTCTGTGAAAACTGCTTTTTTCGTCCAATGGACCTTACATATATTTCCTGTGAGTGTAACGACCCTAATCCTATATCCCCTCTAAACTCTCTGTTTGTGAGGGGATAATGAAAGCTTTGCCCCTGGAGCCTGAATGGGATTTAGGACCCAGACTCCTGGAGCCTGAATGGGATTTAGGATCCAGACTCCTGGATGCATTTTTTTATTTTCAAAGTAACTAATTGCAGTGCTGATAAGTACCAGCAAGTCTACAGGTATGAAATCTCCATATGTTGGACAGATCATTTAATTGTGACGTCATAATGGAAAAGTTTGCCAAAAGGCACTGTGTTGGGCATTTGGCAATATAGATCAAATTGATAATGCACATAGTTTTCTTATTTCATAACAATATGGGTAAAAAGAAAATATGAGACAAACTGTATATTTAATAACTTTATTTTAATGTTATCAATATTTACAAAACAAGATGCATTCATTGAATACAGTATTTTTACAACTAATTTTAACTTATTCACCACTAAAGACACATTTGGACTTGTCTAAGTCACTGATTTACAGAAGAGTCCATTTTTTCAGGGGTTGATGGGTTAACCTTCCATTTCCTTGAATTATCTCCCTTTGCTTTGGAAGGTAAAGTACAGAAAAATCCAAGTTTAAATTTGAGTTACAAAGCATAACGGCATTAAAATTACACTGGTAAGAGTAGTGGTTCTTACCGTACTTATCATCATACCTAGTATTATCCAGTGAGGAATGAAACATTTTACCCCTGAAGCTTGTCATAAATGAAAAGTAAGTAGAATCATCCGTATGACAATAAATAGGTTACTCTACTCCACCAAGTTATGCATATTGGACTGTTTCTCTTTTTAAAAAAACTGGCATACCATGAGAAAATACGACCGTGGATTATTTTTATACGATGTCGGCTACTTACTGTGGGCAGTTATGTATTTAACGATGATTCTTAGCACAGCTGAGAGCTGGTACATGGGAAATTTACACAAAAATATTTTTCGTTGCATATTTAGTGTAAAATACCCCCATGCATATTCCACATTTACATTATTTAAATAAAACCACTGAACGCTTGTCAGAGCATATAAATTATCAACATGCATGTCATCTCTGAAATAGATACCAGGTACCGTGCTATTTATCTGTCGGACTTCATCCATATCCACAATATATAAACTCTGTCAAGCAGAATGGGTGGTCTGTCAGAACAGGATCTACTGGATCACAAAATCATTGACATTTAACAGTGCTTCACATTTGATATGTACACACGATGTATAGAGTCTGGCATTTAATTCTGGGGGAAATTTCAGTCATTTGAAATAGACTATTGAGCTCTGTGCATTCCTAAAACAATTGACTAATTTGTCCGCATGATACTCTAATTTCTCCCCACCCACACCCCCAACTTAAAATGCCATCCTTTACATAATTAAAAATATAAAAAACAATTATCGATGATAAAATTCTTAACATTGAGTTCAGAATTTTGAAGTGGTAAAGATGTTCTGAAGTATTACCTGATTTAAATTGTATTTGTGAAGGTCTTTTAAAAATCAATACAAGAACAGTAAAAGAATGAAATATTTCTCATCCACTCTCTCTCATTCCATATACCCGTCATTCTCTCTCTCTCATCTATTCTCTCTCTCTTTCTATCTCTCTAAATTTTATAAAAATTATTTCTCATTCCATATCCCTGTCATTCATTCATTCTCTCTCTCTAAATTTTATAAATTGTCAAGAGTCATAAAATGAAAATTACTACACACAACAGTCAAAGTCGACTTTTCCACTTTGAACTAAAATCATTCATTCACCAATCACAACTAATATAACAACTATAACTATTTTGATTGGTTAATTTTGAGCATAGACTAACTCTCCTTAATCAATCACAACATATTTTATGTACATTTTTGATTGGCGTAGCTTGGATTAGGTTTTAGATTCTGAGCAAGACATTAATTTGATACTATAAGTCAAGATGTACTAGGAATAATCTCATTAAGACAAAATGTGTGACGCTAAAGGGTTACCATCATCAATGTTTAGTTCTTGCATCAAGTGATATGACGATCGTTTTTGATGAGTTTTGAAATTCTTTGCTATATTTTCTACAGTTTCTAGTTGAACATGAGTTATCTCCTCTTTGTCAGAACATGGAACTACTTTATGTTTAATTAAAGCATCATTAATAATTGTGTGGCTAGGAATGTCTTTTTTATTCGTTGAACCATTAAATCGAACATCTGTGGCTTTTTTCCCATCTTTTAAATCTGTCTCACTTGAATGTTTTGAAGATATGAATGATGTAGTGTGCATTGCAGAAGAACTTGCTGGAACTGGACTATAGTCCAAACTGCGGATATGTGGTGAAACCCAGTGAGTCTGTTCTGCTAGTTTGGCCTCATTTCTAATAACATGCAGCTGTTTTCTTTTATGTCGACAGTAACAGTAGAAAACGAAACCTCCAATAAGAATGATCAGAACAGTGGGAATAGTGGCATATAATATAATCCACAACATTTTGCTGATGCCTGCAAAAGAAATGTATCAGTATTGGAGAAAAGAAATAATCCCAAGTCTTTAAGGTACATCATACGTACATTGTTAACACTGTTCCCTCAATACATCAATTTCAAGATGAAGAAACTCTCCATATTGAAGGTACAAATACTCTGTATTGACCACATAATGTATAATTCTCGACACTTTACATCGTGATAAGCATCACAACAGTAGAACATTTCAAGAACTCAGTTGCAAATTAGAAAGTACATAAGCTGCTGCCTCTACTAGTTTAAAAGGGCATTATCTGTGGGTTTTTTGTTTTTGTTTTTTTTTTCCTTTTTTACTACTTAGATTGATATACGATAACAAAAAAGAGATATACACAGGCATAAAAATTCTTAAATTCCTATATATTTTGTAAAAATTGCTTGAGATACCCAGTTTGGCAATTACTCACTTGCAATTGATTAATTCAACCTTACCACCATATTTGGATATGCATATCACAATGGACCTGACCTTATTTTCACAAAAAATTTTATTTGTTATTGTACATCAAGTATAAGTTGTAAAAGTAGAAAAAAAATTTTGAATATTTTTTTTTTGGTACAAAAAATTAATATCCCTTTAACTAATCCATCTTTTCTATGAAAAGATGTTTGAATCCCCTTTGCAGACCCTTGCTTTAAGAAATTCGTTCAATTCCTTTAACGATTTGCTACTTTTAACGAAAATTTCCAAGTATACAGAACCAATATATAATTGATAGATGATTGCAAACAAAAATCCCAGCAATACCGAAATGGTATTACTGATCCACCTTATTTCATTTTGATTACAACATTTAAACAATGAAATTAACGGCTCATAGGAAAATGCTTACCTGTCATTATGATATGGAATCAGCAAAAGTATGATAGAAAACTACAGTGGAACCTGTCTTGAGAGACCACCCCATCTGCCACTGAAATGTTGGTTACAAAACAGGTGGTCTCTCAACAGAGGTTTTATTTCAATGATTATTTCATGAGGTGGTTTTCAGAATGTCATCCCTAAAGATAGTTGGTCTTTTAAGAGAGTGGTTTCTCATGAAAAACTACTTGTCTTTTGAGACCATTCTCATGAAAGACCACCAGTCTTTTGAGACCACTCTCATGAAAGACCACCTGTCTTTTGAGACCACTCTCGTGAAAGACCACCTGTCTTTTGAGACCACTCTCATGAAAGACCACCTGTCTTTTGAAACCACTCTCATGAAAGACCACCTGTCTTTTGAGACCACTCTCATGAAAGACCACCTGTCTTTTGAGACCACTTTCACGAAAGATCACATGTCTTCTGAGGCCACATTCTGAAAACCCCTCGGTTAAATTGAACCTCTTTTGAGAGACCACCTGTCTTGTAAGACCACATTTTAGTGGAAATGGTATGGTCTCTCAAGGTTCCGCTGTAGGTCGAAAATAATGGACTGTGCTGTAGTTGTATATCTAAAATAATGGTCTACTGTAGCTGTATATCTAAAATAATGGACTGTACTGTAGATGTATATCTTAAATAATGGACAGTACTGTAGCTGATACAAAAACTTACACTTTTCTTCATCACTTTTATCCACTGCCCCACAGTTTGGTAAATCGTTACACTTCAGAGAGCTATGTATGCAGTATTTCGTTACGGGTTCTTTACATTTAGGATCGTTATGCGGACAATCGCTTCCTCCGTTACACAAAAATCCATCACAATGCCCTGCTTGCAAAAGTAAAAGAATATTAAATTGAATACTTGAAAAATAAAAAATTCTAAACATCCTTAAAACATTTGAAATGTGTCAGTTATTGCATATACTGTATACAGGGAAATTTTCGCCCCTTTTGCCCTCATCATGCATGGGCAAATTCAAAAAGGTAAATTCATCTAGTTCTAATAATACAAGTCTGGGCGAATTTAAAACGGGGCGAAACTGTTTGCAAGTGCATTAGGGTGAAAGTAACACGGGGCGAAAATAACCCTGTATACAGTAGTACTTCGCCAAATCCTTAGCATAGGAAGTGAAAGTCACAGAACTGCATTTACTGCATTGGCATCAGTCCATAGCACTGGTCAAAATTTGTGGTACTTCACCTAAAGTTGGTGACATATCCATGTAAGTGACAAATTGTTTAAACAACATTAAACACAAAGTATAATGGCAGGAGAACAATTCTTGCCAATGTAAAAGTTTAACAGTAAAATCATAATATTATAGGATGCAAGATTGTTTGTGGAAGAAATACATGTACATTTATTCTAAGTACTTTTGCAAAATCTTGGTAACATTCAAGCTACAAAACCAAAATAATGCAAAGTTTCCCCTTAGCAACCCCGGATTTGTAAGCAGGAGCTGTGGGAGGAGGGTGTGTTGAGTGACACTTGATTTCTGAGTAGCAGATTGGATTTGCACTTGTGAATAAAATTATTGGACAATTTTCTCTTCAAAACATAAGCAAGAAGTGTATTTCTAAGAGTCAGAACTTAATACTGGCAGCAAACTCTGCCAGAAAAAAAAGTTTTCCTCCTTCTGAATGTCTTTACTATAATTCACCATTAGTATTAATGTACTTACAATGTACAATCAAACTTGTCTATAAATGCCATTCAAGGGAACAGGCAAAAGTAGCCATTATACACAGGCAGCCTTTATAAAGAGGTGTATTTATTACAAAAAAAAAATAACAAAGGTAATGTTTGAAAGGCCTTTATAGGCAGGTGCCCTTTGATGCAGGTTTGACTGTATTAAAGATACTGGTACATGTATAATGCTTGCTTTTTCTTCATTCTCAAATACCCTTGCAAGTGATAACATTTCATATTTTTAAGACATTCAACTGAAAGAAAATCTGGGAGATATCAGTTCAAGAGTAAAGAAGCTCCGCTCTCTCCAGGGTAAACAAATAATATGCCATGATTTTAATTGATTTGTTGTTGTTTTTGTTGATAAAACTGATATACAGTAGAACCCACTTATATTGAACCCTGTTACATAGAAATCCCACTTAATTTGAAATGATCAAGAATCCTTCCCTGAATTTGTTACCACCATTTTAATCCAGTTATTTTGAAAACCCTGTTTATTTGAAAAACCAACATTCATAAATTGGGATATTTTGGCCATTATTTAATATTGGCCAATCTGGCCATCCTTGATAGGATGGCCAAAATTAAACCATCCAAAATATGTACACAATGTTTCTATTGGTACTTTAAAAATATTGAATGTTTTATAGATTAACAAACAACAGTTTATAAAAATAACACAGTGTGGACATTAATCTAAATTAGGTAACATATGACACATTGATTCTAATTATTCTACCAGTACTTTTTAATATTGATATTTCAAACACCTGGAATGTTTAACACGACAAGACCAAGATCTGATGGTAGGCCAAAAAACATAATATAAACAATTATATTAAGCTAGATCTCTTTTAAATATTCTATTTATATACAAACCATCATCAACCAGGTCAACTGCCGTCCATATAAGCTTAAATCCTGTTGACCTTGAGGTCACCAAATCACTAGTCTCAAACCTGCAAGTAGAAGCCATATATGTTTTATAACATGTGTTCGCTCAGATGACTCCCCTTAAAGTTCAGATTTACTCACCTTTTTTACACACGATCTAGTTTCTTTTCTAGCCAATTGACATTGAGAGGAGATGTGGACCAGAAAAACGTAAGTTACAGTTTATATCTAGCCCACAGCAACAGAATTCCAAAGCAGTGATCGCCCGAAGGTTCAATAGTCCGAAGGCCCACTAGTCCGAAAGTTTTGCATTCTACTGTACAAAAGGTCCCACAATCTGAAGGCCCAATATTCCCACGTGCCAATAGTTCAAAGGTCTGATAGATCTATGGTTTAAGGGTCCAACAGACTGAAGGTCTGATAGTCCGAGGGCCTAATAGTCCAAAAGTTAATCAAGAGAGAATCTAAAAGACAGGATGAACCTTTTATACAGCTTCTCAAATTGTACAATATTCTACATCTCCACATGCCGCGAACGTGGCTGTACCCACTTTTTTCTATTTGGACATTATTTGGGTGGGTAAGTATGAATTAATTGAACTAATGTGCGGTCTAACTGAATTTATGACAGGTATTCTTGAACTGATTATGAAGTCTAATTTAATCAATGTGCGTTCTAATTTAATAATGCGCGGTTTAATTCAATTAATGTGCAGTTTAATTAAAATAATGTGCAGTTTGATAGAATTAGATAGCTCTCTAATTAATTAAAGAGTTCTCTAATTACTCGAGTTTCTGTTAACTTGGCTTTCCATAGCAGAGAGCAGAGTCCAGTGGCAGTGACAGTGAGTGACTTTACAAATCTTTGATATGCAACCTCTGTTTTGGGGAAGTATATCGGATCTTCGCACTATTAGACCTTCAGAGTATCGGGCCTTCAGACTAATGAACATTCCTACAACACCTTTACCATCGTGCCTTACAAAGAATGAACTGTTTTACATCAACTTTAACATTAACAGGTCCCAATAAGCATCTATCCTTTTTTTCTATTTTCGTAGTGCCCTGGACACTTAATGGGTCGAATACAATATATATAGCAAACCTGTCTTTAGAGACCAATCTCATAAGATTTCACCTGTCTATTGAGACCAAATTTTAAATATCAATTGGTTCAATAATCCTATAGATAAAACCTCTTTTAAGAGACCACCTATATTGTAGGATCACATTTCAGTGCCAGAAAGGTGTTCCCTCAAGACATGTTCCACTGTAGATATATATAAACTGATACCTAGCCACGAAAGACTGTTTACATTATAACTTCAGCTATTGAGATGCTTGCCCCTTTCCGGTACATTTACTTCTTAAACCCCTTAACTATGATAGTCACCGTGTCAACCTTTGACCTTTTCCCCCCACTCTCAATCCAGTGTTTAGTCTCCCCAACTCTGAAATATTAATATATATATATATATATATATATATATATATATATATATATATAGTCAAGTCTTTTTCATTTTGCCAGGAGGCTTTAAATTTTGCCATGTTTATTATAGCTTTGAGGTAATAACTATTCATATACCATGTCAGCTACAAGTGAAAATCACACTTGCTACTGAAAAAAGCTGAAATAAAAATCAATTGATCTTGTTTACAAAGTGGGCGTTAGCTAAGGGAAACCTGGGTGTAATTTTGGTTTTGTTGCTTGTATTTTACCCATATTTTGAACAAGCATTTTCAAAAATGTCGCTTTCTTCAAATAACTCTACATGCTATCATATTGCAATTTTACAACAAGTCAACAGCATTGGCAGATAATTGGAACTTTGGAGAATTGGACCCTGGCCAGTATACATGGAGAATCGGACCCTGGCCAGTATACATGGAGAATTGGACCCTAGCCAGTATACATGGAGAATTGGACCCTGGCCAGTATACATGGAGAATTGGACCCTAGCCAGTATACATGGAGAATTGGACCCTGGCCAGTATACATGGAGAATTGGACCCTGGCCAGTATACATGGAGAATTGGACCCTGGCCAGTATACATGGAGAATTGGACCCTGGCCAGTATACATAGAGAATTGGACCCTGGCCAGTATACATGGAGAATTGGACCCTGGCCAGTATACATAGAGAATTGGACCCTGGCCAGTATACATGGAGAATTGGATCCTAGCCAGTATACATGGAGAATTGGACCCTAGCCAGTATACATGGAGAATTGGACCCTGGCCAGTATACATGGAGAATTGGACCCTAGCCAGTATACATGGAGAATTGGACCCTAGCCAGTATACATGGAGAATTGGACCCTAGCCAGTATACATGGAGAATTGGACCCTAGCCAGTATACATGGAGAATTGGACCCTAGCCAGTATACATGGAGAATTGGACCCTGGCCAGTATACATGGAGAATTGGACCCTGACCAGTATACATGGAGAATTGGACCCTAGCCAGTATACATGGAGAATTGGACCTTGGCCAGTATACATGGAGAATTGGACCCTGGCCAGTATACATGGAGAATTGGACCCTGGCCAGTATACATGGAGAATTGGACCCTGGCCAGTATACATGGAGAATTGGACCCTGGCCAGTATACATGGAGAATTGGACCCTGGCCAGTATACATGGAGAATTGGACCCTGGCCAGTATACATGGAGAATTGGACCCTGGCCAGTATACATGGAGAATTGGACCCTGGCCAGTATACATGGAGAATTGGACCCTGGCCAGTATACATGGAGAATTGGACCCTGGCCAGTATACATGGAGAATTGGACCCTGGCCAGTATACATGGAGAATTGGACCCTGGCCAGTATACATGGAGAATTGGACCCTGGCCAGTATACATGGAGAATTGGACCCTGGCCAGTATACATGGAGAATTGGACCCTGGCCAGTATACATGGAGAATTGGACCCTAGCCAGTATACATGGAGAATTGGACCCTAGCCAGTATACATGGAGAATTGGACCCTGGCCAGTATACATGGAGAATTGGACCCTGGCCAGTATACATGGAGAATTGGACCCTGGCCAGTATACATGGAGAATTGGACCCTGGCCAGTATACATGGAGAATTGGACCCTGGCCAGTATACATGGAGAATTGGACCCTGGCCAGTATACATGGAGAATTGGACCCTGGCCAGTATACATGGAGAATTGGACCCTGGCCAGTATACATGGAGAATTGGACCCTGGCCAGTATACATGGAGAATTGGACCCTGGCCAGTATACATGGAGAATTGGACCCTGGCCAGTATACATGGAATATTGGACCCTGGCCAGTATACATGGAGAATTGGACCCTGGCCAGTATACATGGAGAATTGGACCCTGGCCAGTATACATGGAGAATTGGACCCTGGCCAGTATACATGGAGAATTGGACCCTAGCCAGTATACATGGAGAATTGGACCCTGGCCAGTATACATGTATATATCAGCTACGGCTTGAATCCTAATTTTTTTTCACCAAATGGACCACAAGGCCAGTAGCATAAAAAACTATTAGCCCCATCAAACTTCTACTGACCCACAAATAACTCCAAAGACCTAATTTCATGATATATGTAGATAAAAAATAACCAACTGTAACATCCGAAAACAAGACAGGAATTATTTTCAGTTTGCTTAAAGACGAGATTATAATTAAAGATAAACATTTACATACATATACGTGTAATAATTATTGAAAAGAGGACTAACACTCTATCTTTATATTTCTTTTACTGGAGAACTGGGCCAGTACAGATGAGAAATCTACTGGTTCGTCCTATTATTTACTGACCACAGGCCTGAGTGGACCAGTGCTAATTTTAAAATTAGAACTACCGGTACAAGAGATTGTTACCTCAACACTAAAAAATAATCCCCTTCAATAAATGCCTTTATAACTGCTCACCCACCCACCAACCCATCCCAACATTACAGATACACCAGCACACTAACTGTCAGGCTGATATTTTTATATCAATCCTTTAATATACAGTCAACTTCAAAAATAGCGAAGTCGGTAAAAACGAAATTACGGAAATAACAAACAAAATATCAGGGTCCCGTGTTTTACTTTCAGTACATAAATATCCTGAAATAATGAAATACTGATATAACAAAGTAAATTTACTGGTCCCGAGGAATTCACTATAATCAGAGTTGACTGTATTTTAACTCATACACCCCTAAAGACACATTTGGACTGGCCCAAGTCTTTGATTTACAGAAGATTCCATTGTTGATTAGTTAATCATAGCTCTTTTTCCTCATGTTTAAAATGAATCCGAACGGCTCTAACTTTAATCCCATAATCAATGTCATTTACATCTTCGTTGATATTTTTACATTATATACTTAAGTAAGCACAAACGCAGAAACAATCTATTTCTATGGTAATTCTTCATATAAAAAAACAGTTTATAGTGCAGTAACAATTTTGTCAGTGTAAAATCAATAGAATCTTGTTTCTTCTATCTGGGATACAGCAGATGTCTTAAAGAAGTCAGGATTATTCCCAAGAGAAAGTTGCTTAGCTACAAAACTATCATAAATTCTTATTAAATTTGTTTAATTTTATGTAATTAGAGAAAACAGATACGCACTCATAGCTCCGACAAACTTCGGTCTATATTCAGTCAACTGATAATATAACACACACCTGATATTTAACACAGGTGTAAAATCACAATACCTGATACGATTTGAAGTGCAATTAAAGAAAGCATAAGTTTACATGAAAATAATAACAGTAAAACCTGTGTTTAGTGGACAGTTGCCTGACTAATCAAATTGTCCGTTACAGAGAGGTGTCTGCTGAGTGAAGGATGACCTTTCACCGCTAAAACATTTATACACACAATCAATGCAATGAATAATACTAATATAAGTTTGTAGAGGGACAGGTCAAAAATGCCGAGTCTACACATAGGTGTTCATTGTAGAAGCGCTTATTGCTATACACGAGTCACATGATTGTAATAATGTTTCTCAAAATAGAAGTCGGGACATACAGCAAAGTGAGAATTTGCCTGTGGCAGTGGAAGACTGTTCGCAACGTCCAGGTTAAAAATACATAAGTTATCCATATTGGGGTCAACAACTCTGTCTGTTGTCTGGGTAAGGGAGGTATCTGTTTATTAACAAGAGATCCCAGAGCCATCTTGGTGCCCACCGTGGAATGATCTATGTCTGAGCTATGACAGACTGTTCTTTTCTCTTCTTTTCTCTTATTTTGTGTCTCAACATTGAATTTGAACTTAAATCCATATTTCTGTGAAATACTTTTTTCACAAGATTATAGCGAAACTGAACTTGAACTGAAAATGAATGGAATTCAACATGGCCGACAGGTGTCCATCTTGGATTTTGATCTCTCTGAAAATGTAATATGCACATCTAGACCTCAGGGGGAACTGCCATAATCAACTTTGAAAAGATTCCTTCAGTACATTCTGAGAAATACATACTTCCATTGTCAAAATCCAAGATAGCCACTGTTGGAATCCAATCTCTCTGAAAATGTCATATGCACAACTAGACCTCACAGGGACCTTTCATGTCCAATTTCAAGGAAATCCCTTCTGTACTTTCTGAGAAGTAGCGGTGACAAACTTCCTATGGTCAAAATCCAAGAGGCCGCCTGTTGGCCATATTGAATTCCAATCTCTCTAAAAATGTAATATGCGCAACTAAACCTCAAGGGGAACCTTCATGTCAAATTTCAAGGAGATCCCTTCAGTCCTTTCTGAAAACTAGCGGTAACAAGAATTGTTCAGGACTGACGACAGACGGACCACGGATGCAGGGCCATATGAATAGACATTAGTAATCTTATATAACAATGTAAATTGGGACCTAGACAAAATGTCTGATATTGAAAGATGTCTGCCGAATTATGGTGTTTTTACTGTATTTATCTTACTCCTAAGAAAAAGAACCTTAACAAAAGTACCCCAATCAATACATACTGTAAACCTAGAAATTTTCACACACATTTAATTTCTGCCATTTTCACCCTTAGATGAGGGTGAATTTAAAATGGAAGTGACCTTGACACCAGAGTTATGACCTTATGTAAAGGTCATGACACACCCATTTATTATTAGGTCAAAATATTTATGCCAGAAATATAGGCCATAACTTGAAAATTCCATCCGAGTGCAAGGTGACCTTCACATTGGGGGCATGACCTTCAGTCAAGGTTGTGACAATACACCTTTCCGAACTAGAAATTGTGTCAAAAATGCACATGTTGCAGAAATAGAGTAATCAGAAATTACAAAATTAGATTTCAGCAAATTTCTCATACAAACATTTCTTTACCTAATGAAAATGGGACTTAAAGGATCTTGAAACTTTATCGAAAGGTATATTAACATTATAAACATAACTGAACACACAAAATCGGGAAGTAGAGAATTCCGTTCATAACCTTGGATAAGATCTACTCTGAATGAATTCTGCGGATTTCTTTTTCATGAAATGAAATACAGTCAACATTTGTTTTGTCGAGATTGGAAATCTTGATTTACCTGGTTAACTCGAGATCAAGCGCCAATTACCGAAATGACCATGAGAGGAATCGGGATTATATTTAGTGACAGACCTTTTATTTTGATTTTTTCTTGTTCCTGACAACTTTGAGATAAAGAGGTTTGACTGTACATCTGAATATCATTCGATAAACTTTCAAGATTGTGGAAGTCCCATTTTCATTGGTCGAACATGACACACCAACAAGAGGTCATTCATATGTGACCTCATAATGCATTTCATTAGACTTTCTACTTTTTTTTATTAGATTGGAATTTACAGACCTTAAAACAAGTCTTGATGAAATGGACAGCAATTCCTTTCGGTGATTTGTTAAACTGTCTAATGTGCCGCAATATTTCTCCTCAGGAAATGAACTAAGAATCGCAAAATCATAATACACCATCAACACCGTGTCCTTGCATTCGGAATTGCCTACAATAAGGTGAATACAATCATAGAAGCTGTTCAATCAGACACTAGACTCTTATGTTGTAATAAAAATAGAAAAGTTTTTGTCACTATCAATAAGTCTGTGTTAAATATAAAACTCTGAACATGGTTTGGTGAAACCTGGTTTGAAAACCACTACATTAAATAATCCTTTGAATAAAACCTCTTTTGAGATACCACCTGTCTTGTGAGACCACATTTCAATGGAGATAGTGTGGGATGATCTCTCAAGATAGGTTCCACTGTATAAAACTTGAGTGTGTAGATGTCAGGATTGTACTAGACTAAATTACTGCTCCTAAAACCTGAAAATACAGTGAAACTTTGTGTTTAAGACCGCCCCATCTGTCACTGAAATGTGGTCTTACAAGACAGGTGGTCTCTCAAAAGAGGTTTTATCTAAAGGATTACTAAACCAGGTGGTTTTCAGAATGTGGTCTTAAAAGACAGGTGGTCTTTAATGACAGTGGTGTCACAAGACAGGATCCACCGTATTGAAGATAGAGTGAGCTATCCATGGACATCCAGTAAAACTAACTGGAGTTACTTCTCTTGATTAGGGTTTTTTTCATTGAAATTGTAGTTTTCTTTCCTACAATATGTTATCTATTTTAAAAAGAAAAATCAATGAAAACTTCGAGTGTTCGACATTTGAGCCATCCAGAATCACCTGTATATGAACTATAAAATCATTGCATGAATAATTACATTGAAAATTTTGCTCTTTTGTACTTGTAGACGCATAGATTTTACAAGCTCAATGAAACTATTTATAGAGTTTTATATATATTTACAATTTCTAGATATTACATCATATTCAATAGCTATTTTCATCAAACATTTGAAAATTTAATTAACCTACTACTGCTTGAAAGGTCAAGGTCAGACAAGGTCAGTAATACTTTTTGTGTTTCCTTGACCTTGATAATCCATGTACACTTTGTAGAGGGCGGGTATTTTCCTGGAAAATTCGGTGATTGAATTATTCCTCCATGACCAGTCAAGAAGCCAGGACCACATCCCACTGTAGATGGACCAAATGGCTGCCAGTCTGCAAAAAAAAATAAAAATTGCTTTCCATTGTGTTTGCCGCATAGTAGAGTGCTCGATTCACAACCGGAGTGTCCTGGGTTCAAGCCTCGACGGAACCATCTGGCTTTTTCTGTCCTTCAGATGAGACAGTAAAAATTGAGGTCCCATGTCACAGTAGGTGTCGACACGTTAAAAGAACCCTCACTGCTCAATGGCTGTAAATGCCGAGCATAGGCCAAAATTTGAAGTCCTTCATCAGCATTAAAGTGAAAGGTTCTTGAGTGGGACGTTAAACATCAATACAACAAACAAAATCCATCATGTTTGTTTTAAGTTTTTAGTTCCCAGAATTTCACATTTGCAATATACCTTCAATCTCCAAGACACATTTCATATTTTAATGGAAAAAGTAGATGCTTTATTTTGCACCTGAGCTACACTGCTGTTTATTTTAACTCTTCAAAAGCTAAGATAGTCATCATTTTACAGTGGTTACTCATTGACAGATTTCAGAATACATTAAGGTTTATTATTTGGCCTTGTATGATACCATTTCCTATTTCGGAACTCTATTTTGATTTTGAGCTCAACTGATAAAACCTTTTGGACAGAATCGATTGTCTTGATCATTTGTTTCGGCTTTTTTTTTTCTTTGCAAAACTATAACTTTGGTATTATGTTTGTCATGTCTTATCTTGGGCTTACCCTGTCAATAGCCAACATAGCCAGTCATTAATCTTGTTCAAGATTGGCAAAAAAATATCTTATTCTTTACAAATATGAAATCAGATTATTTACAACCATTTAGATAACCAAACTCCATAAAGAGAAATGAAATTATTTGCAATCATCTTTCTGAAAAATTACATTAACGCAAATTATCATTGATATGAAAAAGAGGCTTACTGTCTCCTAAAAAATAATAATGTCCGAGAAAACCATTTGATTGTTTAGTAAAGTCCGATTTGAAGACAATCTCCATCTTATTCAACAGTGAAACGAATTCTTTAGGAAATGATGATCCGCAATACCTGTCGACTGATTTTTTGTAGCCATCTTTACTTATATCATAAATCTCTATGTAGTCGAAAGTACACCTGGAAAATATAAAAATTTTGAAAAATCATGTGATACAGTAAAAATATTCCTAACAACTTTCCCATATATATCTTTGTGTATAAAAAGTCAATCAGTTTCGAGTTATTAAACCATTTGTATAAACCTGTACCCTATGTTACTGAAGCGCCCCCTACTGGCTCATTTATGGACAGATTTCATTTTCTTTCACAGACTATGTAGATATTGATTCAACAACCATGCATATGAAATATGAAAGTCATATGATCATTGGTTTATGAAAGATTTTCAAAAATGTATAAAATTTTGGTCCTTTTTTGTCCCCTTTTGGCAACCTTATAGGTCCTAGATTTCTATAATATCATGAAAATAATCAATTTTCAAAACTGACCAGGAAATAATTTGTAAAATTGTTACTATAAATAAAAGCAACATGATACAAAAACACAGAACTTATTAAAAATAAAAAGAAATTACAGTAAAACATGTCTTGAAAGACTTCTCTCATGAAAAAGCACCTGTCTTTTGTGACCACATAATTAAACCACTGGATTAAATGATCCTTCAGATATAACCTCTAATAAGAGACCACCTGTCTTGAGATACCACATTTTAATGGCAGATGGGGTGCTCTCTCAAGACAGGTTTCATTGTATCTCACTAGGATTTTTGTTTTTGTTTGTTTGTTCTTATTTTATATCTAACCAATTATTTATATGCAAAATTCAACAACTACAGGCAAAATGTTATAAATTTTTTTCTAAGTGACAGACCTATGTTGATTCAGTTTAGAATTATAAAAGCTATGTTTTATGTCCCAAAAATCTGAAATTTATTTTCTTTAATGGTGTTTTACGCATTATTCAACAAGTTATCAACTATATGGTGGCAGCAAGTGTTTAATGGTGGAGGAAAAAATCTTTTTTTTAATGTTTTACGCAACACTCAACAATTTTTCAGCCTTATGTTGGCAACCATGCCAGTTTTTAGTGGTGGGGAGGGGGAGAGTTACAATGTACCCTGGAAAAGACCAGTGTCCTTCCAAAAGTAAAACTGGCAAACTTTTTCCCAAAATCAGCTGAGGTTCCAGCAGGAGAAAATCCATTTGAAATGTATGTGGCAACAGAAACCCGGCCTCAACAAGTTAACATTTGAACTTCTTTACAGCTTAGCCCGAACCATAATCTGACTAGAGATGAAAAAAATTTATGTGACATCTGTTGCAAATTAACCCTCCCTGTCCTTCGAATGAGCCAGTAAAAACATGGTGTTAGGTGTCGGCATGCTCAATGGCTGTAAGTGCCGAGCATGGGCCAAAATTTGAAGCTCCTTGCTGGTATTTGGCGAAGTCTTCATTTGAGTGAAAGATTCTCAAACAACAAGAACAACGATTAACCCTCTGTCATTTAACTTATTTCACAAGATTCAAATTTCAATCAGTGGCCTTCCATTTCCAATTGACCTATTGCCAAGTGACTGCCACATGGGTGTCCATGTGCTTTTTTGACGTCATTCGATTACGATGTCCTAATCACACGAGTGTTTGACGGGCAATTTAACGTCATAATGAAAAGGTTTGCCAAAAGATGACTTGACGGACATTTGGTGATTGGTCAATATCTGATATTACAGTGGAACCTGTCTTGAAAGACCACCTTCATAAAAGACCACTTGTCTTTTAAGACCACATTTTGAAAACCACATGGTTAAATAATCCTTTAAATAAAACTTCTTTTGAGAGACCACCTGTCTTGAGAGACCATATTTCAGTGGCAGATGGGGCGGTCTCCCATGACAGGTTCCAGGGTAGCTGTAAAAATTTCATACTCGCTTTGACCAGAGATCAACATGCACTGATATGTGTCGTGCTGGAAATATTTTTGCCACCTTGGATTTTGCCGGCCACATTTAAATTTCTTTCTGCCACCCTTTTAGTCCTAAGATTTAATGTGTTATTTATTCATTGTTTGAATTATGATGGATTGCTTAAACACAAGTAGAACTCAAGCATTCTGATGGAAAAAAAAACAATCATTTATTTTTACCACAAGATAAGTTAAAACTTTATGAATGAGGCACAAAACAGCATAAAAAACCAAAAACCATGCATTCTGAGAGTATTGATGAATCAATACATGACACATCGAGAAATTTGACTCACAAAAGTTCGAATTATAAAATGTTTATAAGTAACGTTAAATAAGAAAATTATCCGGGACTTTGTGAATAGTTCAAAACATCAAGAAAGTCAGCTCATTGAAGTTTGACTCATCAAACAGTTGCACCTTTGAGAGACCACCCCTTCTGCCAATGATTTGTGGTCTCTCAGGACAGGTGGTCTCTAAAAAAAAAAAAAAACGGTTTTATCTAAAAGATTATTTAACCAAGTGGTTTTCAGAATGTGGTCTCAAAAGACAGGTGGTCTCTTTTGAGAGTTGTCTTTCGTGACAGGTTCCACAGTATACGAAAGTCAATAAGAGAGCTTCAGATAACCTTTTGAGTTCTTGGGTACAATACCCATCATTTCCAAAAGCAGTGGGTATTTTTACCCACAAAAATTTTGTAAAGTCAGAGTATTTCCAATTCTGTTGCCATTGATTTTACCATTAATTAATAAGTATTTAATTAGCTGTCCGTACAATGTAAGTTCACATTTTAAACATCTGGAGCTGTGTCAGCAAAAACATTATGGCTACAGGGTACAGGGCTTTAACACACTTTATATCCATGACCCATGAACTCAATAATTTCTCTCTGTGCAGGTTTCAGATCCAGCGTGTTTAATTTTATGCTTCAGTTTTGATTTGCATTGGGTATCTTACATATGGATTTTAATTTGTTTACATACCAATTGATTTTTGATGCGTAAAACACACAAATACGCACTTATCTGGAGCACTATCAGTAAGGTCCCTCAAGACTTGACTGTTTTAACAAGTTGGCAGCCATAAACGGGATGACTACATTGGTACCTCAATTTACACTGTAAACTGAAATAGAGGTGTCACCATACCGACTACACTAGCATGACCTACTTAAACTTAATATTGATGGCACTAGTGGAACAGTACCGAGATAAAGTGCAGTGAAATGTTCAAATGTTCGCAGAAATGACAAAAACAATAATTTACTCCAGTAAATTTGTAAATCAAGCCAAAAAGCAATTTTGTAATTCCAATTTAAACGTCAATTGATTTACAAGTTTCCATAAACTAGATACGAAATCTGAGGTAGTAAAATCGCTGAGAGATTTATCTGAAAAATAATTATCGGATGACTGACTATTATATCAATTATTTTTTGAAATTTTGTATAGTTTTCGTTTTCAAATGATATAAAACTGACTCTAATACTCATTAAAAGATAATTTAAATTTGCTTTCCAGTCCATAAATTTGCATAAACCAATTACGTAAACTGTTAAAATGATAAACTTCGAAATATGATGACTAAAAGTGACCATTTTACACACGATAAATTGATGTCGACCCATAACCGAGAAACAATCTATTCCAGAAACAAGAGAATTTTCCATTAAGCTAACGAATTTAAATTCTATCATTCAATTAAGTAATTGCCAGTCTGTGTTGGAGACAGACAAATAAATTTCTCCAGGAGAAGAAGACACGTTTATTAAGTGCTTGTTACAAACACAATGGTTAGCGGAGTGTGATCTTGATTGTTTGGTAAGGCAGCAGTCCAGGTCCTTGACTACATGTAACTAAGAGAAATGCTGAAAATAATATCGGTGTTAAATAAACAACAGAACCCATATAATGAAAGAGAAAATAAAAAGATAACCAAGAGTACAAAACAAATTCAACCTCCTCTGCCCTTAATGAAAATCAATAAGATATGATAAAATAAAAAACAAAACAAACAAAATCTAAGAGTAATGATTCATATATATATATTCATATATATATATATATATATATATATATATATATATATATATATATATATATATAGTTATAAACTTTATTTATTTTAAAATTATCTAAAAACAAGTTTTATAACTTATATCAACTTATTCTCCCCTAAAGACACATTTGAGCTGGCCTAAGTCATTGATATACAGAAGAGTCCATTGTTTTTCAGGGGTTGATGAGTCAATGTCTAATACATTGTATACAAACAAGAGATCCCAGAGGGATCTTGGCAACCACCATGGAATGTTATATGTCTGATCTATGACAGACTGTTCTTTTCTCTTCTTTTCTCTTATTTTGTATCTCAACATTGAATTTGAACTTAAATCCATATTTCTGTGAAATACTTTTTTCACAAGATTATAGCGAAACTGAACTTGAATTGAACATCATTACATTTTAAGAGAGAATGGAATTCAACATGGCCGACAGGAGTCCATCTTGGATTTTGTAATATGCACATCTAGACCTCGGGGGAACCTCCATTATAATTTTGAAAAGATTCCTTCAGTACATTCTGAGAAATACATACTTCCATTGTCAAAATCCAAGATAGCCACCTGTCAGTCATGTTGGAATCCAATCTCTCTGAAAATGCCATATGCACAACTAGACCTCATGGGGACCTTTCATGTCTAATTTCAAGGAAATCCCTTCAGTACTTTCTGAGAAGTAGCAGTAACAAACTTCCTATGGTCAAATCCAAGATAGCCACCTGTTAGCCATATTGGATTCAGATCTCTCTGAAAATGTAATATGCATAACTAGACCTCAAGGGGAACCTTCATGTCAAATTTCATGGAGAGCCCTTCAGTCCTTTCTGAGAAGAAGTGGTAGCAAACATCCCTTGGTCAAAATCCAAGATGGATGTTGGCCATGTTGGATTCTGATATCTCTGAAAATGTTATATGCACAACTAGATCTCTAGGGGAACCTTTGTGTCAAATTTCAAGGAGATCCCTATGGTTCTTTCTGAGAAGTAGGGCTAACAAATTACCTTTTGTCAAAATCCAAGATGGCCACCTGTCAGCCATGTTGGATTCTGATCTCTCTGAAAATGTAATATGCACAATTAGACCTCAAGGGAAACCTTCATGTCAAATTTAAAGTAGATCTCTTCAGTCCTTTCTGAGAAATAGTGGTAACAAACTTCCTTTAGACAAAATCAAAGATGGCCACCTGTTGGCCATGTTGGAATCCAATCTCTCTAAAAATGTAATATGTACAACTAGACCTCAAGGGGAACCTTGATGTAAAATTTCAAGGAGATCACTTCAATCATTTCTGAGAAATAGCGGAAAAAAACTTCTTTTGGTGAAAATCCAATATGGCTGCCTGTCAGTCATGTTGGATTCTGACCCTCTCTGAAAATGTAATATGCACAATTAGACCTCAAGGGAAACCTTAATGTAAAATTTCAAAGAGATCCCTTCAATTTTTACTTAGAAATAGCGGTAACAGACATCTTTTGGCCAAAATCCAACACGGCCACCTGTCGGACTCTAAAAATGTAATATGCACAGCTAGATCTCAAGGGGAACCTTCATGTCAAATTTCAAGGAGAATCCTTTAGTCCTTTCTGAGAAGTAGCTGTAACAAACTTCCTTTGGTCAAAATCCAAGATGGTCGCCTGTCAGCCAATTTGGATTTTGATCTCTTTGAAAATGTAATATACACAACAAGACCTCAAGGGGAACCATCATGTCAAATTTCAAGTAGATCCCTTTAGTTCTTTTTGAGAAGTAGCAGTAACGAACTTCCTTTGGTAAAAATCCAAGTTGGCCACCTATCAGCCATGTTTCTGAAAATGTGACATGCACAACTAGATCTCAAGGGGAACCTTCAAGTCAAATTTCAAGGAGATCCCTTCAGTCCTTTCTGAGAACTAGCAGTAACAAGAATTGTTCAGGACGGACGACAGTCTGATGACGGACGGACCACGGATGCAGGGCTATATATATAGCCCACCATCTGTTGATGGTGGACTAATAATAACTGGAAGTTTTTTGCCCCATTTAATTTTGACATTTTGGCCCCTGGATAAGATGACAGACCTAGGGTGGATTTTATATGAAAGCAAAATTTTCTAGCAAAATAACTGTAACACAGACATGCATGATTTCATGAAACTGTGTTAATTTTGGGTAAATTTAAGATGGGGTGAATATTCTTTGTGTCGTAAAAGGGAATAAGAGTGCCTAAAGCAGATGATACACCTGTCTGCCAAATCCAATTCCCATTTTGCTGGAAAGGGGGCATACATATGATGTATACAGCGATCTGTATCACCAGGTGATGAGTGATGAAACCATGTGGAATGGAGTGTAATTCTAAAAAGAGATCCCAGAGGAATATTGGCTTCCACTATCAAATGTTCAAATCTGATCTGTGAACCTCTGTTTTACAAAATACACATCTATCTATGATACCAATTACACATATTTTTGATTGCAAAATATTTGAGAGAACACTGAAAACCAGTCACAAAGGGCCATAACTCTAATGTCGCGGGAAGTTGAAACACGACAACAAAACCCGTAATATATGTTAAATACTATTTGTCCTTTTTTGGCCATAACTCTGGTGAAAATTAAAACAGCATCCTCATTTTATGATATGCACAAGCCATATGATACCAATCACACATGCCGAATCACAAAACATTTGGGCGAGAAATGTGGGTAAAGTTGCACCCACAAGGAAAATGAACACTAGAAACTACTGTAAATCCTGTTTTATTTGTGAGAATTATGCGTAACTTCGAGAGAGCACATGGGAAAAATAAAATTATCATGTAATGAAATCTGATAATAGTATGACAAAATACTTCATTCAATAAGACATTCGAAATTGCGAAAATATCATCTCATGAATAAAGTAAGAAGATATGTATCGCAAAAGTATAGTTCAATAATTATAATAATAATTATATGATACCAATCACACTTGGCGATTCACGAAATATTCAGGTGAAAACTGTGGGACTAGTTGTGCCCACAAGAAAATTGAACACAAGAAACCAGAAGCAAGGATACGAAGGGCCATAACTCCAATTGGGCAAAAAAGTTGAAACACACCAACAAAACCTGTATTATATGTTAAACATTAATGCTTGTCTTGACACCACACCAAATTTGAAAGGAATTGAAGGAAATACAAAAAAAAGTTCTTGCATTTTGTACATAATGCCTATATTTTTCAATAAAAGGGACATAACTCTGCCAAATATATATGAAATTTCACGATTTACAAACTTGACCAAACAGTTCATGAAATGAAGCATCCTACCAAGTTTGACAAAAATCGTGTCATAATTGTTTGAGTTATCGCATAAAACATCTGGGCGGATGAACAGATTGACGGACAAACAACGCCATACAATCTTCATCTGGCATATAAAAATTAACCAGAGCAAAAATTTTCAAGGTTTATGGTGAAAATAATTCAAACCTTACCTCCTGTTTGTACGCTTCTCAAGTTTGAAGAAATCAAAACTTATGTGTACTCTACCATTGGGTGCTGCATGAAAGAAGTAGGTGCACATACTGTCGTCTGGATAGTTGTTTGGAAAATTTGGAGATGAAAATACTCCGGAAATCTTAGATTTGAATGAAAAGTTGTGGTGACAATTCGATGAGGCTGAAAAGAAACAGAAGATTGAGGTGCAAACATTTTAACCGAAAACTGCAGTTGTAAAGACACAGTCTGATTTGGTTTTGATTGGACAATTCAAATTCTTAGTAAAATGGTAGCAAGTCATAAGTGTAGACATAAGTTAAAGTCTAAGATTTACAACTTTTTGAAAATTGGACTTGATGCCCCAGTAATATGGTTTGCGAGATGGATTGATACAAGTATATATACATTTTGTACTTGTTTTAAAATAATAATTATATCCCAACTTCTATTGTGGACAATTCGTTATATGTTTAAAATATAAATACTGTTTACCTGGAACTTTTCGCACCTGGATCTGTTCGCCTTTTTACATCTGCAAGCATATTCGCCCGGTCTTAAATTTGCCCTAAATCAACATAGTCTCATGGATGACATGAAAGCCCATGCTTCAATTATTTAGACTGATATTTTGCTTTCATTCTAAATTTGCCCTCTCATCTAAGGGCGAAATGGCAAAAATTAAAAGGAAGGGAAAATTTCTAAGTATGCACAGTATTTACATTTACGTATTAATGGCTGGTTAACCATCTGAGCGATTAACTAGCTGAGAGTTTAATAAGTTGTAAAAACTTGACATCCAATCCGTATGTTAAAACACTAAACTCAAATAAGATTGACTAGCTAATTACAGTAGAACTTCGATGAGTCAAAGGTCAAGGGACCACCTAGAAAAGTTTGAAACATCGGGACTTCAACTCATTGATAGTACCAGAGAACAATACGTATTTAGTTTCAGAGGTTCTATAAGGTGTATATGACCGAAACCATTTAAGACCTATACGGCCATTATAATTAATAGTTAGTGTTAAATTTAACTTACTTTTAGTGAAATTAAAACACCGAGTGTTTATGAGAAAGAGAAGAATTATCATGGGGCGATGTAACTTTATAAATATATGTAAATTATATGTAGGCATTCTCGTTCTTGTTTAGAAATGGGCCCCAAAATTTATTTGAAACATCGAGAAATTCTCCTCATTGAAGTTCGACTTATCGAAGTTTTACTGTAATTAACTAACAAGTTGATTTTCTATCTAACCAAATAATTATCTGATTGATCGGTTTACTAACTGATACACTTAGTGAAGTACTGGACTTTCTGATTAGCTGACTGGTTTCTAGACTGGTTCGTGTATTGTATAACAATAACAATACTGTGACAAATCAATGAATTGGTTAGTTTCTTATCTAACCAACTGACCGGTTAGTGAACTGTGTGACTAATTTACTCTGTGGTTGACAAGTCAAGATGAAGCCCACTGAGTATTACCAGTAATCTGATTAGTGAACTGTCTAACTAATTTACATATGGTTGACAAAAAAAATTAAGAACTCAGTGGTGGACAATTTAATCAATTGACTTGAGAGATAATCTGATTGGTGAACTGTCTATCTAATTTACATACGGTTGACAAAAAATCCCCTCATTGGTTGACGATCTAATCAACTGACTGAGAGATAATGTGATCGGTGAACTGTCTAACTAATTTACTCTTTGACTTATCAATGGACTAATCGACTATCTACATAACTGACTAGGTAGTGACTTAAGCTAACATTTTGGTTGATT
Organism: Atrina japonica; assembly: GCA_030159075.1. Lineage (NCBI taxonomy): Eukaryota > Metazoa > Mollusca > Bivalvia > Pterioida > Pinnidae > Atrina > Atrina japonica. The sequence continues at coordinate 1,101,090 of BROG01000142.1, read as the reverse complement.
TTCAGCTTCTTTAACTGACACTTAGGCTTACAGAATCACTCTCTTGAATCACTTTTTAAAAATCAAATAGCATGGTAAGATGAAGTATAATATTCTTAATTTCTTAACATTTATTTCACATTAAAAACTTCCCTAGCTATAGATAATTTGCCAAAACTGACAGATTGTGACTTTAATTGCCACTGAGGTGCAACTGACAAAACTTAGTCCATTGACAGCAAAGTCCATTGGCACACCGAGTCTCTAAACGTTATAAAAATATGTCTTGGATCAGGTCACAGATGACAGATGCCAACTTTTACTGCTACTAGGTGTGATTGTATTGACAGCAAGTTCCATCATTAGTTTGTGCACAAGTATTTATTTATGTACTGTCGAAAATTCGGTCAAGAATCAGGTCACAACTGATGGATGTCAATTTTAACTTTCAATGCGCAGCGACTTGACTCGGGTACAATTATTCAGTCTTCAAATTTGTGTGCAAGCCTTTAACTCATTCAGCCCTAAAGAGATATTTGAGCTGACCCAAGTCACTGAATTATAGAGGAGTCCATTGTTTTTCAGGGGCTGATGAGTTAAATATGTTATAAAACCATGTCAAGTATGATCTGATGAATCTAGATAAATTTTACATGTAATAACGCCACCAAATCAAATCACTGATTTCGGAAGATTAGAACACAAACATTCTGTTTGAACAGTAATGTATCCCAAAGGTCAAATAAAGCTGAACCTGCTGTCCTGGATAAAAGGGAATTTGAAACATTGTTCATTGCCCTGGATGAAGTATTATTACATCAAGCCAGTTTGTCAGAAAGATATCTTTTGGAAGATACACATTTCCTTCTGATTCTTAAGTCCAAGGCATCCCGAGGGGACGTATTTTCGTAGTGGAAAAAAAATTGATCAAAGTAGAAGGGGGGAAATGTTAATATAGATATGATTAATACTGACTCATCTGAAATGCATTGGTCCTTTGGGCATCAAGAGAACAAGTTCAAGACAGATAAGTTATCAAATGATAATCAAGTTATAAATGGAAGCATTGACAGATCTGAACTACCAAGGAGACTGGTGCGAAAAGTTTACAATTCGGAGATAAACAGACAAACAATATGGTGTAACTTTTATTATTGGAATATTGGTCACACACGGTTAACCTTGTGTTGGCTGAACTGGCACAAGAAGTCAATGATTTTACAGATCAAATGCATCGGTTTATAAGAACAACAATAAAGAAATGTGTTTGTAATATATAGTCTATTCCAAAATAAAGTTAAAAAACACATGTCAGTCCAAATTACCAAACTACCAGGGCCTGGCACCATAAAACTTAAGAATTACTTAAGTCTAAAAATTTTACTCAACTCTGGATAATCCTGAAATCTGATTGGTTGAGCAGGCCAAGTTGTGAATATTCTCAAACTTGAGTAAATTCTCAATTTTTATAGTGCCTAGGTGTTAATTTCACCTGAAAATTCATTGTCAATACTATAACTGTATTGGATTATCTCCCTTATGTGTGACTTCATCTAAGAACACTTTGAACCTTTGAGTCGAAACCAAAATGGTAGAATATGAGTCTGACAGTGATTTCAATGACATCCCAGAAACAGATAAAGATCTCACAGTTTTTGCTCAGTCAAGATTTGAGCAAAAAGTTGATAAAACAAAGAACTGGTAGTTAATTATCTGTATAGCTTTATAGCTTTACTCTTAGTAAAAGGGAAAACTGGTGCTTCATTTTTTTCTGAACAACAGACTGACTGATTCGACAAAAACTCAGCCATTTTAAATCAAGAACAATTGAAGCAAACAGTCAACAATTTTATCTAAACAGACAACTTTAAAAGCTTTTCGACATAATTATCAAATTTCACTTTATCTATAGATATAAAATTTGTCACAACTGGTCCAAACTTTCCCTCAGTTGAACCAGAGAGAGTGATTGTTAAAAAAAAATTCAACAATTTTAAACTGAGAGAGGCTGGAGCACAAATTAAACATTTAAAAAAATACAAGATTCAAGGGCAAAACTCAGACTGTGTTATAATGACCATCGTTATTGTGACAATTTAACCTATCGACAGGATTTTGCCGATAACAAACAAACAGTACATAGTGTTATATCATCAACACAACAGATTTAGCTTTTGACAAAGAAAATAAAAATTGGGTGAAAAATCCCACAATACAATGACACAAACATATCCCATCTAAATATTATCGGGAAGATTGTATTCAAAGAACGTGTTTTCATTCTTTAATAAGTGGTACAATGATCATGAGTTTAAAATCCAGAAATTAAAAAAAAAACTTCATTCTATTTATTAGCAACTTATAACAACGTCAATTTCTATTTTTAGCCATATAGTTAGTCAATGTGCCATTTGCAATGTGTTATTTGATAATAGCAAATTTGTTACAATGGCGAAATCTCCAAGGAATGAACTTTGTCATTATAAACACGGTTCCCTGTAATACATTTCTTCAAAGTCTTCAAGCTTCCATCATGTTTATTGTATGAGTATTTAAATCAGCAAAATCATATTTCAGCGCTCTGAGGGGGTGTTGACTGATAAGCACAATCTTGGAATTCATGCAATTAATTTTATTGGTTTTGTGTTTGCAGAATAACAATGGAGAAATCTTAATACGGCACTTGAATAAGCACAATGACTTGAGCGCGAAAGGTGTTAATATTAGAATACTGCTACAATGTACATGTAAAATAAGTACATGTACAGTATTATATGGATTAATGATAACAACTGCTCCAAGATCCTCCTTTTAGTGTACTAGTACTGGGAAAATAAACCTTATGATTAAGAGTTTATATCCGAATGAATGCTCGGATGATGTTTCTCTGCGGCTATCAGTGTATGATGGTTATTCGGATGTATATAAGTTGTCAGTTCATTTTACTGATTTTTGCAACATTCGTATTGCATTAAAAAACGTTTAATGCATTAAACCAGAGAGTACGCAAAAGGTATGGTATACTTTATCAGATGAGATTACATAGTCATGGTCAACCATATTGTACCACAACATCAGAGAGTAAGTTCATACCCTTAATCAAAGACTGCTTACCATTCACTGGAACAGGCAAGTTAGTACTAGCCAGTTCCACCAAAGGTAACATGTCCATCCGAGGTCACACTAGCACCTGCTCTGAGTTGGGTTCCTTCCCATGATCCAACAGTATCATTGTTACAGATACTGCCAAAAACTGAACTTACGTCTTTGATTTTCTCAAGAAACAACGTTTTCAAATGTCGGCTCTAAAACTAATCAGAAACAAAATAATCAATTTTCAGAATAAAAAATGAATATTTTATTTCTGATGAAAATATTTTGCAAATAGTCAGTCACATTTTTGCTCGACTTCAGGACCATTCATAAATCGTGGTTAGTACTGGTCTAGCAGCTGTGAGTGGTAAGAGCCCAAAGTGTACTCAACTCCAGGTTGAAAGGGCAAGGTCAACCATATTGTACCATTTCATCAGACAGTAAGTTCATAGTGTACAACTCCAGATTGAAAGGTCAAGATCAACCATTTGTACATTTCATCAGACAGTAAGTTCATACCATAAATCAAAGTGTACTCAACTCCAGGTTGAAAGGGCAAGGTCAACCATATTATACCATTTCATCAGACAGTAAGTTCATACCATGAATCAAAGTGTACCCAACTCCAGATTGAAAGGTCAAGGTCAACCATATTGTACCATTTCATCAGACAGTAAGTTCATACCATAAATCAAAGTGTACTCAACTCCAGGTTGAAAGGGCAAGGTCAACCATATTGTACCATTTCATCAGACAGTAAGTTCATACCATGAATCAAAGTGTACTCAACTCCAGATTGAAAGGTCAAGGTCAACCATATTGTACCATTTCATCAGACAGTAAGTTCATACCATGAATCAAAGTGTACCCAACTCCAGATTGAAAGGGCAAGGTCAACCATATTGTACCATTTCATCAGACAGTAAGTTCATACCATAAATCAAAGTGTACTCAACTCCAGATTGAAAGGGCAAGGTCAACCATATTGTACCATTTCATCAGACAGTAAGTTCATACCATGAATCAAAGTGTACTCAACTCCAGATTGAAAGGTCAAGGTCAACCATATTGTACCATTTCATCAGACAGTAAAGTTCATACCATGAATCAAAGTGTACTCAACTCCAGATTGAAAGGGTCAAGGTCAACCATATTGTACCATTTCATCAGACAGTAAGTTCATACCATGAATCAAAGTGTACTCAACTCCAGATTGAAAGGGCAAGGTCAACCATATTGTACCATTTCATCAGACAGTAAGTTCATACCATGAATCAAAGTGTACTCAACTCCAGATTAAAAGGTCAAGGTCAAAGCATATTTCAATTTTATTTTTTATATTACCTTCAAATGAACAGTATTCTCTGTGTAAGTTTAAATTTACTTTTGTGATTTAAAACCAAAGTATGAGATGTAAATTTAGATTTTTTTTTTTTGTGACTCTATTTTACACCTTGAGCATGGATTATGTAAAATTTACAAAGTATATTTCACATTACGTTGACATGCTTAATCACAAAACAAAACTTCAGTTCTGAAGGTACTCTATAACTGAACTTCGTATAATTAGATTTAGTATTTTTTTCTATCATAAAATGGTTCTATTTATAGGAAAGCTGCAGAAAATTGGAATGAATTTGAAAGAGAAACCTCATCTCATTCAGTTTTTAAGCATAAATGCCCCATAAACATAAATCATGACTCATCAGGTTTTCGAGCAGACGACCGGATATGTATGACATTTCATCATCTGTAAGGGTTCATATGTCTTATTTTTCTGTTATTTTACAATGCTCAGACCATCACATAGATGAACAGCAGACGACATATACAAAATTTATGAGGCATAAAAAATCTTGCTTGTGGATAAATTTTTGTTTGTTTGTTTTTAATAGTGTTTTACGTCATGTACCTGGGAAGACTAACCACCAGCTTTTTGTAAGTAAACTGGCAACGTTTCTCACAAATTGAGCTTAAGTTCCAGCTAGTTCTGATTAGTGGTCAGAGAGACTTCATGGTTTCAAGCACAATACTCTAACCACTGGAGAGCAGAGTAATCAGAATTATGTTCAGGGCCCACCTCCAAGATACTTCTGAGTTTTTATTAATTCATCAACCCCTGAAAAATAATGGACTCTTCTGTAAATCAATGACTTAGATGAGTCCAAATGTGTCTTTAGGGGTTAGTGGGTTAACAATACCATAATTCTATCATCTGATTGGCAGGTGAAGCTAGGAATATTTTTATGATTTATTGCTCTGGGACAAAGTTTGTGCAATATTATCAATATTAGCTCATGTTGCGCCCAAGGTACTGTAATCAAAGGGTGGTGGATTTATCATCTATAAACTGGTTCTGGTTTGTACATACTTTGGTAAATCTTTCATTTATTAGGCCTTCATCAAACTGGTTTGAAGTCTCACGTGACCCAATTCGTTTATATCGTAAGGCTAACACAGAGATTTTTTGTACAAAAACTATTTTGATAAATTGAAGTGATCAAACAAATCAGAATATCTGATGAAAAGATATTGGATATACAATTGGTTTTTTTTTTTTTTTTTCACTTTTATCAGTAAAAATATTTTCATTTTGACGATTGGTTGCTTTACAAATTTAATATTGAAATCCATGATCTAATGTGACTTCGACCATAATCAATTTTCCAAATAAAAAATATTTCTTTTATTCATAATGAAAATAGATTTCAACTTGTCAGTCATTTTTATTTCTGATTTCCAATCAAATGAAACAAAAAGGTGAGTGCCAGTCTGCGGTGTACCAATGGTAAGGGCTCTAAGTTTCTGCTAATGACAATAAATGTAAGAGTTATACATGTAATATTGGTTCTGAAAATAAGGTAAGATTAGAGATTAGTACTAACTGTTACAACTATTCCCATTGGCTGAAAGTCAGGTCAATTTAGTGAAACTTTAATGGTTAGTTGTAAGCATGTTTCTAATTGACTGAATGAGTTTACTGAAATCTATTGTTAGAGTTGTAATCATTTTTCTGATTCCCTAAAAATTATTTCAGTTTAGGATTGGGTAGGAAAATGCTATTATAATCTTCGACCACAAATACCACAATGTGGCACAAGCTTTAAGTAATTGTGCCACGAATTAAATAATCACTTATGGTATCATAGATAGCACAGCTGGAAGCAAACTCATAGATAACACGTGTACATAACATAGAAAAGTGATAGGATTGTATCAGAAGCTGTACTGTAGAGCCTAAAAGAATTCTCCAGACAAGATGGTCACCAATGGACCATGTCAACCTGACCTTTCATCAGTTATTCTATTTAAACCAAACGTTTTTGAGACTTATGTTGTCATATTTTGCAGAAGTGCTAATATGTTCTAAATATTCAATGTCACAATTAAACTATGACATCATTTTGCTGGACAGATGTTGCTGTCAGAGCAAAGAGACTGAATGCTTTTTCCTCACATTTGTAAAACAAGGAGCTATGCTCGCTTTCAAAGCATTGCCTTAGTTCATGCTACAGCAGTAAAGGTATTAACTAAAATTTGATTTCAGAAGCTAGAAGAGAATATACATGCAATTTGTTCAATGTCATTTTCATATCTACAATTACCATAAATATAATCAATATCTAGGTTGTGTGACTCAGGTGACCTACTTTTTAAAAATCTCTTGTCATCAGCTGTTGTGCATCCTGCAGGTATGCATTATTTTGATAAAAAAAAATTGATTTCTAAAATCCACAATAATTTTATTTTCCTTGGAGTATAGTACATGTAGCATCTTTGAGTTACAGTGAAACTTGTATATAAAGACCCCTTTTTGGACAAAAATAAACCCCTGGGCTTTATAAGGAGGTGGCTTATATACAGAGGTTGATTTGTACACAAATAGTACCATTAGGGACAGCAAAAAATAGTCTTTGTGACGAGGTGGTCTGTATATACAGGTGGTTGCTAAAACAGGTTTTACTGTAGATAACTCCTAGATTAGGGGCACAGTAGATGGGGCAGGGATTCAGGGAGTATACATTAATCTGGTAACTGGTATTTCAGTATCAGCTGATATAATATACTAAAGTAATCTTTCATTTGGGTAGTTCAACTGTTTAGATAATTCCCCAAAAAGGGGTCTCCATGGCCGAGTGGTTAGATGATCAAGCTTTGAACCACAAAGTCTCTCACTTCTGGTCAATGCAGTTTCGAGCCCCGCTGGAATCTAAGCTGAATTTTGTGAGGAAGTTTGCCAGTTTACCTCCGGAAGAATTGGGGTCTCTACCTAGGCACATTATAACCAGGTTCTCTCCTCCACCATTAATAACTGGCTGCCATGATATAACGGAACTGAAAAATTATTGAGTGTGGCATTAAACACCATTCAAGATTCAAATTTCAAACTTCTCCAAAAACGCATTCATATTTTTACAGTAATAATACTGTTGATGGTTTAGACATTTGGAGTGTATTGTTCATGTCTCACAAACCACTTTCTTCAAAACTATGCGTCAATTTCAAAATTCATGCTGAACTGATGAAGTGTAAATGGCTATCACCTTAAGCAATGATTTAAGCCTTTTTTTCCAAACCTATAACTTGGCTATATACATAGCTATAATTGATATTTATGCTTCTATGGTATAAAAAGCAAAAACCTTTTAGTTACAAAAAAAATGTAACAAATTAAAAACGTAAACCAGTAATTTACATGCTAGACACTAAAGTGTCTCTTTCACGTAAATATCAGACTTGCTGACTGATAGCCAATCATCTCACAGAAACCTATAAAGCTTAAAACATAACAGGTCAGCACTTTTTTCTTCATCTTGCTAGCCTTGATTTCAAAGACTGATCCAGTATTACAATTATGGATGGATAGATGGACAGAAACATGTAGATAGATAAACAGACAGACAGACAGACAGACAGACAGACAGACAGACAGACAGACAGACAGACAGACAGATAGACAGACAGACAGATAGATAGATAGATAGATAGATAGATAGATGGATGGATGGATGGATGGATGGATGGATGGATGAATGGATGAATGGATGGATGGATGGATAAATGAATGGATGAATGGATGGATGGATAGATGAACAGACAGATAGATAGAAAGATAGATAGATGGATTGATGGATAGATGGATGAATGAACAAATAGATACAATATAGATAAATAGATCAACAGGGGTTTCTTACTTCTGTATGACACGTGATCCCACCTCTGTATTTTCAGAGATCCGTGTTCTAACAATGTTGACCAGATTAATGAATTGGATAGCGAAAAAATTGTTGCACAAATACATTTCTTCACTAAAACATAAAATGAACAGGGAACAAAGGAGGAGGGAATAAAATAAATACAAAAATAAATGAAAATGACAACAAAAAAAGACGTCAAAAATGTGTCAAAAATTAATTAACTGACTTTTATGAAAAATACAATTTTTTTCATACATCCATGTAGATCACTCAGATGCAATCTAATTTTCAATTAATGCAGTGGTTCTGGAGAAAAGGATTTTCAAAGAGGGGTACCTTTTACATGGCCAAATCATGATTAGGCCTGGTTTATGCATGATCTCCATGTTGATGTTTCTTTTTCCTTTTCCTCAAAATGTTTGCGGGGAGGGAGGTTACTTTTCACTTTTTCAAGGGACAAATAGGCCGAACTATAAATTTTAAACCCCTCATTTTTCTATGGGTCCCAGAGTCACTTTCTTCATAATACACAGGCTCATGCACAGAACACTCATTGCATTACACTAGTCAATGGCACAGGTCAAAATTTGTGGAACTTTACTTATTGTTGGTTACAAAAACAAAGCAATATATTGGCTACTAGAACAAACATTATTTGATGCATTTAAGTGCACTTTTAAGATGAATTATGTTACAAATTTCTGAAAACAGACAACAAATTTTCTTTTAAAAAACACTTGTGTGTAGATAAAATTGACTTCTTAAAGAGACACTTTAATTTTCAGGCTTTACTATATAAATACAGTAAAACCTGTTATAGTGGCCACCTCTATATAAGGATTACCTGCTTATAAAGGCCAGTTTTTTCAAGTCCCTTGACTGTATACTTCAACTAAATTGAACCTGTATATTCACCTTTAAAGGTATTTTCTGGTCCCTTGGGTGCCCCCTATATACAGATTTCACTGTAATTGTTTAATATTGTTCCTGACCATGTAAATCAGTGGAAAATAAAAAAATCAAATAAAGAATGGTTAGATAAACCAAGACAAAATGAATAAATACTTGTATATAAAGACCTCCATAGGAACACAAAAAACTGTTCTTTATAGGGGGGTAATATTACTATTGGGGACAGCAAAAAACCGGTCTTTGTGACCACGGGATCTTTATACACAGGTGGTCACTAAAGCAAGTAAAACTGTAAATAAATGGAAAAACACCAGCTTTGTTTACAACATGGGTGCAGACATTTTGGACACCCAAAGTTGTGCGCGGATTTACCCAGAGATCTGATTGGTCATTAAATTACTACCATTAATAAGTGGGTGATAAAAAAGATACTATTGGTAGTACTTTGGAAATTACCATGAAAATTGAAAGGGAGGGGTCAATATGAGAATAGATATTTTCCTTTGGTGCAGAATACTACGAGTCAAGTTTTGAAGTAGAAATGCAACGGCAACTATACTTTTGATTGCATGTTATCAAAAATATTGATCTTTCAGGACAGGGTAATTTGACCCAGATTTAATAAACATGGGAGTGACAGTGACCTGAAGTTTTGTAAATTAGCATTGAGGCCTATGGGAAAATATTTGGTGGTGTCTGTCCAAATATAAAAAACCTATATAAACCTACGAATTTACCAAAATAAAATACTACATCTGGGTTCTGTCAAATACCAGTACAATACAGTGGAACATCATTATTAAGACCACCTATCTGTCTGATTCAAACTAATCTGAATCTTAAGTAAGGTTCTATTCTTATTAGATATTTATCAAGAAACTGAAACTTAATGGTCTAAAAAGCGAGATGATCGCCTAAGCAAGGTGGATTTTAGGCAAAGTTCCACTGCACTGAGTATTTTTTTAAAAATGGGGGTATACAGGTAAGACATAACTTCGTTGATTATTGTAGCTACACTATTTTGGTACTAAAAACTAGTCTGTAACCCCCACAATCTAATTATAAACTGATCTTTCATCACTCTTGTTTTCTGATTTGTTGCGTAGGATGCGACATATTAGAAAACGAGAGCCATGAGAGATCGCTTTTTAATTGATATGTCACACCAGATATAATTTAATTTAGACTCCTCATGTTTGTAAACAAACGAGTACAAATTGATCTTACTAGAACAATAATGATAATACAGTGAACCATTTTTATAACGACCATGTTCGTCCCCCAGAGATTTTGTTGTTGTAATGAATTTGCTCTTATAAAGAAACATCACAGAGTTATTGCCCTTTGTTGTAGTCGTAGTTAAGAGGGGTTGTGCTTTTGATCTCCACAGTGTCCTAGGATGCGGATCGAGTATTTGTTCAGGGGTGGGGGTGAGGGTAACAGAATTATACTAGTCTGTTATGATTAAAGCCTTCCCATGCTTTGAGGATCACAAATGTAGAATATTGTCACCGAGCGAAGCAAGAAACATTTCTGGAAATTTGTTATTAATTTTCTGGCTTTTTACTTATAAATCAAAGGTTTTACACTTATTTTTTCTTTGCGCTTCTGTCTGAATCCTTTCTTGGTCACTACACATAATACTAAGTGTTTGGATCGTAATGGGGTCAGGTTTTAAACATCTTTCAGAAAACATTTGAAATTTTGATAAACGCATTTTTCTGCTTCCAAACGGAAAATCACACTGATTATCTTTCTCAAAAGAAGGTTGTTTTAGCAAAAAAATAACATAAAATTGGGACAGAATTTCAGCCTAATTAGAAATAACCTCCAGACACTGAATTATGACCTCTTTATCCTTAAAAAAAATCACTGATAGATTAATTTAACTCGAAACTTAAGTGGAATTTAATGATGACCAGGGGGTTTGGGAGTATACTCCCAAGATAAATTTTGAATTAATTGGAAGCCAAATGAGGTGTTTTCTAGCTTCCAGACACAAAACCGTTTCCTCCTAGTCTTTCAAATTGTATTTACATTATTCAACTTTTTATGCTGATATTTACATTTTCAACTTTTCTTGAAATGCAGCAGTTTGATAGTAAAAATATTAGATAAAAATAGTAAATAACAAAATAAATGAAAAAGAGAATAGAAAATGTAAATATCACCACCTGATGTCCTATGTTATAGAAATACAAATGCCCAGGGAATTTCCACAGAAATGCACAGAGAGTTAATTTTCACATTGCGACTAGGTTTTATCCCCAAATAATGCATTAAATTGACAGACTAATTATTCACAAAAAAACTTGAGTTTCAATGAACACAAACATTACAAGAGCAATTCAAGTGGGGTCCAGAAAATTTTTATTTTTAAAAGAACTGGGAAGCATATTCTGGATTCAGACTAGAAAAATTTTTTGATTTTAAAATCTCTGAGAGGCCATTTTATGGCTTCCAGACACTAAACCTTTATTTACTATTTTCTATTCAAAAAAGAAAAAAGGGCTATTTTAGGGGGGGTATGCCCTGCTCTAAATCCATCAGTGGTGACATCTCACATCTGTGTCGCATCACATTTTTTAAGATCATAAACATTTGGTGTCTTCAAAATGTCTTAATAATAAATATATAATAAGTCCAGATTTATGACCTATATTTCTAGACCACAGGACCCTTTTCTGTTGTTTAGTCCTGAAGTCCAGGTTTACTGCAAATTTTATCTAATGTTGGACCATTTTCCTTGACTTCAAAGTTTTGAGAAATATTGGCATGATCTGAAATACCAGTACAAAATATATTTTGTTTAGAATGGTCTAAGTACACCGAGATATATGGAGGAAGGAAATCAAGATTATTGATTGGTTTAAAATTTCTTGTTGGAAAAGAAGAAGGACAGGACAATTACCTTTACAGCGATTCTTATCAGTAAAATTAATTCCTTGTGATAACCATATGGTCAGGCGATTAGAGTAAAATTGTTTTGTACATATAAAGTACAAAAAAACCTGAATATCGGAGAAACAGGCAGAAAATCTTGAAATAAGACTTATTTTCAATATATATGTATCTTTGGAAAGTTACTTATTTAACAAGAAATTCTAAATATAATGGGAGAATCTAGCTTATATTGAAAGTAAGCTGCTTGAAATAGAGAAAGAAAGTTAAAGAAAAACAGGCCAATGTGAGTGTGAGGTACAGATTTCATTTGCTTAGATAGATGGATAGATAGATAGATAGATAGATAGATAGATAGATAGATAGATAGATCAATCAATAGACAGACAGATAGATAGACAAACATATATATATATATATATATATATATATATATATAAACATTGATAGATAGATGGATGAATTGGTGGATGGATGGATGGACAGATGGATGGGTGAAAGGATGTGTAGATAGATAAATACAATGTAGATAGATAAATAGATAGAAAGATAGATAAACAAATAGATATATAGATAGAAAGAAAGATAAACAGATAAACAAATAGATAGATAGATAGATTAATAGATAGATAGATAGATAAATAGAAAGATAGATAGAAAGATAGAGAGACAGATAGATAGATAAATAGATAGATAAATAGATAGATAGATATATAGAGAACAGGCCTTAATGGTTATATAATTTAAACATGAATTTAATAAGCCATTGTATAAAAAGACGACAAATTGGCCATAACGGTTACCTAAGTAAAATAATATCCAGTTTTGGTCCCTTTTGGAACCCCTATGGCCTCTAGCCCCTTTTCATTCACAAACTTTATGCGGCTTCACATTGGCTCATTGGTTCTTGAGAAGAAGTTGAAAATGTTAAAATTTGATAAAAAAAAACCATATTTTCTGTTTAATTGGGGCTTAAGACCTTGACCTTTGTCAAAATGATCCTTAGATAATTCCTAACAACTTTCACATAGTTATTAAGCAATTTGTATAAAATTGTATCCTATTTTACTGAAGTGCCCCCTAGTGGCTCATTTATGTACAGATTTTGTTTTCATTCTCAAACTTTATAGATATTGACTTAACAATCATGGACAGATTTCGTTTTCATTTGCAAACTTTGTAGATATCGACTTAACAATTATCCATACAAAAGAAAGACATCTGATCATTTGTTCATAAGAAGAACATTGTCAAAGATGTATCAGGTTTTGGTTCTTTTTTACCCCATTGGGCTGTATGAGTACTAGCCCATTTTCATTCACAAACTTTATGGGGCTTTACATGGAGATGATTCATGCCAAGTTTGTTAAAATTTTGCTGATTCTCGAAAAGAAGTCAAAAATGTGTAAAAGTTAACAACGGAGGGATGACACACAATGGACTTTGGACACAGACAAACAAAAGACAATTGCTAAGGTCACCTTGAACTTCTGGCTTATTAATAAATCATAAATTGATAGCAAAACATACCACATGATACAAAGACAGTGAGATGAAAAAAGAGAGAGACACAAAAGAGAAGAGGATAAATGAGAGACAAAGACAGCAAGTGATATAGAGTGCATAAAGAGAGTGCAAAGAGGAGTATGTAAGAGGGTATGGTGGGTGACAAATCAGACATGTGGGTTTTCTCTGAGTATAGAGTGAATAAAAGAGAACAAGACAGCGAGATAAGACAACTTCATTTACATTTAAACCTATGGCACTGACAAAAAAAAGAAATGTCGGACATAACCAAGTTTGGTTAGTGGTTATATTATGTTGTTCTATAACTATTTTGCTGTAGGAAATTGTAATTATAACAACATATATGTCTTGGAATAATCACAACTGTACACCTATTTTATACTTTTATTATAACGCTGCTTTCTTTCATGACCAATAAACGAGGGTGCGTATAAAGTTAATGTCTCTTATCATGATAGAACCCTCGGCTATAGTAGAGAAAGTAATGCAATTGTACAAATTTATTCATTCTTTGCCTGACATGATATCCTTTTCGATAATGATAAAAAACATTTCGTCTGGAAAAATAAAGAACCATTTATAAGAAATACTCTTTTGAAGTAAAAACAATAGCATGCCTACGCAGTATTTTAGAGAATAAACAAATATATATTTATATATACATACATACATACATACATACATACACACACGTACTCTGTAATAGGCGTCCTTTTGGGAGATGCATTTTCCAAAATTCGGCCATTTATTCTGTAGACCTTACACGTATAAAGCATTCAATAAGTATGCCCAAGATATAGCCATAAATGTTGGAAATTTGTATGATGCATCTGATGATTTGGAATAATGAGAATCACGTAAAAATAAAAAATGTTTTTAACTCCAATCACAAAGTCCTTGACATTGGCTAATCATACAATTTATTTGTTTTAATGGTGTTTTATGCCGCACACTCAACAATTATTTTCAGTTATATGGTGGCGGTCAGTTTTTAATGGCGAAGCAGAGAACCCGGATACAGTGTACCTGGGAAGAGACCACCGGCTATCCGCAAGTAAACTGGTACACTTCCCCACTAAAATCAGCTTGGGTTCCAGCGGGGCTCTAACCTGTGCTGACAAGCAGTGAAAGACTTCATGATTTAAAGAGCGATGTTCTTACCACTCGGCCACGGAGGCCATTGTATCTCAGGTGATCATTCAAGAGACTTGTATCTCAACATAGATTCCACTGTACAATATGCAGTAAAACCTGCTTTGGCAACCACCTGTGTATAAAGACCACCTGGTCATAAAGACTGCTTTTTGCTGTCCTCAATAGTGTCATTTGTGTACAATCAACCTTTATATAAAGACCACCTCCCCCGTTTTTCTGTTCCTTACAGGGGGCTTTGTATATAAGTTTTACTTTATATACCTGTGACTCTAAAACAAGAGCTTTTTGGAGGCATATCATACACCTGTCACCAACATTGCCATGAGAATTATAACATTATGAAATGAAAAATATTTATTAACAAAGAGATAACTCTATAAATAAGGGACAAATGTAAAAAGGAATGGCAGACAAAATAAATCATTAAAGGGGCACAACTCTTAAAATCTTGAGCAGAGGACATGACATCAAAGTGTATTCATCCACAATATGTAATAAGCCTATCATGTTAAGAAGCAGTCGCTTTATGACCGATAGAAGAAAAATCAACAAAGGGGAATAACTCTGAAAATGTGACCTGAGGGGCAATATGCTGGTATATGATTCGCTGTCCTGTCAATGTGTACATGTGAACCATATACAGTAAAATTAAGTAAAGGCAGTAATACCTTTATAGCTAACAGAAGAAAATTCAACAAAGTCAAAAGGCATGAATCTATAATAGAAGCTACTAGAACAAGGTTAAGGTAAAATACCAGAAAAAAATAGTTAAAGTACCACAAGACTGGCTAAAAGTAGAGTGACGTAAAACTATATACAGGTAAAGTACCACAAAACTACATGTACCTAAAGGTAAAGTACCACTAAACTACCTAAAGGTAAAGTACCACAAAACTACCTTAGGGTAAAGTACCTCAAACCTATTTACCGTTAAAGTATCTCAAAACTATTCACAGGTAAAGTATCTCAAAACTATTTACAGGTAAAGTATCTCAAAACTATTTACAGGTAAAGTACCACAAAACTACCTAAAGGTAAAGTACCATAAAACTATTAACAGGTTAAGTACCACAAATCTATTTACAGGTAAAGTACCTCAAAACTACCTAAAGGTTAAGTACCACAAAACTATTTACAGGTATAGCAACACAAAACTATTTACAGGTAAAGTACCTCGAAACTACCTAAAGGTAAAGTACCACAAAACTATTTACAGGTAAAGTACTACAAAACTATTTACAGGTAAAGTACCACAAAACTACCTAAAGGTAAGGTACCACAAAACTACATGTACCTAAAGGTAAGGTACCATAAAACTACGTAAAAGTAAAGTACCACAAAACTATTTACAGGTAAAATACCACAAATTTAGATAAAGGTAAAGTAAGCCAAGATAAAACAGCTTAAATTCTCTATGAACTGCATGGTGGACCTGTAATCTGAACCTCTGGAGTGCATGCTGAATGTGAGCTCATTGCCCTCATGTAGATCTTCCCTACCCTGGTTTCAGTCCTACTACAATTTTATGGTAAACCCAAGGCTCCTTTGAATCTCTGATCACTAAAGCCTTAGACTTGACTCAGGTGATCTCTCTGATACTTATAGTTCAACAGAACCTATCTCATGACGAAAGACATTGTGAAATGTTAATTTCATAAACATTTTTATACTTTTGGGTAGACCAATAAAATTGATAATAAAATTCTTTAAAAAATGCTGTTGAGTATATGCTAGATAAGCGATGTTTGTTATTAACATCTAAAATGATCCTTTAACATGCTATATCTTAATAAAATTTCAATTAAAACAATACAATAAACAAATAAGCCACACACAATTATGTCAACAATTTATAAAATTAGAAACAACATCAAATTCTAAACGTTTCATTTTCCTGCAAGTGTTTAAATTGACTTACCAACGGAAAATACAAAAAAAAAAGAGAAAAATACAATGTGAAAAAACTTTTTTTTTTGCATAAAAACAAAAGTGATTTACGACAAAAATGCACCAAAAAGTGATAGAAAATTATGAAATATTCAGATAAATGAGAACTGCTGTAATTGAACATAAATATTTGGATTGGCATCCCCACGAAAACGAAGAGTCAGTCATTTACTCTGCCGTAGCATCAGAAAGAAACCATGCATCATTAATGTGAATAAATTCTGCAGCTTAGCAGTTCATTACAGAACGATAGAGTGGAAAGATAGCAGACAAGGCAACCAGATGTACCTTAATTTGTCTGTAGTGTTGATAAGACGTAAAGAATTACCATGTAATTACTGCAAAGTATCAATACAGACCGATTAATTCCGTAATTATACAATGGCTGCCATAATGGCCGAGGTAAGAGATAAATGCAGCAATACATACTCCTCTTTGATGCTGGACGGCCATTGTGATGGCTGGACGGTAGTTATATATAATATTGTGCTGAGATATTGAGGTTTTGATCCAAAATTTGTCTGATCAGTTCGCGAGTAATCGAATATTAGACTCCGTAGTAGCTTTTAAATCAGACACCTACAAAACAGCATGATTGATATGTACAGGGCCCTGAACCATAAAACATGAGAATTTACTCAAATTTGAGAACATGTCTCAACTTAGGCCTCCTCAGCCAATCAGATTTCAGGATTAGACAAAATTGAGTAAAAGTTTTAGACTTAAGTAATTCTGAAATTTTATACAGCCAGCCCGAGGTCTTTATGATGAGAGTGTAAACCGAGTTTCTGTGTCATGGAAGGCGTGGCATGTAGAAAAAACCCTCATTGCATTGGCATTACTTCGTAACATAGGCCAAAATTTGTAGCACTTCACCTAAAACTGGTGACATCTCCATATATGAAAAATTCCTGACAGGACGATAGCAACAAAAAACCCAAAATAACTTCTGTTTGGGGGCATAAAAATCAGAACATAACATGAGCGAGGAGGAAAAAAAGTAATAACTACAATATCATTATATATTGAAATACAAATTCAAACACATGCAGGTCTTGTGCACTGCTATATTGACATTTTATGCAAATAATTCGATGCAATTTATCTTCAGGTTGACTGAACTGGAAATATATAAATATAAATTACAACGGAAATTTATTGCCAGATCCAAGGTTATTCAATGTTACAACAGCTGGTATCCAATGTATACAAATCGATTTCATTTCTCAGATAATGGTATTATTTAAATGACCAAAGCTGAAGACCATGAAATGTACAAAGCAGGAAATTCATTTTATTCTTGTTTATCTTCAGTAGGTTTTAATGTGAATAAGTTTCACATAAATAAAGTATCATTTTATCATCACTTTGATTGTGATAGAGAGGCCCTCCCTGGCCAACTGGTAAGAGCATCGTACTTCAAACCATGGAGTCTCTCACTTCTAGTCAGTACATGTTCAAATCCTGCCGGAATCTAAGCTGATTTTGTGAGAAAGTTTGCCAGTTTTTAATGTTTGAGGCGAAAATGTGGTAACAATGTACATAAAAACCTGCTTAAGTGACCATCTGTGTATAAAGACCACCTGGTCACAAACACTGTTTTTTTTTTTTTTTTTTGCTATCCCCAATAGTACAATATGTGTATAAATCAACCTCTATATAAAGACCCCCTCCCTGTCCATAAGGAGGTCAATATATATACAAGTTTTACTGTAGAGATAAATACTTTATAACAGCACATTTTTTATCCTGTTTAATTTTCACCCCTTAGATGAGAGAGCAGATTTAAATTGAAAGCAGAGCTGACCTGGCTCAGTCGAAAGCGCGCTCAACTCTTGATTGTAAGGTCTTGAGTTCAAGACCATATTTGGTACATGTAGGATGCTTTATAGCATTAAGATTTAGGATGAGTTGAATTATAGCCAACAATTGGCAATATTTTCCAGGGTTCTAAGACTTAAAAATCAAAGGGCTTTTTACCTTTGGCAGGAAGAGACTGGGGTTGTGTGTGGGGGGATGGGGAGGTTGGGGGGGGGTTACCGGTATTATTCATGAATAGCAATCTGTTCAACGTGGCCACACTGGCACAAGCTCCGAGTTGGGTTCCTTCCCATGATTCAACAGTATTATCATTAAAGACACTGCCAAAAAAACTAGATATATATGAATCTCTAGACTTGCAAGGGTCTACTTTAAATGCAGGACACCCTGACACCCTCAGTATTAAATGCAGTACTTAATTTATATATGTCAAAACTAGTTTTTCTATGTAAATTAAGTACATTTAAAATAATTTACCTTATATAGTATTTGAACCATCTTTATCTTTGCTGGAATATTATTGCTTGACAATTTTTATATAACTTTTTGAGGTATGAATTAAAATCAAAACTAAGTCAAATTTTACTAAACTTTTATACAAAAGTTCCATGCATTAGCTCATGTCAAAATTACATTGTAATATTGACCCCGTTTGTTTTTTTCCAAATCATTGCCAAGGTTTCTGCATGATTGTTCATGTAAAGCATAATTTGGATGTCTTTCCAGTAAATGTCTTTTTGTATCTTATCCAATGTCATATATGCAGACTGAACTTTAATTACAGTCATTCTGTCCCAGTTGTCATTGGCAACGTCTCAAGCATAAAACACAAACAACACTTTGATGGAAACTGACATTGTCAGCGGTAAACACAAACCATGAATAAAATATTTATCGAAGATTAAAATTGACAAATAAATGGGTCAACTTTGATGTAAAGTTACTGTGATGCTGTTGTCACATTTAATCTCCTTCATTTGGGAGCATGAAAAAGTGGCTATAATCTATAAATGTACAAAAGTTTCAAAGCAAAAATATGAAAAAAAATGGTTTTTTTTATCTAGCGTAAGTCAATTAAAATATTGACACCTTTTTTTATTTTAACCTACATTTATCACTTATTTATGCCTGGAAATTTTTGTCCCCGTTTTATTTTTTGCCCTTTTACGACAGAAAACAATTATTCACCCCATCTTACATTCACTCTAAATAACTTGTCTCATGAACGGCACGTATGTCTGTGCTTCAACTATTTGGCTTCAAAATTTTGCTTTCATTTTATTGTTTGTTTGTTTATTGTTGTTTAATGTCCAGCTCAAGAATCTTTCACTGATATGGAGACGTCACCAAATGCCGGTGAAGGGCTTCAAATGTTGGCCTATGCTCGGCACTTACGGCCATTGAGCAGTGAGGGTTCTTTAACATGACGACACCTACTGTGACACGGGACTTTGGTTTTTCACTGTCTCATCCGAAAGACAGGAAACCAACCTGTCGCCGGCGGGACTCAAACTCACGCTCCAGAGTCGAGTGCCCTACCAACTGAGCCAGGCCAGCTCACCAAATATGGTTAGAATCTGAGGAATAAAACTTAGTTATTTGACAGAAAACGTGATGTTGCTAACACAAACTGATAAACACAAAGATGGACAGACTGACAGTTGGTAAACCAGACAACTGGACAGACAACTGGACAATTAGACAACTGGACAAGCAAATAACCGGACAAGTAGAGAACTGGAAAAGCTGTCAACTGACCTGGCCAAACAGACAACTGGACAGACAAGCAAATTGACAAACAGCCAGGTGGACAAATTATCAAAACACCCCACATCTGTTTACAGTCGAACATGGATATTAAAGGATATGATTTTTTCTTTCACATAAATAAGGTTTTCAAAATAACCCGGTTATGATGGTAATAAAGAAATTTGTCTGGGAATCAAAAGCATTTCATATAAAGAGGGCATTCACTGTTAAAGAGTTGAACGATTCAATATAAGTGGTGTTGTAATATATATATATATATATATATATATATATATATATATATATATATATATATATATATATATATATATATATATATATATTTCTCATTGCTTATTGTAACCAATTTATTCAATATACTGGTTAAAAATAAATATGCTACTGTGAATTAGGAAAGAGTCTAACAATAAATTTCACTGGGAATAAAGTCCATTATATGATGTGCAAAAAATCAATGACATAAAATGTCAAACAATCAATCAGGCAGACAGAAACGTTGCAGACAAAATAAAACAAACTCAAAATTTCACGTAAAAATTGATAAATATAAAATTAAGGTAAATAACTTCATCTGTTCTAAACATTTTCATCATTTTTTTATATTTTCAAAATCAATAATTTGGTTTTTAAATCAACGAATTGAGAACGGGTTATGTTTACCCTGAGATTGTCGATTTCTTGTTTGTTCGAGAATGAAGACTGAAGAAGAGGAATCTCATTGTTGTATTTTTCAAATCTATTTCCTTGTAGATTTCTAATTAGTTCTTTACATTGGCTCAGATTAATGTAACTTTGACAATTACGATACAGAATAGGAATAATTGCGAGGGCAAGATGTGCTCATGGTTTAATATTTTTGCTGT
Source organism: Atrina japonica (assembly GCA_030159075.1). Classification (NCBI taxonomy): domain Eukaryota; kingdom Metazoa; phylum Mollusca; class Bivalvia; order Pterioida; family Pinnidae; genus Atrina; species Atrina japonica. The sequence goes on along the minus strand of BROG01000142.1, from coordinate 1,079,924 downwards.
TATTGGGGTACATGCTGAGAAAAATAGGATTGGAGAAATTGAAAACTAATTGTCTGAGACTTTTTATATATTTTTTTTCTCTACAATAAAATTGATTCCTAATAATATCTAGATATGATACATACTGATGTTTGCTAGTCAACATCACACCAAGTCAACTCTGTACTGGGATACCTTGGTACTTTTGTTGAACAGCTTGGCACTGGAACACCTTAGTACTTTTGTTGAACAACTTGGCACTGGAACACCTTGGTACTATTGTTGAACAACTTGGTACATGAACATCTTGGTACTTTTGTTGAACAACTTGGTACTGCAACACCTTGGTACTTTTGTTGGACAACTTGGTACTGAAACACCTTGGTACTTTTGTTGAACAACTTGGTACTGGAACACCTTGATACTTTTGTTGTGGGTAGGTAGGTAGGCAAATTATTATATTTTTTTTTCAAGAAAAGAAAATCAAACAAAGCAAGAATGGTATGCATTAATGATGGCCTCATTCTCTGTATACATTTTAAATACAATGTAAATTCTGGCATACACAGTTAATGTGAGGAAAGATTGATATGTGTATCCAGGTATATATCATTAGCTCACCTGGTCTAGGAAGGAGCTTCAAGTTTGTGATTGATTCTTGTAAACAATATTTTAAAGATACCAGTAAATAAGGATTGCTTGATGGGACTTGAACCCAAAAATATCTGGATACAAAAAATGTGAACAAAATAATTAGGGCAGCAGTATTTTGGGTAGGTAGCCAGGCAACATCAAACAATTAAAATTTGATTTTAGGCCTTAACTTGGTATTTTTGTTAGACAACTTGATAGTTTTGTTGGACAAATCAGTACATTTGGTTGACTTTTTAGTACTTTTACTCGATACTTTTGTTGAACAATTCTGTATTTCTGTAAGACTACTCGTTACTTGTATTTAGTTAACTTGGTACTTTTGTTGGACACCTTGGTACTTTTGTTGGACACCTTGGTACTTCTTTGTTGGACAACTCAGTACTTTTGTTGGACAACTTGGTACTTCTTTGTTGGACAACTCAGTACTTTTGCTTGATGACTTGATACTTTTGTTGGACAACTTGATACTTTTGTTGGACAACTTGGTACTTTTGTTGGACAACTTGGTACTTTTGATGGACAACTCAGTACTTGCTGGATAACTTGATACTTTTGTTGAACAACTTGGTACTTTTGTTAGACAATTTGGTACTTTTGTTGGACAACTTGGTACTTTTGTTGGACAACTTGATACTTTTGTTGGACAACTTGATACTTTTATTGGACAACTTGGTACTTTTATTGGACAACTTGGTACTTTTGTTGGACAACTCCATTCATTAAAATGTTTTAAGCAGACAGAGTAGCTCAGTAGGTGGGGCACAAGATGAAGGTCCCTGGTTCGATCTCCGATCATGTCAGATTTTCAGAGATCAGTTCTCATCCCTTGTTGACACAGCCATGTGCCAAGATGGAGGTTAAATGGTTCTAAGAAGTGCAGTTTGATACCTTCTTCAGATTGTAAAGTGTCATGATACAAGAAAAACCAAGTCATTGATTTAAAGAAGATTCCATTGTTTTTCGGGGGTTGATGTGTTAAGTTAACAGATGTCTCTGTAGTCAATAAAGTTAACATAAAAAGCAAGTAAACCGACGAGCCTGTATAAAAGTACAGACCAAGACAATAAAACGTGTTGTTGTCAACTTCGTAAAATGATTAAGCGACATTAGTACAATAAAGGTTAAAGCGTAACAAAGTTACAGATGAAATAAGGACCATTGATTTTTTTCGAGGTGTCTAACTGCTCTGACGATGACTCGACGGCAGTTACGAGATTTATTTCATCAACTACAAGAGGACAAATGAGTAATTACGATGACGGTGAATGAGTGGGGAATACTGGTCGACAATACCTACAAATTATCAGTAACATTTCTGTTGATTATTGGCAGTTTTTTATTGGACGATATGTACTGTAGGTATCAAATATCACAGGATGTACATTGATCCTGATATTTACATGTGGCTTGTTAAATGATGATACGTTACATGTCAAACAGAAGCTTGTATCGTTTACATCACATGTCAAACAAAAGCTTGTATCATCTGTGTTACAAACAGAAGCTTGTATCATTTACATTACATGTCAAACAGAAGCTTGTATCATTTATGTTACATGTCAAACAGAAGCTTGTATAGTTTATGTCACATGTCAAACAGAAGCTTGTATCATCTGTGTTAAATGTCAAACAGAAGCTTGTTTCATTTACATTACATGTCAAACAGAAGATTGTATCATCTGTGTTACAAACAGAAGCTTGTATCATTTACATTACTTGTCAAACAGAAGCTTGTATCATTTACATTACATGTCAAACAGAAGCTTGTATCATTTACATTACATGTCAAACAGAAGCTTGTATCATTTACATTACATATCAAACAGAAGCTTGTATCATTTACATCACATGTCAAACAGAAGCTTGTATCATTTACATTACATATCAAACAGAAGCTTGTATCGTTTACATCACATGTCAAACAGAAGCTTGCATCATTTACATCACATGTCAAACAGAAGTTTGTATCATTTACATTACATATCAAACAGAAGCTTGTATCATTTACATCACATGTCAAACAGAAGCTTGTATCATTTACATTACATGTCAAACAGAAGCTTGTATCATTTACAATACATATCAAACAGAAGCTTGTATCGTTTACTGACAAATTAAGTAGAACTACAGTCAAACATGTTTTAAGAGACCTTTCAATGGAAGATGCAAAAAAGGTTACATCTGACAGGTGGTCTCTTAACTCAGGTGATTATTTTTACAACACTTATAGGCATGTTTCTTCATTCAATACATTTAGCATGTAATTTGAACGGATCACTTAATTCAAATGTTTCATTTGTTCAAAAGACATCACATGTATACATATACAGTGGTGAAACCTATCTCATGAGATACTTACTAAGAGACCACCTGTACTTTTAAGACCAGAAAAAGGAAACCACATGGTTAAATAATCCTTTAGATAAAACCTCATTTTTGAAACACCACTTGTCTTGTAAGACCACATTTCAGTGACAGATGGGGTGGTCTTAAACACAAAGTTTCACTGTATTTTCAGGTTTTAGGAGCAATAATTTAGTCTAGTACAATCCTGACATCTACACACTCAAGTTTTATACAGTGGAACCTATCTTGAGAGATCATCCCACACTATCTACCACTGAAATGTGGTCTCTCAAGACAGGTGGTATCTCAAAAGTGGTTTTATTCAAAGGATTATTTAATGTAGCGGTTTTCAAAATTTTGATCTTAAAAGACAAGTGGTCTTTTATGAGAGTGGTCTCTAAAGACTGGTTCCTCTGTACTTTTCTGTCATGAATTGAGGAGACTTGTTTATTTATCAATCTATTTCATATACAAAAAACAAAACAAACAATACAAAAAACAGAACATCTGGATCCACTTTACCATGAAACTTGAATATAACAACCTCCTTAGGGACACAAGAAAGCCAGTCTTTACAGGGAGGTAGTCTTTATATAGAGGTTGATTTGTACACAAATGGTACTACATGTATTGGGGATAGTTAAACATGTTCTTTGTGACCTGGTTCTCTTTATACACAGGTGGTTTTTATACACAGGTGGTCACTAAAGCAGGTTTTACTGCAATTTTATCTAACACTTTCAAGTCCATAAAATGCCATCCTTTGATCAAAGTATGTCATATCATAGTTACAAGTTCATATTCTAAACACCATTTTTTGTGATTTTTAAACCGATACTACGATAACAATTTTTATGCAGTGTTACAATGATGTATATACAAATGGGAATATATGTCAAAATACCAACGGATTGATGGCAAGATAGTTACAATATATAACGCATGAAATTGTTTTAATGAATTTGATATTTTGGATACTATAGCAACAGATCGAGAACAAGAAAACTGCTTACGGTAAGTTAAATTTAACACACTTCTATTCAAAACACCACCAAACATTCCATGTCACTAATACCTCTGGAAAGGTCGGGAATCAGAAACCTCCATACTGGAGACCACAACATCCTAGGTTGCTAACATGTTTACCTCAAAGACATGAAGCAATCTGTTGACACTTAATCAAATGTAATCAATGAAAGAACTGGTGAGCTGGACGGCGCCCATATGCTTTACATGTCAAAGAAATGGTAAATAGTACATGTACAAAACACTTCCATATTAGATCACACAATATCATTTAGTAAGCCTCTATATCTGGACCAAGTGACTCCAGTCTAACACACTACTTCACCTTACCACAGTAACTGACCACAGTAACATTAAGTGAGTCTCTATATCTGGACCAAGTGACTCCATTTAACACACTACTTCTACCACAGTAACTGACCACAGTAACATTAAGTGAGTCATATCTGGACCAATGACTCCAGTCTAACACACTACTTCACCTGACCACAGTAACTGACTACAGTAACATTAAGTGAGTCAAATATCTGGAAGCAAGTGACTGTCTAACACACTAATTCACCTGACCACAGTAACTGACCACAGTAACATTAAGTGATGTCTCTATATCTGGACATGTGACTCCAGTCTAAAATACACTACTTCACCTGACCACAATAACTGACCACAGTAACATTAAGTGAGCCTCTATATCTGGACCAAGTGACTCCAGTCTAACACACTACTTCACCTGACCACAGTAACTGACCACAGTAACATTAAGTGAGCCTCTATATCTGGACCAAGTGACTCCAGTCTAACACACTACTTCACCTGACCACAGTAACTGACCACAGTAACATTAAGTGAACCTCTATATCTGGACCAAGTGACTCCAGTCTAACACACTACTTCACCTTACCACAGTAACTGACCACAGTAACATTAAGTGAGTCTCTATATCTGGACCAAGTGACTCCAGTCTAACACACTACTTCACCTGACCACAGTAACTGACCACAGTAACATTAAGTGAGCCTCAATATCTGGACCAAGTGACTCCAGTCTAACACACTACTTCACCTGACCACAGTAACTGACCACAGTAACATTAAGTGAGCCTCTATATCTGGACCAAGTGACTCCAGTCTAACACACTTACTTACTTTTTAACATGATGAGTTTGTGAAACAGAAATGCCCTAGGTCCCAACAAAATTCTTGCAATGTCATGCATTTTGACCCCACCCCATCCCCAGGGGCATGTGATGTCAGTGAAGTGTGAGCAACCCTTAGATGAACTAACATCCTAAGTTTGGTTACTGTATCACAATCCAAATTTGAAATATTGCACTTGTAAGCGGGACAGAATTACGGACAGACAAACAGACAGACGATTCTAAACTCTAGATACCACCCCAGCGGATCTTTCAGGCTGGAGGCATAAAAAAGAATTCCATGAGTGTTATGTAGCAGAGGCAGTGACAAAAATGACCGCGTAAGTGTTGCTTTTAAACCAAGTCAAATGACGCCATTGTGTGACATTATTTAAAACGGATTCAAAGAGAGTGAAATTTATGATATTGGCAAATAATAATCGGTGGTTGCACGGCAGGGACACTCAAGTTATTGTAAAAATATAGTTACGATTTAGTGTTCTGACTGCAGTGATATGCTATAATCTATGTTATGTAAATAAATGACAATGTAAAGCCTGATACAAATAAATTTCTTAAATGTTTAATTTTTGTTTGGAATCATAAAATCGCTAAAATTAGTTCTCGCTAAAAATTTTTAAGGACAAAACGCTACATTTGCATCGCGCTAAAAATTCCACTAATACAATGTATATACATGGCTTGTGATAGGTTGTATAAAGGATTTGTCAATTTCTTTGACAGTTTTGTACGTAATTTACTAGATTGGCTAGACATTTCTGTCTCATATTTCTTTGCTTTTGTCTCTGATAAAGGCTTTTGTTATTGTTTTGTCCTGTTCCATATAATATTTATTTAAAATGTATAAATATACATCCTGTCTTTGATACAAAAAATAGAAACAAACAATGAAATAATATTTTTACTGACGTCCTGCCAAAGTAAATCATCGCCAGGATGTTTATCACTGACAACAGTTTTGTTACAATATACAACAAAGAATTATCACATTTCATGGCAAATGTTATCTATCTTAAGTTTACGTTTATCCACCATTTTGAAAATTTTATGTCTTATATGGATTAGCACGCGGAGAGGAAAATGGAGATAAAACCTAATTGTTTATGGAAAATGGCTTTGAAATTCAGCAATGAAATTATATGTGAAATGAATATTTAAACGATATATCAGTTATAAAATGAGTCTCATTTCTGCTGCCTACATTTCGTGTGGTGTTAAGATAACAACCCAGTACTGACAGGAAATCAAGTCTGGCACCAGTCATGAGCTATCATCCTCTATTTCCTTTTATGTCAAAAATAAACTTAATTTATTTTATAACACTTAACAAACAAGTTATACAATATATATAAATGTCTCTTGATGGCTCTGATGTTGGTGTGATGGGGTACTTACAAATGGGAGAATACTGGAGTACCAAGAGAAAAACCCACGTGTCTAAACTCACATACGTCCCTGTCCAAACTGAGGTTCAAACTGGAGTTGCATTGATGGGAAGCAGCTGCACTACGTGAGAACCTTAATTTTTTTGTCAAAATTGAGAATAAGTGCAAATAATCTGATTCATTAGAACCTTTTTTATTTCCTAAAATATCCTAAAATTTTGATTAAAAGCACATTAATAAATTGTTTATAATATTTCTCTAATCTCAAAATTTCTTCTTTTTTTTTTTTGGTGATCTCACAATGCTATTAACTACAGCCTGTGTGTATATAAGAGACGGTAGCTAAAGACCAATACAAGGCTATAGATCTTAAAATGCACAAACACATTTAATTATTTACTGTAATTGGTGATTTATATCGATAATTAAGGACATGATGTGATTAAATCTGTACAGAGTTCAAATCTGATCTAACTTAAATTACACCATCTCAGATAATATAAAGATACATTGTATATTGGACTGGTCGCAAGTTCAATGTTTGGGAGTTTTCCATTTACATAATGAAGGGGTGGATGGCCTTAAATGTACATCACATTGATTAGGTATTTTGTTTTGTTTGTTTGTTGTTTTACATCCTGTCAAGAATTATTCACGATGTCACCAGGTTTAGGTGAAGAGCCACAAATTTTGATCTGTACTATGAACTGATGCTAAATGTAGTGAGGGTTCTTTTAAGTGCCACACCTGTAGGGACAAGGGACCTCGGTTTTCAGTCTCATCTGAAAGACCTGTGACTTTCACTTCCTATGCCGAGCTTTAGGCGAAGGAACAGTCGCTACCATTTTTAAAATGTCTTAGGTTTGACCCAGTCTGGGAATCGAATCCAGTACCTCCGGCTTGTGAGTTGAATGCCCTATAATTAGGTACATGCATTCATATAATCAATTTCATTCAGCTAATTGAAACATTGATAGAAAAGGTTTCTGTTTACAACCACTGACTAAAAAAAAACAAATAGCTAATTAAGAAACTGACTTGATACATAGAACTTCTCAAGGGATAATTGAACGTTTCCTGCTCATGAAGTGAAAATTGAAATTTCAACCACAGGAGTTGACTGAAAAACAAACAAACTTTGAGGCTTGTCTGGATTATTGTTATACAAGTCATTTAGGTAGTAAGAAACTTACGACATACATGTAACAAGATGCTAATATGTCAACTTGTCACTTTTTTGCTAATTTAGACACTCATCTGTGTAACGAACTTCTCAAGTATAACTAATTTGAAGGTGTCTCGTCAATTTCAAGAAACTGTAAGACTAATTTCATGACTGTGAAAATATCCCTGTGAATACTAGAGTTAGACCTTGGAGTGAGATTCATTTGAAATTTAAATCTACACATGTAGTTGAAACTACTGTTGGAAGCAAACAACTGTGTAAAACATGTACTGATAATGAGTATAGACTAATTTAGACAGGTGTAGACTGGAACATATGTTATAGACAACAGGTGTCTCATAGAGGTATCTATGTGGACAAGAAACTAAGTATACCGGTCATGTTAAAATGATTGGACAAGAAACATAGACTAATTTAGACAGGTGTCTCAAAGATGCAATGTATTGTGGTACTAGAGTATACACTAATTTAGACATCTCATAGACAAACAAATATCTAGACTAATTTAGACAGGAACTGTTGTATATATGTAGAAACTATACATAATTTAGACAGGTGTCTCATAGATATGACTCTGTGTAAACTAGAGTATGTAGACAGGTGTCTCATCTGTGTAAACATGTATCTCTGTGGACAAGAAACTAGAGTATAGACTAATTTAGACAGGTGTCTCATAGACTGTGTAAACATGTATCTCTGTGGACAAGAAACTAGAGTATAGACTAATTTAGACAGGTGTCTCATAGACTGTGTAAACATGTATCTCTGTGGACAAGAAACTAGAGTATAGACTAATTTAGACAGGTGTCTCATAGACTGTGTAAACATGTATCATAGAAACTAGAGTGTAAAACATGTCTCATAGACTGTGTAAACATGTATCTATGTGGACAAGAAACTAGAGTATAGACTAATTTAGACAGGTGTCTCATAGACTGTGTAAACATGTATCTCTGTAAACAGAAACTAGAGTATCTGTCTTATAGACTGTGTAAACATGTATCTATGTGGACAAGAAACTAGAGTATAGACTAATTTAGACACTGTGTCATTATGGACAAAAACTAGAGTATAGACTAATTAAACAGGTGTCTTATAGACTGTGTAAACATGTATCTCTGTGGACAAGAAACTAGAGTATAGACAAATTTAGACAGGTGTCTCATAGACAGGTCACTGCAAAAACAGGTATATCTGTGGGTTAAGTGCCTAATTGGAGTATAGACTGATTTGAACAGGTGTCCCATAGACAGGTCACAGTGTAAACATGTATCTCTGGGGGCAAGGAAGTAGGATATAGACTAATTTATACAAGTGTCTCATAGACAGGTCACCGTGTAAGCAGTATCGCAGTAGACAAGTAATCAGAATGCAGATGATTTTTAGACTGGTATCCTCTTAGACTGGTCACCTTATAAACCAATATCTCCATGGACATTTAAAAAAAAAAAAATGAATACAGTGACATATAAAAACCTTTAACACATCACTTATTACAAGGCATGACAATCTTATGTACATGTAACATACCTACACTCACTGTTTCAGGGGCCCGTTTTAGGGAAATGTCCCAAGTCTTAGATTTTGTCTTAGGACCTCACTCATGAATTGCAACCATTTTACAAAAAATTAGGACTTGTGACTTATGACCAATGACTAACCGGAGGCTGTGCGTTGACCTAATTTGTTTATCTATGTGTAATAATTTTTCTTTGTAAATGTAGCAGGTAAAAATACTCATAAACTATTTAGATCTTATTTGAAAATATGCAAAAATACCTTAAGACTTGACTCAGGGTAACATTGATAAAACAGTCTCAAGTTTTGTCTTAAGATTAAATAACTTAAGACTTACGACTTAGGACTTCTTGATAAAATGGGCCACAGGTCAGTATTGACTGTTTAACAAGAATCATAATGAATGGAAATTATTTATGGAAGTTAATCTGTTACATTATATTTTTCATTTAATAAAATGTTGTTTTTTCCATCACACTTGACAATTTTTCAGTTAGAAGGTGAACAGGGAGTTTTTAATGGTGGAAGAGAGTACCCTGTTACAATGTAAACAGGGAAAGACCACCTTACTTCCACAATTGCAAAACTTTTACACAAAATCAGCTTTGATTCCAGTGGGGTCTGAATAGAATTGAGAGACTTCATGGTTTAAAGCGTGATTTTCTAACCCCCTGAAGGCCCCTGCATTACTAAATGACTGTAGGGACAATTTTGTTGTTGCTTGGTTTTCATGTCCAATAAAGTTTATATAAGGAGCTTACAAAGGGAGATGATTTTGCCCTTTTCCAGTCCCAAGTGTCCTAACAGACCTTTTCCAAGCTTTTCCATTCCATTCATATTTGTTGGAATAGTTTGTACTCAGGTAATGTGACTTCAACAGAAAGTCGGGCAAGGTCAAAAGGTCACTTCTGGTTTTGTATTATTTACATTGACTGAACATTCAGGGATGTCTTGTTTCAGTTCATCTGCCAGGCCCAAAGTTAGGATAAATGTCCTTTCTTGTAAGGATGACAAGCAACATCACAATCCTGTCGATTGCTTTACAAATATGGGACCTATAACTGCATAAAATCAATATTCCAGGTCGTATCTACAATAAACTGCTTGAATGGAAGTGAAGCTGCACTACTTTTTTCTTTGAAACTGCACACTGTTAAACATGAAGAACTGTGACAGAATGGAATAACTTGTAAAATGTCTTTTGGAGATACAGTTTTTTTTTAAAAAAAAAAATAGAACCAAAAAAAACAAAAAACAATGTACGATATTTTTCTAAAAATTAAAATAGTTTATGATCGATAAAAGAGAAATCTATAAAATTTCGTGAAAGTTCAACTTCAATTCATAAAATTGGTACACTTCTCTCTGAAACATTAATCTCCTTTAGAAATAGAGTTAAACATTTTGACTTTTACAGTCTTCGATTGATGCGTTCTAAGGATAGACATTTTTTGCAATAAAATCTTTTTAAATCAATAAAAATATAATTAGAAAAAACTTACTTGTTAAATTCAAAGATTGTCCGTGGTAATCATCGTACTGAGGTGACAAATGTACACCGATTATCAGCGCTGACTGAAAAATCACTTTCACTATCATGATGTCAGTTTTGTTTCCATGGTAACAAAGTAAACTTCTAATGACCACATATTTCACTGACTGCCTCTCTCCATTACTGTGACTACTTGTCCTTGGAGAAACCTGAGGGAATATAAATTATCGTCAATTCTTCATCTCAGAATAAATTCTCCATGTAGAGAAGACATAAATAATGTTCCAAAAACGCTAACAAAGTCTCGAAAAAAAAAAAAGAATAGATATAAAGAATAGAATAAAGAAAATAGAATTACAAGAAACCAAAAATAACTGAACAGAAGAAAAGGAAGTTGATTATTTTTTTTTTTCGGCAAAAGGCATACAAGCTGTCAAAATGGATTTTTTTCTTTGTATTAAACGTTTCTGATGTTATATACAAACAATTTTTTTTTTTTAAAAACCCCAGTTAAAAAAAAAACTTGTTATAATGTCATATTTGTGATAAGAAACTAAATGTGAATTATGGACAAGTAAACATTGGTATTCTTATATGGATGGCAGTACTGATGGATAACTGAAAATATTTTGAGAAACCCAGATTTCACACTTTTCCAATCGCAGTTGATTAACTCAGCCTTATTACATTTGTATATGTATATGAATATCACACTGGACCTGACCTTATATTCACTACATACATAGGAATAGAAGATTTTTTTATGCCTGTGTATAGCTCTTATTTGTTATTGTACACCATGTACAAATAGGGAAAGTAGAAAAAAATTAGAATATTTTTTGGATACATGTAAACACAACTAAAGTACCTTTAAATGATGAGTTGATATGGAAATCTCGCCACAAAAATACAAAAATAAAATTTAGATACAGCTTAACATATAGTTAGTACATTCTGTGATGGTGTGTCTACACAATTTGTATTAACACCATTTTGTAATAACATCACAAATTATAATAACATTTTTTAACAACATCACAAATTATAATAACATTTTTTAACAACATCACAAATTATAATAACATTTTGTAATGACATCACAAATTATAATAACATTTTCTAATAATGACAAAGTATAATAACATTTTGTAATAACAACACAATTTATAACATTTTGAAATAAGGCCACACATTGCAATACTGTAACAATTTTTTTAATTATGACACAAATTATAATGACACATTTTGTAATAACAACACAAATCATAATAACATTTCATATTAACAACACAAATTATAATAACACTTTGAATAATGACAAACTGTAATAACATTTTGTAATAAAAACATAAATATTATATCACATTTTGTAATAACAACACAGATTATAATAACATTTTGTAATAATGACACAAACTATCATAACATTTTCTAATAATACAAATTGTAATAACATTTTGTAATAGCATTACACATTATCATAACATTTTGTAATAACAATACAATTTTTAATAACACCTCTTGTAATAACAAAAAAAATGTTAATCTTTTTACTTTATTTCAATTTGACCTTTAACCTTTAAATACAGATGATTTACAATTAATTCATCATTCTTTACAGAGTTGTGAAACCAAAGTAGAAGTTCTGTGGGATGCCTCATCTAAACAAGAATAATGGGGATTTGTATTGATGTTTCAACATAATGGTACCAAAAACTTATTTTATCAGCTGGATGAAATTTATCTACTTTACAAATATCAGATCTGAGTGTGTATGTTTATTTCCAAATTGATACACATCAAACCTAAATGTAATAACTTCTATGAAGGGTAACAGAATTTTTATTTTGTAAAATTAACTGAATTTCAACATGAATACATCTTTTTATGGTGTTTTCTGTTTCATTGACAAACTGCTATAGATTCTGCAAAAAAATGTCACAGACTGCATTACAACAGTAGTAACAATTGTGTTGTTACCAGTAGTAATAATTATGTATTGCAAATTGTTATTTGTACAAATAATGTTGTTATTACACATTATGCTACTACATGTATTAAGAATTGTGTTATTACAAATTATGTTATGAGTTAAAATTGTGTTATCAAAATTTGGTTGATATTACAAATTGCAATGTCATTATAAATTATTTTGTTATTACAAATTATGTTGTAACAAATTGAATTATCATTACAAATTTCATTGTTATTACAAATGGTGCTGTAATAACACAAATGTAGTTACATGTTATTACAAATTTCATTGTTATTACAAATGGTGCTGTAATAACACAAATGTAGTTACATATATTACAAATTTCATTGTTATTACAAATGGTGCTGTAATAACAACAATGTAGTTACATGTTATTACAAATTAAATTGTTATATCAAATTATGTAGTTTTTACAAATCGTGTTGTTCTTCCAAATTGTGTTGCTATTAAAATTGTATTACAGTGTATTTCAAATTGTGTTAAATCGCATGGTGATATTATGCTAGCCACTAAGATACGACACCCCTCTTTTTTTTGACTGGCACAGAGAATCATTCTCTCTCAGCGATAAAACACTGTAAGGTAAAATAGGTGAAAAATAGTACTCTGAAGGACTTTAACCCTATAAACCCCACAGACCAAAGTGGACTATTCTAACACAACAGAAAGGAACATACCATTAATGTACTTGGGGTGAAACGATTAATGAAGAAAAAGTAATAATATGTGAACCACTGGCTGAGAAAAAGGTCCTAATGTCAGTTACAACATAACCAATGAAGTATTTCCGTCTAACATATGTAATATTTCTAATTTTGTTGATTGAACCCGCCAGAAACAAAAAAAGAGTTTATCTTATCTGTGCTCATTCTTAGGTTATATATCTTAAATCCAAATGTGTTAAAATTTCTAAAAAAAACAAAAAAACATAAAAATCAGAATTTCCCTCCAAAATTGTCCTAGGGATAATTTTCTCAGCCATTGTCTAAATTACAGTCAACTCCACAACTCAACTATAACAAAGTGGAATGGAGATAGATTTAAACCTCATTATAATCAGATTTCATTATAGTGAAACTTGTATTTAACGACCTCCTTAGGGACACTAGAAAACCGGTCTTTATAGGAAGGTGGTCTTTATATAGAGGTTGATATGTACACAAATGGTACTCTTGGGGACCGCAAAAAAAACAGTCTTTGTGGACAGGTGCTCTTTATACACAGGTGGTCGCTAATGCAGTTTTGACTGTATTCTGATTCATGTAGTATGATATAAGAAACGATGCACATGAAAGAAATGTATCCTCGCTATAACCACTATTTCATTATAATTTTATATACAGTCTCGTTGTAAGTGAAGTCGACTCCATTACAGTAAAACGTTAAAAATAGAAGAATTATTTCTAATGGAGAAAAATTTGCCATTTGAAGTAGTCACAGTCTAAATATGGTAATGGCTGCTGAGACCGATTCTGATATTTGTTGATTTTTTTCTTGGTCACACTTTTTATCACAACACTACATGATTGAAATCAAAACAAATGTCACATTCTATCAAAAAATTAATTTGTAATCAAATGTCTAAGGAGTAGAAAATAAACCACAGAGGGTATTTTATGCCAGAATGGCTTATTTGAGATGATAATTTGAAAATATACCCTACACTGTGCACAAATTACAGTTCCAAATCAATACGGTTCCAATATTACCATGGACAATGTAGGTATCAAATGTGTGTTTATATAATAAGGGCTTGAAAATTAATGGCGAGCCAGTACCAGTAACATTTTGCTACCATTCTTTGAGAGGCAATTTGTAATAAATGTCTGCATGGCGCTTGTATTCTAATAGCTTTTGAAGTCACTGATGAAATTTGTAGACCATATTATATAATCGTATCTATAAGAATAAAACCTAAGGGAAATTCTACAATGACATGCAATGAGAAAATCCTATATTGCGACCTTGATCCTTCTTGCTAGAATCTAGAAGCAAAAATTTACCACTGGTTAAAAATGTTCATTTCAATCCCTTTATATATAATATATACACATAACATATATATATATATATATATAATATGCGCATATGCGCAGTGTGTGTGCATGCATGCATACATTTGTGTTTGCATGTGTTTGAGAGAGTCCATGCATATGTGTGTGTGTGTGTGTGCATGTGTGTGTGTGTGTGTGTGTGTGTGTATGTGTGTGTGTGTTTGTCAGTTTGTGTTAGAGTATCACGCTTTAAACCATGAAGTCTCATCACTTCTTTTAGCACAAATTTGAGCCCCACTGGAACCTAAGCAGATTTTTGTGAGAAAGTTTGCCAGTTTACTTTCGGAAGGCTGGTGATCTCTTCCGGGTTAAAACTGGCATCCTTTAAAACTGAAAAATTGCTGAGTTTGGCGTAAAACACCAATAAAACTAAAACAAACAAACAAACAAACAAATAAACAAAACAAAAACCACACGACCTACAAAACATACATACTATTATAGATAATTACTTATCCCAAACCAAAGAACGGTACAAACTACACATAACTTATTTTTATGTTTTTTTAAAACAAAAAATATTGATCAATTACATGTACAACTCTCTTCCAACTGGAATAGAAAAAAAAATGTTACATGTTATGAATACAGGGTGGATAGTTACTTTTGCTAGATATCCTATTTATATCATACAGATAGCAGATGTGTTACAGGTGTCTGATATATATAGACTGCAACATAATCTCTCTCTCTCTCTCCCTCTCTCATATTTCATTCAGACTTTGTGTAACAATAAATGTCATATTAAATATAATTTAATAGGTATTTATTTAATTCCCAGTTGTCACTGCTAAGCTCAAGGTCACATTACCACTTTAAGCATTTTAGCTATCATAACTAGTCTATTTTCGGTTAGATTTGACACAGCAATCGTTGTGTAGGCCCTATATGATGCAAATTTTTGTTTCGGTAATTCGTCATACTTACCGCAAATAGAAGAAAAAAAGACATGGGAAGAGCATTATTTTATTCTGAATTCTACTTTAACAAACCGAGCAATCTTACCTTTAATGACATCAATTAAATCATATTACAATTCTCAATGTATGTAGGCTAACAGAAATATCATTTAAGTAAATAGAACCGGTCAATTTGGGTACAGTGCCAATTTGGAAAAATAACCTGAGAATAATAACATAAATTCGCGTGGGCCGAATCGACGGGTGAAACGTCCAAAGCCGAAACACCTGGAGTCCAAACTGACAAACTTAAGGACCGAAATGTCCCCCACCCCTCCCAGTAATCCACTATATCTCTCTCAATTTATTCAGACTATAACCAAAATTAACCTATATATATGCTCTCTCTCTCTCCTTACATTCTAGTTTTGTTCAATAAATAAAAATTAAAGTACTAGAACTTCAAAAATGATAGAGATAGCGTCGAGTACAAGGGCAGATTTAAAATCATCGATTACATAACGTTTTCAATATCATCA
Source organism: Atrina japonica (assembly GCA_030159075.1). Taxonomy (NCBI): domain Eukaryota; kingdom Metazoa; phylum Mollusca; class Bivalvia; order Pterioida; family Pinnidae; genus Atrina; species Atrina japonica. Next base: position 1,063,694 of record BROG01000142.1, on the reverse strand, counting down.
ACTGTAATCTCGCTATTTATTACCTTGGACTGTCGTAACATCGGCAGACTGAAACAACGGCAATATTTACAAAGATCTGCATGTAGCCATTTAACAGCAGATTAACTATAGTCATACTTACATTAAAAGTTCTGAACTATCCCAGTATTTCACCTGCTGGTTCGAGAGATCATCTCAACATCAGTTACAATGGTCGGCTTACAGCCTAACAGGCCTCTCTGATCAATCCGACTAACAATGTAGAATTTCTGTCTGTCAGATAACAATCTACCTCCTTCAATGTTTCCATACACGGATCAAACTCCAAATCAATAAGAACGAATACAAAATTTCCCTTCTTTCTCTCTTGGTACTTCTCTCTGTCTCTCAACCATTTCCTCCTACGGAGAGAAGAAAAACTAATTGAGTTCCCTTTTTCGGTGCTGATCCAAAAGTATTACGGATTAATAATCAATATAACGTTTGTGCTGTGAGTGCAATGGACAGTTTTACTTGGTTTGATATGATTGTTAGCATTCGACTCGACATTTCTCAAATTCCATCAATGTACTTTTATCAATATGATAAATCTGTTTATATCAACAACAGCTTAAGAAATAAAAAAGAAATATGCAGAATACAGATCTGGATATGTCAAATCGTTCAGTGTTTTGTCAATGAAATATGATACCGTGATAATTGGTCGTTGCAAGTTTTTTGTTGGGGGGGTATTTTTATTCTTTTGTTTTGTTTGTTTGTTTGTTTTTTTTGTTCACAACTTTTCTATTATATCAGATTAAAAAATGTTGCATTTTTGGGATATAGTTACTAAAATGAAAATGACAAGACTTGCACAAAATAACACGTACAGTAACGTCTTGTCATTATATAGTGTCGCCATCATCTCTCACGTATGATAGGCTATTGGGATTATCTGGTGGCTAAAGAAGTTAAAAATTACTGGTGTCTTTTAATAAATATGTTTTAAGTATAGTTATCACAAATATGACATTCATATTCTTGATTCAGCTGCAGACAATGTCTCTATAATGAAAGTGATGTCTCAAGAAATATGGTTTATCATGAAATTGATGTCTCTAGACACGTGGAATATCATGAAAGTGATGTCTCCGGACACGTGGCACATCATGAAAGTAATGTTTCTAGACACGTGGCACATCATGAAAGTAATGTTTCTAGACACGTGGCACATCATGAAAGTAATGTTTCTAGACACGTAGAACATCATTAAAGTGATGTCTCAAGACACGTAGAACATCATTAAAGTGATGTCTCAAGACACGTTGGTTTATCATGAAAGTGATGTCTCAAGACGGGTGGTACATCATGAAAGTGATATCTCAGGAAACGTGGTATATCATGAAAGTGATGTCTAAAGAAACGTTATATCATGAAAGTGACGTCTCTAAACACGTGGCACATCATAAAAAGTGATGTCTTTAAGAAACGTGGTAAATCATGAAAATGATCTCTCTAGACACGTGGTACATCATGAAAGTGATGTCTCAAGACACGTGGAATATCATGAAAGTGATGTCTCAAGAAATGTGGTATATCATTAAATTGATGTCTCTAGACACGTGGTACATCAAGAAAGTAATGCCTAAAGAAACGTTATACCATGAAAGTGATGTCTCCGGGCACGTGGTGTATCATGAAAGTGATATCTCTAGACACGTGGCATATCTTGAAAGTAATGTCTAAAGAAACGTGGTATTTCGTGAAAGTGATGTTTCAAGAAACATGTCACATCATGAAAGTGATTTCTATACATGTGGTACATCATGAAAGTGATGTATTGGGAAACGTGGTTTATTATGAAAGTGATGTCTAAAGAAACGTTTTATCGTGAAAGTGACGTATCTAAACACGTGGTACATAATGAAAGCGGTGTCTCTAGACACGTGATACATCAAGGAAGTGATGTCTCAAGAAACGTGGTACATGTTTTCACAAAAGTGATGTCTCATGACAGGTGGTATTTCACAAAACTGATGTCCCAAGATAGGTTGTTTTTCACGAAACTGATGTCCCAAAATAGATGCTATTTTAAGAAAATAATGCCTCTAGAAAGGTGGATTACCACAAAACGAACAAGATAGGAGGCATTTTACGAACGTGACAGGTGAAATTTCATGATAACTATGTCAAGAGACACGTGGTATTTCATTTAAATGTCTCAAGAAACGTGATATTTCATTAAAGCTATGTCTCAAGAAGGTGATAATTTATATAGGTGATGTCTCAAGACACGTGATATTTCATTAAAGCTTTGTCTCAAGAAGGTGATAATTTATATAGGTGATGTTTCAAGACATATTGAATTATTTCCACGAACATCGCGTTTTAAGACGGTCTGATCACAAAAAGAAGTAGTGTTTAGTTATGGATTCTGTCGAAGATTATGACAGACGATGGACCAAACATGAAGACGTAGAACCAGACACGTTGTCTGAATGGCAGAAAGCCATACGATGGTTGATAAAATCTCGTATTCGAAAACTTAAAGGGACTTTGAAAACACGTTATCCCTCTGTATTTAATGATCCTGAAGTAGTAACTGAACTGGATAGATTACATGACCAATATGTACTGGTACCAGCAGACAAAGCCTTATATAATATAGTTTTTATTTGTAAGACACATTACTATAATTGTTTATTAGAAGAACTTGGGTTTAATACGAATTCTGGAAATCCTACATACACACGTAGCTCACTTTCAAAGGACGAGATCCTTCAAAATCACGTGTCCGTATTACGCTCATTTGATATACCTACAACGGATACGGATTTCGAGCTACCAAATTTATATTGGATACCTAAACTTCATAAAACCCTATATAAGCAAAGATACATAGCAGGATCCAGCAAATGTTCTACCAAACCTTTATCTTTACTCCTTACCAAGATATTGACAGCCGTTAAGGAGAAACTTCAACAATACTGTACAGTTGCTTATTCCAGAAGCGGTGTAAATCAGTTGTGGATACTTAAAAATTCTAAACAGCTTTTAGAAAATTTGAAGGCACACAATTTTTCTCGAATTCACAGTATCAAAACTTATGACTTCTCTACTTTACACAACTTTTCCACATAAAAAATTAAAAGAAAGACTTTTCAGCATCATAGACAACTGTTTTTTCACTAAAGGTGGTACCCGAAAAATTAAATATCTAGTGATTGGCTATCAGGATACTTATTTCGTCAAACAACCCTCTGATTGTACACATAAATATACTGAAGTTGATATAAAAACATGCTGGAATTTCAAATAGACAATATATTTGTAATGTTCGGAGACGTGGTCTTTCAACAAACTGTCGGCATTCGGGAACATTTTTGATCCTTTATTGGACCTGTTGCTTTATTCATACGAAGCAGACTTCATTCAGAAACTGCCAAAAGAAGAAAAGGTTATTCCATTTGACATTTAGATATATCGACGACGTTTTGTCAATTAATAATGACAATTTCATACATATGTCAATGCGATATATCCCAGCGAACTAGAAATTAAAGATACAACAGAATCAAGCACACGCGCTTGATACTTAGACATTTTACTTAATATAAACACAGACGGGAAATTAACAACTAAGCTATACGAAAAACGCGACGATTTCGGCTTTCCCATCGTAAATTTTCCACATTTAAGTAGTAATATCCCTCAGTCACCCGCATATGGAGTTTATATTTCACAAATGATCCAATATGCCAGGGGGTGTACAACATATGAAGATTTCATATACAGAGGTAAACTACTCACCGACAAATTATTGACACAGGGATATCGAAAACCGCGTTTAATGTCAACGTTCCGCAAATTTTACCGTCGGTATAATAGGCTTGTTTGCGACTACTCTGTTTCACTAAGTGAAATGTTGAGTTACCTTTTCGTTGGCGGTTGTTGAGACGTCTGTACCAATTGTGACGAGGACACACTCCTCACGTGTTTCATTAGTCTTGGCTGTGGACTCGCGGCGGGTGTGACCGGTCGACAGGGGATGCTTACTCCTCCATGGTACCTGATCCCACCTCTTGGTTTTCAGAGGTCCGTGTTTGTCCATTTTTACCGGATTTGTATCTATGCCCTGGACATTCTATTGATTTATACTTTTTACATTTTAGGTATACAAAGGTAGTTTAGTTTTGTTTGTTTATTGATGATTAACGTCCACTCAAGAATCTTTCACTTGTATGGAGATGTCACCAAATGCCGGTGAAGGGCTTCAAATTTTGGCCTATGCTCAGCACTGAGCAGTGGGGGTTCTTTAACGTGCCAACACCTACTGTGACACGGGACCTCGGTTTTTACTGTCTCATCCGAAAGACAGGCCGCCGGCTGGACTCGAACTCACGACCTCACGATCAAGAGTCGAGCGGGCTACCGACTGAGCCAGCTCTACAAAGATAGTATATGTATCTTAATACATACTCTCATGAGTCTCTTTAATAAAATTATTGCCTTAAGACAGATTAGATTCTAGATTCTACAACAGTAGTATCCGAAGACAGTTAAACTTTCGTGCCAATGGTATTTCGAGACAGATGGTCTTATAATGGAATCTAAATAAAAATTGATTTCATGAACAAAGATCCATTGACGACCATTAACTCATATTGTTTTCATCAATAAGGAAGCAATACAGCGTAAGAAAGTGAAATGTCAAAAATTGTATGTTTTCCTCTATCAAGTATTTTGCAGTTTATATCTATTCACCAAGATAGATATAATTATACATGTAAAATGTTTTCATGATTTTATTATATGTATTATAGATCTGCCACGGTTTTACACCAAAAGTGGAAATTATCATCATGTTTTCACTGCTTTACATATACGAAAATGAAAACACGATATAGTATGTACATACTTAGCGGTGACATTTAAATCCCTTTGATTAGATATCAAAAGTCACACAGGATAACATCGAACTCACAAATATCAGAGGCCGTCCGCAGTAGTCTAGTTTAGGGCGTCCGACTCGCAAGCGGTGCTTTCTTGTTCGAGGCGCATTATAAATTTCCATCGTTCAAATAAACAATTAGGGGATCAAATAATGATTTTTCGTAAAAATGAGCAAATATTTTGAGTACGTTACTCAAAATTTGTCTACTATGTAGCATACTCAAACAATTTTTAAATATTTCAAGTTTTCAAGTCAGGCAAAAATGTAACTTAAAACTGGGTCAGAGTTTCGGCCAAGGTGACGTCGGGCCCAGAGCACTGACATCAGTCACCTATAATTAAGGCAATTCCATTTTTTTTTATCTGTTTAGCCTCCGCGGACGTTATGGTTTTGAAATCATTAAACAGAGAAAGGAAAAAAAACAAACAACTAGGGGAAAATATGTAACATAGCCCTTTAATTAACAGTTAAACTTGACCCACATGTTTTTTCTTCAACGTGAAAACTCCCTTTTCATAGGTTATTTATAAGCATGTGTCGAAGATATGTTTTTATAAGTTTAATTTTGTTTGTTTTTCTTTTGTTAACAGCATGATCAGAAAAGTAATTATTAAATAAACTGCATTTGTTCTCCTGAAAATGCCTTACTTTTTTTCTGCTTTGTCCTGACTAAAAGATAAGCCTAGGTTTTAATTTTATGGTGGACGCTAAACATAAAAAATTGGAATGGCCTAACAGCGCTACTGTATTAACTCATCAACCCTGAAAAAACAATGGACTCCTCTATAATTCAATGACTTAGGTCAGCCCAAATGTGTCTTCAGGGGTGAATGAGTTAACAAACAAAGGTTGGGATGACAAGATCACAGCAGATGTCCGTCTCTTGTTCTGGTCTTGATTTAATGAGTGACCCACATAATAACGCTACCGGTATTGTAATACCTTGGGTATTCAATTTCAATACAGAATTTTATTGTTAAATCTAATATGATCAGCACTATTTCAGATACATCCAACGTGTTTTGAAATACTGATGTGTCTATTATCTCTCATCTGAATTCATCTGCATCAAATTAAAACGACAGAAAGGGTATCAACTTTCAATTGATAAACGCACCCTCGACATAACGAAAGTTCATTAATTCAGAGTGTATTTAACTCCGAAACCGGAACCGGACCGATATATCGTCTACAGTAAGCTGAAATACAATAAATGAGGAAACATCCTGGACATGAAACAGTTGACCTGTCTGCCAGATAGTAACAAATTTGAGAGGTACCTAACGAAGTCTGTTCTGCGTATGAATCACCGATTTTCCAATGGGAATTCCTCAAACAACACTAATACAGGATATAATAGAATGTTCGCGGAGACGGTCTGTCTTGATAACGCAATAAAACTCTCCGCATTAAGATCTTATCAGAAAATTCCGAATTTGACAGAATATTGGAGTATCTTAGAGTATTTATACTATAACTATATGCACGGAATCATGATGACGGCGATACAAAGTCTTTCTAGCTAAGTAACCAGACCGGGCTTTTTCAAAATATTGACAACTTTTTCTTAGAACCAAACCCACTTTTTTTATCCAATTAGCATCGGCTAAATTTACTATCAAGTGGCTCACGTAATTTGGTTAAGAATTTCAGAATCACGTGACATTTTGACTGACAGCTAGCTATAACACAAAACATTAAGGGAAGAACCACATTTATTCAAGAAAATGCAGTACTTTGATTCAGAAATCTGTCTGCCATATTTGATAACTTTGACACAGTCAGAATAGCTGTCAGTATGTTTTCCAACTATTTTGTGGATCCATAGCAATTGTTGGGTGGATTCAGCTTTAGTTACCACCTTCTTTGGATGTAGTTCAAACGCGGGCTCAGATATAGCGACAGTAGAATTTCCCTTGGTGCGGGTGGTGCCAGTGTATTACTTCTCGCACATGGGATAGACAGATCTCATTTTTTATCAGTACCGCAAAATTCTATCTGGAACTGTAGATCCAGAACACTTTGTATCCCTACACACGTCGTCTGGATTATTTGTAATAATGGAGGATCAAGGAGATTTACATGTTGATAGTTTACATTGTTAAATTTCATTATCAGTTACACATAAATCAAATTTGTTTGAAAGGAAATAAATGTTTGTATATGATGCGGATTTATATTTATTTGCGGACGGTGGATGGAAATTGGGTGACGCGTTTACTTAACTGATTTTTAAAAAAAAGTGATTTAGACATGTATGGAAACAAACTGGATTTTAAGCTTTCCGTGTGCGAGAAAAATAATCAAGCACCACATTTGAGTTCCAGATAGAATGATATCAGTCTCAGGTGGGGTGAATCAATATCCCAACCTCGGCAAACGCCTCAGTTGGGACTAACTGATCCATCCCACCCTCGACTGATATTTTTCTATCTAGAACTCAAGTGGAGCTAGATTCTATTATTTACAAAAGCCGATTAGTATAAAAGAAAAAATAAAATGATCTCGTAATTACGAGATAATTATGTCGTTATTACGAGAAAAGATCTCGTAATCACGTGATAATTATGTCGTTATTACGAGAAAATATATCGTAATTACGAGATAGTTTTCTCGTAATAACGAGATAGTTAGGAATAGGAAAGTAAAGAGACGCGGACCAAAAATGTTAATATTTTCGGTCCTGCCGGACGCATATTGGTTATCATACGATAGCGGTCATAATTCTACGCAAGCGTTATGCTGCCGTGTGAAAAAATATACAATACCGAAATTTCGAGTTAATATCTCTAAATTACGTTAAAATATTGAATTTTCGAGTTATCTACTTTGATTTTGAGAGTGGTATTAATGGATGCATTCAGTTCCGGTCAGTACAACAATTGGTCAGACACCTACGTGAAGCCATTGGAATTAATCTTAATCTTGAACATCAGTGACTGACTAATTTTACCTCAGTATCTGGACATATATTCCAATATCTCAAGAAAAAATCAAGAAAATTTATTATGTGTAATTTATGTTTACTTGAGTTTAAGAGAAAATATCGACATAACCCTTATGTCAACCATCGTTGCCAATGACAAGACAAATTTGGTCAGTATTAGAATAATCAAATTTCATGTTTTTGTTTCCATTATCAAATTGATGAAAATATTACATATGATGCAGCGCACAAATACACACACTGAAAATTTCGAAACATTTTCCCGAAATATATTACGAGATTATTAACTGTAATTTCCTATCCCTAACTATCTCGTAATTACGAGATCTTTTCTTGTTATTACGACTTAATTATCTCGTAATAACGACATATTTTTCTCGTAATTACGAGCTCTTTTCTCGTTATAACGACATAATTATCTCGTAATTACGAGATCTTTACTCGTTATTACGGCATAATTATCTCGTAATTTCGAGATCTTATCTCGTAATAACGACATAATTTTCCCGTAATGACGAGATCTTTTCTCGTAATAACAAGATAACTATCTCGTAATTACGAGATAATTTTATTTTTTTCTTTGATACTAATCGGCTTTCGTAATTATTACATCCTGTAAGATTTTAAACTTCTCTTTGGTACATGTGCACCGTATTGTTTCTGTCATTACTTCGACTAACAGCAGGGGGTCAGAGGGGGCATCAAGTTAGCTCCCCACTTTTTGAAATAAAGATAGAATCGGGGTTGAAACTTTAAGGCTTTCACAGGAATGCCTAGATGAATTCCGACCGTCAGCGTGTGTGATATTTTAAGTTGTCATCCGTTTAGCCCCCCCCCACTTTCAATTTGCTTCCGACAGTGTTGTATATATACTTCCAAAATTAAAAATCAGGAATCATAATGCGACATGTGATGTCGTGACAACCACTAAAGGTCAGTAATGGGTCCCAAAGCCACTCTTGTTCCGTTGATTGAACAATGAGATGCGTGTTGCCATGGTTGCTTAGACACAAGCTGGAAGGCCAGTTGACACTGAACTTTTACCATGTTGCCACTTTTTGATTGACCAGTTGTTTTACCAACAAAAAAAAATGGTGGTGAAATCTCTGGTAAATAACAAAGTAGTAACATAATACTAGCCTAAATGATAATTCTGCAACCACCGTGGTATAGGCCAAGGGGCAAAGGTTACATCTTTCACTCACGGATAGGTCGAGAGACGTTGGGCACTTTTTAGGACATCTTACGTTAATTTGCTTTGTTTTGGTGATCTTTCTGCAATAAAAAAATTTTAAAACCACATAAACAACGGTTCAAACATGGCATATCATAATATTTGAAGAAACAACGAAGTAGGCCTATGCCTCTAGGGGGCCACTTCAGAAATACATCTGTATACTCGATCTATGCTGTATATATATCGTATTTGCTCTTAAATGTCCTCGCCACATGATCTCGAAGGACTTAATCAATATTCATATCTGCCTTGAGCCTTGCTTCTTGGGGAAATACTGTGAGAAGATCATTTGCTTTTGGTAGAATAGAAATAACACTATTGGGAAATGGAATAAGTGTTTCATCAAATGTTGGCTCATTTGTCTGATTTTTTTACAATATAAAACGCTGTTTACATTCGTCAGTACACCAGTATAATGTTTACTCTCAGAAGAAAAAAAGAAAGTGAGTTTACGTACAAGTAAATAGTAATTAACGATTACAAAGCTAACCGCCTTTTACACGCACTTTAAAATCGCTGTTTTTTTATTTTTGTATTTACCATCCACCTAGAAAATGAAAATAAAAATATAATGAAAACATGACAGAAAACTTTTTAACATATTGATCAGCTTTAAACAACATTTTTACTTCAGTTGGATTAACAATTATGATGTAAGCAAGCCAAAAATGTCATTTTATTCGTAGAAGCTGGCAATGAACTTACGGTTCTAAGACATGTGTCTACTTACCGGACACGATATACACACGCTCGTGCACACAATCTTTATTCACATTTGGTGGTGTTGACAGGGAAGTGATGTTCACAGAGTTGAACGACCATTGTCATGTATATTGCAGCGATTTACATAGTACTCAGGTTCAAATAACTTTTCATAATTTTAAGGTAAAAACACGCAAGATTTATTCTGTAACTGGACGTGTTTGTATATTGGTGGCATACAATTATAAATAAAGGTGAAAATCATTGCTCATTTAAAGGAAAATTCAGAAATATTAGAACAAAAAAATGTTTGTGCGCGTACTCAAATTTGGAGTACTGTACTCAACATATTTATTCATTTTTACATGAGAATCATAAGTGTGATGCAAAGAGGTAAAATAATAAAAAGTTTTCCTATTCACTCAAATTCGGAAGTTTTACAAAAGACTATATAGTCAAGAATAATGAAATAACAGTTGAGCTTAAGTATTGAGTAAATTTGGTGACTTTGGGCCCTAAGCCCGAAGTCACCAAATTTACTCAATACTCAAGCTCAACATTTATTTTGTTATTTTGACTGTATAATCGCTTGTAAAGTTTTGGGGTTTGAGTAATTAAGAAACATATTACTATTTTTCGTCATTCACATATAAACTTTTGCATCACATTTATGATTTTCATGTAGAAATGAACAAATACGTTGAGTATGATACTCAAAAGTTGAGTACGTACTCAAACTATTTTTTATTATTTCCGAAGTTTTCTTCAAATTAACAATAATTTTGATCATTATTTACAATTGTATGCTGTCAATATACAAATATGTCCAGTTACAGAATTAATTTTTGCTTGTTTTTACCTTAAAACCATGAAAAAATAGTTGAGCTTGAGTACTGAGTAAATTGACTTTGGGCCCAGGTTGTTAACAATTTAGGAATATGCTTATCCAATCATATTGTAGTCTCAGTCTCTTGTGTGTTATGATGGTGCACGTGGTTGCTGTTGATTGTTCCAACATGACTCGTTTGTTACCCCTCTAATGTCACTGATTCGATTACTGTAACTATTCTTATTTGACATTTCTGGTCGATAGGGGATGCTTACATCTCCATGCCACCTGAGTGCATGTCCGGATCTCCCAGTAGTCAATGTTTTTGCATTGTATGCATAATGCATAACGGATTTCTCTACCGACAATACTTTACTATTTAAGTTTTGTAAATCGATCTATTAACAATCTATTTCCAGTTCTACACATGAGCTATCAAGCATAGGGTCTACCTACACAACAGCATCATCAAAGGAAAACGGTATATGATGTTTGAGTGAGTAAAACTGGGTTAAATCAATCAGCCATTTTACAATATGTTTACGAATTAACTGGCTATGTAACAGCTGATGAAATACGATTGATGTTAATGTATCCGCAATGATTATACCCATTGTTCTAATTTTATACGTACACATTTTGTATGTAAGGTTAAATTTCGACCCCCCCCCCCTCCACACACACACACAGAGTAATTGTCCTGTTAAACCTTCATATAACGTTTTGCTTTTATTGATATTCTACGTAACGCATTTTTCAGTTAATATAATTACGGTGGTGGTCAGTTGAAAAAGGACCCGCAGTTACGATGTACCGTGGAAGAAACCGCGTGTCTGTGTGACCTCCTGCAAGTAAACTGGCAAACTTTCTCACAGGGTTAGCTTAGGTTCTAATGGGGCTCGAACTCACGTTAACTAGAGTTGACTACACCAATCAAAAGTACTTTTTGCAAATTTCAGTTTCAGTGATAGGAAAATTTAAAAACTATCAAATGTATAAATATACGAAACGTTGCACGATACAAAGAAGAATGAGAGAGAGAGAGAGAGAGATTAAATTTTGATCTTCGATTTGGGTCATCCATTGAGAGACGTGAGTAAAAAATGTAACTTATGCTTCTACAAAGCCTTTGTTGTGTAGTGTCGCATGTCGGAACCAAATGTTCTTTATTATTAAACTTTGTATTATGTTGACATAAATATTTTGTGACCAAACTGGCGAAACATCTGTTTTACCTATTACCCCATTGATCAACCCCCGAAAAAAGAATGAACTCTTCTTTTAATCAATGATCTAAACCATTCCAAATGTGTCTTTAGGGGTGATTGAGTTAAATGATAATTGAATATACCAAACGTTTTTAAGAGGTAGATGAGAAATATCTGAAACCCATTAGTGTGGCATCAATTCATCTGGTGCTCACAAAGATCTAAAATGGAGTTTTTACATGATGGCGTTATATAATTATTTCATATACGCAGCATATTCATCATCTCAATGGCGTAATGAAATTGCTATAAAGCCCACGACTATTGGGTTTAATACTTTTCATTGTGTTTATGTTTTTATATTTACTGCAAAACGACGTGTACATAGATAAAACTACACATTTGTTTCTATTCGCATTATCAGACTGCACGAGATCGTTGTAGTGGAAGGATTCAACGAGAGCGTATCTCGAGTTGAATCCATCCCCTATAACGATCAAGTGCAGACTGGCGATGCGGATAGAAACATTTGTGTGGTTTTGTTTTTATTACATATTCCTTATTACATTTTGGATGACATGAATGCCATTTAGAAAAGTAGCTCCGGCGAAATTTCCGTGTCCAACTATGTGCAATACGACATTACGTATTGCACGGGCGCATTGAACTCTGTACTGTAACTAAATAATGATTACACATGTATACATATAATATTAAAGACCAGTACGCAATGACTATCAGTCGCCTCAGCTCCGAGATCTTGGTAGGACATAGCAGCGTCGTAACTTTAAAATCACGGTCCGCAATCGCTATACTCTTTCCCAGTCTAATGCGACCGAAATATTTCGTAGCTAATGAATATTTATAAGGAGTAGGTGTCCAATTTATCCTGTCACAGTAGTTGTGATCGGCAACGGAAGTTGTTTCAGTCTGTTGATCCAAATCTGAAATTGTTTTAAAAGCCTCGATCTGATTGGTTGACGAATGAGAGCACCGTTTACTCGCATTGACTGGGGCTTCATGAATAATAAAACTATTTCCCCAGAGATTTAATGAATAATAAAAATATGTACGAGAGATTTCGATCGCATGAGACCACGGGTAAGAAAAAACATAGGGATTCCGGAGAGTGGTTTGACGACGACAAGGAGATGTGTAGATAGATAAAACTTATCATATATAACCATGGTTCAGATATACTCCGGATGTGACGGGTCAACTGGTGTTAACCACATCCATGGCACCTGAAATCACTTCTGCGTTTTTCAGATATTCGATATTCGTCCATTATTCATTGTATTCAAATACTTTCTTATGGCCTTCCATAGGGTCCATGAACGCCCGATCCCACCTCTAGATTTCCTACAAGTTTTGCTTCTTTAACATTCCTAACAACACATCTGATCACATCTTTAGATTTCCCAAAGATTTTGCTTCTTTAACATTCCTAACTGCACATCTGATCCCACCTCTAGATTTCCCGAAAGTTTTGCTTCTTTAACGTTCCTGTAAAGTATAGCTGATCCCACCTCAATATTCCCAAAGGTTTTGCTTCTTTAACATTCCTTACCACTGACGCCCCAAAACCAAAGTTATGCAACGAGCAATCACAAGAATACCATGAATGATAGTTTGTCGGAGAATTGTGTTGTGGGAGTAATGGACTGTCGGAGAAATGGGTTGTGGGAGTAATGGACTGACGGAGAATTGGGTTGTGGGAGTAATGGACTGACGAAGAAAAGGGTTGTGGGAGTAATGGTCTGTCGAAGAATTGGATTCTGGGAGTAATGGACTGTCGGCGAAAAGGGTTGTGGGAGTAATGGTCTGTCGGAGAATTGGATTGTGGGAGTAATGGACTGTCGGAGAATTGGGTTGTGGGAGTAATGGACTGTCGCCGGAGAATTGTGTTGTGGGAGTAATGGACTGTCGGAGAATTTGGTTGCGGGAGTAATAGACAGTCGGAGAATTGGGTTGTGGGAGTAATGGACTGTCGCCGGAGAATTGGGTTGTGGGAGTAATGGACTGTCGGAGAAATGGGTCGTTCAAGAATCCTCACTGCTCAATGGCCGTAAGTGCCGAGCATAGGCCAAAATTTGAAGCCCTTCACCGGCTTTTGGTGACGTCTCCATATAAGTGAAAGATTCTTAAGTGGGACGTTAAACAACAATAAACAAACAAACATTGAGTGTATACATAAGCCTAGTATATAAGTGATTTTTAGGTACCAGCCTTTTATTTTATACAAATGTCATGCTGTAAACTTTGAATTTACAGGGTGGGTGTAACCGTGTAAAAACAAAATTTGCAACATGACAAAATTTCCATGACACTAAAGCAATATTTCGCTCGGATTATACCATTTAAATTCTAAACTTCTAAAAACTCGCCTAAGATATTCATTTTTACAATGAGTACTCTTTTACATAGGTTTGCCAATACATTTAAGTTTATCATTTATCCTAGTGTGATACTACTTTTATTTTCTTTCGGAAATGCACATTCATATCAAATTCGAGCTCAGCTGGTGTAGTCTTCTTGACCAAAAAGACCATCGTCTTGAACATTAGTTTTGGCCTATATTGTAAAACTATAACTTCGGCATTGTTAATAATATCTATTAACACCAAAGAATGCAGAAACTCTTATAGCTTGATCTGGCAGTATTCTCACGTATAACTATTCGAGTCCGCTCTAGTTACGATTCGGCGTGATCTTGCAGTATTCTCGCGTATAACTATTCGAGTCCGCTCTAGTTACGATTCGGCGTGATCTTGCAGTATTCTCGCGTATAACTATTCGAGTCCGCTCTAGTTACGATTCGGCGCGATCTTGCAGTATTCTCGCGTATAACTATTCGAGTCCGCTCTAGTTACGATTCCGCTAACATTTTACATTAATTCAGAGATGCCTACCAGTTTTAAAATTATGCGAGAATCATGTCATTTTAATCTCTTGGTACCGATAAATGAATTTAATCAGACAAATGCTGGTTGGAGCCGTCCCTTGGGACCGCCATTGTGCAACGAAATGTCGGATACCAAATCTAGCGGTATATGGTAAATATCTTTCTCGTGTCAAGTGTCATGACGTCTGAAATTATTCTCTTATCTACCGAATCTCTCTTCACAGATCCCCTACCATCTTGACAGTTTACGAAAGATGAAATCTAATATTTTAAATGTTGTTAAATGTTGTTTAATCTGACCAATTTCAAGATGAACTCGCGCTATCCTCGGGGACTTGTCGTGTGTGATTGATTATCGTCGTGGTAAAAGGAGTCTGTTTTTGTTAAACTGCAAACTTCGTAAATCTATTATCCGTTACTCGTAACAATTTTTATTACACATTAAATGTATTGAAACTAGACCTGGATTTTGTAATTGTAAATAAAGCGTTATTACAAGTATATGGCTAAAGAATTTTTCCGATACACAGAAAAATCTACATATCTTATATATATATTTTTGTTTTCACATGCAGTCAAGCATAACAAAGGAACAATGGTAATAACATGTATGTAACTTGGATGAAAGTGCATCTCGAGCTTATTTGGAGTCGTATTTTCAACACGATATAGATATTCATTTCAAATGACCTTAACAAATAGCAGAAAAATAGCATTATATATTTATATATATATATATATATATATATATATATATATATATATATATATATATATATATATATATATATATATATATATATATGCCTCATAATCGTACTCAGTTATCAAATCTTATTCTAAAACGTATCTCCGATCCATATTAAACCATAAAAATCTCAGGAAATTCGTTTGAGTTATATTTCATCCCTTCATAAACATCTAATTCTGGTAAAATTGCATTATTCTCGAAATTGATTTTTGCCTAGCAACAAAATGTGAGCAGATTAAATAGTACTGACCTTAATTTTGAGGTGATCTGTCATGCGAGTACGTCTTTAAGATCAGTTATTTTCCGATCTTATACATTGACAATTATTGGTCTGATGTTTTTTTATTCGATTATTACTGAGTTGCAAAAATCAGCGTGTCTGTATGAAGGTTAAAAAATTCATTTTTAGGGCGTTGTTCCCAAGATCGGCGGGAAGTAACGTCAAAAAAAAAAAAAAACCCGATATATTTTGTGAAAGTTGCTTGAGAAACCCATGTTTGGACCCTTTTGAATTTATCCTTGCAATTGGTTAAATCAACCTTACTATTTATATATGAATACCACACTGGACATTGACCATATTTTCATAAAATATATAGGAATATAAGATCATTGTGCCTGCAGAATAGCGCGAAAAAATCGAATTATGTTTGGCGAGTAAACACAGCTAATTCTCCTTTCAAACAAACCTTAGGACAGTTTTATTTTTCGTATTCTAACTTAAGTGTTAAGATATATTCACACATTGTCAGAAAAGTTCTTGATACACTAGTTCTAAATTTATTTGCGAGATAATATATTAACAATTTCGAAAACCCATTTCGTAATACCAGCCATAGGCGTCGGAAGCAAATTGAAAGTGGGGGGGCTAACACACACGCCAGAAGTGTGGGGGGGGGGGGGGGGGGCTAAACCAACTTAAAACACACACACACGCCAGAAACGTCTTGGGGGCTAAGCCCCAATTTTCAACACCAATGCCTATCTTTGCAAAAAAAGTGGGGAGGCTAAGCCCCCCTAGCCCCCCTAGCCCCCCCCCCCGGCTCCGACGCCTATGCCAGCGATATATAAAGCTAATATTTATTAGCTTTATATATCGCTGGTAATACGACATGTTTAGCAATAACTGCGGTCCAGTGACTTTGCCTTCCGGTTAGCAAAATGATACAGATTCCCGGAAAATGACGTCAAGGAACAATCAGTTACTATAACAATGTCTATGTTTTTGCGGGTATCTGTACCATTTTGCCAACCGGAAGACTACCAAAGTCACTGCTAAAGGGTCTATTATCATACTTCATTACGCGATAAATTTACTTTCGCAATCGAGAGCTTTCGCGTTATGAATAAAATTCTCGCGAATAAAACTAACTTAAGAATACGTTCACGTGCTATGTTTACAAAGATGAGTTATAACACAATAATAAATTAGGTCTAAGCTCTGCCTCTGAGTAGTCATGACACCAGGACTTGATTTGGTTGTAAGTCACAAGACCTAATTCTGTATGAAATGGCCATAGGTAGTAAGTGTGGTCTTAAGATCAAGTCCAAGATTTTGGACCTTTACTAAAACGGACACCTGTCGTTTCATTTACAATCTGAACGGGACTACATCGACGTAAAGAGGACATTGATCAATATGAAATTATAATTCTACATTTTGCTGCATGGATTTATATTGCATTAATTCTCTGAAGTTAATTTTCAACCTCGTCAAATACGAACTGTGATGCAATTCTAAAAATACACAACATATAATATTATTTACACCTTTCAGATAATATCAATATGTTATGATAAATATAAAAATCTAAGATACCAAAGTATAAATGTTCAGGATGTCCAGGATACATATACAAATCTGGTAAACACTGGACATACACAGACTTATGAAAATCCAGAGGTGGAATCAGATGCCATGGAGGAGTGAGCACCCCCTGTCGACCTGACACACCTATGGTGGCTGATTCGGGAAATCGTAATATCGTTGTTTAATATAACGCGATATTACTATACGAAATGACGATATTAACATACTAAATGACGATACTACGATACGAAATGACGGCACTACGAAACGAAATGTCGATATTACGACGCGAAATGACGATATTACGATACGAAATGACGATATTACAATATTACGATACGAAATGACGATATGGCGATATTATGATATCATGGCTACCATGTCTACGCATGCGTCGCTTCAAACCGGGGTTCGTCCACCATTTGCAAGTTTACGGTTAGAAGACACAAGTTGGGGTACGTAATTTGCATAACATGTAAGAGAAAAAACCATACCGGATAGAACGGATATTTCAGAAAGACAAATTGAATGCTATTAGAAAATTTGTGTCAGATATGATTTTTTGGAATTAAATATTAACGTAAATTATAGTTTTAGTTCATTATTTGAAATCTCACAGATACCAATAGCTAAAATAATAATATTAAAAAATGTAATATTGTTTTTGATTTTTGAGAAGTTAAGCTATTTTTTTTGCACAATTATACATATGACCTTAATAAAAATCATTGGCAGCAAAGAATACAATAAAGATTAAGATATGTATATATAATTAAAGAATAGCAAACTCTTGCCAGAAATGATCTTATTATTGAATATCTATTCAAAAAAATTTTCATGTATGTGTAGTTGTCACCAGAAGTGCCACATGTTTTGACCTATTCCGTGGACTAAAACTGAGGTAGAAAAAAGGTCACTTTATAACTCAATTATTACGTACGTATTAAGGTCACATGTATAATTGTGCAGAAAAAATAGCTTAATAACTTTTTGAAAATTGAAATTTTAACTAAAAACCCAAAATATCGAATAAATAAACAACTGTTTGGAACTTTGATTTGACAAAAAAATCTAAAAATCCAAAAACTTGATTTGTTTTAGGTTTTTTGGTGAAAAAATATGAAAATCTAAAATTCCAAAACAGTTTTAGATATTTGATATTCTAGGTTTTTAGTTGGAATTTCAATTATTTAACATTCCAATGCGTGTTGGATTTTTTAATGACCTGCAAGAAATCAAATTTAAATAATAAAAACTCCTTGTGAGAAAATTGTGAAAATGCAAATGTGATCGTATGTTTTTGTTAAATATATATAACAAATCTGGTAAAGTCTGTCACTTGAAAAGAAATGAATACAGCAATATGTCTGGGACTGACGATGGAATCCACTGAAATGTAATAATTAAAGATTCAGACTTTGGGTAAAAATTCACTAAGCAAGAATTCAACAAAGTATTCAGTGGAGAAATAAAACAATGCACTTAAGACAGTTTCCAGTTGGAAGTGTGATCTGTAGAGTTTTATTGACATGCAGGATATAAAGATATAGTGCTGAAAGATAAGATAGATCTGTTGAGAT
Source organism: Atrina japonica (assembly GCA_030159075.1). Taxonomy (NCBI): domain Eukaryota; kingdom Metazoa; phylum Mollusca; class Bivalvia; order Pterioida; family Pinnidae; genus Atrina; species Atrina japonica. The sequence goes on along the minus strand of BROG01000142.1, from coordinate 1,044,813 downwards.
TTAAACGAAAAAGAACATTATCGAGTCAAGATGTAGATAAAAAACAGATATAGGGTCTGTTACGAGTTTCAACACATTCCAATCTCTCTGAAAATGCAATATGAACAAGTAGATCTGATGGCCTGTCGGCTGGATTCCAATCTCTCTGAAAATGTAATATGCACATCTGGACCTCAAGGGGAACCTCTATGTCAAATTTCAAGGAGATCCCTTCACTCCTCTCTGAGAAGAAGCTCTTGGTAAAAATCCAAGATGGCCCCCTGTCGGCCATGTTGGATTCCGATCATTCTGAAAATGTAATATGCACAACTAGACCTCAAGGGGAACCTTCACGTTAAATTTCAAGGAGATATCTTCAGTCCTTTCTGAGAACTAGCGGTAACAAGAATTGTTCAGGACGGACGGACGGACCACTGATTCAGGGACATATGATTAGCCCATCTGTTGATGATGGGCTAATAACACAAGGCACCTTCATATTCACAATGCCCCAGATGGGGATCGAGGTCTCGACCTTCGGCACCAACTGCATGCCTGATTCCCATACTCGACACCCTGACTAAATTGGTACCCGGTTATATTTCTGTTTTGCTATTAAACATATATTTACATGTACATCAGCGTCGGAAGCAAATTGAAAGGGGGGGGGGGCTAAACTAACTTAAAACACATACACACGCCAGAACGTCTGGGGCTAAGCTCCAATTTTTAACACCTATGTCTATCTTTGCAAAAAAAGTGGGGGGGGGGCTACCCCCCCGGTTCTGACGCCTATGATGTATATGTGTGTGAATTTTTCAATACAAATGAAAAAGAGAGAAAAAGGAAAAACTGCAATTTGTTGCTTCTTTGTTTTTTCCTATTAAATACATGTACATACAAATGAGCCATTTTTCTCACTGTTATGGAATCATATCCCTGATAATAATCAAAGTACTGAAATTTTAATGAGGTATTATACACTCAGTATACTGAATACTTTTTCATTCGGCAAAATTAGGTTTTACAAAAAAAAAGTAACTAAAAATCGGATCAGACATTAATTTTGGCCTAACGTGAGTACTGATGGCTTATTTATTGTGCAACAAACTACATAGATCAGCATCTTGTGCTTATAAACATCGTTTCTCAATGCGACAGGGCAGTATTATACCTGTCGTGATTTTGTCATCAGTCAAGATCACGTGATGTAGAATGACGCTATTTCTATGTTCAACTTCACAGACAGATCTTGCCAAAACACAGTAAGAGAAACTTGACCAGAACTCATTTGCATATTAATCGTGCGCAGGAATTGTTAACAGTCCAGTCTATCGCTTTTAATCTGAATTCTATCACAAGAGTATAATGTTAGAAAATAATTGAAAAGTAACATTCTAAAGCAAATTTATAATATTTTAAAATTCATAAAGGACGCCGATTGACCTTTAATAGCATATAATTCAACAAGTCTTGTACACCTATATTTTTCAGCGTTTTCGTCATTACAAAAAGTAAAATATACGAATAAAAGTGTGATTTAGAAATTTCAATCTTGAAGTTGAGTTTATGTTGCTGAAATGCACATACATGTGTAGTTTTGCGTCAATATAATGTTATTAACCCCATACTGCAATGTTTCCAATAACATAACTGCGTTGATGTTCCATCAACTCGAAAAAAGACGGAAAGATAAACTGAATGGCAGATAGAATGACTGCATGATCGATAGATAGATAGATAGACAGATAGATAGATAGAGATAGATAGATAGATAGATAGATAGATAGACAGACAGACAGACAGACAGACAGACAGACAGACACAGACAGACAGACAGATAGATAGATAGATAGACAGATAGATAGATATATAGATAGACAGACAGACAGATAGATAGATAGATAGACAGATAGATAGATATATAGATAGACAGACAGACAGATAGACTGATTTAAATATAGTTTTCAATTAAGCACTCATTACATGCCGTACTCACAAGTGGGTCTGTAACAAAGTCAATTTCTGTATTATTGGTCTTTCTCCCAGCATGAGCACTGGAAATGCATTCAAAATATGACTAATAAGAACCAGGAAATTACAAAAATGACATCAATCAATAAATTTCCTTTAATTCCCTCAACAAATTAAGCCTTTATTGGACAAATTAAAGGCATACTGTCGGCTATAATTTACATTAGTGTTGGATCATTTACTTTATAGGAAGAGATTCCGGCAAATTTTCCGCTGACGTGATGAGCTGTACGTTCCACTGCCTGTTAGCACAGGAATGAGGACTTGAGTTACGGCTTAAAAAATTCTGTCTATAAACCAGAATTAGTTCAGATTGATAAAGATTTAGATTTCTTGAATAATTCTGCTTTGAACATTACTTAATAATCTACTAGTCGGAAAACGGAAGTAAGTAGGTCTGTATCTGGAACTATCGCTAGCTTGGGATATAGGCCTACTGTTTGTTTATGAATGCATTTAATTATATATATATATATATATATATATATATATATATATATATTATATATATATGTATATATATATATATATATATATATATGCAATATACAAACATTACTGAATGGTCCAATCAGTTTCGGATAACCTTAGACCTTACTGAATGAAAATGAAACGTACATTGAACATGAAATAATTTATGCATGCATAGAACCAGTCACTTTATATGGAAGGAGGTGATCCTAGTGCAACCCAACTCTAGCACTTCCTAGAGATTTTATTGTCTGGATACCAATAAAAAAAATAATTTATGCATGCAGCACGTGATATTTGTGCCGACAAAGAATAATTAATGTGAGTGACCCAATTAATACAGTGACAGAGTGACAAAGTATTCACCACAAATGTGGTTGATCCAGGATTAAGAGACACAAAATTTACTCAATACTCAAGCTCAACTTTCTTTTTCTTATTTTAAAGGGTATTTTTTAAAGGAATGCCTCCTACCTGTATAGGTAACTCAGAAAATATACAGAATTTATGCTGGGACTGGACATTGTTATATCTGTATAGCACACAAGTTTTAACAACGAAGAAAAAAATTTTGCTCATGTAAAGAAAACTTCAGAAATGTCAAAATATAATTTGAGAACATATTCAAAATATGGAGTACCACACTTTTATAGTTTAAGTGAGAAATCCATTCATTTTACCTGAGGTTTTTGATGTGATCGAGAACATAAACAATATGTTTCACAGTCAGTCACCTCCAGAAGTTCTACACACAAATATCATACCTGTCAACATTAGAAAATTTGTCTGGGGTAGAAAATGCTTACAATGGTCGAACTTTTTACGAATGCATTGTCGTTCTCATATATATGCGTGTACCAGTTGCGTCAAAATAAGTGAAAAGGGAGGGTACGGGTGGGGGTGTCCACCTTCCGAAATAACAAGAAAAAAATGTAATTTTAAACTTCAATATCTGCCATTTTATGCATCTAAAATGGAATTATTGTCAATAATATTAATGATATCTATATCATATTTCTTTTAAATTTCTAGTCGACTCTGAAATCTATAAGGAATAGATATAGGCTTTATTTTGAAGTTTTAATACATGTAATATATACATGTACACACACAGCTTGGGAGACTCAAAATGATGTTATGGTCATTGTGTTATATTAGAATGTTTAAAATTTAGTATTTTTTTAGTTTGTTACAATAAATTTTAAAATATACTAAATTCTGAATATTCTAATATAACAGTTGGATTTGGAATGCAGAAAATAAATAACTAGACTTACCTGGAAGAAATATAATCTCAAAGCTAAATATTTGGAAGTATGATAATTTTTAAAGTCAAATGCTTTATTTATTTCTTTTTGTTTTTGTTTTTTTTTAGATTTGAACATTACCAAAATATTTGCATACCTAATTATTCATTTGAAGGTTTTTATCTTCATACTGTACCTTTTTCATTAATTGATAAGATAAAACATCAAATGATGACTAATTAGTTAGCTAAAAAAAGAGATTTGATCAAGAACAAGAGGCTCTCAAGAGCCTGTATCGCTCACCTGGTTATTTGCTCGAGAAGATCAGACGAACCGAGCAATTTTTGTAAAGGACCTTCCATACATAAATCATGTAAAGTTTGGTATGAATTTGCTTCAGTGTAAATTCAGAGGAGAAAATGAAAATTGATTTCATCCCATAGGGTCCAATGATAAACTGTGGAGCCCAGCCCATAGCGGCCATGGTTTTGACAGATCGGAACGAAATGAGCAATCTTTGTAAAGGACCTTCAATACATCATTCTTCTAAAGTTTGGTTAATCTTTGCTTCAGCGTTTTCAGACAGAGAAGATGGAAAATGTAATTTAGGTGTGGAGGATCCAATGTTCTTCTTCCAAGTCAGGTACCGGATTCATGAATGAATGAATAAGGCTCTGCGAAAACTTCGCATTGTGTGTTAGCACAGCAGTAATTCTTTTGGCTATATAACATGTTAAACTAAGCCCCGTTCTAGTGGCCATGATTTTTGACGGATCAGAACAAAATGAGCAGTCTTTGTAAAGATTATACTTGCATACATTGATTCCTGTAAAGTTTGGTTAAAACAGAAACAGTGGTTTCAGAGGAGAAGATGATGTTCCTATAGGATCCAATGTTAAACTAAGCCTTTTTTCGCCATAGCGGCCATGTTTGTTGACGCAAAGTGATTCCAAAAGGCAGGTGAGCTAAAAATGGCGGTCAAGGAACAATTTTCAACAAACGGTTTTGAAGTTTAAGCAACATCAATATCTATTTGGAATGCCAAATTTCATTGAAATCAAAACAATGTTGAATTTTCCCGCCTTTTTTATCGGCCATTTTGAAAAATGGCGGTCAACAAAAAATTTTCAAAACACCGGTTTTAAATGACGCCACATCAGGAAAATGGCAAACATTTTATACAATTTGACATTCGACCTCTATCTTTCATAGTTTTGGAGTTAGAAGACGAAAAACATAAGAAAAGTTGAAAAAAAGATAGTGAAAAAATTTTCAATAACTCCATTTTTGCAATTTACACTTGACCTCTATCTGCTACATTTTTTGAAATAAGAAATTGAAAAATGCCAAAATTTTGAAAATTTTACAAAAAAAGGGCTATAACTCCGAGATGAGTTTTACCCTGATTTTCTTCAAAATTGCATGGCAGGTAGATCTCATCAAGCTGATCACTTTTACCCTATGTCAGATTTTTAGATATCTAACTATAATGGTTTTGGAGTTATTGGCCAAAAAACTGCAATTTACCCCATCAAATTCTATTTTTTAGCAACAGCGGCCATGTTGTATTGACCTGCGACATAGAAAATAACAAATTTGAAACTTAAATACCCTTTCTGAATATCGGTCTCAGTTCAAGTTTGGTTCAATTTGGCCCAGTGGTTTCAGAGGAGAAGAAACTTTTGAAAGTGAGTTAACGACGGACGATGGTTGACGGAACGACGGACGCAAAGTGATTGCAATAGCTCACTAGGTGAGCTAAAATGTCAAATCTGCTTTTAAAAAAGTGAAAAAAAAAGATTATTGAGGTTTATAAATGTGTTTACTGTCATTACTGACATTTTATTATATTCAATTCAATGTGTTATAAAAAGATATTATTATCTTTGTATAAAATATTATGTAAATGAAATAAAACATCGATTTTGTATTGAATTCATCACAAATACATGTATAATACTGTATAGTATGTGGAGTGCGGACGTCATAGAAGACACTACGGTCTCGCTTCGGTAAATATCTATATATACGCAGATCAGGATTGTAACCTAAGCATACAGAATTATTCACAAATGAAATTAATATAACATCAATGATGTTAATCTTTGATAACTGTAAATAGGACAGAAAATATGGAAAGTAATTATAGGTGTGGATGTTTAGATATACCAGCTTTATATATCGTTGGATATACAGGTAATCAATCTGTATATTAGGTACCTGTCCACAGTACAGGTCATTGTGTAATTACCGTCGGCACACGTCTGATAATTGACACCTCTGTATGGTCTAATGACATTTTTGTAATAAACCGAGAGTTAAAGAGTCCTTGTTCTTCATGACTATTTTGAAGATATAGGGGACTTATATAACCTAGAATAGATGTCTTAATACTTCAATGATATGGAGGCGCTCGAAATATCAAGCTATTTTTTGTCGCCAATTAATAGATTTAAAATTACGATCTAGAACATTTAATGCTGACAAAAAAACGTCTACCGATTGCCGGAAAAATGGACAAGAAGCGGTAGAAATATAGGGAAATCGGTTGAAAATTAGAAAAATTGGTAGAAATCGGTTGATTTTTTCTCGGCGGTAGATGAATAGAAAAATCGGTAGACTTGACAGGTATGAAATATACAGTGCAAATGATCAAATAAAAGTTGCACTTGAGTATTAAGTGAATTTGGCGACCTCTGACTATGATCATACAGGTAATGATAGTTACCTTGCAACCGCCATTAAAAGTGCAAATATCGGCGGGAGGGGGGGATAAAAACAAAAATTCAGCCACGTTTCATGGTTAAAGTTCTATGTTAAAGAAAGTTCACTGCGTCCATATCAATCCATAGTTACGGTAAAAACATGTGACACCCCACCTAAATCTGGTTACATTTGCATTCATGTGAAAATTTCTCATGGGACAAAACTAACAAATACAATAGATTCTCATTATCTCAAAATTCACGGGACTGCCCATATTTCTCTGAGAGTATCTGGATTCGTGATAACCCAAATTTTAATCGACATATTCTTCTATCCATTAAAACTGGGACTGGCCATAATAAACTTTGACATTTCGACCCTGATTTCGACATACAGTCAAACCTGCCTTAAATGCCACCTGTTTTCAGCAGCCACTTGTCTTCAACAGCCAGTTAGTATTCCCCCCAATCAATTTCACTATATAAACGTACCTAAACCAGCAGCCAGTGATATTCAGGACAAAATGCTTGGTCACACTGTTTTCAGCAGCCATTTCTTGAAGATGGTTAATAGTATGATCTGTTTTTAGAAACCTATGAACATGTTAGCCAGGTAGCACTGTAATGTACATGAATTTAACACCTGATCATCTTAACATCAAACCATTTGTTATTGGTATGTGAATATACATGTGTTGCAATACACTGTATGATGAACATCAATCTTCTTGTGATTTTTGTCAACCTAGAACCAAAGGCCACCTGTCTTATGCAGCCACTTTTTCAATTTCCCTTGAGTGGATGCTGAAAACAGGTTTGACTGTACATATAATGAGATTTCACTGTATTTAAAAAAAAATAAATACTAGATACTGTATATAACGATGAGGAAGTGAAATAAAGAAACTAAGAAGAAAAAAACAAACAAATAATAATATTTTTGTTTACTCAAATATGACACAAATATATACAAGCTGTATTATTTTCTGAAATGCATTGAATAGTTTGGCAGGCTCTGATTACATATACAATGTTGTATTTGTTGAGTTATACAGTTCATCATTCATTCAGCATTAAATATGTTACCTTTGATAAATATACTATAAAATCATTCATTTTCATGGGTTTACATTTTTGCAGTTTTTTCCTTTTAAAACAAATTCATTCATATTAATTTTCATTGATATTGAGATATTCTATTGTCCATCATTAAGTAAAATATTTGGTCATGGATTTATTTTCGTTGTTTTGGGTTGCGGCAAAATAACAAAATTACATAACCAAAAAACATGTATGATTTTACAGTACATAAGAGCTTTTATGTTTCACATCTAACTTATCTTGGTACAGTAACTCATATTTCACATATAACTTATCTTGGTACAGTGATTTATATTTCACATCTAACTTATCTTGATACAGTAACACTCATACTTCACATCTAACTTATCTTGGTACAGTAACTCATATTTCACATATAACTTATCTTGGTACAGTAACTCATATTTCACATCTAACTTATCTTGGTACATAACTCATACTTCACATATAACTTATCTTGATACAGTAACTCATACTTCACATCTAACTTATCTTGGTACAGTAATTTATATTTCACATCTAACTTATCTTGGTGCAGTGATTTATATTTCACATCTAACTTATCTTGGTACAGTGACTCATACTTCACATCTAACTTATCTTGGTACAGTGATTTATATTTCACATCTAACTTATCTTGGTACAGTGATTTATATTTCACATCTAACTTATCTTGGTACAGTAACTCATACTTCACATCTAACTTATCTTGGTACATAACTCATATTTCACATCTAACTTATCTTGGTACAGTAACTCATATTTCACATCTAACTTATCTTGGTACAGTAACTCATACTTCACATCTAACTTATCTTGGTACAGTAACTCATATTTCACATCTAACTTATCTTGGTACAGTAACTCATATTTCACATCTAACTTATCTTGGTACAGTAACTCATACTTCACATCTAACTTATCTTGGTACAGTAACTCATACTTCACATTTAACTTATCTTGGTACAGTAACTCATATTTCACATTTAACTTATCTTGGTACAGTAACTCATATTTCACATCTTACTTATCTTGGTACAGTAACTCATACTTCACATCTAACTTATCTTGGTACAGTAACTCATACTTCACATCTAACTTATCTTGGTACAGTAACTCATACTTCACATCTAACTTATCTTGGTACAGTAACTCATACTTCACATCTAACTTATCTTGGTACAGTAACTCATACTTCACATCTAACTTATCTTGGTACAGTAACTCATATTTAATATTTAACTTATCTTGGTACAGTAATTTATATATATATATACAGTAGAACTTCGATGAGTCGAACTTCTTTAAGTCAAATTTCTCTATGTTTTGAAGTTGAATTTCTCGATATTTTGAATAAATTTTTGGGCCCATTTCTATTAAAACAATTAAAATTCATACATATCATTCGAACTACAAATTTACCTGTGTATGAAATCGCCCCATGATAATTCTTGTCCTTCTAATAAACACTCAAGTGTTTCAGTTTCTCAAATATTAGGCTAAATGTAGCACTTACTATTAATTATAATGACCGTATATGTGTCTTAAATGGTTTAGAAGCAGTCACATGCACTTTATAGCACCTCTTATAAATTTGTAAGATTCTCGGTTACCATCCATGAGTTGAAGTCCTGATGTTTTGAACTTTTCTTGGTTGTTCCTTGAACTTTGACTCATCGAAGTTTTACTGTATATATATTTATATATATATATATAAACACAACATATTCAAGTTTTTATGTTTTGAAATTGTCATGGAAATTTTTATAAAAATACTGATGACATGCAATGAAAAGTTAATAAACATTTGTTCTGGTACTTTGCAGACAAGTAAAACACTGGAATAGTTACTGCCATTTTGATATACCTGGTACACAAAATGATGCTAATACATTGCAGAAGTGTTTCAGATGCCACTGTTACAGCATGATTTAGACAAATCGACAAAAATCACATATACTCAAGTTTGATTCAAATAATTTTTCATATTTACTTACTATGTACCTCTAAATATAACAAATTTTAAATCATGATTTTATTTCAAAGATCAATTAAACAATGCTTAATTATGCCCCATATGTGTTGTTTAAAATTCTTATTTGAAAAAAAAGTAAGTTTTATAATGAAATTACCATATTTGACCCTTTATAAGCATCAAGGGCACTACAAAAATCAGGAAAAAGGGGTGGGAACTTAATGGGACCAATTAATTGTCAAATTGATGTAGAACAGTTAATTTTTTGTAAGGCACAGTGGTAAAGTTGGTGCAGTTATTATTGAGGACACCTATCAACATAATTCTGTTGCTTGAGGCCACAGATAAACTCTTACTTATGGTTTTTCAAGTCAATATCTCCTTGTCAACCAGCTAGAAAAGATTCTCGATCGTATGTAAAAAGGGGAGGGGTGTTTATAGGGAGACGGGCACTTAATGGGTCAAATATGGTATCATTCAAAATTTATCTGGCATTGAAAACCAAAAAGACTATACAAATCATCTGTTCTCTATGGTCATAAAATACATACAGGTATTATAAAAATTGCAAATAACCCTAATTTTTCTTTGTATAGTTTTAAAAATGTTTGCGAGATTGCAGGCTGGTAAATAACTTTTTATATAATATACAAATATATATACTGTATAATGGGGTAAGCCTGTGATTGTCACGGAATCACTGATACTCTGTCAGTTTTTGTAAAACATACAGTGGGTAACACTATTCAAATGTCAGCTTATTCTAAATTAGCATTTTTAGATGAAAGGCTTACACTGGCCCTTACCTTTATCAATGACCAAATTACTAACTTGAGAATATTAGTGCGCTTAAAAAAATAGTTTCTGATTTATCATTTTGATATGATTTGATCTGAATTGTGTTTTACGCCACACTCAATAATTTTTCGAATATATAGTGGCGGCCATTTTTTAATGGTGGAGGAGATTACAATGTACCAGGGAAGAGACCACTGTCTTGCCGCAAGTAAACTGGAAAACTTTCTCACAAATTCAGCTTAGGTTCCAATGGGGCTTGAACCTGCCCTTACCAGAAGTGGGAGACTTCATGGTTCAAAGCACGTGCTCTAAACACTCACTCGTCCATGCATCTGGGTTTGATAATCTCAATAATGATTTATTACCAAAAGTAATGAAACAATATTTTTGAAGTTTTGTATGAAAAACAAACAATTCTAGACACTGAAAAATGTTTTGATATACATTGTATTACAAAATATGTAAAAAGTAAAGTTCAACAAGTTCAACAAGTGCAATGAGGTTGGTCAACAAAAAAAGTGTGGGTTGTCATATAAAACAAGCAGTGAAACACGAATCCCCCCCTGAGTTTTAATCTTCACTTAAGAATGAAATAATCGAAATAAATAAAGTGCTTTAGAAATTTATGTGTATGGCACAGATAATGTTCATCATTTATCAGTGTCGTTTGTTTAAAAATTGATGGTCTATTGAAATATGAGTTTCCCGAAGGGCTCAAAATATTTTAGACTTGTGGTTATTCAATAACCTGGATTATATTTCAAATTTTGAGACTTTTATATAAAAAAAAGGTACATGGGCATTAAGAAATATCTTGTATCAAAACGAAAAATGTATTTAAATAAAGATGTGATGTGAACTGTCAAGTTTCCAGTTAAGTATTTGACACAAATAATGCATAAAGGTTTTTTTTGATGATATCATTTTGTATAATTAGTCAGTATGATTGATTGTTCTTTTTTTTTACCTTTCCATGGTGATGTATGGAGAGGGTGTTAATAGTTTGTGGAATGTTTATGTATCAACAACTTATAACTATCATGTGATCACAGTAGCTTGGGTCATATTTTACGATATACTGCAGATTCTACGAAAATAACCAACACGACCCATTCAATGACAATTCATGTATTTTCTCTCTACAGATTTCATAACAACATCAATTCTCGACATTAAAATATGCAACGTCTTAACAAAAAAAAAAAAAAAGAGAGAATGTTTTATGTAAAATATTATCTGTAGGAATAATTAAATATTTCCTCTTACATGACCAAATGAACATTACGTATATAAATCGTCAACTCCACTTATGAGGAAGTGGAAGGAAGGTAAATTTAAACCGCATTTGAGTCGTATTTCGTTATTCAAATTCATATGGAAAAACACCGGCTTTGTTTACAACATGGGCGCAGACATTTTGGACACCCAAAGTTGTGCGGAGGGTAAAATGAGCCCCAGCGATAGACTAAATGAAAAAATTAGTTTTTTGCCATTAATAAGTGAAATAAAGCACGATAAAAAAGGAATATTGGTAGGTAAATTATAGGGTTGACGGTTGAAAATTGACAGGGAGGGGTCATATGAGAATAGATATATTTTCCTTTGGTGCGGAATACTACGAGTTGTAAACAAGTGAAAATTTTTTAAGTGAAAATGCAACGGATAACCTAATACTTTTGAGTGCAAATTTTGTTATCAAAAATATTGATCTTCACTAGGGGTACTTATTTGACCCAGATATAATAAACATTGCTGACAGTGACTGAAGTTTGTAAAAGCTATTGAGGCCTATGGGAAAAATGGTGGTGTCCGTGATTTGTGATTTGTAGGACTGAATGAAGCCTTTTTGTAACTCTTCATTTTTATCACCCAAATTGCAATTCATTCACTTTTACTCATACTTTTAAACAGATCTGAGGGTCTCTATGAAATGGGGCAGTTGGGGGGTCCACAAGGTGCAAATTTAATAGGGTGTGCTGCCTCTACACACATTATTATCCATTTGTTGCATATTGAGATTCCAGTATGTTTTATATTACCAGACAAATATTTTTATCATTTATTGGTCAAAAATTTCATCTGTTCTTGGAAAATTCTAGTAACCCTACCCTCTCCTACAAACATGCACATGTTCTTTTATAAATAAAATATAGTTATGGTATGTATAGTGACTATTTTTAGCGAGATATTTTGGAAATGCTATTGTAGATTTTAACTCATTTGAATGCGACCTTTTTGAGGTAAACACTGGTTGATTTTCTTTTTTTGAGGGCAAAATCTACATATTGGACCATGATTTATATTGGGTACTTGTACCTTTTCAGTATATATGTACTGTATCTGAACGGTACAAACCATCTCATTTTTAAGAAAATTGTATTTAAACTGCATAGCATTTAAGTCTCATCAATCTGTCATCAGCCATAATACACTGTAAACAGTATAAAAATTAATTTATTTGAAGTTTGTACTCAAGAATTTCCACTTGAGTCATACTGTGTTTAAGGGTAACCAAAATTTGCTTTTAGAAATAGGGCGAACATTTTTTTCATAATCTATCAACATTTTAACCTGGAAGCAATTTTTTTAAATCCAGCAAATATTGTCCAAAAGAGATTTTTATCTAATTATCATACTCAAGTACCTGAAAGATAATGCAATGTATCAACTTATAATCTGTATAAACATCTAATTCATTCAAGTTGCATGTTTTGTTCATAAGTTTTCTAAAATTTTCAGTCATGATTTTTTTTTGAATCACATTTTTTCACCCCCCCCCCCCCCCCACAGCAAATGTCACTTAACACTCTCTTTGGGGTCATACCAGACAAGAATTAACACCTGATATTGTCTTTTACTGTTTCAAAACTTTAGTATAATTAAAAATTTGACTAATTTTTCACCTGAAACAGAACTATTACATATGTCATATCCTTTTAAAAGCAATTTGAAATCATTTTGCACCATTTAAGTGTCAGTCATTTTAAAGTCAGACTTTTATAGCCCTCTTATTTTTACTTACATCATGACTGTAATTAAGGGATGAAACTAACATGGACATGTCTGAAAATACATTACATATTTTATTATAGGAACAGTGCTGGTTGATGTAAGGGGTATCCCCTTTTTACTTTTTATTAAGGGTGCAATCATTCCTTGTCAATAAAAGCAATTTGATATTTGACTGGTTTACTATTAAAGGAGCTTTAGAAATTCTTCTTTACTTCTGGTGCCTAATTGGTTCCATGCTCATTAAGCAATGATCCAAATTTTAAGTTTTTTGTTGGTACTTTTGTCACTTTTTCCATTATTAAGGGGTACCTTCAACTTATTTGGATATCATGGTCAATATTGGTAAATAATGGTATGAAATCATTCAAAATAATGATTATGTTACAAACAATTCTGAATGAAAATCATGAAAGAAAAGCAGACAACTTCTTCATATAACATTTATTGTTAATATCAATGAATGGGATAAGAGATGTACATAAGAGACTGTGTTTTCTCGTGTTGGGTTCCCATCCTCATTATTGTTTGGTGTACATTGTGAGATTCCAAAAAATGAAATATGACTATTTTTGGAAATGATTAAATCTATAGGAAAAACTTCAAACATGGGCGCAACATTTTTACCCAAAGTTGGTGAAAATAGCCCAGCGATCTGAACATTAAATGAAAAAATTAGTTTTTGCCTTAATAAGGAACATGAATATTGGTTACTTTGGAAATTATAGGGTGACGGTAAAGAAAGGGAGGGGTCATATGAGAATAGATATTTTCCTTTGGTGCGGAATACTACGAGTTGTAAACAAGTGAAAATTTGAAGTGAAAATGCAACGTGATTGCAAATTTTGTTATCAAAAATATTGACTTCACCACAGGTGGACTTATTTGACCCAGATATAATAAACATGCAGTGACCTGTTTTGTAGCATTGAGGCAATGTATTTGGTGGTGTCTGTCCATATAGTACATATATAGACTAGTGTTAAAATGCACGAGGAAGAGGTAAATCCTCGCAATAACAGGTATTTCATTATATACAGTCTTGACTACATGTACAAACAATGTTTTTATAGACAAGGAATAGCCAATCTTGAGTGACCACTCACTAGATTATGAATTCATTTGCTGCACTGGAAAATACTAAAATGTATGTCCGTGATTTGTGATTTTGAAACTTCTTGTAACTCTTCATTCTAAAACCATATATATATAAAAATCCTCTCAGGTTCCCCAACAATATCCCCTCAGGTTCCCCAACAATATAACCTAAAGGGCCTGGCCATAAGAAGGTATGTAAAGAAGTCAGCGACGTCATGCTTCTTGATGTGCGAGGGGTCATTTCAAAGACAAATGATTTATATTGGGACTTACCCTTTTCAGTTTTTACTGATACAGCACTGAACTTTAGTTACTGTCCTCAATCTGTCAAGGATTAATTAATTTGAAGTTTTACTAACACTTGAGTCAATGAAGACCATGCGCTTGATGGTCGATGAACAGGGCAGTTGTCATATTTTACCAACAAGTCACGAATGATAATGCTGTTCACTTAAATCTAAACATCAACTAATGTCTGTTTGATTTTTTTGGCCAATAAAGGACCCGGTCCCTCTAATTCAGACAGTTCCTTCTGGAAATTTGAGGTCTGCCTTTTTTAGATTTATTTTCTTGCCATACTGTTGATCTACATCACTGGAAATATTCTGGACAGTGCTTGAGCTTACTTCAATCATTTCCCTTATATTTCTTGGAGAACCCCTTGTACCGGTACTATTGTTTACTTCTTCCTTGTTTGGTCACAACTTTGTTGTGATATATTTAGTCAAAATGACATTGTTAATAGGTGATAAAGATTAACTTCCTGGAACATTGTTAATTGGTGATAAAGATTAACTTCCTGGAACATTGTTAATTGGTGATAAAGATTAACTTCCTGGAACATTGTTAATTGGTGATAAAGATTAACTTCCTGGAACATTGTTAATTGGTGTGCTTCCTGGAACTTGTTAATTGGTGAATCATGGAACACTGTTAATGGTGATCAAGATTAACTTCCTGGAACCCATGCACAGTTAGAGCAATGTATTGCTACTTCAAATAGGGACAAGTAAAGATTTATAACAAATTGTTAAAACACAGACCAATTTTTATGACTGTATTATGTCTGAACATTTTTTTATAATTTGATACTGCATTATGGTAAATAATTTCACCCCCCAAATAGCACCAATAAAATAAAAAAACATTAACATTAGATTCTATCCTTGTGACATCCTATTTCATGGTTAACGTAATGCTACGACATTTCCCATTACAACAGAGGCGACTAGAAAAAAACATGTTGCAAGCAACAATCATAATTTTCAGACCCAACTTTTGTTTTAAAAATTTTAAGTAAATCTGTGCCATTCATGGCGGTACTCCCATTTCTGTTAAAAAAAGAATAGGAAAATAAGGGATAAATAATTGATGAGGTAAAAAACCCTAAGCCCATACAATAAAATTTTAGAATATCTTGAAGTCTGATAAAAGCTTAAAGCTGTCATCGTAACTTTTAAACAAGTTCTGAATTCGAAACCAGAGGGATGTTGGCACCCACCATTGAATGTTCTTCATTTGATCTATGACAGACTCTTGTTTTTTTTCCCTTATTTTGTGTCTCAACAATGAATTTGAACTAAAACCTAAATATTTGTCAAGTGCTTTCTCACAAGATTATAATACATGTACATTGTAATACCAAACATAAAGTGCTATAATCCAAGATAGCGTAACCATACCTGCCAACTTCTAAAAGTTAAAATGCAGGTCAAGAATTACACCTAATTATATGTCTCACTGGTGTCTGCTTTGATATCAAATGTAGCAAATTATAGTAAGTATATATTATGAGGTGGGACAGGACCCCCCACATACACTACTGAATCTGTTTTCCCCTAACAATCAGTAATATAAATGGTTTAAGTGTGGGGCTGTGAACGGTTTTTAAGTTATTAGTAAAAATGTATATTTTGGGGGTGGGGCAGGACTCCCATATACATCACTGAATGTGTCTCCTCATAACAATCCAAAATATATATGGTTTGAGGGTGGGCTGTGACAGTTTTTAAGTTATAAGTAAAAATATATATTTCAGATGGTGGGGCAGGACCTCCCATACCCATCTGAATGTGTTTCTTAATAATGATCGATTATATGTATGGTTTAAGGGTGGGGCTGCGAACAGTTTTTAAGTTATAAGCAAAAATATAAATTCCAGAGGGTGGGGCAGGACCTGCATATGTACCACTAAATGTGTCTCCCCATAACAATACAAAATGTTTAAGTTATAAGTAAAAATATATATTTCAGAGGGTGGGGCAGGATCCCCAAAGACCCCCCATACACCACTATACACTATATACATGAATGTGTTTCCCAATAATGATCAATAATATTTATATGGTTTAAAGGTGGGGCTGTGAACAAGTTATAAATAAAAATATAAATTTCAGGGGGTGGGGCAGGAACCACTAATGACCCTATCATACACCAATGAATGTGTCTTCCCATAACAAACAAGGATATATATGGCTTAGATCTAGACATGTGAATGGTTTTCAAGAAATACATAACAAACTTCAATTGTCAAAATCCAAGATGGCCACCTCCTGAAAATGTACACTGCACAACTAGACCTCAAGAGAATCTATAAGTCAAATTCATAAAGATTCCTTCAGTACTTTCCGAGAAATAGCGATAATAATGTTTAATTGTCAAAATCCAAGATGGCCACCTGACAGCCATTTTGTGATCCGACCCTCCTAAAAATGTACACTGTACAACTAGACCTCAAGGAGAATCTATATGTCAAATTTCATAAAGATCCCTTCAGTACTTTCTGAGAAATGGGGATAATAAGAATTGTTTAAGGATGGACGACTGATGACAGATTGACTACGGACCATGGACGCAGGGCGATTTGAATAGCCAACCATCTGTTGATGGCAGGTTAAAATACATATATATATATATATATAATGCTTTTGAAACAACTCCGATTTATTTTTCCACAGGCAGACGTTTTTGTTAAATATAATCAATAGAAATTGACTCGCAAATCTGCGAGGCCGCAGAACGACCGTTATTTTGGACAGATGACATGTAATCAAAACATACACTCTAGTCAAACCATAAACATTCTGCATTAATTTTTACATCAAAGACTTCAATAAAGATACGTAATAACAGATTTTGTAATTAGTTTTAAATTTATGATCTTAGTATCCATAAAATTATATTCAATTTGAACATAAATATATATTTTCTATATCGATTTTGAGTTATACTCAAACTTCATTACTTCGCATGTTTGTTCTATATGACTGTAGGTAGACAATGACGACTGATTTTGCAAACTTTCTTTTTATATCGATTGTGGGGGCTCGTTTCTATTCAGAAAACTGAACTAATATGGCTACCAATGAAAGTAAAACACGAGATGTTTCAAAAACTTTTTTTTTTAAATTTAATTAAATTGCTTTAAAACTTGAGATGACAGCTTTAAGATTTGCGATTGATCAGAACTCATGACTGACGGAAGAAGAGCAAAATTGTGTAATTTTCATGCCTGATGATATGTGGTCTTTATCATGTGTTCATTTAAAGAAAAGAAAACTAGCGTTTTTAAGCACCTCCTTGGCTGAATGGTTACAGCATCATGCTTTGAACCACGAAGTCTCTCACTTCTGGTCAGCGCAGGTTCGAGCCCCGCTGGAACCAAAGCTGATTTTTGTGAGAAAATTTGCCAGCTTACTGGCAGAAAGCCACTGCAAACTAATTACTAGTCTCGGACTGGCAGACTACTACTGATTCCGAACCGAGCTAGGAATGAGACAAAGTAATAACATCCTTTGATACTTACCACTACTAATGGAAGAGACATGAGTATACTTTCATATCTGGCACCTGGAGTCTGTAGACCGAATTTTGTCCCGCGATCATAAACCAAATTGAATTCAACATATCTTCCTCGTCTCAATAGCTGCCACTGTCTGTAAAATATGAATGGTAAATCAAAGTTCAAATTGACATCCTACCGAGATTTCTTTGGTGATTTTGGGAATTCTGAAGTACCGGTATTAAATTCATATTGTCTCCAAAACTTTTTTCAGCATTGAATACTGATGGATACTGATGTAAAAAAAAAGTGAAATAATGTTTCTGTTGAAAACAATATTAATATCACGAATAAATGGGAGTTTTGAGAATATTTTGCCAGTGGAATCTAATTAATTATGCACTGACCCAGATTCCTTAGTTTAATCTGAATCTGAAACTGAAAGAATTTTAGACAATGACCTAGACCTAAACCAAGGGAAATACCATTCCAACAATAAACCTTTAAAGTTGGTCAGAATGATGTGCAACGAGTGAGGTCGGTTTTACAAGATAATCATCAGGAAGACAGGTTGACATGGTAACAAATTGGTAGACAAATGGTGAAAATTTGAATTGTGACTTGATTAATCTGCTGAAGAAAACTGAAAAAATTATGATAAAAAAGTTTTTTGTCCTTCAGCATTGAACAAAACAAAATTGCATGTGTAAATTTTGTAATATATTTGTCGCATTGACGGGTGACATTTAGATGAGACAAAGAAATATAACACAGTGGAACCTGTCCTGATAGACCACTCTCATAAAAGACCACTTGTCTTTTGAGACCATATTCTGAAAACCACATGGTTAAAAAATCTTTTAAATAAAACCTCTTTTGAGGGTCCACCTGTCTTGAGAGACCATGTTTCAAATGGTTGATGGAGTGGTCTTTCAAGAGAGGTTCCACTGTAAAAATTCTTGTGAGGTGTCTTTGCATTGTTTGCTGTTTGTGTTATATCATGTTATAAAAAAGAGCCGTATTTCCACCAGAAAATGCTCCGAAATTAACAAAAGGTCTTAGTTTTCTATATGCTTTCATATATATATAATGTTATGGACATTTATGGATAAAGAATTCAAAAGAGAATGTTTATCATAATTTCAATACATCAGACCAAATAGATCCCCCCCCAAATAAAAAAAAAAATTGAGACTGACAGGAGAATTATACAGGTTATCTTTCATTTTGAATTTTGAATGTTCTTAATTATGCCAAACTCAACAATTTATCAATCATATAGTGGCAGTCAGTTTTCAGTTGTTGAGAAGGGATCCCGGGTACAATGTACCTGGGAAGAAACCACTGACTTGGTTTATAGTGCAATGCACTTAGCACTCAGCCATGACTGTCACGGTTATCTTTCTTACCTTTCAGCATAGGAATAGCCATCATTTTTGTGTTTTTTTGCAAGTGGTACATAGGATGGAACCACTGACTCCGCACAAGACTAAAATAATAAAAAAAAAAAAAAATAACAAAATATTTTATCTATAAAATGAATTCTTGTATTGAACTGAACAAATTCAGAACATAGAAAAATTTTAATATTGAACTGAGTAAATTGACCTATCACCAAATGCCCGACACAGCACCTTATTCAAAGCATCAAGAAACTCATAAAAGTTTGAAATATAAATTGTTTACAAGCAGAGTTGAATAACAAAATTATTCCGGACTTCGTCAATGGTTTGAAACATCAAGAAAATCGACTCA
Organism: Atrina japonica; assembly: GCA_030159075.1. Taxonomy (NCBI): domain Eukaryota; kingdom Metazoa; phylum Mollusca; class Bivalvia; order Pterioida; family Pinnidae; genus Atrina; species Atrina japonica. Next base: position 1,024,860 of record BROG01000142.1, on the reverse strand, counting down.
TTGAAGTTTGACTCACCGCTATTCTACTGTATATATCAATAACAAACAAACACAGCTTACCGTAACAAACTTGTACAAATCTTCCTGATCCGCATAGTCAAGATCATCAAAGAAAATTCCACCAACACCTCTGCTTTCACCTGTAAATATCAACACACTGATCATAAGTTAACACAGTTCTCTTGGCAAGAGTTATCTCCCTTCCATTATAAATTCTGGAGCTCTTGCAAATATTTCCATTACCATAGATATGATTAAATAATAATGCTTATTTAAAAAGAGACACAAGGTTTTTAATAAATGTTACATATTCTCACCTTCTTCATCTTTCTCTAATTATATCCTCATTTTTCAAAATGTTAATTTTTTCTCAGCATTTTTACCTCTGTGCGGAATATAGAAATAGTCGTCACACCACTTCTTGAACTTTGGATAAAATTCTTTGTTGTGTTTGTCACATGCTTCTTTTAACGTTTTGTGGAAATGGATTACATCCTGTGAAATAGACATCAAATCAAATTCATAATGAGTTTCACAGAAAACCATGACATTCTATAAAATAAGCTGCACTGTTTTCTTTTAGACAGGAAGCTGAGTCCAAGAAAGCTTAAGTTTCCTTTGAAAGAAAATTTGATTTCAAATGGACCAACATTAATGTACTAGGAAAGTCCAATTGGCAATGTGATTGTTGTGGGCAAACTTTGTTTACAGATGTGAAACAGGTGGAATGTATTGTTTATAATTATCAAGTGTCTTATTATTGGCTGCTTCTAATATTGTAGGCATGGATATTTCTGAGTGTTAATTACATGATTTCCCTGATGCATACCATATCCGTGGGTGTATATTTTACGCGCTGTCAAACCTTACCTGTATAAAAAGATTATTCTTAACACAACTGCGGGACTGGTATGCGGTGGGGTTAATTTACACAGAAAACACCGTGTATTTAATGTAAATTACCCCCACATGTAAATTTCCACGTTTACAGTAACTGGAAAAACAATACACACACACTGACACCCACACAGACACACCAACACCTACACACACCCTGACACCCACACAGACACACCAACACCAACACACACCCTGACACCCACACAGACACACCAACACACACCCTGACACCCACACAGACACACCAACACCTACACACACCCTGACACCCACACACCCACACAACACACCACACTGACTGGACACCAGACACACAACACCTACACACACCCTGACACCCACACAGACACACCAACACCTTACACTACACAACAATGACACCCACACAGACACACCAACACCAACACACACCCTGACACCCACACAGACACACCAACACCTACACACACACCTGACACCCACACAGACACACCAAAACACCAACACCACACCCTGACACCCACACAGACACACCAACACACCACCACACACCCTGACACCCACACAGACACACCAACACCTACACACACCCTGACACCCACACAGGCAACACCAACACCACCCTGACACACACTGACACACCAACACCTACACACACCAACACCCACACAGACACACCAACACCTACACACACCCTGACACCCACACAGACACACCAACACCAACACACACCCTGACACACACACAGATACACCAACACCAACATACACCCTGACACCCACACAGACACACCAACACCTACACACACCCTGACACACACACAGACACACCAACACCAACACACACCCTGACACCCACACAGATACACCAACACCAACACACACCCTGACACACACACAGACACACCAACACCAACACACACCCTGACACCCACACAGACACACCAACACCTACACACACCCTGACACCCACACAGACACACCAACACCAACACACACCCTGACACCCACACAGACACACACACAACCAACACCACACACCCTGACACCCATACACAGATACACCAACACCTACACACACCCTGACACCCACACAGACACACCAACACCTACACACACCCTGACACCCACACCAACACCAACACACACCCTGACACCCACACCAACACCAACACCCACACAGACACACCAACACCAACACACACCCTGACACCCACACAGACACACCAACACCCACACAGACACACCAACACCAACACACACCCTGACACCCATACAGACACACCAACACCCACGCAGACACACCAATACCCACACACACCCTGACCGACACACTCCCCTTCTAAGTCAAACTACTTGGTCATTGTTGGCAAATTATTTATCGCTATTTCACGACCTACCTCTTTTACCAGGTAATTTGGAGTGAGATCTGTTCCACCACCGAACCACCACTGTTTTTGCCCCGTTTCATCCACCACCTCAAAGTAGCGATAATTGAAATGAATAGCCGGCACATGAGGATTTTTCTATTCAAGAAATGATAAAAATAGCATAAACAAAAATACAGCAAAGGCTGTACATAAAACATACGTCATGGGTTGATGAGCAGTCTGTCACAAAGGGCTATAATTGAATAGATATTGAATAACAGTAGATAATGTTAGTTTCTTAGCTCTGAAAAGTTTAAAAACCTACACTGAAAATCTGGTCTTATTGGCAGAATTATAGAAATTTATTTTCGCCCAATGTTTTGGGAGTTGAGACCCCCCCCAAAAAATTTGCACAACACAAAGAAAGAGAATAATCTGTAGTTGAACATTGTGAAAATACAGTCTTTTACAATAATAAATTACTTAAGTTAAGTTACTGAGTGGAAACTGTTTCTGCAAATCTTCAAGGGGCCATAACTCAGTAAACATCTGGTAAAAAATTGTGGTTTTCAAACTTGGCAAAGCTTTTGTAACAATAAACCTTCTCATAAAGTTTTAAATTAATTCGTTGAAAATTACTAAAGTCATTGAGTGGAAACTGAAATGCCCCTGCCCACCCGCCAATGTGATAACATAATACTACCCGTCTTTTGACGGGTGTATAAAAATCTTATATTTGTTCTACATCACATTCAGCGACTTTTGAATAGTACAGTGACAGCAAGTTTTTAATGGTTGAAGAGAGAACATAACTATATTGTACTCATGGTCCAAACTTACCACATTCACTTTATACTCAAGTTCCAAATTCAATTTTTTATGATTTAAAAAAAACCCAGAAAAAACCCCCAAAATTTTCGCTGTTATTGGACATTTTTACATATCTTTTTATAACAAACGAGCCAAAATCATGATTAAAATTACTGGGAATTTGAGGAAAAAAAAAATTGTGAAAAAAAAAATAAAATTAGTAGACATTCACAAATACTGAGATTTAAATTTGAATAATTACATAAATTGATGACTTTGAGACTTGGAAGATAACTGGATTTTGGTTTTTTTTTTGTTGTCCCACCAAGAGTTTTTTCTATACAGATGTCACCAGTTTCAGGTGAAGTGCTACAAATTTTGACCAGTGCTATGGACTGACACCAATGCAGTCATCCATGACACGGGACCTCAGCTTAAGGTCAAAAGACCTGTGAATTTAATTTTATAAACTGAGCACTAGGCTAAGGAACAATCACGACCATTTTTAAAAGTAATGTTTAATGACCTGGAACTAGGAAAAGAACCTGGGATCTTAGACTTGTAAGAGAGCCATCGTGGCTCCAAGGTAGAGTGCTCGAATTGCAATCAGAGGGTTGCGTGATCAAGCCTCTTTGGAGGCGGCTGCATTTTCCTGTCCTTTGGATGAGGCAGTAAAAACCAAGGTCCTGTGTCACGGTAGGTGTCGGCATGTCACAGAACCCTCACTGCTCAATGGCCGAAGTGCTGAGCATTGTCCAAAATTTGAAGCCCTTCACCGGCACTTGGTGACGTCTCCATATGAGTGAAAGATTCTTGAGTGATACGTTAAACAATAGAAGAACAAAACTTGTGAATCAAATGCTTTACAACTAGACCATCCCAAGTGTTCTTGAAAATGTCTGAAAGAAGTAACAAATTAATAAGTGATAAATAAATTCATTTCAAATTAAAAAAAAAAACCATGAATACCAGCATATATATATATATATATGTAACTCACTGGGTGTATAACTGCACTAATTCCAGTTGCAAAGAATGGCAAAGTTTGACCTTCCATTTTCTTTCCTCTGAAAAGAAATATTGTAAATTTAGACAGGTTCTACTGTATAATCATTATACATATATTGAATTCTTAAAGGGGCATTATTTAACTGTGTTTACCAACAAAAATTATTTCAATTTGTTCTACGTTTACTACTTGTTTTTGATGCACAATAACAAATAAGAGCTATTCACAGAAATAAAAAATCTTATATTCCTATATATTTTGTGAAAATAAGGTCAGGTCCTGTGTGGTTTTCATATACAAAAAGTAAGGTTGAGTCAATCAGTTACAAGTGAAAAAGTGCCAAACCCAGGATTCTCAAGCAATTTTCACAAAATATATAGGAATTTAATATTTTTTTTATATGTGTTTATCTCATTTTTATTATTGTATATCAATTTAAGTAGTAAAAAATGAAGAAATTATTTTTTGAAAAAAAAACCCAAACCAAAAGCTAATGTCCCTTTGATATAAGAAATATCCAATCCCAAATGTCATTTATAAGTCCTTTTGGATACATATTTCTGGACATTGGTTTTTACCATCTCATCTGAAGGACAGAAAAAGCCAGTCACCTCCGTAGAGGCTCAAACCTGCGACCCTCTGGTTGCAAATCAAGCACTTTATTGCGGAAAACTTTAGTTAAATATAGTCATCAAAGGTGATTTATTACTCTCTACATTCATAATTAATCAATTGTTCATACTCTATTTCGTCTTTGATTCTGGCTACCAGTTTCAGAGCTTAATTCTATACAAAATAGGGCATGTTTGGGATTTTGCTTCTGTAAATCACATGAATTTTGTCATAAACAATCCCTGTACCTAGCTAGTTACTTGTACTCAAAATCGTAGTCTATAGTGCATCTTTATACAGTTCTTCTGTTTTGATTTTAGATAATTAACAACCCTGTCAATCACTACAATGATTAGGTCAGAACCTACTTGTTACCCATTTATCAAAACACCTTTTGTTTAATCTTCCAGGTAAGGATCCTGGTGTCATACAATATTTTGACCCCCGCCACAGAATGATCCAGGGGTCATTTTATCGTGGTTTACTGCCACGATAAAGTGACCCTCCCACCGCTTGCAATATTTTGACCTCCCTCTGTGCGATAAATTGACACGCCCACCCACCCACCCCCCAGTAAAATGTTTTCAAAAAATGTTTCTTGATATGTTTCTTCATTTAAAGTCAATATTTTATGGTTATCCAACCATAATTATATCTGAATACATGTATGTGAATACGAGGAGGGGGGGGTAAAAATAATAATTACTTGAACTTCGAGGTTTCAAGAGTGAAATATAAAGGAATATTCAAATTGGGAATTCTAATTGACTTTGAGGTTGTAAGAACTTTGATTTTTTTACGTTTGAGAGATTGAGAGTTAATTTATTTAATTTATGAAAAAAAAAATCAGGACCTGTACAAAACTTTGTGGTTTTGAAGTTTGAGCCATCAAGAGTCACCTGTATTTAAGAAAGTTGTATTTGAAAATATGTGACTGGCATAGCCAGTGTTCGAGTCAAGTACTTGACACAAACTACCACATTATTGCGTTATGTTCACACCTTGACCTCATTTGTGCTACAGCTGCTGGAGGAAGAGTTCCATGGACCACAGATACATTTACACCAGCTTTCTCAAACACAGTGCCATCTTGTAAAACACAAGTCACTCCACCTCCACCCTACGGATGTAAAATATAAAGATATTTAGGCTGCACCAATGTAGTCTATACATGTAACCTATCTTGACATAGCATAACATAGATGCTTTTATTGCTGGAATTGTATAGTTGAGAAAGTACAATATATAGATCTGTAGACATAGTATAAGATATAGATCTCTAATATAGGCATAGTATAAAGTATAGATTTGTAATTGCTGGCATAGTATAAAATAATGATCTATGTTATTGACATAGTGTAAAATATAGATATTGTTGGTATAGTACAAAATAGATCTTTTTGGCATACATCAAAATATAGACACGTATTGTTGACATAGTATAAAATTTAGATTTGTATTGCTGGCATAGTATAAAATATAGATTTGTATTGCTGGCATAATATAAAATGTGGATTTGTATTGCTGGCATAATATAAATTAAAGATCAGTTTTGTTGACATAGTATAAAATTGTTAACTATATTGTTGGCATAGTATAAAAAATAGATTTGTATTGTTGATGTTTTAGTTCTTCATAAAACGGTATGAAGATCACAAAGTTAACTAATATCTACCTTTTACAACCTAAGTTACAGAACGTCAACCAAACACCGAAACAACTAAAAATTAGAACAATCACATAAACTGAAGCCCTAGATAGTTGCGTAGTGAGAAAGAACACATACACATTACTTTATGCAATTAAAAATTGTATCTATATTACAGTCACTTGCCAAAAGTTTATAGGAAGTCTATTGAAATCCGAAAAGAAATGGCTTCACAATATTGTTTTAAAAAAATATGGTTTTCTATGAAATATACATGTATAGGAAAAAATGATAATGTCTATAAACGTTTGGCAAGTGGCTGTATATCATATTAATTTGAATTGACATTATACTGACATCTATCAAGAGTCTATCAATGTCAGTCTTACTTGTTGTAGATTTTCGTAATTACCTGTTTCCTGGTCCATCGATCCACCGTAAATTTCTTGTCGTCTTCCACTTCCTCTAATGCTCTGCAGACTTCTCCCTAAATGTCAGAGAGGTGAGTTTTAAAATTGATGTAAAGAAAATTCCTCAGAAGTGTAGCTTTGATGGTCATGTTGGTTATAAAAATGTATATTTGGACTGTATTAAACATATCAACCTCGTGTATGTCTGTACAATATTTCAGATATGATATATAATATACAGTGAAATCTCGTTATCTTGAAATTCACAGAACCGTCCATTTCACTTCTGAGATATTCAGAATTTGAGATAAGCATAATTTTTATTTAACATTTTTTTTTTATCCATAAAAATTTTGACAAGTTTATCATGTTATGTTTCAATGCTTTATTGGTTTTTTAATGCCGTACTCGACTATTTTTCAAATATTTGGTGTGGCCAGTTTTTAATGGGGTGTCCGATTAGTGCAGTGGTTAGCACACTCGCTTTTCACCAATGCGACCATGGTTCGATCCTTGGATTGAACAGGGGAGTATACGAGATGGTATGATTGTTACCAAGTTGAACACGTGGGTTTTCTCCAGGTTCTCTGTTTCCTCCCACAGCGAGAACCCCCACACGCCAACATCAGGGCCAATGAGAGACAGTAATATAAGTTGACATAACTTGTTTGTCAATCTGTGTAAAATAAATAAAGTTTAAACTTTAATAGTGCAGTAGAAAACCTGGTTACAATGTACCCCAAAATAGACAACTTCTGCTAGTAAACAGGCAAACTTTCTCACAAAATCAGCTTAGGTTTCAGCAGGACTGACAAAAGGTGAGGGACTTCATTATTTAAAGCGTGATGCTCTAACCACTCAGCCACAGAGGCATTTCATGTTACATGTTAATATAAGTAGAGTGCACTGACAATAGTTTTTGCACAGGTTTTGATTTATAGCTGTCTACCTAACTCCTAACTGTTGACATATCCATAAAAAAAAGTTGGATATGGCCCTAACCCGAATAATTCAGTCGTTATATTCCGCTCACTACGATCACTACATTAACGCCTGAATGCATACAGTGTGTAAATGCGTCAGACCGGATATTTATACCGCGATGGATTCTGGGTATTTTCATGATGCATTGTGGGAATTAATCCGATTTGGCGCTAAATTTTATGATGACAGGATGTAAACAATTGCACGTGTTATAAGGGGTCATAAAATTCTCTGAGCCAACACTTGTCGGCGGCCCTTGTCGGCACTTCTCATCTCAACGGGAGAGAAGCAAAAATCACTGAGGCGTGAAGGCTGCTCGTTCTGTTGGTAATCTACCTGTAAAACTGATGTCCAGCATGAATATTTGAGAGGTTATAATATATAACAGGCTGTGAAAAGTTAGAAGAATTTGAGTTTTAAAATTTAAGAAATTATTTGATGCATTGCATGCATGGCTATTATTTTTATTGCATGTCAGATTTTAGCATCCGTAATAACGATGTATGTCGGTCACCTTCTGACATAAATTCGGTTTTAAAAAGACTAATCTATTCAAATGTTAATTTTTTTTTCATACTCTGTTGCATGTTTGTTTTTTATTTTAATTAAACTCCGGCGATAGATGTGGAAGTCGAAATGTGATCGTCGAAAATACGAGTGAAAAAATAGAATCTAGCATTTCGTGATTTGAGGATTCCATCATTAATTGAAAAAAATATACATATGATAGAAATATTATCAATATGTAGCACAATTAAACATTTATTGTTCGTATAAAATTTCATGTGCCGAAGTTGTCATCCCGAGTAACGCGTATAGCTACTGCCGTGACATCATTCTGAGATATCTCTGTCGTCGAAAGAAAAAAATAATAAAACTTATCAATGTTTTGACTTTTGAATATCTAGGAATGTAATATGGAACAAAATACAGGATTCGGGACATAAATATTCGCCACTTTTATTATTTTCTTCTTTGTTTTATATAAAACCCACAATTTTTTTTTTATCCACTAATTTTAAACAAAATTTTTAAACAATTTATTTTACATGAAGAAAATTGAAATTATATTTGATGTTCTCTTTGCACTGCTTGTATCGCTTCGTCAAACTCCATCTTGTTTTTAATTTGTATTCTGTCCGGAAGCAGGCTATGCGCAGAATCAGTAAATAAAGCAATTTGATTGGGTACCCTGGTTCAGGGTACAGCTGACGCGCTTTCAGAGAGCTAAGCATTCAAGCCCTCATTTGTGGTAGAGGGCGCAGAATCATTCGAGTTAATATGGCCCAGACAAATTGAATCAACAAAGGGGAGTAACTCTAAAAATAATGGTGATAGGAGCGCAATTTTGTATGCAACACTCTGCCTTCATAATTTATGATGTAAACCTGCATGAAATATTTAGAGCCTAGTTGAATATATATTGAAGATATGGCCTGTACAAAGCAAAAGGATGGACCATTTGTATATCCGATTTGTCATGATCTAATGGACTACGAGTTTTTTTTTTATTTTACATATCAACGAACCAAGAAACATAACTCTTAAGACTGCTGTCTTATCAAGAGTAGATAACCATAAGTCAGAATATTTCAGATTTATAGTACAAGTACAAACTGAAATAATTCTGAAAATCAGATATTCAGATATTGAAAGAAAATGGAATCTAAATCATTTATAACTGTAAGTTTAATCATGCATGAAACTTGAAACTTTCTTGGTACCACTTATAAAGAAGTAAACGGACCAAGTACAAAATGACCGAATAAAAAATATTAATCACACAATGTAAAAGTTACAAAGTTCAACCAAATAATCAAACTTTGGGTTTTATGTTCATTAATTCATGAAATAAATATCAGATTCATCCTGTTTTTCATATGTTCAGTTTAACAAGTTTTTTTTTGTTTTTATTGATATCTTATCTCGACTTACTTTCTCTCTCTCCCTCCCCTCCCCCCCCCCCTCTCTCTCTCTCTATCTCTCAGTAACTAAATGCAGTACAGGATATGATCACATAACACAATGCGAATCGAATTCCTTAAATACTGCATTTGGTTTGATGGCGGAGGTAGGTCCTTCTACACATGCAAGAATGTACAGTAGCCAATTATATTATCTTATGCAGCATTCAACTATCTCTCTGTCTGTCTGTCTCTTTCTCTCTCTCTCTCAGAGAGTTTTCATAAAAAAAAACTTTGCCAAAATTGAAGACAGGCCCTAATCTTGATTTTCAATACTATATCTCAAATATGATGAGACACATCTTTTGATAAAAGGTGAAGATGTACAGTATACATGGCAACAGATTGCTAACGTGACTTCAGATAGACTTCTAAACCAGTATTTTTTTAAATCAGGTCCTTTACCCTTTTATGCCCTATCTTTCACCCCTTAACCACCATCAAACAACAAATAATACAACCAGTTTCGTGTAAGTGAAAATTCGTAGCTTCATTTAAAATGTATGCACAAAAAGTCTATTCAAATGAACAGGAGCAGGAAATATTGTATACGTAGACATTTTCGCCCCCTTGGTTATTTTTGCCCTCTCATTTACAGAAAAAATATTCACCCCGTCTTAAATTTGCCCTTCATCACCACAGTCTCATGTATGCCCATGCTTCAATTAGTTAGCTTGAAAATTTCCACCCATTTTAAATTCGCCCTCTAATGTCAGGGCAAAAAAAAGTGAATATTAAACGAGAGCAAACATTTTAACTCATTAATCCCTGAGAAACAATAAACTATTCTATAAATAAATGACATTGGCAAGTCCAAATGTGTCTTTAGGGATAAATGGTTTAAGGGATACAGTAAATAAAATGACAAGGCTTTAACTGTCACAGAAAAAAAAACATTTCTATTTACCTGTATTCTCATTACTAACTTCTCCATTTTGACTTTCATTTCGGATGCATTCTGAAAATACAATTCAAAGTTTGTAGATTATCAAATTTATGAATACTGTCAAACTTGCATTAAAGGTCACCTCTGTATAAAGGGCACCTGCCTATAAGAGGCCAATGAAACATTACTTTTATTAACTTTTTTTTATAATGAGTACTGTAAACCTCTTTATATAGGCCACCTGTCTATAACAGCTACTTTTGCCTATTCCCTTGAATACCCTTATAGACATGCTTAACTGTATTATATTAATACACTATCTAATATACAAAGCATAAAAAAACAACCATTTAGTAAATATCAATTCTGACAACACAATTAACAGTGGGATAGATAGATCTATTTATAAAAACACACATTCATTCTGATATGCAAAAAATGGTAGTTATGTAACAATGACTTTTTCTCCATGATTTAAATAATTTCTGTTTCATACCAGCTAATTTATAAATGTACATTATTCGCTCTATCACAGCAACAACAATATGGCAAAAAACAATGGATGCCAGTTGTTCAACCTCACATGTGACACAAAGTAGCTTTATTTTGTGGTTTGTGGACTGCTCAATTCTAAAAATACTACCGTATCTGGTTCATATAAAATTTTGTGAAAAAAAAAATTTCAGGGGGGGGGGGGGGGGGGGGGGGGGGGGGGGGGGGGGAGAGAGAGAATTCTCAACAACATTAATTCTCAACAACATTCTGACCAACCAGAGCAAGAATTATTTAATAAATTAATCATTATTTAATATACCTCTTCCATCTCCTCAACATCTGTGATAGGTTCAGCCATCCATTTCACTTTCTGAGTTTCTGTAACTGATGCTGCATGCACCTTTGGGTAAATCAGTTAATTTCGTAAAAGTGCATTAGAAATTGTATAAAATTATGAATTACGTAAATTTGCATACAGTGAAACCTGTCTTGAAAGATCACTTACATGAACAACCACCTATCTTATAAAACCACATCAGAAAAGAACTGTGTTAGAAAAAAACTTTAAATAATACTTCTTTTGAGAGAGAGAGAGAGAGAGAGAGAGAGAGAGAGAGAGAGAGAGAGAGAGAGAGAGAGAGAGAGAGAGAGAGAGAGAGAGAGAGAGAGAGAAACAGACACAGAGAGAGAGACAGAGAAAGACAAAGAGACAGAGAGAGTGACAGATGAAATGACATACAGTGGAACCCCACTATTAATACCTCAATGATTCATAGTGGCCAGATTAGTGGTCTTGTACATGTGTTAGGGGTCTCAGTTTTTTTTTGTAAACAGGAAGAAAATAGTATTTATTAGAATTATATATTAGAGTTATATTTCTTGTGGGGCCTCCATGGACCATGAAGCCTTTCACTTCTGGTCAGCAAAGATTCGAGCCCCGCTGGAGCCGAAGCTGATTTTTTTTGTGAAAAAGTTTGCCAGTTTACTTGCCAAAGGCCAGTGGTCTCTTCCCAATTAACCAGGTTCTCTCCTCCACCATTAAAAACCGGCCACCACCGTATCACTGGCAAATTGTTTAGTGTGGCGTAAAATCAAATCTTACATGTGTAAGTAAGGGTCCAGATTTTTTTGATTCAGAATTTTGTCATGGGTGGAACATTTATGGTGAGAATTGTGGGGTGGTCTCCTAAGTGAGGTGGTCTATATGGGAAGTTTCACTGTACATGCAAATCTTCATTAGTAATCTTCATACCTTATTTCTACTGTAGAAGTACCAGACAGATGACACTGTGACAGTTCCTAAAGCTGTAACTTGTGACCTACAAATAAACAACAAGGATAAACACTTTATTTAGCATATTCTTTTAGAGCCGGCCTGGCTCAGTTGGCAGCGCGCTCGACTTTTGATCGTGAGTTGGAGTCCAGCCGGTGGCAGGTTGGTTTCCTGTCCTTCAGATGAGACAGTAAAAACCGAGGTCCCGTGTCACAGTAGGTGTCAGCATGTTAAAGAACCCTCACTACTCAATGGCCATAAGTGCTGGGCATAGGCCAAAATTTGAAGATCTTCACCGGCATTTCATGACGTCTCCATATGAGTGAAATATTCTTGAGTGGAACGTAAAACAACAAAAAACAAAAAAACAAAAATCATTTTCTTTTCGTTTTTGATTTATTGGTGTATTACGCCACACACACAATTTTTCAGTCATATGGTGGCTGCCAGTTTTTAACGTTGGAGGAGAAAACCCCGATACAACATACCATGGAAGAGACATCAGAAACTTGCAAGTAAACTGGCAAACTTTCTCACAAAACCAGCTTCCTCAGGGGTTACTGTATACATCAAGGACATAAATGTTTAAACTGGAGTAAAATACATGTATGAAATACAAGAGTGAAATACTGTATAACCTATTGTATTTTCCCTATTTTTTCCTTTTCCCTATTTTTTCCTTTAGAGGAGAGGGTGAATTTAGATTGAAAGCGAAATACATGCCATCCAGGAAACTAAAATGATTAAGTGTGAAATTAAGGTGTGGTGAATATGTTTTCTGTCGTAAGAGGAGGGTATAAAACCAAGGGCAAAAATTTCCAGGAATACAGTAATTAAAATCAAAGTACTGAAAATACCGATACGAGTTGATGGCAATCGTAAGTTTTAATGAGGTATAATACACTCAGTATAATGAATACTTTTTGATTCGGTAGAGTTTTACAAAATAAGTAACTAAAAATCAGGTCAGACATTTGGCCTAACGTGAGTTCTGATGGCTTATTTATTATGCAACAAACTACTTAGATCAGCGTTATGATTATAAAATCTTGTGCTTATAAACATTATTTCATCGATATTAAATTTCTGGGACAGGGCAGTATTATACCCTAACATTATACTTCCTATCAGTAGCCTTAAATCTCCAGGTCATTAGGTATACATGTAAAACATTTTCCCAACTTCAAAGACTGTCGTGAGTTTCTCATCAGTTAAGATCACATGAATGTGGAATGACACAACTTCTATGTTCAACTTCACAGACAGATCTTGCCAATACACAGTAAGGGAAACTTGACCAAAACTCATTTGCATATTAATCATGCGCAAGAATTGTTAACAGTCCAGTCTATCATTTTGAATGTCAAAATTATCACAAGAGTATAATGGTAAAAAATAATTGAAAAGTAACATTCTAAAGCAAATTTATAATATCTTAAAATTCATAAAGGACGCTGAACTGACCTTTAATAACATATATTTCAACAAGTCTTGTAGACCCATATTGTTCAGCGAACTGTTACTAGATTTTTGTCATTTTAAAAAGCAAAAATATAAGAATAAAAGTGTGATTTGGATAGTTCAATCTTGAAGTTGAGTTTATGTTGCTGAAATGCACATACATGTGTAATTTTGCGTCAATATAATGTGTTATTAACCCCATACTGCAAAATGTGCTTTGACTTGTTCCCAATAAACAACTTAGCATAACATAACTGCATTGATGTTCCATCAACTCGTAATGATATGGTCTAAACTCAATTTGTTGACAATCACTCATTAGACTGACACCTATCCCTATGTATGTAGGGATTTGGGACTATTTCTGTACAGTTTCTATAAATACAAACGTACATACCATACATGCTTGTTCTTGTACGGTTTCGAGCCTGTAATCACCGTAAAATTTCTTGCAGTTCTTAAACAAGAAGCTGCTGCTTTTGCAAACTTCATGATTTCCCTAAAATAAATGTGAAAAAAATATTACCAGCCAGCACTGCACAATTCTAATACTGAGTTAGATAACAATATAGAGTATTTCACATTATAATTCATGCACATGTGCATGCATAAATATTTCCAAACAGGTACAAACACCTAGGTGAAGGCATTATCACGACCAGTTTCATATAAAAATCGGAACAAAGATTACAATAAATCACGAAATATGTAGATACAATGGAACCTGGCCTAATGACCACCACGCTTAGGAGACCACCTCACATTCAAGACCACATATATTAAGAATCTTGATAATTTCCTCATAGATATTTGAGAGACTCCCACTTCAGAGATCACCTCACTAATCAGACCACTTTTAATCAGTCAGTTAGGTGGTCAAAATATCAAGGTTCCACTGTATATATATATTCGTGGATTCAACTCACCACTACCATTTCCTGATGGCTTGTGTAGAGGATCTACATTTTGTAACAAAACCTGCTATGCGGTTACATGTGTATGGCCTCTCTTAGGTATGTCATGTTCAACCAATGAAAATGCAAGTTAAATGATCTCTAGATTTGAAGTATAATTATTTTTATTATTTTATTGTCTCATCCATAAGACCCACTTATGATGAGCGAAGGAACAGTCACTAAGAGTTTCTCGTTTAAAGATGTCCCAGATCACAACAAGAAGTACAGAATATTCTTTTTAATCTGCATAAAACAATGTCCGTCTGACCTTCTGAGGGACAGTTGGTCAACAGTGAATGTAAAACCCCTATGACACAGGTATGATTTTTAACCAAAACAGGAGCTACATGCACATGTATTGTGCAAGGGGAAATATATTGCTGTACGTCAAGTTCTCTCATCAGATTACCTGATTATATGTGAAGGTATGCTGAGGTTGAGGGTATGGCTATCTGGGATTTACGAGACTGTATGTGGTGTGTTGATAGCTATCTGTGGATTACCAGAATGTATATGATTATCTATTGTCAGCTATCTGTTGACTACCTGACTGTAGGATATGAAAGTATCCACTGACAGCTAAGTGGGGACTGTCAGACTGTATGTGAGGATTTACTGACAGCTATACAATGTATCAGGAGATTACCTATAATATCTGACTACCGTATATAAATATCTACTGAAAGCCAGCTAGAGATTATCAGACTGTGAGAATCTACAGACATCTACAGTGCATATGGAGATTACCTGACTACAGATAGCTATTTAGGGATTAAATGACCACATGTGAATATCTACTGAGCTACAATGTATCAGATTACCTGATAGTATATGAGTACATTGTATCTACTGACAGCTGTCAGTGTGTAGGGATTACCTGACTATAATTATCTACTGACTGCTTTGAAGGGATTGCCTGACTATGAGTATCTATTGACAGCTTTATAGTGATTACCATAATACGAGTATCTACTGACAGCTTTGTAGAGATTACCTGACTACGAGTATCTATTGACAGCTTGGTAGGGATTACCTGACTATCAGTGTCTACTTTGTAGGGATTACTTGACTACAAGTATCTACTGACAGCTTTGTAGGGATTAGTCGACTACGGGTATCTACTGACAGCTTTGTAGGGGTTACCTGACTACAATTTTCCAATGACAGCTATGTAGGGATTACCTGACTTCAATTAGTATTACTTACAAACAGCTTTATAGGGATTACCTGACTACAATTACCTACTGACAGCTTTATAGGGATTACCTGACTTCAATTAGTATTACTTACAAACAGCTTTATAGGGATTACCTGGCTACAAATATCTACTCACAGCTTTATAGGGATTACCTGACTACAATTATCTACTCACAGCTTTATAGGGATTACCTGACTACAATTATCTACTGACAGCTTTATAATTATAGGGACTACCTGACTATGAGTATCTACAGACAGCTTTTTGGAGTTTACCTAAATATATATGATTTATGTAAGCATTTAATGACAGCCATTGCATAAATGTATATGTGAATGTGAGTACTTTCTGACAGGGTGGATGACTTACAGCTTTGAACTGGTGGTTAACCTGATTGTATTTGAGTGCTGACTAACAGCTATTTAGAGAGATTATTGATATTCTGTAAGGTTGACATCTGTCTGGGGATTACCTAATTGTTTAAAAAAGTATATGTAATAATGTATTTGGGTATTCTAATTAGAGTTATAGTATTTTCTGCATCAGGTAAAATCAGCACGGAATAATTTCGGCAGTTGTTGAAGTAACTTCAGCACTTAATTTTTCAGCATCAAGTATTTTTGGCACATGAACACTTAAAAAAACTGCTAAGATTATTAAACCAATTAATATCTTCTGCTGAATATTAATTTCTAAAAATCAAGTTTTAACGCATGTTTCAGGAAGTGCTGAAAATACTCGATGCTGAAATTACCGGATATCTTTTAATTATTGAGAACGCAGCTCAAATGGGCCTTTGGTCTGTTTGCAAAGTGAACTCATACTCATAGACAACACGTGAATATAACATAGAAAAGTAACAGGACTGTGTCAGAAGCTGTATACTGTAGAGCCAAAAAAAAATCTCCAGCTAAGATGGACGCAATGGACCATGTTAATCTAACACTTCATTAGTTATTCTATCCAAATCAAACGTTTCTGAAACTTTCTATGGTTATATTTTGCGGAAGTGCCATGTGACATCATTAGTCTGACAGGTGTTGCTGTGACTCCCAATGGATGCTTTTTCCCGCATTTGTAAAACAAGGAGCTGCACTCGCTTTCAAGGCATTGCCTTAGTTCATATCAAATGCGCCACAACATTAACATATAGTTCTTAATTTGAAACCCAGAGGATATACCATGTACAGGGGTGATCAACTATCAGATTTCTAATATTGTGGAAGTTTGTGTGTGTATAAATAAATATATATATATATATTTATACACACACACCAACACACATGTGTAATGCATTAAAAATAGGACCTCTCTCTTTGCTTTAAATATATATATATATATATATATATATATATATATATATATATATATATATATATATATATATATATATATATTGTAAATCAATGGAATCTCATTTATATCTCAAAACCAAGAGTCAGCTGTTAGATGAACCGAACCGAAAAATAACGAATCGAACCAAGCCGAAAAAATCCTGAACTGTCCCACCCCTGACTTGGAAATCTACTGAAGGTCAATTAACCTGTTTGATATTTTTTGATGTTACAAGAATGTTCTCATGCAATGTCAGAAATTTACAAAATTATTTTCAAAAATTGCATTTAGAATCGTAACATTGCTATCAGATTGATAAAAAACGTAATCTGGTGTAATGTTAAGATATAAAGTGTATCCAAAATACACATACCCACCTTAGTCAAGACAATCGGGTTTGTGAGATCGTTTTTAAGATCTGAATAAGAGTAAACCGCTACCTGCCACGAGGCACGTATACAGATATCCTGTTCAGTAAAAAAAAACAATTATCTTATCTCATTATCCGTTAAATATCTACTCTTAAAATTCTAACTTCAGACAAGTGTGAAAATGTCTGGCGTATTCAATTTTAAACAACTGTCATGTCGTTTTGTGTAGTACCACGGTACTAAAAACATAAACACCGTCAGACGATTTGTTTACATTTCATGGGCGCAGCCATTTTAGAAAACATTAGGAAACGAATAAAACGAAATTTGATTCAATTTGGAAAAAATCCAAATGAGATTTGTGTTATTTTAGATATATAAAGGTCATATCAGACTTTTTACTGATATAGTGGAAAAGGAAACAGGTATGATACTAAATATTTGTGAAAAGTTTTTTTTTATTCGTTTTACATTTTAAGCGATTCTGTAAATTCATTGATTTGCTATTTAGAGCATAGCGGGATATCCATCCGGGACTTCATTCATTTCCCAGCTAACCTTAGTAGTTATATTTAGTGGTACATAGATTATCAGATTTATGAAAATGGATGTGTTTATTATGGAAAAATGGAATCGGACCCGAAACAAAAATCAAAAATGAAGAAGATCAAATGTAAGGTGCTAGATGGTATCAGATCAATTAACAAGCCACCGTCTAGCACGGAAAGCGAAGTAGAAGAAACATTACGCACGGATCATTTCCAAGTCTGCAAGGTAATTTTTTGACGTGACATCTAGATCTGTGTTGTTGACTGTGATGACAGTATTAATAATGTCATTTGTTAAACTTATATACATCATCACTCTATTGATTTATGTGCATAATTCGTGTTTTGATTTGTTAAATTATCGAGAGAACAGTTGTGAAAATGCAATTTTCCCTCTTGTTGTAGACGGTGCGGTATGGCTTCCCATTTCAACCAACATCAGCAGCTTTTGACCCGGTGCAACATCTTCTGGCAGTTGGATCAAAATCTGGATCCCTGAGAATGTATCCTTCCAAAAATCATTGTAATTTATATAATTGTCAATCATGAATACAGGTGAGTGACTTCAAAAGAAATTTCTTTCCAAAGCATGGACCTTTTGGGAGCTATTTCATATTTTATGTTGTAGTTCAGAGAATCAATATTCCAACACAACAGAGATTAACATAATGATCACAATATGAATAGCTTCCCTATACAATAACAGCTATCATTGTTTTATTGGGGATGAACATATTTGTATGTTGTTATTATTAGGTGCATGTACAATGCATGTATTGGATATTTGAATGCTTATTGAACCTTATTAATATAACAATAAAATAATTTATTAAAGGTTGCAGTTGTTGTAACTGAAATTTTAAAAACACAAGGTCATTATCATTGTATTATGTAGTTTCCTGGAGTGTTTTTTATTTTTATTTGTCTTATTGTTGGATGTCATAATTTTTTTTATCAAAAGTCAATTAAATTCACCTTTATTATTCATGTTTTTGCAGTTTCATAGTGCAATTTAGGTTACACAAGTCATTGTCAAAATTCATTAGACAATAACTATAAGTAAATTGTGACAAAAGCACACAGGGCACAATACATTGCAATCTTTTGTTTATGTTGACAGTGTCCTGCAGTTGTTTCTACAGAGTGTTCTTATACACGTAAATTGTATTTGGAACTAGGGATGGTAATCTCATTACCAATTTTGTCATTTAATTATGTGCTTCATTATAATTTATTAAGATGATATTTTGCATGATACCTTATTATCAAACATTGTCAAAATTATATTGAATACAGTTATTATCACAAATTCATTTGATGTTCAGAAGTATTCAGACTGACGCTACATTAAAATCTTACCACACAAACTACATATAGTGATATACTATTATATAACCTTATAGGTGATATCTGTAAAAGAAGTCAAGAAATGTTCCTCGTTTGCTTGAGTTAATATGACTTTGATTAAAGAAAACAAAATCTTGTCCACTTGCCTCTACAAAAATCTCTGGTCTCTGAAAGAAAAGTTTTGAAAAAAAATTTAATTAAATTGCTCCCTCGCTGAATATTTTTTCCCCGATAAATCCTAAGAACAGTAAATTAATTTGGCACAGACTACAACAAATTTAGTCTTCATTTCTCATTGCTTTCAGCATCTTCCCCTTTGAGATGACTGACAGGTATGACCTGTAATCCTGTGATGAAAATCACATCATTTATTTTTTGTGTATGTTTATCGACATTTCTCCAAATTCTTTGATAAGTCCTTTGACAGGAGTAGCGGTTTCCACTAGGAGCTGAGGGTTGGGGGTCATTGACCTTTCAGTGAAAATTTCCGGGGTCAAAACTCAAAATTGAAGAGACGTAATGAGTCAGAGAGTTAAAATTACTAGTTTCAATGCATATTTGTAAATTTAGATGCAGGTCACACATCTTAAAAGTTTTTGTCAATGGTCCTACTGTAGCATAGTAACGTGAAAAAAATCAAGATTTTTATTAAGGGGAAATGCCAAAATTCTGCCCCAGTTTCAAGTTTTTTATTTATGAATTAATTTTTTTTAAATCAGGATTAACGAAAAAAAGTAACTTTAAATTGGGGCATAATTTCAGCAGAGATATAAAAGTAATAGGCTTTATAGTTTATAAATGTACATCACTGATTTTGATCAAGGGTGTTGGTTGCTTGTAGATTTACTATCCAGGAGATCGATTTGTTCTTCATTCTAATCAGCCAGATATTTCTTTGACTGATGGTAAGCTGTTGCCTAAAATACTCTTTTGAACCACTTATAGTACATGTAATTGTAAAAAATATTACATTTACTTAATCAGTAATAATAAAAGTAGTGCTGATGTTTGCAGATCTATGCACATCACGATAAAGTCATTCAGTTTTATTCTGCCGGAAGATCGAAGAATAAAGTAGAAAAGTGTTGGTATTGATGATATATTTCTAATTACAATCTGAGGTCACAATAAAATAAGTTGGAATTAATTTGCTGTTACAATAAACATTTAGAATAAATAAACCTGTTCCCCTATTTTACAACATTCTGACTGCTGTATCTTACCATGAGGACAAATGTGAATGGCTGACTGACTTTGGATCAGCAGTACACCATCATTAACAATACTATCAGTCTATCAACAGTGATAATTAGTAAATCTTGTTAAAAGTTTTGTTAATTTAGTGACAGACAGGTGAGATTAAATCATGCTGCCAACTTGAAACTGACCTGTCAATAAACATGTGCCATCAAATTGTGCAATTGCTTTATACATCTTCGTGAGAAACTTTGGATTGACTTTAGATCTTCGGTAAAAAAACATCAAGAGTCAATTCAAAATTACCCCTGTGGCGAATTTGTCAAGTGTCGAAATCGGGTTGTAGGGAAATTTCAGGGTTCAAAACCAGGAACTCGAGTCAAATGGAACCCTAGTTTGACTGTGCACGTGTCTATTTTCATAAGTTTACTGTTTTTTCAGGTTTGTTTCCAGATTGAACTCATTCTTTGCCAGTCATACTTACAAATCTGGTGTTAGAATTGCAAATTATGTGCACATGTATGTGTGATTGATAGAGACACGGCTCTATAAAATGTGTCTGAAGTTGAATATGAAATGAAATAAAAGAAACTACGAAAAATAAGAAGACAAAAAGAAAACTATTGTGAACTCGAAAAAAAAAAGAAAATGAAATATGAAAAAGAAGAAATATGACAAAGTAATTAGCTGTAATATAAGAAATGCAACTTGTCTCCAATACCCATTTGTGTCATGCCTATAGCCTCCCACATTGTCATGTACTTCTCCTTATCTTGCTCTTGACCTCTAAATGTAACATGACTAGATGACCCCTACTAGTTTTTGCAGGTCTATTGTGCATGTTTGATGCATCATGCATTGTACATGTACAATGTACATTTTGTACCTCACCCTTACATGTATACCATATTCAGCCCATTAAGCGCCCAGGACGCTACAAAAATCATGAAAAATGATTGGGCTCTTTATGGGACATATTAATAGTCAAATTGACGTAAAACGGTTATAGGGCACAGTGGTAAAGTTGTTGTAGTTATTACCGAGGACACCTGTCAACATAATTCTATTGCTAGGGGACTACAAATAAACTGTTACTTATGGTTTTTCGATGGTACATGTATGTAAAAAAAAAGGAGGGGTGCTTATAGGGACATGGGCGCTAAATGGGTTGAATACGGTATGTGTACTTTTTTGAAGTAGGCAACATTTCTGTAAAATTTGGCAAATTCTTTCATTAAAGTCATATAAAAGAACATTGAAATCAAACATTAAAATGTTTACCATACAACACAGTCATTAATATTCGCCTTGTGAGATCATTCATGTAATCATATGCAGCGCTCTACAATGCGACCAAATCACTCGCAAATGCGACCATTTTTTAGATTTTGGCGAGTGTTTATCCTCATTCAGTCGCCACATTGCGACCAGTTTTTCCCCGAACCGGAAATCAAAAGTTTGTCCGTTCTCACTGTGAAATTACATGATCGAAATCATGGTCTGTTATGCGCTTTACAACAACAAATTTGGTTAACTAGAGCATCTAACTCACGAGCATTACTGTATAAAAACACGTTGTATTGCTCTCATGTTTTCGACTTGAAATTTTCCTAACAGCACACGATGACATTTTCTTCTCTCGGTCGATTTCAACAGAAGCATCATTAGACACTACTAAATTTAAACGATCTTGGTTAAAGGAATACTGGAACAAAGTTATGGCTAGTGTTCGACTAGGCTGAACTTTCTGCCCCGATTTCGATTTTAATTTAAGCGATTTTTAAATTTAAGTGGTAAAATCGGGGCAGAAAGTTCGGCATAGTGTTCGAAGAGGAGGGCAGGCAGACCACAGCCTAATTCCTTTGAGGATTATATCGTGGCCGTTTTATCGTGGGGCAACACAATAAAACGGCCGCGACAGAATCCCCAAAGGGATTAACCACAGTCGGAACTGGGAATTTTATCTGTAAATTAAAATCGAGAGTCGGACAAACACCTATAAATTAAAGAACTTCATAGTGTTTTGTCTGACGATCAAGTCATGGGTGTTGGACTCTAGATTTTAACTTACAGGCAAAATTTCAATTCTAGTGGGCAGTCTCTGTTTTGTAAATTCTGTCGAAAAGAAACTGGCGTTAAATATGTAAAAACAGTTTAAGTTTGCCTCGATATTAGAGCAACAAATATGAAAAATATAGGCATATAAACACTACTGGATTGATAAAAAATGCACAAAAGGTCAACATGCAGTTAATAACCTTGTTTTAAATGGATTGAAACAATAAAATGTTACATAAACTTAGAAAATTAATATTTTATTTCATTTCTATATTTTCATCCAGTGGATTTTTTTAAGAACACATGAACACACACACACATATATATATATATATATTGGCGAGTAAAAGTTCCTGGCTGGCTAGTAAAATTTCTAGTTCACTGGCCAAATGAAGAGTGAATTTTTTTACTGTTGTAGAGCCCTGATATGACTATCTACTTGTACATGTACTTGACGAGTTTAGTCATGCTCAGCTGACAATACATGTACATGTACAATGAGCAGACAAAGTAACTAACCTGTTTCAAAGAATGGTTATTTCCACTTTCAGAATTTACGGGTGTTTGTACGAGTGCATGTATTGTTGATCTGGGTGAGTCTAATGAATGTGACCGCAAGGGTTGATGAGATAAATCAAGCCACTACATGTAGCAACCCCAGCTCGTATCGATAACGCACTGGAATTAATCAAATTTTTATGTTCATGGTTTTAAAGTCTCAACTTCAGGCATAATTTATTTCAGAATATTTATATATTATATACCATCTGAAAGAGAAATAAATGTACTTTCCAATGATATGTATTTCGTTGCTTTTCGTTAATGTAAATGTGATGATTTTGCGAGTTAAAAATAAAAATCGGCACATTTTCATCGATACCGCTTTGGCTGCAGTTACGGGACGAGCAGTCCGATGGGCTATGATAATCAAACTCATTTGCGAGTGCCTAAATGTTAATGAATATTCATTAATTTTTTATATCCAATCAAAGAATGAATTTTTCTATGTCACGGAAGTTGAACATTTTTAAAAAAAAATGTTTTTGTAGAAGTTGCAGAAGTAAATCTTTGACGGTGGTGTGCATAATGGTCATTAGATATTGCACTTTTGTTCACCCATATCTAAAAAGATCGTGTTACAACTTAAATTTTGACATATTAATCAAACATTCTACGACATGATTTACTACCTCGCATCGAGCGTCAAACTTTTTTAGTGCACCGGTGCAGTTGAAGACGACCCACGCTTCACTTGGCGCCATCTTGGATTTAACCTCCGGGTGAAAGGTTAACAAAGTGACAGTCGGAATCCGCTACATTTAAAACGAGTTATCCACATCTATCATGTTTTAATTCCAAATATAATCAATTAAAAATGTTTTGGCTTCTGAAAAAAATGATAATAAAGTCTTTTAATGAGCTTTTTGGACATCCGACATCGATCGGCGTCTATCGCTAATTTGCATATGACCGAAAGAAATAGGTCACTCAATGCACATTAATAAAACGAAATATTTTAGATAATTATGAGTTTTGATGATGTCTATGAACTAAAAATAAATCCTGAGCATAAAATTACGGTTGCCTTTGGTAAATGTTAAATTCATATATTGAATTTATGACCGATACTGAAGGCCAAAACTCTTGAGTGAACTGTGACTACACTAGACCTAAATTACAAAACTTTCTAACTTTAGTCTTTACAGTAACCAGTAGCACTTGGTCATATGTGACATGATACAATCGATGAAATTTTACATCTAAATCATTAATAATTACTGCAGTAGACTCTGTATGTATTTTAATTGAGAAAACGAAATATAGTTTAATACTGATTCTACACTTGAATAATTTTTCAGAACCCTAGGTAGATCTACTTTATTTATATCTCCAGAGATTTTTTTCACAAATCTGCACTGTTGAGAATTCGAATTTCTAGTAAGCCTATTTTTAAGACAGTATATCCCTGCCAACTGGCCTACCAACATCAGCATTATATAAAACTAAGTCAACAAATTTTCTCATGCAGGTCTGATCAACCTCAATTAACTTTTCATGATTCTAAGGGAAAAAACCCAAAAATTATTCTGTACTTGTTTGGACTTGTTTGCATATTGAATGGATAAATTTGTGTATAATCAAAATTTATAATATATATTGCTCATTTGAAGAAATCCTCATAAATATTTGAGCATGTACTCGAACAGTATTCACGACATGAATGGATTTACTAATTTATTACAGGTATATTGAGTTTTGTGCAAAAATTTAAATGTGAGTGATGAAAAATAATAATATTTTACCTAATCACTCAAAAGAAGCACAACCTCCTGGAATTAAAGGATTTGCCTGTATTTTATACATTTTGTGTCATACCAGTATTAAAAAGTAATGAAAATAAATAAAAACACAAACTACCTGTACAAGGAAGTTTGTCATACATATGTATACATAATTATGTACATTTTTCCATAATCAAATTTATATTAAATACACAAGTTAATGTAGCCTATAAGGTTAGATAGAAATGAAATTAATCTGTTGCTCTGAAGTTTAACTTCTATAACTTCTGACAATAGCACTTGTTGTTTTATAAATGATATTTTTTTTTTTTTTGCTTTTTCTTGCTCATTTTTTTTCACTAAGAAAGAATGTTCATAACAATTTTTTGACTGTAGAAATAGATTCAGCATGAAAAAAATCATGTTAGATACAGAAGTTTAGAAAGATAACTCATAGTAATATGAAATTAAAGAAAAACAAACTGAAAATATTTTCATCCACGGTTTTCGCAGCATACAATTATTTGCATTTTTTGTTCATTTTTTACAAAAAAATATAGTGGGTATAGCTTTTTTTTTTGACTGCAGAAATGGATTCAGCATAAAAAAATAAATGCTGGGTGCAAAATTTTAGAAAGATATCTCAAGTAATAGGGAAATTACATGAAAAAAAATGAAAATGTGTTCGTTGCCGGTTCCGCGACACGCCAGCCTCCTTATGTAGTAATCTAGTACAACAAATTCCAGTAAATGGCCGGATTTTCCAAAACTTAAAATTGGCATAACTTTTGACACACTTAAGATATCTAGATAGTTTAAACTGTTTTGGAAATGGTTTAATTAGCTCTACAAGATCATTACAATGTTAAACAAGGTAGATCACTTTAAAATTTTGAGCTGGGGTTGCTACTACATGTACATATACATGATGTACATACAGTAGAACTTCAATGAGTCAAATTTCTCCATATTTCAAACTATTGACAAAGTCCCAAATTACTTCGTTATTTAACGCTACTTATAAACACTTTATAATTCCAACTTCTAGGAGTCGAATTTCTCGATGTTTCAAATAAATTTTTGGGCTCATTTCTATAAAAAAATAAAAATTCCTACATATAAATTTATAATTCACAGTCCAAATTTACATGTATACAAAATTGTCCCATGATGATTCTTGTCCTTCTAATAAACACGCAGTGTTTCAATTTCTCAAACATTAAGTTGGATTTAGCACTAGTTATTAATTATAATGACCGTAAATATGTCTTAAATGGTTTCAAAGCACCAACTATTCACCTTATAGAACCTCTAAAACTAAAAATCGTACCTTCCATAAGTCAAAGTCCCGATGTTTCAAACTTTTGTAGGTAGTTCCTTGAACTTTGACTCAAGTTTTATTATATATATACACATGTATACATGTTAAAAATTGTTATGATGTACCATGTGAGATTTGCTGAGTTCATGGCAGTGTGTGACTACTTGAAAAGTACTGTTATGATAAGCTATAATTCTGTGTGCATGTACATATAACACACAAACGATTGCAATAAAATAATGTGAATGACATAAAGATACATTTCAAATGTACTTTGAATATATTTTATGCATGAAGAATATAGAAATATGTTTGCCATTTGAATGTTGATTTCTTACTATATACATTAACATTACCAAAATATTGCCTTGATTTATGATGTCATTTCATGTTTTAATATTTTCATTTTTTAAAAAAAAGTGAATCAGTATAATTAATGCAATTGCACATGTAGAATTTTAGAACTGTCACAATGAAAATGTTTTAAAAAACTATATGTATAACTGATTAAAATTAAAACATGTACACTATTCACTTGTACATGTACGTGTTTTATATATACTGTGTATACATGTATACATATACTGATGAATCAATTTTCTAAAAATAAATCACTTATTTAAAGTAAAGGATGCTAAGAAAAAGAAACTTTTAATCAAGTACATTTTTAATACACTTGAAATTGAATGACAATGAGACACTGGATATAAATGGAAAACAAAGATTTAGCTTTTTGTATGCACCCAATGACACAAGATGTACATGTACATGTAGGTCAACGTTTTAATATTGTACTTTGTAGTTGAATTGAAAAACAAATTGTAAGGGGACCACAGCTCCACCAGCTGGGCTTGAATCTGTGCTGACAAGAGGTGAGAGACTTCATGGTTTAAATGCTTTAACGACCTTCTTAGGTGACATATGAACAACAGTCTTTATAGTGAGGTGGTCTTTATATACATGTAGAGGTTGATTTGTACACAAATGGTATTACATTGTATTGGGGACAGCAAAAGCCATCTTTGTGACCAGGTGGTCTTTATACACAGGTGGTCACTAAAGCAGGTTTTACTGTATAATAAAAAAACTTCTTTTTTATTAGGAATTTATACATGTTGTAAGATGCAGATTACATTACTGTTAGTGATACTTAATCTAGATAAAATGTTGGCAATAACCCATTATTTTTACAACTGCCCTGTTGGCCCAATGGAATTATCATTAGTACTACTGCTTCTTATATAGTACAAGAATTACATGTTTTTATTGTTTGTAAATGTATGTAGGTGTAGGTGTGCATGAATAAGTACACAGATCATCAAATCTTTATCTTACATGTAGGTCACATGTCAGATTGACATGTGATCTTTTATGATGCATTGCATTTACCACTCATTGTCATGTGCTTTGTGTTTTGAGGGTAACTTAAAGGTATACAGAATCAGATTGTATATTTCTGAAACCATAACCCACTATGTTTGCCATTACATGTATATAGCTTTATGTATCATATTTTTAGTCTGTAATACATGTATATGTAATAAGAAATCAAATTGGTTGAAAAAATAGTCTTATTAAAATGTTTTACTCACCAAATGTTGAGTAACCTTAAAAATTTATTCACAAAACAAAAATTACTGTACTGGCATTTGCAAGTTATTTACTCACAACTTGGAGCCCTGTTGAGTATTTCCTGATTCCTTAGTCAGGGGTTTTGTACATGTATTTACACATGTAGGACTGGACTTATCATTCAGCCCCCCTTTTTTTATATCTTATTTTGATTTACTTCTGTTTTACATGTGATCTACAAGTATATATATCCTAACAAGGAAACCTCACTGATGTGGAAGCATGAGTACATGTGGTTAAAGATAAAATAGCCAAAATTTTGACTCATGCTCTGAGGTTATGTCAGTACACCAAGGGTCTTTCATATGCCATATCTACTTTGACTTGGGACCTCGGCTTTAAGTTTCATTTTTATATGTCCATCATAGATTGACATGTCATGGTTTTGTGGGTCTCTCTACTGGTTGTCAACTTTGTAGATAGGATACAAAGTTAAACAATATGGCTAGCATGGGTCTGAGTCATTGATTTACGGAAGGAGTCGATTGTTTTTTCAGGAGTTGTTGAGTTAACTTGTTATGTACATGTACAGTGCACATTGTACTGGTATATGTGACTCTTTGTAAATTTATGCGAATGAATCAGAACCGTATGATACATTCCAGAAATCTACATACATGTACATGTAGTATGGTAATAAAAACAGTATAAACATTGTTAGTTATATTGCTATTATTTTTACGGCTTAATTGAATTGTCATTTAGGTAATGTTGTAAAAGAAAACAATATTAAATCTGTCGGTGTTGTACATGTAGCTCTTGAACGAGTTTGAATTAGAGATCATTGGATTAGCTTGGCAAAACCATTTTACAATTGTTGAATCGAGGTCTGTGTGTACACAAACACACATGGTGCAAAATTTAGTAAATTGCTAATAAATCTATTACAGTAGCGAACATTTCATTTTGTGATTGTGGAAAGGGTAATAAATAGAAAAACAGAATATCAAACCATACTCTTATGATTGATAAAAAATGATGCCCCACATGAGGGGAAAATGAGGGGAAATTTTTCCCATGATAATCATGTTGACTTGATCTGAGAGCTATTGACTATTGTTGTTTGGAATGTTGGCCAGTACTCGGATACTTTTATGGGTACATGTACATTTACAATGTGACAACCAGATTTCTCTCTTGACCATTAAAAAACCAACTGTGCAAGTACATTTACATCATCATAGAATTTGTCGAGTGTAGAGGGAAATGATAAGATAAAACGCAAAAACACAATAAATAAATGTATATACTGTACCGGGGATCTTCAAACCTATTGCACACGACCAAAATAAGGGCCCATTCCCAATGCAAAAAAAAGTGAAGTCAAACGACAATGAATTTGAATAGATTATTATATTTTCACATAGATTTGTGTATTTCTAGAATTCTCAATTTTAATAAATTGTTGCGAAAATTCCTAATTCAAAAGGCCCAGGCCCCATTCCCAAAAAGAGAGTGGAAATTCCCTGAGTACATTGTACATGTATATTGTCTCAGCATACTGACATTTTCTTCTACATGTAGTACATGTACATAGTATATTTATTTATATAATGTACATGTATGTAAAATAATGTTCAGAGTTTATAACTTGACAAATACACATGTACATGTATCTGTTCGGTGATAATTTAATTTGAAACTTTCATTTAATCTCTCATTCAAAATATTTTATATAGAAATGAGAACGTGGAGATTTATATTCCAATATCTTTATCTTGAGTTTGGATCTCGTACCAGCTCTGTTCAGTTATCTATTGTGGTCAAGTTCAAAATTTTAATAATATGTCTCTAGATCTTGTATGATAGATTTAAAGGTAATTTGATTTGGTGATTATTAATCCTGTGGAACCATGGCTCTCGGACTTATGTAATGTAAACAGCAATACTTGTCAAGTCTAAGTGATATCAAATTGTCAAGTAGTCTTGGAATTAAACATAAAGCTCTGTTTAAAGTTTTCAGTGGATTTTCTTGTTCCATGTACATATTTAGTTGTCCAGGAGTTTGCATGTATTGTACAGTGCCCTGTTACATATTTCTCAATTGAATGGCACAAGTGTTTGTTTGTGTATTTATAAATATGTTTGGGTTTTAGGAGTCATACTAATACTATAGAAATAGCCCCCAAGTTAAACATTTAACCATGTACACATGACTAAAAGTATGTGTTTAATAGTCCTGGAACATGCAAAAGAAAACTTGGTGTAAAAGCTGTCGTACATGAAAAATTTTACATGCTCATTTTATGTAATATTTTATCTCATATATATCCCAAAAAGTCCATTTGGTGGCTAGAATAACAAATGCATGTGTAGAATTGCAACAATCTTGCCAAACCTAACCCGTAATATCAGTTATTGTTTGTCTGCCATTACTTTGAGCATTGCAAATTTACTTTCGGTAGATTTTTGCAAAGATTATCGAGTGTCCAATTAACACTTCTATTTGCAGTTAATGTACATTCTATTCTTAATACCCTTTGCGTTGGTCTTTTTCCTCATTTCAAAACATTTGTCTCTGAAATTGTCCACATGCTGGGTATATCGGGTGATCTTGACCCATTTTTAACTCGTCCCATCGCTTTCTCGGCTTTATCATTCTCGACACATATGATCATGAACTGCCCAACTCCACCGGACATGGCGGCATGATTGTAAAACATGAGGTTTGCATACTTTTCACAGTTATATTGTTTTGATTTTGTTAATGTCAGCATTTAGGTAACATTAAAGATCGGACAAAAATTATTTTAGTGACGTGATATATTTATTCATATATTCATTCAATTTTCTTCAGATATTTAAAATAATGCTGAAAAGCATATATTTTACATAATACATGCACTTTTCAATAAAAATCACGTCCTGTATTTTAAAAGTGAATATAAAACACATAAAATAGGCCGAATTTAACATAGTCCAATTGCGTAAAGGACCGAGATCCTGTGACCAAATTACGAAGTACATTTGATATGGCGAAAGAGTTTATCTGAAATGTTATTGCATACAGAAATACAGCTTGATTTTTTAAGGTACGGGAAAACTTAAATTCTAATAATACAAATAACTTTGAAAAAAAGAATTTTTACAACGTTTCATGTTTGATAATGTATTTGAACACACATTTTATCATATTCTTGACTATATGTCAGGGGACAAAAATAATCATTGTGACAGCTTATATTGCTTTAAAAGGTATTCTGTATACATGTTCAGAATGCTTAGAATGGTCTAGTGGTAGAGTATTTGACTCGCAAGCAAAAGGTCCCTGGTTGGATTTTGGTACCAGGTCATACTTAAGATTTTAAAAAAATGGTGGCGACTGTTCCTTTTTGAAGCACTCAACATGTACCGGTAAAGTGAAAGTCTTACGTCTTTTGGATGAGACTTCCTGAGGTCCTGTGTCACTGAAGGCGTAGTACGTAAAAAGATTCCTCTCCTCATTTACATCAGTCCATAGTGCCGAACTTGTGACAACTCCATGTAAGTGAAAAATTCCTCTCAGGATGTGAAACAACAATCAAACATGATTCAATTGTAAAGGAAACGAAACATAGAATCAGTGATTTCTATATATGTGAAATATACAACCATTTCCAGGTTGTTTCCCCTAAGAAAAAAGGGCTTTCTAGCATCCCCTTACTTTCAGTGGCTGTTCGTATCAACCATAATGGACATAATCTGTGATTGATATGTCCCTATCGAGGTCTTTATATACAGGTTTCACTGTATACACACATGTACCTGTACTTGTGTGCTCAGTTGGCAATGAAAATAATTATAATTTCATAGTGATGGTCTTTCGTTAAAATGGCTTAGATGTATAGATATGCAGTTGATTGCGAATTTAGAAATGTACATATACAAACATATGTACATGTATGTATATATTTCATATATATCATTACTGAAATTTTACATATATATATATATATGCATGTACATGCTAATGACTCATACTAAAGCTTGTATCAAGTCTGAGTTACACTTATGTACAGTATTTGGATAATAGCTCAAATTATTTGCAATTATAAATTAATCAAATAAATTGTTACAGAAATATTTCCAAAAATAGTAACCTACATGTACATAAAATATGCTGTATTTTTTTTTTTCATTTTCTTGATTACTTTTGGCTGTGAAGTTTATGTGATCACTATCAAATTAGTCATGTGATTTTGGATTTTTATTTTGTTACATGTAAGTTTGTTTCACTCATGGTATACAATGTATGTCATGTTACATCAATACA
The DNA here is from genome assembly GCA_030159075.1 of Atrina japonica. Lineage (NCBI taxonomy): Eukaryota > Metazoa > Mollusca > Bivalvia > Pterioida > Pinnidae > Atrina > Atrina japonica. The sequence continues at coordinate 992,563 of BROG01000142.1, read as the reverse complement.
TGTATATTTTAATTTGAGAATCTACTTGGTGGTACATGTACATGTAGTTGGATACAAAAATTAAAACATGACAACTCGTAATAGACTAAATGTGGTGACATTCACTTCACAAATAAAAAGCTAAAAAAAAAAACTTAAGTACTCTTATCCGTTTAATAAATTGAGACCACCTATCTGGAAAGAGCACATTTCAGTGGTACATGTATAGTGGTACCTGTCTCGAAAGACCATCCCATCTGCCACTGAAATGTGGTTTTACATGACAGGTGGTCTCTCAAAACAGACAGGATTTTTGAACCAAGTGGTTTTGAGAATGTGGTCTCTAAAGACAGATGGTTTTTTTTTGACAGTGGTCTCTCAAGACAGGTTCCACTGAACAAGTAGATGTGATGGACACTGGAGATCGATTTCACTGTAGTTTCCTCTGTGATGCAGTGCTATTTTCTGATGTTTATCAATACTACATACATTGTACATGTATAACTACATATAGCCTTATGGTTTTTATGGCACCTGTGCAAAGCTGTTTACATGGGTCATTTATTAATTTGCAACATTTTAATATATCCATACTTTTCAGATTTACCTGGTCTAGTCCATGCGTTTTCAGTTTATATATTGTACTTTATTGATATATTCAAGGAATCGCTAATACCATCAAGTACCTCATTGATTTTTGTACATGGAAAGTACATGTACATAAATTCCTTCAATTCTGTTCGAAATTTCCAATTCTGAAATCATTTAACAGCCATTGTTTTCTGGAGAAACTGATCTTTTCAACATAGATGTAATGTTAATATGTTCATCATGTATAGATAATTGATATAATGCTTGATTATATCCTATACATTTGTAGTTTTATAAGTGTGAACTCTTGTTGTATAGGAACATCACTACTGTATGATTCACAAAAGATGGATGGAGGGGGGGGGGGCAGAGTAACCTTTTGATTATCACATTACTCACATTTTGGTTATTACAAGCTGCATGGGAAAAATGTTTGATTCCTCACTGGATATTCTCTTATGCATAGTGACAAGTAGGAACGATTACTCTTGCCACTGCAATTTTAATGTTATGCTCTCTTACCTAAAATTTAAACTCATTTAGGTCAAGAATGGGTTCACAAGACTCCACTCTGCCAGGTTATATGGATTTTACTGTACATGTATTCAACTTGTGAGTCAGAAATTATGTTTCTTATTGATTTGATACAGTGGAATCTGTCTTGGGAGACCACTCTCATAAACAACCACAATTTGAAAACCATTTGGTTAATCTTTTTGAGAAACCACCTGTCTTGAGAAACCACATTTCAATCACAGATAGGTTAGTCTCTTAAGACAGGTTCCACTATATGATATTTGAAGTTTTTGTGTTCTGAAGCTTTATATCTGTATGATATGATAAAAGATGATTTAATTGCGGGTTCATTATACCCAAAGCCCTTTTCACAAGCCAAAGCTACAGGGTCGAACTACCCCTTTAGCTCTGAACTGGCTCCTTGCGTTATAGTGAAACCATTATTTAATTTATTACACGTGCTCGTCCCTGCAGAGTAGGCTTGAGCAGTTATTCTGGGTGGCTTTGGTGTATATATCTCTGTAAAGTAAACTGTGTCCTGACAGAGTTTCATTTACTGCATACAATTATAGATCAGCTTTTTAAGAAATCCATGGCAATGTACATGTAATTTTTATGTCTTTTCTACATTTGAGGTTTAAGGGTACATTCCCTGTTTACTTCCATTTAGAGCCTATAGATATTGCATCAAATAGGCTTTAAGGGAGAAAAATGATCATCAACTGCATACATCAAAGTAACAGGATCTATCCTCAATCATTGATGGAAAAAACTAGTTGCCACCATGTACATGTATAACTGAAAAAAACTTGTAATTTCCTAGAGTTTTCTGCAACTGGCTTTTCCTGTCCTTCGGAGGAGACATTAAAAACGGAGGTCCTGTGTCACAGTGGGTGCCGGCATGTTAAAGAGCCCTCACTGATAATCAGTCAATGGCTGTAAGGGCGGAGCATAGGCTAAAATTTGAAGCCGTTCACTGGCATTTGGTGATGTCTCCACATGAGTGAAAGATTCTTGAGTGGGACATTAAATGACAAAACAACAACAACAACAACCACTTAGAGTTTTCTTGTTTGAGGGGCAGAAGCAGTTAGACCATTGCAATTTAAAGCATGAGTCATGGCATCTCTCAACTTTTGTCAGTATGTATACTCAAACCCTGCTGGGACCTAGACTCCTTTTTTGCAAAAGTTTACCAGTTTACTTATGGATTTTTTTCCAAGGCACATACACATGTACATTTAGTAACATTGCTTTCTCTCCTAGCATTACAACCTGTCTGTATTGATAATGGATATACAGTGTAGCTGAAAAATTGTTGCATGCATGATAAAACTCCATATAAAATCTACTGCCTACATGTATGTGAATTACTGAAAGATGAAGATCACTGATACATTAAAGCCAAAAATGATAAAAGATTTGTTTGATGTCACAGTCCTAGTACCTTATAAAGTCCTTGCCTAGATTTTTAAGGGAGTTTCACCCAGTACATGTAATTATTGTTTTTCTTATTGCAGGTACATGTATGTGTAAAACATCTTTAAATTTTTCTCTAATTTTCATATCAAAATAAAAAAAAAAGAAATGTTAAAATTTGCTTATCATCCTACTCACGTCTAGAACTACAGGGCAGGAAACATCAAACGAGTATATTTTGAACAATTGCCTTATAAAAGTATAGAGTATAACTGAACCGATAGGGTTAATAGTTTGTCTTTATATATAAATGTGCTATATATATATATGTATGTCAAACTGATGTCCCTACAACTGGAGTTATGAAAATATAGACTTCAAATAAAATAATCAAAGGAGAATCATCATCAGTAATAACTGGCCATATGCCAGAGGGCTAATTTACATGTTTCCATATTGACAAGTCCCAACTACAGAGTAGTCACATATTTAAATCTATTATATATAGGCCAACCTGGTTTTATGTTCATTTTATTTATGGCATGAATTATGCGAGGAGCAACTCCGCTGTGAGGTCAAAAAGGTCATAGAATGTATTGCAGCAGCAAACTATTATTATTATTTTTCAATATAAAAGTATACAATGTGTTTCTACCTCCCTGAATTTACCTATGTACATGTAGCCTGATTTTTCTGAAAAAATTGTTTGTAGATCGTACATGTAGGTTGAAATGTTAGTTTGATTCTTCAAAAAATGTCCTAGGAGATTCAAGTGTTTATTCTCCTCCTCATAATCATTATCCTTTCCTCCTCCTCTCTTCCTCCTTCTCATTATCCCTTCCTCCTCATTTATATCCCTTCTTCCTCCTCATTATCCCTTCCTCCTCCTCATCATTATTATCCCTTCTCCTCATTATCTCTTTCTCCCCATAATTATTTCCTCTTCCTCCTCTTCCACATCATCATCACCACCACCACTACCATTTACTTCCTCCTCCTCATCATCAATGCCACCATCATCCTCATGATCCTAATCATTTTCATCCTCTTTCTCAGGGTATCTCATCTTGTTCAAAACAAATGGGATTTCAGATTTCTTAGTATTCCCTAAGGGCCTGGCAAGTGATTATGTTATTTTAAATTACATTTGTTTATAGTGGGTTATATTATTGATGATACAGCTAGTAGAATTACTGTCCAGGGGCCCGTTCTATGATTGGTCCTTAATCTTAGACTTGGTCTTAAGACCACACTAAGGAATTCTGTTTTTTTTTTATTAAGATATGTGACTTAAGACCAAATCAGGTCTTGTCTTTACTACTACCAAGAGTCAGGGCTTAGATGCATTTCATTGCTGAAAGTGTTATAATTCTAAATGCAGCAGGTACTACGGTAATAGTCATAACTTACTTAATCCTCTTCGTGTCCATAAGCACATAAGGCATCCAGTTTTTCCAACCAGCGCGGTCTCTACCTTTGGCCTTTATTATTCTCCATGTTAAACCTATCTGTCATAGTTCTTTTTCTGTTGTTCTGTGCCATGTGACTTAGGCCTTCCTATTTTCCTACCGTCCAGAAGATGGCTTCCTGGTGCTGTCTTTGTGATTTTTTTTGAAAGAAATGGCTGGCCCATCTCAATTTTCTTCTTGCTATTTCCACCATCATTTTGGCCAGACACTTCTCTTAGTTTTTTGTTTGATATGACATGTGGTCACTTACGGTAATTTTGTGGATGGGCTTCAGACATACATTTACAAAAACTCCTCACTACATGTAGATCTCTCCTTATTTTCCAACATTCTGAGCCATAGAGTAGAAAAGACTTTAAATTGCTATTGATGATTCTTAGCTTGGTTCTGATGGTAAGCTTAGCTATCAATATCTTATTTGAAAATGTTTAAATATGCCTTAACACTTGAGTTAGGTAGTGTTGATAAAATGGTCCTAAGTTTTCTTTTGTGGTGAATTAATTTGAAGACTTATGAATTACATCTACATGTACATTGTTTTGATAAAACTTGTCCCAGAACGTAATTTTTATATCTCCTCATCACTAAAACTTAATGATCATCAGATAATTTTTTTCCAGGGGATTTCACAAAATTGTTGTGACAAGTCAAATGTTTGAACTAGTGAGATGTTGCCATTTATAGATATTTATAAAATTTGTGAGATTCTTGACTAAATACATGTACCTTGTTCCATGAACTTTTTGTCTCCCTTCAGTATATCATTATTTCATCATTTCATATCATCATCTAAAAAAATTATGAGTGATACTGATTTGATTACATATGCATATGATTGTTTATCTTCTCTTTGTATTCAAATATTATTTTTGCAATCTTGAAAGATGTGTATAAAATGAAATTTAAATCTATGATGTTTCGTTAGGAAAGGTTCTGGTATACATTGTACAGTGGAATCTGCCTCTAAAATGTGGTCTCTCAAGACAGGTGCTCTGTCAAAAGAGGTTTTACTTAAAAGATTATTAAAGCAAGTGGTTTTCAGAATGTGGTCATAACAGACAGGTGGTCTTTCATGAGAGTGGTCTTTTCAGATAGGTTCCACTGTACTTTAGTGACCGAGTTACTAAATCAGTATTGTAGTTACACATTTTCATGAGAAAAGATTTTCCTGACATGTTAAAAGGTTACAACCAAGGAATGTTCATCAGCTGTAAGATAATAGTTGATCCATCAAATCAATGAAGCACTGGTACTAAGGCTTTCACAGTAGAATTGAAGGAAGTCTGGAAATGACATCTTTCATTAAATTTCCTTTCAATATTATACCTGCCTGCATAACTTGGATCAATTACTGGGAGTTTGATGTACACTTGCATTGACTCATTTTATAGAATCACAGATGTGTCAGAGAGAATTTGTGTCATTTAAGACATTTATTCTATAACGTGCATGTACTTAACATCTGGAGAGTATTTTTCTGAGTTTTAAGGAGGAGGAGAGGTGTCTTAATTTTGTTTTTGTCCCCAGTCTCTCTGTATTGGAGAAACATAGAAATTGTCAGCAGTCATCACTTTGCCCTTTCATTTATGACTTTGCCCTTTAATTCATCACTTTGCCCTACCATTTCTACTATAGTACATGTAAGGGTTAGGGTTTCTTCTTTCTCTGAAAGGATAATAAATGTAGTCCTGATACATGTAATCAGGGATGAAAATTCCTACTTTTTCAAAATTTTCCACATTAAACCCCTACAAATATGTAATTTCCCTCCTTTTTAATCATAATGGAATCAGATCCCTATTATTATACTTGATCTTATTGGCTTGTTTAAAAATGAAATGATCAGTATTTAGCTCACTGGGATGAAAGTCTGAAGAGCTAATGTCATACCCATGCCATTGTCAGCATCCATAGACAAAATTTAACCTGGCCTATATCTTTTAACTGCAAGAGACAGGGCTTTGATATTTCACATATAGATTCCTTATGACCAGAGTTTTTATTTGGAACCTTGATTTTTGTCCTAGTGACCTTGACATTGGACTTTGACCTGCCTTTCAAAATGTAGTCTGAGCGGAATGTATCAAAATATTTACTGTACCTTGACCTTAAAACCTGGCAGCTGTAGGTCAAACACCTGTTTTGAAATTTACCTCCATTCCCGGTGAGCTTTGTTTTCTTCTGACAAATCTTGTTACAGTTTGAAGGGGAGGGGTGGGGTAGGATATCCATAGAAAGCCCACATATCATTGCTGGCAACTGCAATAATAAAGGCAAGTGGCATTTTCCAGGAAATTGACATAACTGGTTACATCACTGAAACATGTACATGTACTGTTATAATTTCTCATTTGTTTACTTTATATTCAAAGGATCCTGAAAATTGCTTGCATCTGAAGAGTGATTTTTAGGATTGTATTTGTTTTTGATGAAAGAGGATTTTAGTGACTTATTAAATGCATTTCAAATGCTTGACCTTGGTAACCTGCATCACTTACATACCATATGTTACGAGGAAAATAGAGCTGTCGATTTACTATTTACAACTTGCATATTTTGTTCTCTGGGGACACTCAATGGAATAGTGACAGTTGTAAATTTAATATGTAGAGATCAATGAATGTATGTCTGCCTGCTGCTTTCCTGGCATCTATTTCTTATTTTTTTATAATGCTCTTAAATGTAGCATGAGGGTTGAAATATAAAGGTAGCAGTTAATCGGAGGAAAATCAAACACACAGAGAAATATGACCTTTCCAGGCATTGATTTTTTTCATCAAAAGTTCAAATACAGCAATAATGAGAAATGTGAATGTATATTGGAGTGACTTTTATGATTTCCTATAATAAAGATTGTAAACGCCGTGTTGCAGCCGTTTTCTTCTGTACGCGTAGATTAAAGGCAAGGTCTACGTTATCGCGAGTAACATAATTCAGGCAAAAGGAGCCACAATCTTTATATAGAGGTTTATTCCTCATCAAAAAATTAACAAATGTTATGTTTAAATGGCTTTTATAGGCAGGTGCTTTTTATACATAGGGGGCCTTAAATGCAAGTTTGACGATATATGTACAGTGTGTATATATACATGTAGTACTGCACGGGAGGTTTTGGGTTTATCTTCAGGTCAGACCTTTGACTTTTGAACACAAGTACAGTAACTGTCCTTTCACAAGCGCTTGGTATCAGTGAGAGCTAGACAAGTAAATCTTGTAAACACATTTAGACTGGTCTACATTTGTATGTCATTGATGATTTTTCAAGGGTTGATGAGTTAATTAATAATGGCATTGCATCTTGTAGAAACTTTAGGACTGGATATAAACTTGTACATTGGCATAAATGCACAAATTTAAATTTGTTGCATCTACATGTAAATTTATATGGTACATACATGTATACTGTAGAAGCATTTAACTCATAACCCCCTGAAAAAACAATGGACTCTTCTGTAAATCATTGACTAAGGCTGGTCCAAATGTGTCTTTAGGGGTGAATGAGTTTAACAACAACAAAAAATCATGGCATTTACATGATAACTGTAGTCACATTTAACCCCCCAAAATTGGTTAGATATATTCTGCAGCATGGATAATTTCATACACTATAATATATACACAAATATGGATGTATATAGTTTGCAGGCTACAAATTCAGATCAATTAATTCTATAGTAAACAAATGGCTATAGATATCATTAACAAAGTCATGAGATATAAACTGATGGCGTTCATTGTTAAAATTTGGAATGAGTCTTGTAGAATTTTCAGTCTTTTCTGTGTCAGTATATGTATCTGTAGCAGGGGATAAAATCGTAAAATATCGGTATTAAAAACCACATACTGTATTCGACCCAATATTAGCGTCCATGTCCCAATAAGTGCCCCTCCCTGTTTTACACACACAATCAGTTATCTTTTCTGGTCGGTTGACAAGGAGATATGGACCAGAAAAACAAAAATAACAGTTTATCTCTAGCCCTCAGCAACACAAAAATGTTGAAACACATGTAAGTGTCCTCGTTATTAACTATAACAACTTTATCACAGTATCTTATAAAAATTAACTGCTAACGTCAATTTGAGTATTACATGTAATTGGTCCCAATAAACGCCCACCCCATTTTCCCTACTAAAGTAGAGCCCTGGGCACTTATTGGGTCGACTATGGTACCAGTACATTATGTACATGTATGTACTGTATACGGTACCTGAAAATGTTTGCTCTTGTTTAATATTCACTATTTTTGCCCTTAGATGAGAGAGCAAATTTATAGTGAAAGAAAAATTTTCAAGCTGAATAATTCAAACATGGACCTTCATACCATCCATGAGACTATGGTGATATAGGGCAGATTTATGATGCAGACTTCAAATTCAGATCAGTCTTTTGTCAACTGATTCCATTTAAAGCAGTAGTATACATGTAGGTCTACCAAAATAAAGTGTATTATGGGTCAGAATTACCCTAAAGTATGCCAGCAAAAAATAAGGAACACAGTAAAGTAAACTTGTGAATTTTATTTACAATAACAAAATAAAAACTTAATCTGAGGTAAATGATGGCTTATAATAATAATACAGTCTAAACTCACAATATCAAGGTCTGTTGTTGTTCAGTTCCTATAGCCATAGATCCACTCAAAAACACAATAAATTGAAATTAGTATGTGATATAGATGTGCATTACTTTCATAACTTTAAATAAGATGTGGTCTGTCGTCGTTTTCATTGGTGGAGAACAGAACCCGGTTACCATGTACCCGGGAGGAGACTACCAGCCTTCCTCAAGTAAACTGGCATACTTTTCTCACAAAAAAAACAGCGTAGGTTCCAGCAGGGCTTGAATCTGTGCTAACCAGAAGTGATAGACTTCAAGGTACAAAGGGTGATGCTCTAACCACTCGGCCACGGAGGCCCCGTCTGCCCTTTGATGATTTAATTTAGACTGATGTTTTTAAACATTTGCCAGTTTATCTTGATAGAAGTGTACATGTATTTCTTGTGTTGTATTTTTGAATGAGTTTTAAATACAGTGGAATCTGTCTTGAGAGACCATCTTTTCTGCCACTGAAATGTGGTCTCTCAAAACAGGTGGTCTCTCAAAAGAGTGGCCTCTCGAGACAGGTTCATCTGTACTGTATATTTTTATGAAAGGACATTATACAACTGTCATGTTTATAAAGCTTACACTTGTTAGAGAAGGAGAATGAACCCTTATTTTCCTGCATATACTGAAGATGCCGTATTTTATTTCAATAAATATCAGGTGTTTTGAAAAGTAAATTTAAATGTTAGAAAATTTTTTGTTTACACAGTGTGTTGTACTATCAAATTGCAGTTTTAACTTCCAGAGGCAAGTGAGTTTTTCCCCAGGTGCATCATAGCAAGGAGTCTCATTTTCTATTACAAGTCGGTTACTACCGAATTTCTGAAATACTGCGTATGCATAAAACAGCAGTGAAATAAACAAACATTTAAATGATATCAAATTTTTGTTTATCTTTTTAAATAAAAGAGTAAAATAAATTGCGTGGATTTACCAGCACGGATGAACTTTTTGTATTTGATAGGTAAACTGCACATACAAATGTCTTCATGTATAAGATAATGGTGTTGATAGTAACTTGTGTTACATGAGGTGTGTAATATTGTGTTTACCCTCACCTACGTGCATGCACACTTGCAAGACACTTAGAGTCTGGCTTACAAACAAGGGAATATTATTCATATGGTTACAGGAAGTACAAATTTAGGACTTTGAATAAAAACGGAAGATACTAAATAATCTCATTGTTCCTTTATCGTAAACATCGTTGTAAACACTGATAACTTGATAACAAATTCTAATGATGAACCAAGGTATTGTGCATTTGATCTGTGTGCATAATTATTTATTCATAAAGTTTGCAAAGGGAGGTAACACAGTAAAGTATCCTCGTTGTACTTTCCTGGGTACCTAGATGCCTGGCTTTCTTCTCGATCATTTAAAATACATTGTAGTTGCTCATGGTGATCTAGTGGTGCATGTTGAATGTTTGACTCACGTGCAGAATGCTCCGTGTTGTATTCCTGTTACTGGGTCAAGCTTTAGACCTTAAAATAAGGTAGTGATTGTTTAAACATTCAGGCATAAGGGATGGAAAAGTCACAAGTCCTTCTGTTTCAGATGAGATGTAAAACCTAGGTCCAATGTCACAGCAAGTATGGCATGTAAGAACCCTCACTTCATTCACTGTTAGTCCATAGCACTGGTCAAAATTTGTTGTACTTTACTTAAAGCTGGTGACATTTCTATATAAAGAGAGACAATTTTGAATGGATGTAAAATAAAAAAAAAAACAAAAAAAAACACAAAAAAAACCATTTAAAATTGGCTGCTGCCAGTTTGTTTGGCTGAAAGCACATACAGTGTACATGTACAAACAAATAGCAAACACATACATGTACTTGTACCTAAACAAATGTATGCATGCACACAATTGATAGAAAATCTCTTTCAGTTACATTCTTGTTTTTAAATTTAGTCCTACAATTTTGTACATTAAGATGATAAAATAGTGAAGTAATCTGAACTACTGTACATGTAGTGATATTGATGTTACAAATAGCGATATTGATGTTATAGTGATATTGACGTGTGAGTACTTAGTCACAATAGAAATATGAATTATTTCTTCATTGAAAACAGTGTTATTGTATATATACTCTGTACGAGAAGCCAGATACATATAAGTTTTTATCAGTTTTTCCCACTGATTTCCATCATAGGCACTGGTGAATGTTATTACTTTTCATCATCATCTCTTTCATAAATTGGATATTACATGTACAATTACATTGCGGTCAACTGGTTCAAATCATTTTATTAATTTAGAGTTGACGCTCAAGACCTTGGTGATGAGAAACTCTGTAAATGAATTTTAAAACTGATGTCATGGAGTTTCTGCATTATTTTGGGAACAGGGCCTGGGGCTTTTGAATTGGGAATTTTAGCAACATTCTTTTGAATTTGGGAAAACTAAAAATACATGAAACTTTTTGAAAATGCAACAATCTCTTCAATTTCATTGTCATTTGTCATCAGTTGGAAATTTCAACTGCAAATTGGGAAAAAATGCTATTTTTTTTGTTTTGACTGGAAAGTGAAAAAAATGCATTTTTTTACATTGGGAAAATGGGGCTTTATTTTGGCCTCCTATAAAAGTGTGGGAAATCCCTGGATATGGACTATAAATCTGGACATATTTTGCCCCATCTTTTTTCCTACACATCATGAAGTACATGTATAATGGCCATATGTTGATTTTCCAGTAGTTACTGGTAGTTGCTGAATGTATTCGCAGTATCCATATATGCTTTGAAATAATATGGTGTTCGCAGGCATAAATATGAAATGGTTTCTAAGTGAGATTTCAAAATATATACATTGTATTATTTCAATTTTTAGCTCACCTGGCCCGAAGGGTTGGACTTTACATAGTTCCAGGAAATCTGGTGCAGAAATTACCTACATGTAGGAGGTTTTGTTATTATTGATGTACTGCATTGAAACTTTTATGACAGTGTTCCTAGGAAGATATGATGTGCATATAATACTATATCAATGATAAGTGATACTATAGGTATTTCTAATTCTGATTAAATATTAATTTCTTATGAATTATATACATGTTATTTACAGTGCTAAATGTTCAAGTATATTCTGTCAATATGCATGGTCAGGGATGACAATTTTCCTCCAATTGGTGGAATTCCTCTTTTTTTTTTAAATTTTGCTATAATGTTAAATCTTTTATTTTCCCAATTAAACCCCTCACAAATGAGCCATTTTCCTCCCTTGTCATAATTATGGAATCATATCTCTGATGGTGAGTGTGCCATAACCACTATAGCTATGTACTGTACAAGTATATCCTTGCCTCAGTATCAGACAGGTGCAGCACGCAATTCTAGGATACAGACGTAGATGTGACATTGATTTTGAGTCTCTATACGTATACACCGTACACATTGTGAAGTGCGGCCTGCTTATTCTCGTTTCTTAATAAAGCAATCAATAAAAGAATTATCTATTCTGATGCTGTCTATAATTAGTGTGGAAAAAGAAATGCTCCAGTTATTCAAACAAAATCCAATTTGTCTTGTGTGTGTTGGTGTCACAGTGTTTAAATTAACAACTTTTGTCATAATTGTTACCAACTGAACACATGTTTCTACGTTCTACCATGTGCTGCCATGCTAGCTTTTGTATTCCTACAGACAATGTTTGACATTTACGTTTATTGTGAGGAATGAAAATTTGAAAAAAAGCTCTTAGTATGTAACACAATGCATTGATTTTGCTGATGTGGATCAAAAATGATTTTTTTTTAATCTTTTGAAAATGTTTATTGTTATCCAAGTTCAATACGACTGATGCAGTCTGAAACATATTTACACGTATCTGTGTATTTGCCTTAAACTGTATCTTAGTGAAGATCAGATATTGAAATTTTATATTATATTCAAGAAGATGCAATGTGTGAGACCCATAGGGCTAAGCTTTATTGTGTTAGGTCAGCTGAGTCAATCAGATCAAACCCAAATGTACATATACTGTTTGAGCTGTTACGTGGGTGTGCCTGCTGTTATGTATGCATGTTGTATCTATGCATGCATGTGTTCTGTCTGTGCATGTTTGTTTGTGTGTCGTGTCTGTGTGTGTGTTTGTCTGTATTATGTCTGTGTGTGTTGTCTCTGTGTGTGTTTTGTGTTTGTATCTTTGTGTGTTGTCTGTGTGCGTTGTATGTGTGTGTTATGTCTGTGTGTTGTCGCTGTGTTTTGTGTTTGTATCTCGTGTGTTGTCTGTGTGCGTTGTGTGTGTGTGTGTTGTCTCTGTGTGTGCATTTCCTCTGTGTGTGTTGTCTGTTCCTCTTGTGTGTGTTGTGTGTGTATTGTGGATGATACATGTATGTTGTGTACATGTATTTTGTGTGTTATTTTTGATATAATGTGTTATATCATAATCTATGTGTTGTGTGTTATATCTTTGTGAGTGCTTTGTGGGTTTTGTTATGTGTGTGTTGTAGGTGTAAGTGATGTGTTTTGTTTGGGAGATGTATGTAGGTGTGAGTGTGTTACATGTATATCCATGTTTGTATGAGTGTTGTGTATGAGTATGTATTGTAGATATGGATGAAGTGTGTTTTGGATTTGTGTGAGTATGAGTGTTCTACATGTATGTACAATGTACAGGGTTTGCATAGACCTTGAAAAGTGCTTGAATATAGAGTTTAAGTCATTGAAATGTGCCTGAAAACAAAAATACCAGTGAAAAGTACTTGAATTTAATACAAAATGCTTGATTTATTTATTTAATTCTACTTATTGCATGTAAAACATCAATAAAGAAAGACTTCTAAATAAGAGAAAATAATTTGATAACAGAAGTTGTGAATTTCAAAACCTAAGAACACAATCTTTCAATAGGCCTTGGATTCAGGTAACTTATAAGCCCTGTTTTGTCTCTTTATTTTTCTTTATTTCTGTGGAATTTTGTTTTATTTGATACTTTCTGTCAGTCAAATCCAGCAATACAGTCAAGCCCCTATTAAGAAGTGTTGTCATTTAAAATTTTGTCATGCAAGAAATTTCTGGAGATGCCTCTTAACTTTGGCTTGGATTCTAACATATAGCCCCAGTTAGAGAAATGTCATTGATGTAGTTGTTGAGAATGGTTGTATTGATTCTATCTTGAGAGAAGTGTTGGTACAAAATTTGTTGTTATTACAATATAGTTTTGTGAAATTTTCTATTCACTGAATATTTTAGTACATGTATTTTTATTGAAGGTGTTCTTTCATGGAAATTCATACAAAAAACTTTTTCTCTCTCAAAATGTATCATTTCTTGCATTATTTTTTGGTAGAATTTCTTGTACAATGTACGTGTAAGATGAAATGTGAATTTCTTGTTCAGTCTGCATCATTTGTCGTGACTTATGATGTCACAGTAAGAAGTCTAACACCCATATATCACGATTTACGCTTTATATACAAATAACCATTCACCATGTAAATGGTTATACTGAAATTTCATTACACAAAAAATCTCATGCAATTCTTGGGCCCACACTAAATTTCAGGCAGAATTTGAACAGATCAATAAGCAATACAGAATGCTGACATACACTGCACCGCTGTTATGGTGTTTGCCGTGAACATATCTCTTTTAATGACTTCCCAAAATATTTGCTTTCACTTGATATTTGATCCAAATAATATTAATCTACTGAATCTAATATTACTCACATTTCATATCAGGGCAAGTATCCAATCTACTGAGATCTGGCAGTATGTGTAGATGATACTAGAACTTCATAGAGTCGCTGTATAGAATCTGTAGATATGTATTTGTTCTTGATCAATGTCTGCCTGTTATAAATGTAGATGATACTAGAACTTCATAGACTCACGGTACAGTTTCTATATATCTGTTCTAGATCATTGTCTGTCTGCCATAGATGTAGATGATACTAGAACTTAACAGACTCACTGTACAGACTCTGTAGACATGTCTGTACTTGATCAATGTCTACCTGTCATAGATGTAGATGGTACTAGAACTTCACAGACTCACTGTACAGACTCTGTAGACATGTCTGTACTTGATCAATGTCTACCTGTCATAGATGTAGATGATACTAGAACTTCACAGACTCACTATACAGACTTTAGTTGTTTTGTTTGTCAGCTGTTCACACACTATCTTTTTTTAGCCAACTATCAACAGATGATATGCTATTCATATGTCCCTGCATCTGTGGTCCGTCCATCGTCCGTCCGTCGTCAGTCTGTCGTATATCCATCATTAGTCTGTCCGTTGTACATTTGTTGTCTGTCCTGAACAATTCTTGTTACTGCTATTTCTCAGAAGGGACTGAAGGGATCTCCTTGAAATTTGACATGAAGGTTCCCCATGAGGTCTAGGTGTGCATATTGCATTTTCAGTGAGATCTGAATCCAACATAGCTAACAAGGAGCCATCTTGGATTTTTACCAAGGAAGTTTGTTACCGCTATTTCTTAGAAAGTGCTGAAGGGATCTACTTTAAATTTGACATGAAGGTTCCACATGAGGTCTTGTTGCGTAAAGAGATCGGAATCTAACATGGCCTTTAGGTCTAATTGTACATATTACATTTTCAGCGAGATTGGAATCCAACATGGCTGACAGGTGGCCATCTTGGATTTTGACCAAAGGAAGTTTGTTACCGCTTTTTCTTGGAAAGGACTGAAGGGATCTCCTTGAAATTTGACATGAAGGTTCCCCTTGAGGTCATGTTGTGCATATTACATTTTCGGAGAGATTGGAATCTAATATGGCCGACAGTGGGGGGAGGGGGGATATCTTGAATTTTGACCATAGGAAGTTATTGCTATTTCTCAGAAAGGACTGAAGAAATTTACTTGAATTTGGACATGGACACCTTTTGGCCATGTTGAATTCCATTCTCTCTTAAAATGTAATATGTTCAGTTCAAGTTCAATTTTGCTATTATCTTGTGAAAAAAATATCTCACAGAAATATGGATTTAAGTTCAAATTCAATGTTGAAAAACAAAATAAGAGAAAAGAAGAGAAAAGAACCGTCAGTCATAGATCAGACATAGAACATTCCATGGTGGGCGCCAAGATCCCTCTGGGATCTCTTGTTCTGTACTTAGGTTTGCTTAGTATGTTTATGTATTCTATCCGATGACCTTGCATTGTTGATGTTGATATGTCTGTATTATATCTGTCACTTGTCCAAACTGTCTGTCCGTCTGTGTTGACAGTATTCATTGTCAGTTCAGTATCCTTGCCTGTATTCTTCTGATGACGTTGTAGTGCTCTGGATGTCCACTTGTCTGTATCATACATGTACATGTATCTGTCAGCTGCCCTTTCTGTGTCTGTTTGCCTGTATTAATGTCTATATTGCCTGTATAAGTCTGTACTGAGAACTGTACGTCGGCCTATATTGTACAGTATAGTGTACATGTTGATCTATCTATACTGTGATGTCTTATGTGTAGTACATGTACATACATGAGTAGTGTACTTTTAGTGTATAAAGTGTACAAGATGTTGATTTTTTTCAGTTTTGTGTACTTCAACTTACACAAATACAGTTTACCATTATTGTATAAAGTGTACAAGATGTAGATTTTTTTCAGTTTTGTGTACTTCAACTTACACAAATACAGTTTACCATTATTGTATAAAGTGTACAAGATGTTGATTTTTTTCAGTTTTGTGTACTTCAACTTACACAAATACAGTTTACCATTATTGTATAAAGTGTACAAGATGTAGATTTTTTTCAGTTTTGTGTACTTCAACGTACACAAATACAGTTTACCATTATTGTATAAAGTGTACAAGATGTTGATTTTTTTCAGTTTTATGTACTTCAACATACACAAATACAGTTTACCATTATTGTATAAAGTGTACAAGATGTTGATATTTTTCAGTTTTGTGTACTTCAACGTACACAAATACAGTTTACCATTATTGTATAAAGTGTACAAGATGTAGATTTTTTTCAGTTTTATGTACTTCAACGTACACAAATACAGTTTACCATTATTGTATAAAAGTGTACAAGATGTAGATTTTTTTTCAGTTTTGTGTTAAATAGTTGTATTCCTTAACGACAATCTGTAGATTGGGAAGACCAGGTGTTGATGTTCATTGTAATCATGAGGCTGAAGTTGCTGTTATACAGATACAATTTCTTGTCAATGAGGTAAGGAGAGATTTTAGTGCTCTAGAAATCTAATTGCCTGCTGTTTGTACACCCCTACACTCTCTTAAAACCAAGCCAATGGGAAATACATGTATATATATATAAACCAGTGAAGAAAATAACACCCACATCTGCAGCAGTGCATGGTATTCAATGTCCAATTATATATGGTAGAAACAAAAATGTCTGACGAGTTTATTCCAACCTACATGAATGTTCATTGCTTAGGACTGATGAGTCAAACTTAACTTTAATTCCATACTCTAGATCTGATTAGTGAGTCTTACCAGAAAATTATTTAAAAGGAGAAAAAGAAACATTTTCATTTGTGTATACCATGTATGACTCCAGCATTAGTTTTCATTTTCTTTTTGACATCATTAATTCAGTATTTTTCTTTGTACTGTGTTAGGAATTTAATTCCATGGGTTCTAATTTTTACATTTTTCTCTCTCGCCTGGCACGATCACAGTTTGTTTAATTCACAGAGTAGTATAAAATAACACCAGTCCCTACAATGGAAGCCAGTATTTTATTATATGTGTACATGTATAAATAATTATATATAAAACCTATTCACTGTTTCTTAAATTCACAGAATAATCAACTTCATGAAAACAGTAAATATAATTATACCACAAGTTATATTCCCCCTGCACACTATGGGAAAACATCATGTGTTTATTTTCGCTATTCATATACATTTGAATGATAAGAGTTTTACATTGTACATGTGTGTATTTATATATATATTCACTACCATATTTTGAAACATGAAAAGAATATTCAATTGTTTTGAGAGATTTGCTTATCTACATGTAATATTGCCACTGTTGCTATGTTTTTTAGGACCAGTGATTTTCTGCGATCACAGAATAGCGGATGAAATCACACAATTGGCAATCTTGAACGGAATTTGCATTTCTGAAAAATCTGTTAAAAAAGCCAACACACCGTATAAAATTGAGAACTTATATCTGTTTCCGTGTGTTATGAAATTCATTTACTTTTATTGACATCTTTTCCTTGCATAATTTGCATCATTTTTTGTATTTAAACCTCATTATTTCTTGCATTGAAGTAGAGACATAACCACACCTTCACAACATTGAAAGATAGGACATACTCATTTCTGTTTTTGTAATTTTGTTGCCATGGAATTGGAAGTTTTATCAAATGAAAATAATGTTTAAAAATTTACAGAAGTATGACTCATGTAATGCTGTGTTCAATCACTGAACATACCCATCATAGTTTATAATTAATAGTTTAATTTCACTATGTAAATCTGTCATAACTTTTTACGATGTATACGCTCAACAGCCGGTTTTTCGGTAACAAAAAAGACACATATGCCGAGCACATGTTAAAACTGATGTTTTGACAGAAATATGGCTGAACTTCGCACGACAGACTATATTAAAGGTATCATTATGGGTCTGTATCATTAAATGTTCTTTATCTGCACTTTGTGTTTTAGTATTTATTTAACAAAAATAATAAAAAATGGAATTTACAAAATTCCGAAATGGAATTGAGGCAAATTTGAAACGGAAAATCACCGGCCCTAGTTTTTGTGTATCATATATTTATGATTGTATACAAACATACATTTCATGTATATAAAATGTGTGATGTGTGATTTCTTTCAGGGAGCACTGGTAACAATTTGCTCTGACGATAGTCTTCATCTGTGGAACTTCAGGCAAAAAAGGCCAGAGATTGTTCATACATTGAAATTTCAGAGAGAAAGGTACAATTGTTACAATGATAAGTAGTTGTGTGTATTTAAATATGCGAACTGAAATTGTTGTGCTCTGGGGTGGTGTAGACTTATTAGTGTAATCTTGAATTCACACTATTACAACAGACCATATTGTAATCATAATGGCACACACTGAACTGTGCACATGACATAATATTTTGTAGTATAAATACCATTAGTTTTGTCGTGTATGCAGAATGACATTATGGAAAACGTTTAGATCTGCACTAGAATTAGCGCAGTGATTTGAAAGCAAAAGACGCTAATATTAGAAAACTGCTAAAATAAGTATATGTACAGTATGTATGCAAAACAAAGACTTACTCTCCCACGCCCACCCAAATATTTACACATACACTTAGACATACAGTAATACACTCAACAATTAACAACAATAACACACGAATACATACAAACATACTGATAGGGATACATGCGCAGTAACACACTAACACATACATTCCCTCACAAACATTTACGCAATGACACAGTAACACCAACACATAACATCATTAACACACTACATGCATACAGGAACACACTTACACGCAAACAGACACATTAACATAAAACAGACAGGCATACACACACACTAACAGTTACAGATACACATACAGTAACATTAGCACATACATACAGTAACACACAAACACATGGAAACAGTAACACACCAACACATAACAGTAACACACTAATACATGCACTCAGTAACACACTTACACTTACACACAGGGACACAGTAACACACTAACATTAAACACAGGCATACACACTGACAGTAACACATGTACACAGGGATGCACATACAGTGCCACTAGCACATAACATCAGTAATACACTAATACAAACAAATGGAAAAACAGTAACACACCAACATATAATAACAGTAACTCACTAATACATGCACACATGCACACAATGGGGACACACACAGTAACACACTAACATAAAACACATGTTACACACATACTAACAGTAATGCATACATACAGGGATACACATACAGTAGCACTAGCACATATACACATTAACACACAAACACTTGGAAACACAGTAACACACCAACACATACATACATGAATACACACACAGACACACATTAACACACACATGCATGGATAAACATTTAGGCATATGCAGTGACACATGTTAACAGTAACACAAGAGAAAACACACACAAGGCTACATACACAGTAACACCAACATACAGACAGTAACACACATACACTTTTGGATACACACATACACTTTTGGATACACACACAGTAACACACAAACACATATACACATAACAGTACATACACTTTAATAAGGTCACAGTCTGTACACAAAATTGAGAATTTTTTTTCATCCAGTTCAGAAAAAAACACATGTATTATGCATTGGGAATGGGGCTGAAATTCGGCTCCGTGGGAACTATAGAAAAAGGATAATAGGCACATGCAGTAGCATGCCCTAAGAGTAACACATTAACACATATATACATAATACTACACACACAAATGCAGTTACACACTAACACATACATACATATATGACTACACATACAGAAGCACACTAGCACAACACAGGGGCACACACAAATACACTGACACATAACACATACACATGGATACATATATATACAAGTACAACACACACACACACTCTCTAAAACACACACTCACACACACATTACTTTTTAAAAAAACAAATGGTATGTACAATTCTTAAACCAGGAAACAAGCCAGTGCCACCTGCTGGTGAACATATTGATATTTTGCTTGGATCATATATACCCATCATTACAAATGTACATGTATCTATCAGCAGATAAACAATGATTAAAGAAAGAGACGATTTGTTTGCAAATACCTTATTTGTGATACGGAAACATTTCATTTAATATTAATTTATTACATCCTTTACCACAAAGATAAGTAACCATGTGTCTTAGCAATAAAATTGGTTTTGTTTCATCATTAAAATGGAACTAATCGCAAAATTGTGTGTAGCTTCGTAATATATAGTTAACAGGTACAATGATTTACTGTGTACTGTATAAGCACTTGGACATCCAATTTCTTTTTTTCAGAATTACTTACTGTCACCTGCCGTTCCAAAGTAAATGGTTGTATATAGGGACAGAGAGAGGAAATGTTCATATTGTTAACATAGAGAGTTTTACGCTGTCCGGATATGTCATCAACTGGAATAAAGCTATCGAGCTGTGAGTATTTTACTGATGATAGTGTTTGTGTATTTAGCTGATTGATTCAGAGATTGACATGAGGGTGTATTTATTGCAAAAAAAAAAAAAAACTTCTTATAACCAAAGCCAGAACCTACAGTGCTCCCAACATGTTTTGTGATTCACCACTATATGACATTTCAATACCAAATGGCATTATGGTAATATATGTTGTGTTTGTAGCAAGATTTACTTGTTTTCGTGGCCGTATCTAATTTTCAGGTTTCTGTTATGATATCTAGTATATCTAGTGTCAACGATTACATCATATTCTGCCATGACACAAGATATTAGTTTGTCATGGCGATTACAATAAACATTCATTGAGCTGCTCAGCAGGGAATCCATACAGCAGATCAACATTTATAGCCTGGGGATGAAATGTCTGAAGATCTAGATTGAGTTTTATTGTACATACGATGTAACCAAATTTAGAATTAAGACATAATAAGTTATAAGTTTTTGCTCATCACATATATTTATCATGCTCATATTAATTCATTTAAATAACTGGAACATCAATGATACCAATATGTGATGGTTTTAAAATGTGTAAGCATTCCATAACCGTATTGACCTACTAAACCCTACAATGCAGCTTGGTGGAGTTATCGTGATCTGCAAGCGATTTCAGGCTTTACTCGAATAAGATCATCAAGGCACTGAAAGAAGAATTTGTAGCCCTTTTATATGCCATGTTTGAAGAGTTGTGCAGTTATATTTTTGATGTAGGCCTAGTTTATTTTCTCTATGGAGAACTGTATGTGCCTATTTTATCTTTAGAATGAGGAAAAATGAAAGTTGCAGAGTAAGATTTTTGTCCTTTTTTAAAAAAATGAATATAAATATCTATATGAATACAGTACGGGAGTTTTCTCTTGCGCTTCACTTCATATCCATGCTATAATGGTGGCAGCTGTCAACTCCTTCTGTTTCGAGATTTCATTATTTGACGCTTGCAGTAAGGTAACCAGCCAAATGTTCTTAATGTATTTCAGTGGTAAGAAGCTGTATTTATTTCTGAATTGCATCTGAATTATATTTCTGGGAAAAAATATTTTTGTTGACCTAGTTTCTCTCTGTTGAATATTCATGAAATAATTCAGTTGCAACTTCAAGAGATTTTCTTATGTTCTAAATGACAAAGCCTGATTAAAAGGTTAAGTTGTAACAGAATATCATTTTCCTGCATAAGGAAAATGCAATTGCTTAACTCCACCGGACGTGCAAATCCACTGGACTGACTTGTATATAAATGTTTATGGAATACACATGTACGTGTAATAAATACAATTTCAACTACCCAAAGTGTGCAGATTGATTTTTCAGTTAGAATGTGTTGTAAAGTAAGATGATTGGGAGAGAAAAAATATAGTTCTACACATCTTGACTTTTACCCAAAGGCAAAAAAACCAGGCGAACAATGATCTACTCTATCTCCCAAAAAACATTATATCAGAGTTAATTCAAATTGTAAAATAGTCACATGTGAATTTAGTGCTGTGCATATATATATATATATATATATATATATATATTCTCATAGATATATTTAGTAATTAGAGTATAATAGAGAGAAACAGCAAACCAGTTGACAGATTGAGTGCACATATATTATGCACATGTATCTCAAAATACCAACCAGTGATTTAACAGTGTAGACATTATTATGTGTTTATCACAAGTTTGGTTCTGCCCTGCACTTTGATTGACATGTTGCACATTCTTTTTCTTTATGAATGATAAATACCGTGGGTGTGTTCAAAATACATTATTAACTGATAAAAAAAAAATGTCGAATTAATAATGAAGTTACATTTTATATGTCTGAATTTTTGCTACCAGAAAGTTTTCAGTGAAAGAATTTGATTTCATTTCCCCTCAAAAGTTACATTACAAGCTCCATCGAAAGTTGAAGCTTTGAAAATTTTTGTTCCCAGCATAAAACGAGCTACTATGACTTTTTCCAGATTTACGAGACTTAAATATTTTCATTAATGACTTAGCCCATATGACTTTTTCTAGACTTAAGAGACTTTAACATTTCATGAGTGACTTAGCTAATATGACTTTTTCCAGTCTTTTTAGCTTGTTGGGACCCTGGATTTTGACCTACTTTTTAAAAACATTAACCTTAGTTATATCTTTTAAACCATGATGGATAGGTCATTGATATTTTACATATAGATTTCTTATGACCAGAGCTTTCATTTTGTGTCTTTACTTTTGACCCAGTGACCTTGACCTCAGAATTTGACCTTTGGAAAACTTTAACCTTGGCTATATCTTTCAAAGCATTAGGGATAAGCTTTTGATATTTCACATATAGATTTCTTATGACCAGAGCTTTCATTTGATACCTTGATTTTTGACCTAGTGACATTGACCTTGACCTACTTTTTAAAAACATTACCTAGGCTTCAACTTTTAAACCATGAGGGATAGGGCTTTGATATTTCACATATACTGTATATTTCTTATAACCAGATTTTCATTTGGTGTCTTGACTTTTGACCTAGTACCTTGACCTTAGAATTTGACCTACTTTTCAAAAACTTTAACCTTGGCTATATTTTTTAAACCATGAGGGATAGGGTTTTGATATTTCACATATAGATTCCTAATGGCCAGAGCTTTCATTTGGTACCTTAACTTTTGAACTAGTGACTTTGACCTTTGACCTTGGACTTTGAGCTACTTTTAGCCTAAGCCAAAGGAATAATGATATTAACTGTACCATGACCTTAAAACCTGACAGCTGTAGGTCAAACATCTATTTTGAAAATTTACAACCATTTCCGACAAGCTTTGTTGTCTTCTGACAACTCTTGTTCCAGACCTAAAGACTTTAACATTTTCATACTTGACTTAGGTAATATCACTTTAATAGACTTATGGACATATCACTTTAATAGACTTATGGACATTTTCACAAGTGACTTAGCTACTATGACTTTTTCCAGACTTATGGTCTTTAACATTTTCACAAGTAACTTAGCTACTATGACTTTTTCCAGACTTATGGACTTTAACATTTTCATGAGTGACTTACCTACTATGATTTTAACAGACTTACAGACTTTAACATTTTCACTAGTGACTTAGCTACTGTAACTTTAACAGACTTATGGACTTTGGCATTTTCACTAGTGACTTAGCTGCTATGAGTTTTCCAGACTTCAACATTTTCACTATTGACTTAGCTAATATGACTTTAACATTTCCACATGTGACTTAGCTAATATGACTTTTTTCCAGACTTACGGTATGCTAACATTTTCATTAGTGACTTATGTAGCTCAAGGGGGTCAAGTTTTCTCAAACATTTCTCAAACACATCTTGTTACTATCCATGTACATGTAGTTTCACATATTGAATGACTAAATTTAGCTACAAATATGAGAAATGAATTGCTGGAAGATTTCCAGTTTATATTGTTTTCCTTATGAGTCTTGTTGTCATTTAGAGGTACATTGGAGTAATGATGCATGCAATGTAGGTTCTTCTACTGACAAATAAAACATTGAGTGTATAACACTTGTGTCGAGTGTACTCCCCAGTTTTGCAGAAGTACAGTGGAACCTGTCTTGATGGAGAACTCATGAAACACCACCTGCCTTTTGAGACCACATTCTGAAAACCGTACTGATAAAAATTCTTTAAATAAAACTGTTTTGAGAGACCACCTGCCATGAGACACCGTTTTTCAGTGGCAGATGGTGTGGGCTCTAAAAACAGGTTCCACTGTACAAGAGTTTCAAGATGGCTGACCCTGACAATGAACAGTAATGTTTTTTCAGCCATATTATTTGTCGTTGTTGCTTTTTTACGATACTTATTCTGCACATCCACGTTTCATGTATTGAGTTTTCATGTATGTTTTGAGCATGCATGCTTACACATGGCAATGACATCTATAGATTTGCTTTAATTGAATGCACTCATAACGACAACAAATGCTTCGTCATTTTACCACGTTAATTTCCGATCAGATCTTCCTTGAATGTTTACATGATGTGCATTTTATGTTTATCATTAAAGACTATAGAACCAATGTCAAGGTTGCCACATCTATAGAGAGAAAAAAATCGGATCATTATTTTACTGACAAAAGAGATTATTATTACACGTGGTTTGTTTACTTTTTTGTTATTCTGTAGATTTGTGAGCAATGTTCATACATGCATCATGACTAGTTTGTGATGCTCCTAAACCAGGTACAGTGTCAGTTCCATTCAGGAAACTGTGGTTAAAAATCTCTTTACTGAATATTTGCAGACAAAATCAATATTAATGGAGAGTATGTAGGGCTCAATTCACATTATTAACTAGGCAGTATTTTGTGTAGACTTAAATACTACTGGTGTTTAAAAGGTCAGTATTTACATCATGGCTACCTCTAATGTTTGTAGATTTTGGGTTTTTAATCACATTGATAAATGATGCTGTTTACATAATTATTGTATGTTTAGGAATTTTGTCTGTAGTTACATACATTGTACATGTGTTTGATACATTACCCCCTGAAAAACAATGGATTCTTTTGTAAATCAATGACTTAGACCAGTCCAAATGTGTCTATAGGGTTGAATGAGTTAATCCTCAGTCAGAAGAAGAAAGATAGGAACATCTCTGTAATATTGCAAGGGTTAATTTCATGAACATGCGGGTCCTGTAAAAGACCTCATTCCTAATGCAAAATCTGCTATTTTTCCCCAATTTTGAGCAAAAATTTCCCAATTAGGTTCACTCTGTTATTCACATTCAGTATTAAAAATGAGAATTTAGTACACGTTTGAACTGCACTTCAAAGTCTTCAGATGAAAACCATGTTGTCAGATAAATAAGAGAAGCTACATGTAAATGAATCACAAGTTTTGTGTCTTTATTCTTATGAATTAAATGACCATAATTACTTTTTTCCCCAATTTGGCCCATTGCAACCTAAAATTCCCAATTGGAAGGGTATAAGAGCCTGTCCCAAAAAGGATCTATTAACCCCTTTATTGGCGGTTATGTTGTGTGATGTGTTACTGAATGTTGTTTTAAGAAATTTACCAGTCCCTCCCATACCCCCAGAAAGTTTAGGTAAATGACCTCTTATCAATTATAAAAATACATCTGTGAAACTGAGGGATGGGAGAAACATTGTTTTGTTATATTGTCAATTCAAACCTTCTTCATTACTTTTAAACCAAACTGCATTGTAATCAGTGTTTTTATTTTACAAAATTAAAGAATATGTGGTCAATCTTAGTTATTGATAAAGGTTTAACTGATAGCTCTTTTCAATATCGCCACACATCCACGTGTGGCGGCCCGTGACAGACAGGACATAGCCACTAACAAGTCCCCTCCAGGCATATTGGTCTGGAGTCTGTTCCTCTATCTATCCCTATGTTATCACCATGCTCAGAGAGTTTGCCTCTACCTAGTCTAGGCCTCTGTAGGTGTTCCTTGCTCTTCCTCTTTCTCTATAGGTTCAATCTTAGAGCTAACCTTCTGGTACTAGAGGCTGACTTCTGCAGTGTATGCCCAGTCCGTCTCCGGCCATCTGTCATGTCTTCCTTGTAATTACTTGTGTTTTTTCATGTCCACCCAAGGTCTTGATTGTTAACTCATCAACCCCTGAAAAGCAATGGACTCTTCTGAAAATCAATGACTTAGATCAGTCCATATTGTCTTAAAAGGTAAATGGGATAATTATGGCAGGTCATTGTGCACAGAGGGTTCTTTTGAGGCAGGTGTTGATTAAAAGTTTGTTTTGTCTTCATGCGATATTTGTGGTTCTCTGTGTCTCTGGTTTCACTGTATTCTGTAACTTCCAAAAATATATAAAGCGAACACATGTCATTATTTCATCCTAGTTATTCCATTTATGAATATGAAATTTAACCACTGATTCTAGGAGTATGTAAATGTATGCTCTTAAAAAGCATTTGTAGCAAGGGTGCCCCACAATTGATAGTATTTTTTCTCTCTTCGCACATACACAAGCCACAAAATAACAGAAATCGTTGTAATCCATTTATAGGTTACACTAAAGGGACTGACAGTAACCTGCAGGTTACGATAGCAATAATGAAGATTAAAAATTAAATTCATCGAGAACGAAAAGGAGGTTACGTGATTTGTATTTGACATAACCTCCATGTAACCTAAATAATCTCTCCTGTGTTATTTTGTGGTCTGATACATTGGAACTTGTCATCAAAGACCACTCTCATGAAAGACCACCTTGTCTTACTAGACCACTGTCTGGAAACCACATGTTTGAATAATCCTTAGAATAAAACTCCTTTTCAGAGACCACCTGTCTTAAGAGACCATATTTCAGTGGCAGATGGGGTGGTCTCTGAAGACAGGTTCCACTATATATACATGTATCAGTGTGATTCCCCATGAGACCTTAAGCTTAGGGCTAACAGGTTATGAAGTCATAATGGAGAAAAATGACATAACAAAAATTCTAAAAGAAATTTGTGAATAGTGCACATGTCTATGATAATTTTCTGTTACTCTAATATTAGAAATGAGATTGAAATATTAAGTGTGAAAATGACAAATGTGTCCTTGTTTTACTTAAAATTCTAATACATGTATATATAGTTATGTTTTTCAGTGATTCTGTTTAGAAATGATACTCTGTACTTTGCTGTGTGTTTTGTTTCACATATGTAGTTCTGTTTAAACAATTTGGTTACCTTAGAAACTCTACATATCAGGTAATTTTCAGATTTAAAAGAACAAATTCTCATATTTTGAAAGCTCCCACTTGCATACACACACAGAGGTTTGAAATAAGCTTGTATAATCAAATAGATAAATAATGTTCTGTGACATCATACATTGTATTTCTTTTGTTAATTTTAGATCAAGGAAGACACACCCAGGACCAGTGGTGGATCTCAGTGACAATCCTGTTGATCCAAATAAGGTAAGTGAAATAGATTTTATTGGGAGGGTAGTGAGTATGTGGTTGATGTAGTAAAATCCCTTTGTCGTGGCAGGGTAGAGTCCCATGAACCCTTTCTGGACCTGGATTAGTTTGAATTTGAGGTAAAAAGGCATAACATTAAAGTTACACTGGAAAGATAAATCATTCTTCTTGTTCACCATACATATGAGTATCCAGTGCAGCTTGTCATAACCTAAAAGTGAGTAGAATCATCTGTATGATAATCAAAGGGTGACTCTGCCCAAGTCCAAGTTATGTGAGTCAGACAGTACAGTTTACTGGGCCCTAACTTGGCCCAAGTCATTAAATTTACTCATATCAATTTTCTATTTACCTTGTGTTTTGGTTTTATATCACAAAAGTTTGTTTATATAGTATGAACCAAGATTTCAAGAATTTTTTATCTCAAAATTGTCAACATAGCCCAGTTTTCCTTCTTGTTAATTTTTGTATACAAAATTAATCATAAATTACAATTAAGGCTTTCATTGCTTTGTGAAGTTTGCTCATGAAAAAGTACCCATAGGGGCTCCAAAAATGGCTAAAAAGTGACCAAAACTTGGCACATATTTAAAAATCGTCTTCTCATGAACAAATATAGTGCAACTTCCAAAAACAGATCCTTCTAAAAATCAATCACTTCCCGATATAAATTGCTGTACTTCGATTGGCATTAAATTGGATGTTTGAAAAAAGTTTCCTATCTGAATTAAATAGAAATAGCAAGGAATTTGTCTAATTACATGTACTTCTCTTTCCTGAACGTAAACAAGTATACACTATCGATGTACATGCATAATTTTTGCTAAATGATGAATTAAAACAACAAAATTTAATCAGGCTGTTTATAGATTTTGTTGTATTAAAACATTAATTGACAAGCCATGGACAGTTAAATTCACATCCTTTAACGTAATGATACTGACCACGACTCTCAAGTGATATAGATGATGTAGATGTTTGTTTTTTCATATTTGTTAAGTAAACAAAATTCTGGGTTTGCAAATGATGTAAAAAGTATGAATTGGCAGGAAAAAAAAACATTGAAAAGATACATGAGGTATCATCCCATATTAGGCCAAGTAAACAGTACACATAAAAACCGAAATGGACAGTAAACATCACCAGTGTTTAAAACTGGAACTGACCGGAATTATTGACTTATGGTCAACTTCCAAAAACTGAACCACCTGAAAACCGGAGAAAATGAACTGTCAAAATGATGATCGGTTATCGTAAGTTGCAGCGTATATGATCACAATATTTTCCCTGTAGTCTAGTCCAGTCAAATTGTCACAGTACCTTGAACTAATTGCAACACAATCTTTATGTGTTCTACACATTTGAATATGATGTTATAAATATGAATAAAAAAAGTCTACCAAAAAATTCGATGTGGAAAGTATTAATTTTCAACAATAAAATTTTGTTCATTTGTTAATGCTCGACCGCGCTTCCATACAACTTTTGACGTGTGGTGATATTAAATCCGGATATCGAAATAATGAAATAATTTCTATAAAACATCGTGATTAATTTTAAAACAATTCCAAAAGATTATTGATAATGTATGTATGCAGATCAGTAACTTTTTGACAGCGATATAATATATCATATCAACTTATTAATATATATCAATGGTAAAATCCGAATGTATTTAGTGTTGTAGTTTGTACTTCCGGTGATGATCGAGAAGTGCGAATCAACTTTTTCGAATTCGAAGCAATAGATCTATTACTTAAAAATAGTGTCTAAACTGCACACAAATTTGATAGAGTACGATTTATACAATATCGGCAATGTGTAATACATAAGATTTGCCCATTATCTAAAGCAAGAATTAAAATCATATAAACTGTAGCGTCGTGTTTAAAAAATCCATGTATGGACGCCCATTAGGGTAACTATTTTCATAGTATTACGACAATTGCAGTTTTTAGATTTCTTGTTTTACGTATATTATACGTATTTTACTTTGAAAAATTTGTTTTTATACTTGATTTAATGGTTAATATAAATTAATTTCATTTAATTTATTGCCATTTACCCATACTTAAATCATATTTGTGCTATATATATGTATTAAAAGGCCTTCCTCCCGTAATTTACACTCGTTTGTTTGACGTAATTATTGTTATTTAAAGCATATTCAAACGTTATTTGGAGGAAAATTATCATTCCAGTCTATCAAAAATTTTGAATTTTCATCATGGAGGCATGCATTATATGCAAAGAGAGTACCACGGGCGACCAAACTCAGTGTGCTCACAGAGAAAGGTTGTACAAGCATAAATTTAGCGTCCAGAAAGAGAGGTGAATCTGATATAGCTTCACCTGGTGATTTTGTACACAGAAAGTGTCGACAAAAATTTACTCACCCAAAAATATATAGAACAGTCGATACAGTTAGATAAAACAAATGATACAAAAAAGGTATTACGATCATCAGAGACTTTCAGTTTTCAAGACCATTGCATTTTCTGTGGTTTGCCCGCAAAATATATCAAAAGAAAAAGAGGTTTTAGATGTTCATCCCGTTCGTACAATTGAATTTCAAAAGAAACTATTTGAAATTTGTGAAAAACGAAATGATGATTGGGGACATGTAGTAAAGGGTCGTATATCATGTGTGAATGATCTCCATGCTGCCGATGCTTTATATACCATCAATCTTGCAGCGTAAATTTCAGGACGGGTAAAAATTTACCAATTGCATTTTCCCCCATTCCTGCTAAACTAAAACGCACATCAGGAAGACCTTGTCAAAACCAACAAGAAGAAGCATTTTCAAAAACATGTGCTTATTTTGCGAGTAATGATAATGAACAAATTACTATTTTGGACCTGACAAAAAAGATGGCAGAGTTCTGCGATGAACCATACACATGTAGATATATGAAAGAAAAG
Organism: Atrina japonica; assembly: GCA_030159075.1. Taxonomy (NCBI): domain Eukaryota; kingdom Metazoa; phylum Mollusca; class Bivalvia; order Pterioida; family Pinnidae; genus Atrina; species Atrina japonica. The sequence goes on along the minus strand of BROG01000142.1, from coordinate 961,955 downwards.
CTTAAGAAACATTTTGGTACTGATATTTTGATCACCGAAATAAACGGTCTTCCCGAATGTTGTCACTTTCTGTTATTCTGCCAAATCAATTTTATACGACTTCTACAAGCGACCGAAAACATCGTCTGACAAAGAGGCCATAATTAAAGCTGCAGCTAAACTTATCCTCAGTGACATAAAAGCCATTCAATGTTCAACAGCCTTTTATCCCTCACCCTCAGAGATTGAATCTATAGCTTCTCAAACCTCATACGTCCCGGAATCTCTCAAATTGCTATTGTCAAATATTTTTCTGCAAAGCTGTAAAAATGACGTCAAAATTGCGTCAATCGGACAGGCTATTATGCAAGCATCAAGACCAAGGGCACTTTTGGCACCACTTCAAATAAGCCTTGGCGTTCAACTCCACCAACAATTTGCCTCAAGATTCCTTTTAGATACTCTCAACAGTCTTGGCTTTTCTGCATCTTATTCTGAGGTTAAGCGCTACCAATCAAATGCAGCTGTTGAACAAGAGCAAACCCAGTTTGAGTTAAAAGACGAAAGCTTTCTTCAGTTTATTGCTGATAATGTAGACCATAATTCATGTACAATTGACGGACATGGAACGTTCCATGGTATGGGCATAATTGGTAGCTTTACTCCGGGTTCAAAATTCAAACAGAGAAATCCCACGACGTGAAGTGATTAAAGAATCTGTTTTAGAGGCTGGAAGTGTAGAAGTACTGTATTACCAGCGGCCACAGACAAAAGAAAAATACTTCACTAAGCTACGAGAAATTGATGTTGATGATAAGTTTTGGTATGCAGATCTCTTATGCAGTATCATCTGGCCCCTTCGAACTCCCCGCCCTTCTTGGTCTGGATTCATGCAAATGTTTCGGAATGGGCAGTATCCTGGACAAATCTACCACCATTTTCTTTCCTATGATTGATCTTCCTCCTAGTGATATGACATGCATCTATTCAACATTGCAATTTGTTTGCAAAGAAGCATCAAAATATAAACGGACCCCTGTTATAACTTTTGACCAGCCTTTGTACTGGAAGGCTCATCAAATAATATCAAACGAATTAGAGGACAGTGTATTAAAGACAATGATTTTACGCTTAGGTGGGTTTCATCTAGAGATGAGTTTTTCTAGGTGCAATTGGACATCTCATGTCTGGATCAGGACTTCATGAAGTTTTCGAAACCGTGTTTGCTCCAAATACTGTGGGTCATATGATTTCAGGCAAAGCGGTTTCACGGGCCATTAGGGGCCACAATCTTGTTTATTCAGCCCTCAATGCAATCCTCCTCGCAAGAACTTTTGATTTGGATCTTGACAGTGTTATTGGAGACCGTATAAACCAATTTTTATCAACTAGTGAGGACACTAACGTTTCTGAAAGTTTGGAGGCACTATCAGACCCACCCAATCGCATTTATTCTGAGAGCGAATTTCTACCACAAAATTCGGATCCAGTTCTTGAAAAAGCATGTTCTATGTACGATTCATTGAAAGACAGGGAACTTACCTTGGTTGATATGAGCGGGAATGAAATCTTCGAAAACATATCTTCGAGGATTGAACAAGAAAAAGCCTCCCTGGAAAACAAACGAACTGCACGGTTGTGGTTACACTACTTAAACATGATACATCTTCTCCATAAGTTTCTCGAGGCAGAAAGGACTGGTAATTGGAAACTTCATCAAAAGACAATATCTCTGATGCTACCCTACCTTGCAGCAGCTGGCCACAATCTTTATCTAAAATCCGCTTATGTCTATTTATGCGAAATGCAACAACTTGAATGCAGACACCCAGATATCCATGCAATGTTTGAAGCTGGTCATCATGTTATACGTCGGTCCCGACCGATATTGGGCAGGACTCTCTAGTGATGTGGTCATAGAACAGGTACTCATGAGGGCCATGAAAACATCTGGTGGTTTAACAAGAGGAAGGGGCATGACAGAATTCCAGCGAGTCCAATGGTTGTTTTCATCTCCAGCTTGTGCGGAAATGAATTACGCAATGCAAACTCTTACTGGAATAGACTACCACACAAGTGACCAGCATAAGGAGTCTGGAAAAGCTAGACAAGCACGTGATGATAATGATGCCTTCAAAGTCCTAAAACACATTATTGAAAGAAATCCTTTTGATGGAAATGAGGGTCTTCGGTCGATTGAAACTGGTATTATTGCCGACGAAAAAGTGAATGTTGATATTTGTAAAGAGATTGGACTAAAAATAGTAAACTCGTTACCAGGAGAGTCTTTATCAGGATACTCGTTTAAAAGGTCTAAACAAGCCGTTACTCTAAATTCAAAACTTGCAGTCAAAGTAGACGATACTGAAATGCATGTAGACCCCCAGCTTCTCTTTCAAAGACTGATAACTTTTTCTAGAATTGTTTATCCCGATATCTCAGTTCTGTTTTCATATGAACTTTCCACTCACCCTTCTTCACTCTTTGATTCTGGTGGTCTTCCTCGCATAGCACAAAAATCAACCCTGGCCAGCGCAGTATGGACAATGGGCGACTGCTCTGCCTCAACATCCAATTCTACCAGAGAATTTGAATATGTGCTAGATGGTGGGTCTCTCATCTATAAGCTTCCATGGGAACAAAAAACATCATTTGGACAAATCATCGATTGCTGTTCAAATTATGTCATTAAGAAATTCGGTCATGCAACCATTGTTTTTGATGGTTATCCAGATGGCCCATCTACGAAGGACATAACTCATTTGCGTAGATCTAAGGGAATTGTGGGCAGAAGTGTAGCTCTATCTAAGCTCTCTACTTTGAATTCAAAGAAAGAAGTTTTTCTTTCAAATCAAGAGAACAAGAAGCAGTTTGTAAACCTCCTTGGCGCCAGCTTAGAACGTAAGGGATGTAATGTATTATATGCTCCAGCAGATGCAGATGTGCTTATTGTTAAAACAGCCATAGATATAATCTGTTGCTGCATCTGTCGCCGTTATTGGTGAGGACACTGATCTTCTTGTTCTTTTGATTCATATGTATGACCCTCAATGTGCCAATGATGTAATATTCTATTCTGACCGCCACCACAAGGATCACAAGATCTGGAGCATACGCAAAACATCATTGCTTCTTAAAGGTGAAGTATGTCAGATTTTACCTTTAATACATGCAATTACAGGTTGTGACACAACGTCCCGAATATTTGGCTTAGGCAAATTACAAACCCTTAGGAAATTCATCAACACGCCGTCACTACACACCAGTGCATCAGTATTCTTTTGCGATGAGACTAGTCTGAATAAAGAGAGTATATCATTGGCTGGAGAATCAATCATATGCGACCTGTTTTCGGGGACAAAAATGAATCTCTGGATCAACTGCGATATCGTAAATTTGTAACGAAGACAATGTCACGTCATAGTTCGGTTCAAGTTCATGAACTACCACCTACTTCAGCTGCCAATCATTTTCATAGTTTACGAACCTATCATCAAGTCCAAGCCTGGACTGGGAGGACATTAGATCCAAAACAATATGGATGGGAAATAGATAGAGGAAAGTTAGTTCCTATCAAAACTAATTTATCAGCAGCACCAGATGATCTTTTATCAATTATTAGGTGTAAATGTAAAACAGGGTGTGACACAAAAAGGTGTACGTGTCGCAGACATGGTGTTTCATGTTCAGTTGGATGTGGCGAATGTCGCGGGATAAACTGTGAAAACTGTGAAAACGCTGATGTGTGCATTGGGGATAATGAATCTGAATGAAGCCGAAGCCGAATAACCCAGTTCTTTCTTGAATAAACATTATACAAGCATATGGAATATAATGTCATATGTAATACTGTTTATGGAAATGACGCAAATAAAAAAGATTGATATACATACTGATTTATTAAAAATACAAATTATTGATATTGATAAAAAATCAAAATTAGTATTTTCCTATCTGTGAGGATTTTAAAGTGAACGGTACGGTTAATAGTAATAATCACTGGAAAAAGTTACATTATTAAACTTTATTTGATTTTTTCCTTATACAATACCATGATAAACATTCCAGTTTTCTGTGACTTTTAAAGGAAATTACACAATTTTCCCCATGAAATTTTTAACTTTAAAATTGCTAGGCATCATGAACTTATTTTGCATCATCTATTAGTAAACTACTATTGATTCAAAATCATGTTTTCGAGCGTGCAACAAATGTCCAGAAATTTGTGATTTTCCACCAAAAAACAATATTTTTTCCTTAAAAAAAACATTTGAAATGATGCTAAGCAATATAAACCACTTTATTTTATAAAGTTTGTTATCTCTCAAGTAAATAAAATCAGTTAGTTTTTTATTTTGATACACTTTTGTTGAATACAACGATTTTTCCAGTTTTTCTCAAGTTTTGATTAGTTTTTGTTTAATTTCTAAAAAAAATTCCTTTTCCACGGGGTTGATAGTGGTAAACAATTTGTCATTTAGAAGCCAACATATTAACCTAATCTTATCAAAAGAAAAATTTTGTGTTGCAATTTTTTCATGGTTAGACCCCTATGTTGCATACTTTGACTGGACTAGTCATACATTTCACATGGGTGACTGTTATGGCTTGACGGGCCACTTGGTATTAATTTTTTTTTTTTATGAATGTAAAGTATACGAATGTAAATACAACAAATTAAGATGATGAGGTGTTGATGGTTGCACAACCTTTTTTTTTTGCATAATTGCTTTTATATGATTTCGTGTATAGAGATATTTACTCACCTTAAAGGAGCGTTAGCTGTGTTTACCAAAAACAATTATTTCCAGTTTTTCTACTTTTACTACATGCACATAATATACAATTACAAATAAGAGTTATACACAACCCTAAAAAGTCTTATATTGCTATATATTATGTGAAAATAATCCATTGTGATATTCATATACAAATAGTAAGGCTGAATTAATCATTGCAATTGAAAAAGTGCCAAAGCTTGATTTCTCAAGCAATTTTCACAAAATATTTTGGAATTTAAGAATTTTTATGCCTGTGTATATCTCTTTTTTTTTTTTATTATTTTATATAAATATAAGTAGTAAAAGAGGGAAAGGGAATCTTGGAAAAATCACAGTTAATGCCCACAGTTAGAATTCTATATCAGTTAAAGCCACATTTGATTTTTAACATCTCTTTCTCCGAAGATACTAATTACTCACAGTTGCCAAAGTCATTAACAGCCAGATTTTTATTGTTTAATTTGTTCCGAGTATGAAATTACCCCACACTCAAAATACCAAGCAGTATGGACCCCATGCTGTTTCATCGCAACATGATAAATTAAATTTATCCCCTTGTAAGTAACGTTGACCTTTTAAGGTCACTGCTATAATTAGGATAAATGGACTGTGGATATTGGCACCTTATAAATGAGAAATCAATGTTGGTAATCAACCAGTTGTCAGTTTCTTCTGTTGATATTTGTTCTATACACTTCAGTTTCTAAAGGTGTTTAGGGGTTTGTGTCAATGCATCCATCTTAATCCATACTTCTGTCTATTCTAAATAATATTGAATTGACTCCAGCAAGATTCTTTAATATTATTAATAGGAAAAGCCGAAAATAAAGCTAACTTTTAGGAAGATTAATTAATGGTTGTTACAAAAAAGGGTATTTTATATTGATCAGAGCTGGTAAAATATACCACAATTTAATGAAGATAGCTATGGGTACTAGGAAAAAAAAAGAATTGCTACAGTTTTGATTTAGTGATTGCTGTGGCATTTCAAAAACTACTTCGTTCAGGTAAAAAAGTATTGAATACAAATTTATCAAATTGGACACCTCGACACGATTTCTCTTTCCTAACAAGGTCAATTGATTTTCTTTTAGACATACGGAGAAGTAAACCAATTAGCAGTTATGGAAAATACATAAATCCAGACAAGATGCATGCTCAGTTTGAACAATAATTACCATCCCATTTTTAAAAAGATTTTAGTTTATACATGTAGTCATATAGTCATACATTTTTATCTTAGTTTGAAACTAGGCAACAAATGTGAAGTTTGAGTAATACCTATGTATATATATGTGTGTGTGTATGTATATATATATATATATATATATATATATATATATATATATATATATATATATATATATAGCCATTTGTACATGGTGATACTGATAAATTTCCACCTCATAAAATGTTTTAAAGGTAGATAAAAGAAAATGGATCAAGTGAACTGTGTACATCAGTGATCTAAAAATAGATTGTTTTAACAGATTAGATTCTAAAGTGTAAATCACATTATAAAATGTTTAGGTTTGATCACCAAACCAAGTCTAGAGTTAGGTGTAATGGACATCTTGTTAATAATATTGCGTCATCTACAGCCAAACTTGTCGATAAATACAACTCAAGCGAAAACAGGCAAAAGTAGCTGATATAGACAGGTAGCCTTTCTATAGAGGTTTTTTCATTATTAAAAAAAATTAATAAATGTTATGTTTGAATAGGTTTTCTAGGCAGGTGCCCTTTATACAGAGGTGGTCTTTGATTCAATTTGACTGTACTTTCCCTGAAACACTGCTGTAGTACATAATCCTTCTGTCAAGTTCTTCTTATTTATTTAGATCAAGGACTGTTGTTGTTTTTCTTTTCTATGTAGTGGCAGGGGGAGGGTCGAGCGGGGTGAGGCATGAGCAGTGTCATGGTCATATACCAGGCGTCTTTCAAATAGGTAGCGCCAGGGCTTATATATTTTTTTAAAAATCTATGTTAAATCAGATTCACTGGAAAAAAAATGCAGTTTTGTTGATGTAATGATTATGGCCATATAAGAAGATTGAAAAGTTTTATAGTGAGATTTCACATACTGAGCAATGTCAAGGTCACACAGTTCATGTAAACATTAATGGTTGTACGAAAAGATGCTGTTTTAAGTCCGATAATGTTTTATTTACCGGTAGTATCACTTCATTTTGTCCATTGAAGAAAAAGTCATAAATAGGCGAATAAAGATAAAATGATAAAAAAAAAGAGTTTTTTTGATAATTGTCTTATTTTTCAGCTACTGATTGGATACGAGACTGGAACCATAGTTTTGTGGGATTTAAAAAGCAAGTCTGCAGAGTGTCGATTTAATTCACCTGAGGTAAAAATCTAAATCAGTTAAATACATTTAATTTCGCTAAAAAACAAATTTCAGTGGCTCCATCTTCTTTATTCTTTGTATCATTTTTACATATTTTAATGTAACTTCCACTAGCCCTTTTCTTTTGTAACTCTTCATATTAAAAATGCCAGATTTTCTGAATGTATTTTTTTTAATCAGGCACTTAGGTCTGTCTCCTGGCACCATGATGGAAAGCAGTTTATGTGTAGTCATACAGATGGTAGTCTTACGACATACAATACTAAACAGCCACAGAAACCTGTCAGCATCATGATGCCGCATGGTAAGTTTTCATGTACAAATATTTTTTTTGGGGGGGGGGATCCGTAGCCCAATGGTTAAAACATCACTCTTTAAACCATGAAGCATCCCACTTGATTTTGTGAAAAGCCAGTTTACTTGCAGAAGGTTGGTGGTCTTTTCTTGGGTGCATTGTAACTGGGTTCCATCTTCCACCAATACAAACTGACCGCTACCATATGAATGAAAAATTGTGGAATGTGGAGTACAACACCAAAATACAGACAGCATGAACTACAGGTTTATGTCCTTTTCAGGTCACGCAAGTTCTCTCCGGTGTCCTATCGGTATTGGGGATTAGAGAGTCAACATATATTGAGATTTTCTTCATTGGGATGAGATCATCATTGTATTTTGAGTTTTACTTCACAATGACGAGAAAAAAATCAATATATTTTTCGATTATCTAACAGGGATGAGAAAATCAACATATTTTGAAATTACATCATTGGGATGAAGTAATCAGTAATCGTAATTAATTGTAAGTGACTATGATTTACTTGGTAATCACAAGTAATCAGAACAGATTGATCAACGCTGTTGATTGCGAAAAAATATTACATTTTTACTTAAATAGAAACATTTGATTTGAGACATTTCTTTGAAAATACTATATTTTTTATTCTGAAAGCATATTTTGGGGAAAAAACATGCCATTTTTTGCATTGGGAAAGGGTTCCTGTAACCAGACAAAAAATCAGCTTAGGAAAATCCCTGATATTTAAGTGGAAGATGGGGTTGTCTCTCAAAACAGGTCCCCACTGTACAAGCTAAAATTGAGTTTAATTATCTACTGTTATTTTGAACTTGCCTTCTGCCAGTATCCAAAAATGGGTGAAACATACACTCTTATCAGCAATAAAATGAAAACCTTGAACTTGTTTACAATGGATGTGAATTGTAAATGACATTTAGTAATTTTGTAATTCATTAAGTGTGGAAAAGATGAATGAAATACATGTAAATATAAAAATGATTAAATCTAGTATTACTGTAAGAAATCAGCAGTATTTTTCCAACAAGCTGTAAAATTACCTGTCAGATCATGCTGAAATATGTATGTTTTTAAAAAAAGAATTAAAGATTTTCATCATTGTGAACCATCAATTTAAATTGCAGCAAAAATGAACAAAGATGGCAAACCAGATCCCTGTAAACCTATTACCAAGGTTGAGTGGAAATCTGTTCGCAGCAGGTATGGTACACTTTTCAACATATGTATTGCATTTCAAGTGTGAGTTCCACAAGTTTGTCATTGCTGGACATTTATATGGGGAATCCCCATCAATCTGCAAGTGCTATAAATAGACTGTGGAATTGGAATCCTGTTGTTAACATTTTCTGTTTCTCTCTCTCTTGTTTGATTTCTTTATATGAGCATGATTTACTGGGAAAAATTGTCAAATTATCAAGATAAACAGGGCTATAAAGTATTATTTAAAAATTAATTTCTTTCCAAATAAACCTCTTTCTTATATCAATGAGATTTATCTATGGTTTGCTCTATTATATAAGGGCCAACTATCCAAATTTTTAGCCTTTTCTCCAACTTATTTTTATTCAATCATTAGACAGTACAAAATAGTATGAGTAACTCTTGTACTCAAATCAGGGTTTGGGGTGGGGTTGGGAATATTGTTATTTTGTTATTGGTCCATGTAGTTGTCCATTTGCAACATTTCAAATTTTTTAAATGCATTTCTTTGGTTTTTTTATCGGGTTACTGAAGGGTAACAGTCCTAGAGATATTTAGCTTATCAGTCCCTTTAGCTATATTTGAACGGGCCCATTTCAAAGAATGGCTAAGTCAATTGTCAGAATTCAGGAGTGTATGATTAAGAATCTAAATTTCAGAATAATTTTTCATTCAATATTAGCTTGTTCACTCCTGAATTATGACAGTAGACAATACCGTTTATTAATTTGGGTAAGTCTAAATGTGACCACAGGGGTTGATGTGTCATTGAGACAATGAGACAAAGTATATAGTTCACCAGAATCATCTCCTCTGTCATCATGGGGAGTGTATGGGGCATCAACATTTGAACATTGTCAACTTAAATAATTTTTTGTCAAATTTGATGTAGAGCATCCGTAGTTCTTTGATGAAGGTATAGACATATATTGAAAATGATTAAAACTCAATGAACTGTCTGAATTTTAATTTCTTCAGACCTTAAATTGTACTTGCACAGAAGGAAAGTTCTAAATAGAGCCTTTATTAGCGTATAAGCAGAAATTTTAGTGAGGATTTAATTTTGACATTATTAGCGAGGTTGTTGAGATCGCTTAAATTGAATATCACTAACAATTCATTCCTCATCTTAGGTAAGAGTTCTCTCTTTTAATCATGAAATTGCCAAAATTACTTCTCACTAACCCAGTAATTATATACCATAATTTTAGAACAAAGTGCTAATTTTGCATCTCACTAAAATTTCCACGGTATTTTAAATTTGGTTGTTTTATTTGATTAAATCCTGATAGATCCTGTTTGCATCAAGCGTGGATTTGACATTATAAATTATTTTGACAGTATGGTACATTGCTACCAAAGGAATTAGAATTTCGGTTCTCACAATTGAAACATTTGTCAGTGCAGAATTGATTTCGTTTGCCATAATTTTTTTTTTATAGTGAACCATTAATCATATTCTCTGGTGGGATGTCGTATGACCGAGCTGGTAGAACTCCGAGTATAACTGTGATGAATGGTAAGAGTACCACAGTTTTAGAGATGGAACACAATGTGGTGGACTTTGTTGTCCTGTGTGAAACACCCTGGCAGAATGGTGAGACAATATTATTGTATCTTCATAGTCATCCAACTTGCCTAGTTTCTTTTTAAAAGGTGTACATCCATATACTATGCACTCACTTCTCACTAATGTGACCTAGTTTCGATCCTCGGATTGGACAGGAAAGGTTTTGAGATAGTATGGCTGTCGCCTCCATGGGTTTCCTACAGGTACTCAGGAACTCCCACAGTCAGTACGCCGTCACTTTAAACAAGAGCCAATGAGAGACACTCATATATGTTGCACATTCTTGTTTGTTATTTGTTGTAAAACGGATATTTATGCTGTACTACACTACAAGTTCTGAATGGTCAGTCTTTTCGCCATGAAATTTTTATGCATGCCTGAACAAAATGCCCCCACCCCACCCACTGCATCATTGGTGTCTGTGGACAGAAACTTTAACCTTGGCTATCTCTGTTGAAGTATATAGGCTTGACCTTTGATCTTGTGACCTTGACTTGCGAATTGAACCCATTTTTTACGAGGTGAGCTATGTACATAACTCTCGTTTAATTGGGATCAAAACCAGGATGGATGGCTCACTGCCGAATAACTACAATTTCCAATATTAGTTTTCTTGAATATAGTAAGTACTACAAACTATCTCTCATCGGAGCATGAACGAGAACTTTAATTCACTTAAATCTGATATGAGATATACCCATGTTAAACTGCAAATTTAGGTTAAAAATTTGTGATCCTTGATTTCTTTATTTTTATTCATATGCTCAAAACAAGAACTCACAGGAGAATGCAGTGTTTTCTTTTAATGATAGATCTTTGCAAAATAAAAAAGACACTTTAAGTTTATTAATTATGTTTTATGAATAATATATATATATATATATGTATCTTTAGAATGAGATTTAAAAACAAGGTCCATTGTAACAATAGACATAGTATGTTACAGACCTCTCATTGCACTGGCTTAACCCTTTCACCCTTAAGTATCTAAATGAAATGCTCTTTTCTATTGTTTAGATCAGTCTATTATGGTGTGAAGGGTTGAAAGTGTCAAGTATATAGCATCAGTCACAAATTATGGCATTTTACTTATAGCTCAGGTTGTCTACAGATTATGGGATAATTTCTTTGTGAGATGTTTAAGTATATGAAAACAAAGAACAGTATTCATGCAATTTCACTGTTGCACCAAGCAATATGTTTGTGTAAAAATGACTATTGAACTAAAAATCTAAAAATCATTTTAATTACATTATACAGAATATTTGAATTGTGCGAAGAATCCGAACTTTTTTTTTTTGGAAGGAATCATTTGTTTTGTCTTTGAATCTGAATGTTTCTTTTGCGTGTGTGGAAAAATCAATATTATCTTAGCATCAGAAATATAAAATGCTGGGATATCGATGTCACTAGCATGTTTTACTGGTGTTGTTAACTGACTTCTAACAGCACTCTTGCATTAGTTTGAATTGTGGAATTTCATAAAAACATAAACAATTTTGAAATTTCATTACTGTATTGTCATGCTGAATGCATGAAATTTTTAATATCAGTTTGAACATAGATAGAGAGGTCAGAAATCATTAAAATTTTAAACTGTCATGTAGGGCAAGAGGTCTGGTAATTTCTTTTAAATTCTATTGTTCACAAATTGGATGAATTACGTGTATATATCTCGATTTGAAAAAAAAAAAAAGATTCTAGAATGTGTACATACAATAAAAAACAATTGAATGTTCTGTTTCTTACAGAATACATAAAAATTAAAATGTAACTGTCTCCTGACCATGTTGTAAATTACTTACTTTGTTCACCTATAGCGAGTTGGCGGTAACCTTCAAATTGGCGTTCAAATGCCAATCTGAATTCCTGTCGACTCTCTACTTTCGGGGGCTCACTCTGTATATATGTATAGGTTCAACTAATTGCCTAACAGAACAGTTGTTAATGATATGGCCTACATGTACAATGTAAAAAACAAATACAGTTCATCCTCGTTATATCGCCCTCCGTTATAACGCCAAACCCACATAACGCTGCTATTTCTTTAAGAACGGATTTCCTCCTATATAATTCCCTTGTTGTAACACCAAAACCCACATGCCACCATCCGCCGCCGATTCTCCGGTACAAATGGTCATTTATACATGTTAAATCCCTCGAACATACCTCAGACCAGAGGAAAAAATAAATGTGAGTAAAACTGTTAGCCGACAGTTGCTTGATTACTTAGTACTTCAACTGCAAAGGGAGATAACTGGAATATCAAGTGTCATAAAATGGTATCCGGTTGTATAAACAAAGTGTAGAAGTCAGACGGGGATCAGCTTATGAGTGTCACAATTTTCAAATCGTGCTTCCATGAAAGTTGGAAAAAATTGACACATTTTGTGTTTACACAGCAATTATCACACGTCAAGAAATAATTATGAGTAGATGAGATATATAATTGTATACATGTATAAACTTAAACCTTTGTATTACCGGTCTGTCAAAGAGTTATTTTAAACCAAAAACGATGAACGTTAGCATTAGAAATGTTTCCGGGTTAATGTTAGAAACAGATATAGATTTTCCGGCCGTTGAACATGTACTGCTACATAATTTGGACGGCTTCATTTTGGCCATATTACTAGGGTGGTAAAATTGTCCAAACTTAAACAATAGATAAAATTTCCAATATTTACGATAGTGAGTTGTAAACAGGATATGATATACAACAGGGACTAAAGACATGTCATGACGAAAATGACCACACCTCAAAAATATTAAACCTCGATATGTTGCCAAACCTGTTATAACGCCAGAATTCAGGAAAACAGAAGGTGGTGGTATATCTGTGATGAACTGTTGATAGTTCTGGGTTGGTAGTAATAAGTTAACTGCGCTGAAAGAACCTTTGAATGGCTATTTTCTACTTGTATCTGACTACACAACACATAACAAAAACCTGAAACTTTTGCAAAGAGTATTTATTGTCACCCGATGTACCCGCAATGTATGTGCTATTTCTGTTCACAGACTTCCAAGAACCATACGCTATTGTGGTGCTGCTGCAGAATGATTTGGTGGTGGTTGATCTAACGACCCCTGGGTATCCATGCTTTGAGAATCCATATCCGATGGACATCCATGAATCACCAGTCACGGCATGTCAGTACTATGCGGACTGTCCCCCGGATCTTATACCAGCATTTTACTCTGTAGGTTCATCAAGACAAAAGCGATCTGGGTTCAGTGAAAAGGTAAGAATCAGAATATGATTCTGAACATCAGACTATTACAGCCAAATGCTGATAATCCGGACTGAGCAGGAGACAGGAAAAAGTCCGGAAAATTGGTCATCCAGATGATCAATTATATTGTAAAAGTTTGTTTGTATATCCAAAAATTAGCTAGTGTAACTGGCCATACTCAGTAAACATGTAACTAAATAAACATCGATGCTTTTCTTTTATTTAATTGATAAGAAATTAGAAAAATTAGTGATTTAGAAAGCCTGTGTTGATAAAATCTAATGTGTATAAGAAAAAAACATGGATTTTCCTTCATATTAGATTGTATGTAGGCTATTATTTAGATCTAAATGTATCTTGTTCTATTATGTGTATTATAGATATATTGTTTAGCTGGTGTCTTACTATGTGTCTGCATTGTATTTTTTTAGGCCTGGCCAGTGAAAGGAGGAGAATGGGGTACCACAACATGTAGCTATCCAGAAATACTTATAACAGGGTAGGTATGCAGTGATGAAAATGCCCCCCCCCTCCCAAAGGATAAAATCCTCCCTTTTCAAGGTTATGTGGTAATTTCAATTCTTTATTTTTCCCTTTAAAAGTCTTAAAAGTACCATTTTCTCCCATCCCTCCTTTTTCATCTTTCAGTGTTTTCATCACTGGATAAGGCAGTGACAGAAGGTATTACCTTCATATTGTAACAGTTGATAAGAGTATTAAGATGTTATAGGCCCCATTCCCAATTCAAAATCTGCTATTTCTTCTCGAATTTTGAGCTATAATTTTCCAATTATGATCACCATGTCATTCAAATTCAGTATTAAGCAAGAAAAAGGAGAATTTAGTACATGTATGAACTGCACTTTGAAGTCTTCAGATGAAATCTATGTTGTCAGTTAAATAAGAGAGGCTAAATGAATCATAAGTTTTGTGTCTTTATTCTTATGAATTGAATTATCTTAGTTACTTTTTCCCAATTTGACCCATTGTGACATGAAGTTCCAAATTGGAAGGGTGCAGGACCCTGTCCCAAAAAGGGTCTATTAACCCCTGAGGTCATTTTGGGGGTATGGGATGGGATTATCTTTGGTCAGTAAATTTCATACCAGGTGAAGCTTCGGTATGAAATTTTCTGACCAGAGAAAATACTGTACCATACCCCTAAATGACCTAGTGATGAATTTACCCCACCAAAGACGTACCTGTAATTAAGTTTTAACAACTAAATTGCTTTTCTTACTTTGATATTTCTTCTACTGATGATTCTGCCCCTGTAGGCTTATACAAGGTATTAGCTTAGGAAGTCTGATAATCACAAGCCCAACTTGTACTAATTTATTTCAATTTATTTTTCAATATTTAGAAGGGTTGATAAGATATGGATTTAAATGTGGCTTATCAAGGTATTTCAAGGTTACCTGAGTCAGAGGCTCCCAAAGGGGCCCCAAAATTGAGTGCTTTTGACTTGGTGATCATCAAAATGTGTTTAGGATTCATGTGTTTATCATGATTATTGTTATGAAATACAGTGGAACCTGTCTGGCAAGACCAATCTCATTAAAGACCGCCCGCCTTGAGAGACCATATTTCAAAAACCATACAGTTAAACAATTCTTTAAATAAAATCTCTTTTGAGAGAACAATAGTCTTGAAAGACCATATTTTAGTGTCTAAAGGGGTGGTCCATTAAGACAGGTTCCTCTGTAGCAGCTGATATCTGAGGATAAAAACTTTCATGAATTTTTTTCTTTTTTTCAGTCATGCTGATGGGTCTTTGAAATTCTGGGATGCTTCATCAGGTAAAGTTTTATGTTTACATTTTATATGTAAAATAAGAAATATATTCTGCACACATAGTAAGTTTCCATCAACAATTGATCTTGTCAGCTGTTGTCATGGTTATTTGCCTTGAGTTGCTAGAAACGTTTGTGAGATCTCATCAGAAAAAAGAACAGCATAGGGTTAAACCAGTCTAAACTTTGCCTTATTGATGGACAGTCAAACATATAGGCCACCTCTGTATATAGGGCACCTACCTCCCTATAAAGACCATTCAAACATAACCTCTGTTAACTTTTTTTTATAATGAATAAACCTTTTTATAAAAGTCACTTGTCTATAACAGTTACTTTTTCCTGTTCCCTTAAGTGGTGGTTTTAGGCACATTTGACTTTAGTTCTCAGGTAAAGCTTATATTGTTTGTTTTATGATTCTTAGCACACGATATGGTTCAGATGCTGGATCAATTCTGCAATTTTCTTTTTTGCAAAAATTATCCTTTTTGGAATTTATATGTTGTGGTTAAGAGGATTACTTGAGGTCAGTTTAATTGAGTTGATATAAAATAGGTTAGTGTGAGGTGAACTTTGTTATCTTTGAAAAATAATTTAAAGAAGTTTTGAAGGTAATGGAAAAATGTTTAGGCAATAAACAAATTTCTATTATTGTCAGGGATTTATATGTTCAAAATTGACTGGTTTCTGTATGAGTTATTGCCCTTGAAATTCCAGTATATATGATTTTCTTTTTCTCATATTTCATACCATATGCACGTCTGTTTATACATAGGAATTTGTTTATTTTTCTTACTACCATATTAAAAATAAATTAATACCTGGTGTTATTATTTATCATTGCAGTCACCCTACAGGTTTTATACAAACTAAAAACTGCCAAAATTTTTGAAAAACCAAAGAACAGAGGTGAAAATCCAGACGATGACCCATTCGCTGTCTATCTAATATATTTATGTACAGAAAGTCGACTTATGTGTGTTGCTGGAGCAACACATCTCTGTATGTTCAAATTTTCTAAACAAGAAATCTCTTCAGAGGTACAGGTATGTAAATTTACTTGTATATTTATTTCGGTGTCAGTATGTATGTGTTACTCTATGTGTAAATGTCAAATTTGTGTTCATGCATTTTTGCATGAGTGGTATTTTATGGATGTGATGTTGTAATCAAAATGAAATTAAATGACATTATAAATTCATTTTTCAAATTCAAGCCATTTTTAGATTGATGTATATTGTTGTCAGTGAGATTTTGAAAAATTCAGTTGTTTCCATATTATATTGGGATATTCAGTGATATTTTCACTCGTCACAAATGTTGTCATTGTTTATTTTTAGAGCCTAGAGATTTCTATAATATATCGGGATGTTCAGTGATATTTCCACTCATCACAAATGTTGTCATTATTTATTTTTAGAGTCTGGAGATTTCCATAATATGTTGGGATGTTCAATATTTTCACTCATCACAAATGTCATTATTTATTTTTAGAGCCTAGAGATTTCTATAATATATCTGGATATTCAATGATATTTTCACTCGTCACAAATGTTGTCATTATTTATTTTTAGAGCCTAGAGATTTCTATAATATGTTCAGTGATATTTTCACTCGTCACAAATGTTGTCATTGTTTATTTTCAGAGCCTAGAGATTTCTATAATTTACGAGGTTTATGAGGATATTGAATCTCCAGAGTATGACTATCCTCGACCGAGTCTGAGTGTTGTCAGTCAACAGCAGAGTGGTAGTAGAGAATCATATTCCAGTAATGCTTCAGAGCATAGTAAGGTAAGATTTTTCTCCTTTGTTTGATGGTACCATGTTAAACAATTATGTGTTTGTTGTGTATCTCTGTTAGCTTTAGGGAGAGGAGTGTGTTAGATTATACTATCTATAGATTATATGGTGGGTACCACTCCTTACTGTTTACATTATTTTTGCCCCAGCACCAAAATGTGGGGGGAAGCATTTTTTTTTTATTTATTTCTGTCCTTCTATCGCACCATAAGGTCCATGAACTTTTTTGATAAGTCCTACAACTTTTGAGGTAGGATTTGTTTTATTATGCATGCTTTTTTTTTTGCACACATTGATGTAGTGCATATGAACAGGATTTTTATTTTCACAAATCCATCATGAATTTATGGCTAGTTTGACTTTGTCACTTTTTGCAGTATAGTGGCACTAAACTTCTTTGAAAAAACAAAACCAGTTCTGTCCAAAATTTCACATTTAGCTCATCTGGTAAGAAGTACCGTGTGAGCTATTGTTACCACTTAGCATTCAGCATAATCTTGCGTTTATTTTCAATCTTCTTCTCTGAATACACTTAACCATAGGAACCAAACTAAGCAGAGATCATTATTTTTTGTGAATGTCTATCAGGTGTGTGCATTTGCTACCCATCAAAATTTAAACATGTACACCAGGGCCAAAAATTGTGAGTGATAAAAGCGTAGCTATTTGGTAGCATTTTAAAGGTAAAAAGTAATACAAATTGTGAATTTTTTTTACTTCTTGGGCTATTTGTTTTGTAGATAGGGCAGGAATCAGAGAAGCATTTAGGACCTTTAGCCTTTTTGTAGTCTTAGATATCTTAATGTTCTGATGACATTCACACACTATAAACTGGATTGCTCTTTCCATATTGATTCTATTAAACTTTATTAAATCACTAATTCTTTATACATTAAATCACTAATTCTTTATACTCCACAGGTTGATACGAGCACAGCAGTGAAGGTGCGCACAGGTAGTCGTAAATATTCTGCTGGATATTATCCGGATTTTGTGTGTTTATTACAGTGGCTTGATAATGAACATCCGGGAAATATTACATATGTGTCATTAAATTCTTCATATGGATTGTAAGTGATAGCATATATTGATTTTGTTTACATCACATTATTCTCAGAAACAGTGGCTGAAATTAGCTAATTAACATTAGTTTTGTAGCTCGTAATTAATGAGTGTTCTCGAGGGCTACTAGATTTTGTTTCTAGCCACTCTGAATTGTCTAGAGTTAAATCTTTAAATTAGAAACAGTCGTTCTGGATGTTTTGAAAATATGTCTTCAAAATCTGTTTGTAGACTTTAGATGTAGGGCACCTATTGAACACCAATAAAATAAGTTATACAAACAGATCTGCATAGAGTGTCTTAGTTTGTAGCTCTAGAATGTAGAAGTCATTTAAGTGAAAAATGAAGTAAAAATTAAATTCTAACTACATTTGTGACTTCTTATTGGTGAAATAAATATTTCTGGCTTTTACTTCACAAAATGCCTTTTGCATGGAATAAATTCTTTGCTTAACCCATTCACCCTTAAAGACACATTTGGACTGGTCCAAGTCATTGATTTACAGATGAGTTAATAAATCACCATTTTAAGACCATTTACATGTGTACTAGTTCATCTGTTCTAGCTGTATTTGATCACTGAGACCTTGCCGTCTGTTAACAGTTTTTTCATGTGTATCAAACTTTCCTACAAGCTTTACCATAGTACTACTGTAAATATGGATATTTCAGTGAGTTGTTTATTACATGATTTTCCTACGCAAATCATACACACAGAATATTTTACGTGATGTCACCTCTTATTGTGAGTAGTCCTGTGTTAATCTATAATTCTTAGTACAACTGTGGGACTGATATGTGGGGATAATTTACGCGAAAAACTCATCACAGAATAAGTGTAAATTGCCCCATGCTTGAGTTTCCATGTTTACAGTATCCTGTAGACAACATTTAAGATCTTGTTTAAAATAAACTGGTGTCTAATTACTCAGCATTTTGAGGTTGATCTTTATTTGATATTTTATTACTATCTTTGCTCATGAAAATTCTGTTTTGTATTTTTCAGATTATCATTTGGAAATGAATCTGGTCTAGCAATTGTAGATTATGTACAGAAAACCTGTCTTTTAAACCTAGGAACTCCAGATTTATATGGTAATGAAACTCACCGAAAAAAAATAAAGGAAAAAGTTTTTAAAAGTTCATGTAGGGCCTCTGTGTTTAAATTATTTAGAGCACTGTGCTTTGAGCACAATATTTACATTTCCTGCAGCTGTCCTCCATTGGATCAGTGTTAATTTAGACGACTTTATTTCAGAGCCTGGCACTGTAAAACTTGAGGATTACTTCAGTCTAAATATTTTACTCAACTTTTGCTAATCCTAACATCTGATTAGCTAAGCAGGCCAAGTCGAGAATATTGGCAGGTTTGAGTAAATTCTAAAGTTTTATGGTGCTGGGCCCAGGAATGATAGCTGTTTGTCATATAACAGTGCATGGTTCCCAGCTAAGCGCACAAAATTCATGATATTGCAGACATAAGATTGCTCGGTTTTGTAATGTTATCTCACTGTTACATCATATAAACAAACTGTATTAAATAACAGCACAGGAAAATTCAGTGAGTGCATCTTTGTCAGTAATCAGATTTCCCTTCTACCCCGAACTTAGCTGTTCCATCATGATAACATCAATGATGTATAACACAGAAAAGTCAAAAATGTTTAGTCTTTAAAAAAATTTAGTGCTGTAGACCTGGAATTTTTTGCCCCTGATTTTGTCAGCCTTTAAGGAAAGAAAATATATTTACACTGCCTTAAATTTGCCCTTTAAATTTGCCCTATATGTTGATCACTATAGCCTCATTGATGGCATGCATGCATCAGTTATTTAGTGTGAAAATTTTCACTTTTATTTTAAGTTCTCCCTTTCACATCTAAGATTGAAAATGGCAAAATTGAAAATGGATGGAAAATTTCCAGGGTTACAGTATTATGGTGTGTAAATATAAGCATTGAATGCTTGTCTGGGTGTAATTACCGTAAATATGGATGCTTACTGAGTGACAGATAAATAGACCCTTTCACGATAACTATGTTCTTGCTAATCTCACCTGCGCACTAACACTTTCGAGTGCCCAGCACAAATCATGCCTAATGAAATACATATGGAACAACCAGTCTTTCATTGGGTACTATTTGTCTTAGGTATGGAATGTCTAGAGTACGATACTTCTTGATGCCACTCAAGTGTTTATGTGCTGGAGAAATTTGTAGGAACGCAATTATTATGAAACAGTTTATATCCATGGCAATACATAGCACCATACTGGACATTGTCCTGTCAAAGTTTGATAAATTTACTGTCAACAGATGTAAATAAAAAATGCTTAACAAGTTTAATTGGTTAAAAACATAGAGATGACCGTTACTTTTGAACATCTTAGGTTCAATGGATCCGTATCCAAGACCCCCAAGATCTCCGAAAACCAGGCGATTTACTACAACTGAAAGTTCCGGTACAGAAGATGGGACGAGATCCCCTCCAAATGATCAAGTATGTTTCTTTTTTTTTTTTCAAAATTACAGTCAAATGCTTTGTGTTTGCAATTTGCATCTGATAAAGGCATTAAAGTAATGATAACCGATTCATTTGAATTAAGTGAAATAAGGTTAAAGTGAAGTGAAAAAATGTAGAAGTAAAGATTTATGGATTTGTCACTAAAATCTGACCACTGTTACGAATTACTATTGTAAGCATATTACTGATTTTCTTCCTATTTCCATCATGAAATGTATTTGTAATTTTAGTATTGGACTGAACTATTGTAGTAGTGGCTGATGTTCTGTTGCCATATCAACACTTAAGAATCTTCTTTATTATAGAATTCTAGCGTCTTCTACACTTGTACAAAAATGCAGTTCGCTGTAGGCTTTTGTTTATTGTCGTGATTTGATCTTGAAGCGAGTGCCCCTGCTTATTTCTGCAGTATTTGTTATTTAAGTTTCCACGCTGCTTCTTTTTCCTTGGATGTTTTTGATAAGAGCTTTCATTTTTCTAAACAGAATATGCAAGTCCTTGAAAAATGCTGCTTCTTGAAAATTTCTTTCCTGCGCCTCAAAATTGTTTTCCTTATTTTGAATTTTCGTCATTGATATAAGGATTTGTATATTGACGTACTGAAAATTTCACTGTTAAGAAAATCATGGCTGATTTTGTTCTCTTACAATGACGTTTTGATTCAAGATGACCTTGTTGTTGAAATGGATTTTGTCCATATTATTTGTTGGGTTTCTACAGGTACTCCATGTTCTATCCGCTCCATAAATTGTTTATTCATTGTTTAAAAGTATCAACAGTTTCCATGACATTAAAATTTGCTAAGATAGAAAAATGAAAAAAGAAAAAAAAATAGTAGACATATTTCTAAAGATGAAACATAACATTGATGCATCAGTAGTTTAGAGGTTGAAAGTGGTGTCAAGGTCATGATAATGTTAATGTCAAGGTCATGAAAATGTTATTGGCAGAGATATTTGTATGTGGCATTGTTTCTCTTGTGCATTTGAAATTGATCTGTATCTAATCAGGGCTCACCCTGTCATTAGCCAATGTAGCCATTGACTAATTGTTTTCACAATATTGAAATTGGCTAATTTTCTGGCTAATATTTTTTGGTCAAGTTTGGTGCATGTTTTATGTGTATCATACTTCTGTTAAATATAGCATGACCACAGACAACTACATTTAGCAAGGTACACTGCATCAGTTACAAGGACTTGATTGGTAAATACAGAATTGTACTTAAATCTTCACAATCAAGTATGTAAAACTTGCAAATGGTGTGCCACATATATTCATTGGCCTGTCTGATCAAAATTTCAGTTGGCTAAAAAATATCTTGGTTGGCTTAATTTATTGGCTGATATTTTTCTATGTCCAGGGTGAGCCCTGTATCTGTTGGTCATGAAAATCATTGTTTAGATGTGTATTTTGTTTTATTTTGTTTAACTAACATAGACCTCTTGTTCATGTGTTTGTCTTAAACATTAACAGCAAATGGAGTTTCGGGTCTAGATGTTGATTGGTTGTCTTGATAATTTGTAATAACACACTCAAGTCATTATGTGTCATGTGACGTATGTGAATATCATGTAAGCAGACGTTAGATTAGAATAGAAGAAAAAAAAGGAGACTAGAGACAATATCTACTTTTGAATTCTGAACTAAAGGAAGACCACTTAACGTTATGATTCAAAGAGTGGCAACCAGTCACGAGTCTCTGTTATCTGGTTTCTAACTTCAAATAGGAAATGTCCTATGAAATTTGAATATACCTTATGGCAGGTAGATGGAATTATACATGCCAATATGACAATAATGGTAACAAAGTACAGTGGAATCTGTCTTGAGAGACCACCCCATCTGCCAGTGAAATGTGGTCTCTCAAAACAGGTGGTCTCTCAAAAGAGGTTTTATTTAAAGGATTATTCAACCAAATGGTTTTCAAAATGTAGTCTTAAAAGACAGGCGGTCTTTTGTGACGGTGGTCTTTCAAGACAGGTTCTACTGTCCATACTAATGCTCCTCTGTTTACAGTTGCCTGTGCACTTTGTTGTAGCACACAAGCTGTATATATTTTTTTTGACATTTTAATTACTGTCGTCAATTGTGAGCACAATATATCTATTTGTCCTCTGTCAGTTATTCTTAGAAGTTGTAAAATCATTTATAGTGAAGTCCAAGCTATTTCTTTTATCTACAACTCTGATTTTTTTTATATATCTACATGTTCTTTCTCTTTTTCTGTAACATTTTCCCCATATTTTAGTTAATTATTGATACATTCTCATTTCGTTTTTTCAGTTTAAGTTGCCATCAATATTTTTCATTTGATTTTATTGAGTTGTTGTGTTTTTTTGCTTAATGTTTTCAGTCTAGCCCCCCTTCCAGTCCTAATCATTTAAAGGTCCGGAAAAAACACTCCCACTCAGAACTGTCAGCTATTCACGAGCGTGTTTCTCAAGAGGTTGACGAACATTTTATTTTTGATGAAAAAAATAATAATGAGATTGAAGTAGGTTTACCAGCAGAAGACTTGGATAAGAGTGATGCTGGTACCGAGCATAGTAACAAAGAGGATGAAATGCGAAATGAAATCAATAAATTATCTATCATACCAGATGTACAAGTTAACCATGCGTCACCTGTCAAAATGGACGATGCAACGGAACAAGACAATAAAACTGAGTCGTCCGGCTCTGAAAATAAAATTTCCAAGCATGATAAAAAGCCTGCATGTAAAACAGTCTCCGACCCTAGTTTGTCCTTGCATGTCTCAGAAAGCTCATATACACGTCCAAGGTCAGCATCTGACCCCGATACGGAACAAGACATGCCCGTACCTCATCACCAGAAACACCGTAGACTCTCAATCCAAAATTTTAAATTCCGAAAAAACAAATCAAAACATAAAGGCAATAAAGATAAACATCAGAGTGTAAGTGATTCGGAAAGTGTCGGAAACGAAACAAGAACTGAGGAAGTGCAATGCAATAAAAAAGAGGAAAGTCATGAAAGCGACGAGCAGTCGGATATTGACATTGATGAACATCCCCCTCCTAGAAGTTTTCTGCGACGCATGAGTGTCAAAGTGAAAAATATAGTACTCGGAAATGAAAGAGAGGAGAAGAAATTTCGTGTAGATGTTGTAGATTTAACTAGTGACCAAGGAAAAGTTTCATACTCGCATTCTACTCTAGATGAGCTTCAGAAAGCCATTTTAGCTGGTATGTCAAGAATTTATCTTCCTTTACACGTCATGACCTATATTAACCGAAATTGAATTGTCATGGGATATTGAATAAATTTTTTCTTGGCTTTTTTTCAGGGTGAGATTTGTGGCCCGCCTTTAAAGCATGTTTTAACTTCTAACAAGACATTGCGATAAGTCCGTCAACACTTCTATTGTGGTCGGATGACAGATTTTGGTCAAGATTTCACCTTCATTGATTTCATTTTGTGAAAAAACAAGAAAGATGTACAAAGTAAACATCTTTTTAATTGTAATTGATAGATTACAAAACAGTTTCTTTTATGGAATAGAAAGTATATAAATAATAAAAAAAAAAGAACAAAAACGATTGGATATCAGAATAAAAGAATTTTTTGTGAAAGATTAGCCTTTTCTATTGAAACTGATGTTCATGGAATTTTGACCAAAATTGGAATCCCATGCATGTATGCATGTTCATTAGGTGTGTTTAAGGAATTAGTCTAATTTGTTAAGCATGGCATATTACTGTTACCTTGGTTTTCTGTCCGTCCAAAAGCATGTGTTCCAGATGGTATGTTCTTGCAATATTCACTGACATTGGAGATCAGGCTTGTAGCACACCATATGCACTAGAGTTATCACCCCTTGTTTATATCGTCTATTAGCATTGGAACAGTTTCTTATTTATGATAAGTTTTCATTTGTGTTTGAATTTTATTGAATGTAAAATTCATTCATTTTATAGTGTAGATTATTTTAGAAGAATTTCTTACTGGTATGTAGACTATTTTTGTTGTGCAAAACGGATAGATACTGCACATTGTTTTTTTTATAAGTAAGGGGTGATAACTCAGGTCCTCCTCATTGTTCGTTCCCAACAACTAATTGAAGAATACTTTAACTAGAGTAATAAATGTTTTGATTTCTAGATAAATGGTGTTTGTATGAGCCCCACATGCCTCAAGCAAAAACGACCACCGCCTCCTGACTTAAAGCGCAGTAAATCCCAAGGCACAAGGCGACTACAGAAAGCACAAAGTGTTGCTTCTATTGAGGAGTCAAACGGAGGAGGCACTGGCTCGGGTGGAGGTGTGCTAAATATTGCTCATTGAATTGATGGTTTAGCAACTGTTCTGTTCTGGGAAAACTTGAGTAGTCATGCTTGGCTATTAGCTGTAGAAAAACTGGAATAGTTCATTAGAATACCAAAATTTGGTGTCTGTTTAGAGACTTGTTAATCTGTTTATAGTAAGGTTACTTTACTAACAAAAATACATTGTATTTACTAAAACATTTGATATGATTGGTGTCTTTGTAGTGATGAAAAACTTAACGGAATAAGGAAAAATTATTCTTTAGAATATACATTGTATCATGAATTAATGCAGTCCTCTAACTTGGATGACAAAATGAAACTGATTCCTGCAAACTGACGTCATTGGACCTCATTTGTCAATTTCTATGATATCATTGAACTATCAGTTCTATGACAACATTACTGTCAGTTTCTATGACACTGAACTGTCTGTTTCTATGACATCATTGAACTGTCATTTTTTATAACATTGAACTGTCAGTTCCTATGACATTATTGAATTGTCTTTTTTTATGACATCATTACTGTCAGTTTCTATGACATTGAACTGGAAGTTTCTGTGACATTGAACTCTCAGTTTATGACACCATTGAACTGTCAGTTTCTATGACACAATTGAGCTGTCAGTTTCTATGACATAATTACACTGTCAGTTTCTATGAAATCTTTGAACTGTCAGCTTGTATGACATCATTTAACTTGTCAGTTTCTATGACATCATTTAACTGTCAGTTTTTATGACAGTGTTGCTCTTTTTGCAGTAATGTTTAGATTTTGTCACCAAATGACTGCAGTAATCATGAAAGGAGAATATGTATCTTGGTGATCAGTAGCATTATCTAGACAGTCGGTTGCTAAGCTTTTATTATTAATTTGTTTTTTGACTTTGTTTAACATTTTAGATTGATTTGATTTTTGTAGTGAATGATTTACATATTCATTTTTCATTCATTCAAGATAAATTAAGAATTGCAGTTTTAAGTGTGACTGATTTACTTGGTAGTATTTATTTCAAATATTTATTGCAATACATTACAATATTTTAGATATATACTTGTATAACTAGAATCTTTAAGAATATAACTTACACTTTAAATGCTCAACTGGTAAGCTTTTGTTATAATTCTTACTTACAGGGACAGATTAATTAAAAGTGTGATCATAGATTTATAAAAATCTTTGAAATTTTTGTGAAATTTCATGTTTCAGGGGTGGGATGAAGATTGTTAATTTTAACAAGATCTATCATATGTTGATTTTAAGGATGTAAAAAAAATGTGTATTTCATTTTGGGTCAAAACATCAGATAAACTGGGCTTTAGTTCAAGTTTGTATACAGGGTACCTTCTAAATGAATTGTGTATTCAGCCTGAATGATTCAGAATTATTGGGGTAAGTTGTTCATACTTTGGTTAGGGCCTCTGTGTAAAAAAATTCTTTTCGATAATTCTGGTATTCTACACCAGTAATAAATTATATATATACTTGTTACAACTTCAAGACAATGTCAAAACTGCGGTGAAAGATTTTTTTGCCGGATAACACCGCAGATGTTGGCTTATAGATTAGCAAATGCCATCTGTCCCTGGTTATCATGACCTTGTTATCATGATTCAGTGACTTATTAGAGAATTCTCTGGTCAACCTTCATGCTTGTTTTTGTTATATACAAAATATAAAACCCACAATAACCAAGGCTAGTTTATCTATTTATAGTATGAGGATGATATTACTGTACCCAGAATTCAATTTTGGTATTGAATTTTTTTAACGGCTCAATATCTCTCATTTTGTCATTATGCCATTTTACTAGAAAAAAAAAAAATTATGAATGCGACCTGACCATACATTGTGCATTTGCGGTTTCTAATGTTAATGATTTTGCTATTTTGATTTTCAGTTAATCAAGAATGTTTTCTTTTAACAAGTTTCTTGTTTTTATGTTAACAAATCAGTGTAGCCAAGCTACTAACATTTTTTTTTTACAGAAGCAATACAAAGTATATAATACACTGTCTGTATTTTATGAATGTTTTTTATAAACAGAAATCTGAATTATGTGCCAAAAGTCTACATCAAAATTACTTGTGAAAGGTTCTTTATAGCGTAAGGGGGTTAGGTATGTCTGTCCAGGTAGTTCAGTTGGTAGAGAAACTGCACTGAATGGGGGATGCCTGAGTTATTCATGAAACTTAGTCTAGCTGTGCACTTTTTCCTCACCTTAAAGTAGGAAAACCTCATTGCTTTTATTCACCTGCATTTAAAGTCCCAGAATTTCAGAGATTTTCTCTAAGTTGACCATGGTAGTTCAGTATAAGGTTAAAAGCTAACTGGTAAAACCACGTTTTGGTGCACTATAAATTTCGCGTAAGTGGTTAACAGTTGCTGCTATGATCAGTTGCACTTATTAAGAGATCACCAACCTTCCACAAATAAAATGGTAAACTTCCTCTCAAAATTGGCTCAGGTTTCAGCAGGCCTCAAACCCAGTCAGACCAGAGGTGGTTTAAAGAATGATGCTCTAATCACTCGGCCATAGACGCCCCAAATCTCTTTGAAGATATGACAAATGTACTTTGTTCTAGATAAGTCACATGCATCTAAATTTCACGCACGTAGCTAAAGGTACACAAATGGTGATAGAGGGTCAGCAAAGGGCCAGCACTTTCAAACATAAAATTTTTAAGTATTGTTTTTTTTTAAGTAAGTAAAAATTATTTCATTGTGAATACTTATATATTTTATCAGAAACATATATAAATTCATAATCAGAAACATGATCCACAATGAGTAAAAAAATATGAATATGATTTCATTTTCAGATGAAATCTTACTTATTGTCATCGTTTTACATGTTTATCCATATTTTGATTTATTAGTTTTGTTACTTTTAGCCGGGCTCGACCAAATGCAAAAGCCGGTCTCGGCCAAATGCATAAGCCAGTTTTAGTTAATGTCCAATTCTAAGCAATTGACTGCAGTACTCTCAGTGTCAACATAAAAACTTTAATAAAGACGAGTTAAGTTAAGACTTATAAACAATTGGGTACTTTCAACCTATTTGTTTGTGGTATAAAGACAATGCTGTGGTATGTCTTGATATCGTTAAATTAATTAAAATTAAAAAATCATGAAATTTTACAGGGTTTTGAATTAACATTTAACACTGTTATTTGGTAGGTATTCTGCCTGCAAGTAGTGTTTTTTTTGTTTTTTTTTTTAATTAAGTTTTTCAGTTTGTGTTGTATGAATGTCATTCTTACTGAGATCCCAGGCCATTGTTTCTAAATTAAAATTGGCAAATAACAATGAAAAAACAAATGCGAGGCCATTAATTTACATAGGAAATTGAAACATCTTTAATTTGTCCGTTAGTCAGTTTTTAATGTGCATGTAGTGGGCACAATACCAGTCTTAGGCACCGAGTCATTCTAATTGAAAAATAATTTGTCTGAAGGTTTAATGATATCATGCTTAAAAAATATGCAATGATATTGCTTGCGTATTTGTAAGTCTGGTTTTCAGTACTTTGATTATTATTTTCGTTTATTTCTTGCCCGACCTAATATTTCTGTTAATAATTTGATTTTCTTCGCCATCGAGTTTTTAAGACAAAATTATAAATGTTTTCAGTTATATCTGTGTTGAAAATTGGCTAGGTATAAAATTTTAAAATTTAGTAATTAGAAAATAAAAAATTCTTATAGATAGCTTGAATCTGGGTCCAGTTTCACTGACAGTCATAAATTTGCCCATAAACTTAGTTTCAGTTTCACTGTAGGTCCTAAACATATGCTTACTTTATAACCTACTCATATTTACATGTGATATTAGTAATACTATGTAGCAGATGTAGACTTGGATGTAAGTTTATATGTAGTGAGAAAGATAGGACCTTTAGTGAAACTCAATTTACACCCATGTTTACATGTCAAGTTACAACCTTTAGTGAAAGTGGCCTCAGAACTCTTAATCCTTAGTGGTAAAAATCTGTATTTATTCAAAACTTGCTAGTACAACAAAATTGAGATTTTATAATTATTATATTATAATGTTCTGTTTATAATCTATTCATCTCAGTTTTCCTGAAACCTGAAAATTGTGGTAAGTTGGTGAGAACATTAGTCGTTACTTTTTTTCATTAAAATTTGCCTTTAACATTTTGAATTTACTGTATTTAAGAATTTAATACATTCAAACCATCCTGATCTTGATTTTCATTGTCTTGTTTGTACTGCTGTACCAAAGATCAAGATTAATAGCACATTCTAGTCGTTAATTTTTGGTTGTATAGAAAAATATCAGATATCAAATATGTGAATTCATTCTCTGTTATACTTGAGTGGCAGAAGATGGGTATATGGGAAATGGGACCATCTTTTTATAAATTATGAGAGAGATCAATCGTTTTTCCTAAACATTTGGTATAAAATAATGGAAGTCTTTATTTTATCAAAGAAAGTCAACTTTATTGACCTCTTATACCCATTAGTGAAATAGTGCTAAAATGGTTAAAAAGTGCTCAGTGTGGGCAAAATAATGCTAAAATGTGTTAAAAAGTGCTCAATGTGGGTAAAATAGTGCTAAAATGTGTTAAAAAGTGCTCAGTATGGGTAAAATAGTGCTAAAATGGGTTAAAATTTCATTTTGAGTTAAATAATACTAAAATAGGTTAAAAAGTGCTTTGTATAGTTCAAATAGTGCTGAAATGGGGTTAAAGTTTCCAATGTGAGTAAAATAATGTTTAGATGTGATAAAAGTGCCTAGTATGGGTAAATAGTGTTCAAATGAATTATAAAGTGCTCAGTGAATAAAATCATACTAAAAATGGATAAATTGTTGTCAGTGTGCGTGAAATAGTGCTTAAATGGGTAAAAAATTAGCTGAAATTGAATAAGATACATCATTAGAAACTTTTTTCTTATGAATTTGGGCCTTTTTTTTTTATCTTTTTACATATGCACATCCCTCACTTTCACCAGTGATTTTCGAACCTTGTAAATGTTGTTGGTATTGGTTTGTTTTCTACCCAATAGAAGTAAAGGGAGATCACTGGTATTGTAACGAGAAAATAAAATTCAAATCATGATTTCTATGGAGCTACATTTTTGGTCATGAAAATATTCATTAACAGACAGTTAATGAGATATGATTATTTGATATATACATGTATGTTTTTGTATTCATTTTATTATTAATTCAAAGGTATCACATGGCTGGAAAAAAGGAAAAAAAACAAAAAACAAATCAAGCCAAACTGAAAATCACTGATTACTTATTACATTACATCAGTAATTTTTCAAAATTTGTTTCTATTCTTAAAGCATTCTTTTCAAAATTTGTTTCTATTTGTAAATCATCTTTTTTCATTGTTGATGTAGTAAACATTTTTTAAAAATTTAATTCATTTTCTTTGAAACAAAATCTACTATTTCATTTCCAGCAACATGTTCATTTCATTACATCTGTTTCATTTTTATATATAAGTATGTATTTGTGCTTCTTTATGATTGGCTATGCAGATCTCCAAGGAAATAGGTACATTTATCTATTTATATAATCATCATTTGACCCTGTAGCAATGCAGGAACCAAGGAATTAGAAATATATGCAGTGTATATATATTTATATAGGCCTATATATGTATGTATGTGTCTCGTCTTTCTTGGCCAGAATCTGATTTTACATATAATTCAGTTTCGGGATTTTGATCCATCTTCAGTCTGTGTCATAACAATTTTTCTGACCACAAATTCATATGTCGGAGAATTTTATACCTCAAAATCATTATTTTATTAGTTCTATATATTGATATATGTATGTCTGAGAACTAAAATGTGTCTGATATACTGTGCTACATTCATATTGATTCTCAGAGAAAATTATTTTTGTCTCTGTATTTAACTTGTCAATCCCTTTGGTCACATTTAGACTCAACCTGAATCAGTAACTGTAAAGTCTGTTGTCAGAATTCAGGGGTGAACTAGCTAATATTGAATGTAAAATCATTTTGAAATTGGGATTCTAAATTATACACTCCTCAATTCTAACAGTGGACATTACCATGCTTTAAAATGGAGAAGTCCAAATGTGGCTACAGGGATCTGTGAGTTAAACTAGGAGTTCATGACTGTGACAATGTTTGTGACTGCAACACATTACTCTTTTATATACAGTGAACCCTCTTTACAACGACCATGCTTGTTCCCATGTAGGAATGACGTTATATCAAATTTGTCACTGTAATGAATTTGATGTGTTGGGCATTTCATAGTTAGCTCCCTTGAGTATCATTTACGCATATATTTGTACATGTAAATAAATAAACTTAAAACAACATTAAAATCTCTATGAAAATATATAAATAAAATTTATGCAAGTTAATCTTGTTAACATCGATGCACAATTATTTTTTCATTAAATCAGTCATAAATCGGTGATGTCGTAAAATGCATGAATTATGTACAAAATGTCCGAATGTAATAGTATATCTCCAGATTCCGATTTAGACACTGCAGAGATTGCTGATACAATTCCCTTAAAAATGTTTTTCATAAATAAAGTTTTAGTAAAATGTCCACTGCTATCGCAAGTACTGAAATGATTTAAAGATCTGCCATTGTAACCACATCGGAACGAACATGTAGCCTAGCGAAACTTGTCAACTATGTGTATTTTTTATTCTTTATTTATCAATCTTATTTTTTTAATTTTTACCCAGCTTGTATTTCACTTCCTGTCGGTTCAGTTCAAACGAAACCTACTGATGGTTTATAAATATTAGGCCTACTGACGTACAGGTAAGGGTGATTCAAGCGCCAATTGTTGACACTTAGGCCATCACCTATCAGTGGAGATAAGAAAACTATTGACGGTTTAATTGTTTAATTGGCAATTATTTTTACCTATGAACTCAAACGTGAAGAAAGTCAAGAATGATAACAATAGCCAGATCAGCTGGTGGGTTCTATGTTACGTCGTTGTAAAGAGTTTATTTACACTGAGTTTTGTACATTTGTTCCCGGAATCTAATTTCGGAGTCGGATACCGAATATTCCGTTGTAATGAGTACTTTTTATGTACATGTACGTTTGTTCCCGAGCAATTCTTGTCGGATAACGAATATTCCGTTATAATGAATGTCGTCGTAAAGCGGGTTCACTGTACATAACAGTAAACACTTGTACTATTACCAGTGTTTCATGTTTACAACAGATATTTCTTGTACCTCCATGTTGTTATTATTTGTTTGCTGAGAAAAAGAGTCATGAATTTTAATTCTTTATATCCCAATATTTGAAGAAAAATCAATGAAGGATCAAGAATCATGAACTTTGGTACTTTGTCATCTGTTTTTTATCAGAATCTTTAAAGACATATTTGAGCAGTACCGGTAATGATTAATATCATTTTTCATTTTTTACGGTGTATCAATATAAATATTTCTTAAAAAATTATTTTCTTTTTTAAAAATTAAAAAGAAAAAAATATACTTGTATATATACATGTTCAGGTTCCTTTTCTTAAACAAAATAATAATAATTTGTAAGTACAACTTCTGATATGCATTTCTACTGTGTTTGATATGTGGTATATAATTACATTTGTACTACTAGAATTGATATGTATGGAGTACATATATATATATATATATATATATATATATATATATATATATATATATATATATATATATATATATATATATATATATATATCTGTCATTTCTCTAAAGTAATTGACACATTTTTATTTCTTCATAACATATATAGCTTCTGTGTCCTTGATTTGCCTATGTATTGAAGCCAACTTTTGTATGTATAACCTTTCTGTACTTATTTTTATGTAGAACGCAACGATGGCTCTACATTTTCGAGGTCCAGAAGCTCCAGTATGTCCAGTTTAGAAACTGTAACAAAAGAAGCAATTCAGTCGTTAGTGTTTTGTGACTCGTATACTCGTAAAACAGGTAGCGCCACCTACACATACTTTGATAGCAAGTGTTATGTACACTAGAGAAGTTACTCTTCTCTCTCTCTCTCTCTCTTTTTTTTTTTTCTTTTTTCTTTTCTTTTTTTTTTTTGTGTTTTACGCCATACTCAGTAGTTTTTCAATCATATGGCTACAGCCAGTAACCAATGGTGGAAGAGTGAACCCGGTTACAATGTACCCAGGACCATCGGCTTTCCACAAAAAACTGGCAAATTTTCTCACAAAATCAGCCTAGGTTCCACCTGGGACATGAACCCACACTGACTCTGTACATGTTGACTTGATATAAAACACTGTATACAACCTGATTTTGGTTGGCTAACCTTTTGGCACAAAGTTTTCTTCGAGTCAGGGTGAGTTCTATTAATTGTTTTATGCCAGCTCTGGTAATGTTTTATGGATGAAAATTTAATCTGAAAGAGATATTTGACCTTGACATCTCAATACCAGTGATTGGCAAAGAAACGGACACTTAGTGTGTTGAAATGTACATGCACATGTATCTTACCTGGTCCAGATTTAAGTTGTGGCCAGTTAGATTTAAAATACTGTATACCTGGAAATTTTTGCCCTCGTTTGATTTTCAGCATTTTCGTCCTTAGATGAGACAGCAAATTCTAAATGAAAGCAAACTTTTCAATCTATATAATTGAAGCAACAGATATATATGCCATCCATGCGACTATGATGATTAAGGGTGATTTTAAGAGGAGCAAAAATTTCCAGGCAAAGACTATTACTATACCTTAACACAAAGATTAGATCAATATTACCATATTTATTTTACTGTCTACTATCATTCAGAAAAAGTAAATTTGGCACATTTTAACAAATATTTTTTTTTGAATGCTGACATGATTTTGGACATTTTGGTGGATATAATTATTTCGTTTTTGACTTGCAGATAACTACACTTGCCCATGCTTATGGGTCGGAACAAGCCTAGGATCTGTTTTAGTAATTGTTTTAAATCTACCTCCTCCTGGAGAACAACGGTTATCTCAACCAGTTATCGTATCTCCCAGTGGTAAGTACCAACAAGAAATTCTTAAATGTTTGTGTTAATTAGCTCCATTTATGTCAGTCATATTTATGGTAAAGTGAAACCTTTCTTAAGAGACCACTCCCATCTGCCACTGAAATGTGGTCTCACAAGACAGGTGGTCTCTCAAAAGAATTTTTTCATAAGGATTATCCAAGTGGTTTTCAGGATGTGGTCTCAGGCGACAGGTGGTCTTTCAAGACAGGTTCTGCTGTAGTATCTGTGAAAAGCTAATATTTAGTTTGTTATTTATGCTTCATCCAACAATTTATCACTTATATATGATGGTAGCCAGTTTTTATCTGTTCAGAAGAAAATCTGTTAACGATTTACCTCTGGCCTCTACATGTAAATTTGCAAGCTTTGTTACATACAGTAAAACCTGCTTTAGCGACCACCTATGTTTAAAGACCACCTGGTCACAAAAAAATTTTGCTGTCCCCAATAGTACCATTTGTGTACAAATCAACCTCAATGTAAAGACCACCTCCCTATAAAGACTGGTTTTCTTGGAGGTCATTATATACAAGTTTCACTATATTTACCCTAGTTTCAAATGAGGCATAAACCCACTGTCACTGACTACATGTGAGAAATTCTCCTGGTTTTAAGTGCAGTGCTGAAATATATATGTATAAGTCTAGACAGATAAACTTTGAAGTCACTTAAAATGTATATTACCCTGTAGCTGTTTTCAAGTGTCAATATGAAATAGTGTTAACTGTTTATTTACTAGTTTAAGTTAGTACATATTAGGTGACATTTTAGTCATATTATTTCTTTGAATGTGTGGAATCGGGCTGGCTCAGTCAGTAGTGCACTCGACTCTTGGTCATGAGTTCGAGTCCAGCCGGCGGCAGGTTGGTTTCCTGTCCTTCAGATGAGACAGTAAAAATCGAGGTTCCCGTGTCGCAGTAGGTGCCAGCACGTTAAAGAACCCTCACTGCTCAATGGCCAAAAGTGCCAAGCATAAGCCAAAATTTGAAGCCCTTCACTGGCATTTGGTTACCTCTCCATATGAGTGGAAGATTCTTGAGTGGGACATTAAACAATAATAAACAAACAAACAAACAAAATTGAATGTGTGGTCATTTTGTAAATAAGACAAAATTCTAGATTTTATTTTCATATGGGCAAAATTGCATAAATAAAAATTTTGGATTGGAGCTGTAAAGCCCCATGATTGCCTCAATTAGTTTTATTTATGACAAAGGGCATGAGGGTATGACAAAGGAATCTCAATCCGAGGGTAAGATTCTTGAATGATAAACCTGAGGCTTGCCGATCAATATTCATCATGCTTGTTTATTGTATCATGGACATTGTGAAGATTTATACTTTGGTATCTGAGATTTTTGATTTTTGTTTCTTTACAGGGACAGTATTCAGGTTAAAAGGAGCAATACTCACAATGTCTTTCTTAGATTGTAACGGGGTGCTAATACCATCGGTGTCCGAGCAATGGCGGGACAATACCAGTCGTTCTAATGTTCAAACACAAAGTAAGAACTATATACTACTATTGTTCAGATATCTGTGTTTTGCTGGAAAACCTGAAAAAAAAAATTTTCTGTTTAGAATAATGCTTAAAATGTTTGTTAATTGTTTAGATTGATGCTTGCAACGTATAATCATTGTATTTTATCATTACTCATTTCTCCCTTAAAACACATTTGGACTGACCTAAATCATTGATTTATAGAAGAGTCCATTTTTTTTCAGGGGTTGATGAGTCAACTCGGATTCTATTGGTGACCCAATTGATTTGTAACATATGATCTTTTACAGGGCAAAATACAATTGTACAGAGACCAAAGATATCCCCATCTTCTTCTACAGAATGGAGTGGTGATAAACAGTTTGCCATAATTTGCTCAGAAAAGCAAGCAAGGGTATTTAATCTTCACACACTTCATTGATTTGCATTTTATATATGTATAGTTGCAGAAAATACGAAGTGTGCTTCAAGTTTTTTTTATGATCAACGAGACATTCTCATGTAAAATTTGTGATTAGAAATTTATAACACTGTAGATGTAAGAGTTGGAGTAACTGTTTCTCCTATCCCTGAACTTTTTTTGTTTGTGGGGGGGGGTTAATTAATTTACATTTGTCCTGAAAACAGTGTAAAATTACTCTTGATGTGCCTCATGTGTTTGAAATATGTGTGTGTCAGTGGGAGAAATTAAGTATCAAATAAGCTCCGTTGACCAATGATATTAATAGAAAACCCTAATCCATGTTTTAGAACCCAGGAAAATTATCAAAGTGAAATGGGAGAGCTGTCATGGCTGTGTGGTAGAGTGCCTGATCTACAATCAGAGGGTCATGGGTTCAAGCCTCGGCAGAGGCAGCTGGCTTTTCCTGGCTTTCGGATGAGCCAGTGAAAACCAAGGTCCCGTGTCACAGTAGGTGTGGGCACGTTAAGGAACCCTCACTGCTCAATGGCAAAGTGCCTAGCATAGGCCAAAATTTGAAGCCCTTCACCAGCATTTGGTGACTTCTCTATATGAGTGAAAGATTCTTGAGTGGACGTTAAACAACAATACAAAAAGTCAAACTGGAATGCATTTGCACTGTGAGTTTGGAAAAATGCATTTGCATTGTGAGTTTGGAAAAATTATCCAAATGGAATGAACTTAAACAAATACAACATACATGTGTAGACCCTTGGGTGTTCTGGATGTTACAGTAACTAATATATTGACGTGTTGTTACAGGTGATATCTTTACCATCACAAACTTGTCCTTACAAGACCAGGATCACAGAGTCATCGTTTGTTGTCAGAGCAGATGTGGTTACGATAAGAGGTATGTATACCATCCTGTTCACAGAAAACTCTTACCATGTGTCATTGCAAGGATTTTGTAACTGTTGAACAAACTCTGACCGCTTGCCGTGGTCTAGTCGTAGGGCATTCATATAACAAGTTGAAGGTCCAGGGTTCAATTTCCAGACTGGGTCATACAAGAGACTTTTTAAAAATTGTAGTGACTGTTCTCTCACCAAGTGCTCGGCATACAAAGTGAAAGTAATGGGTCTTTCGTTGAGACTTTAAACTGCTGTTCCATATCATAGTAGGCATGACACATAAAAGAACCCTCATTGGCATCAGTCCATAGCACAGATGAAATCTTGTGGCACTTCACCTAAAGCTGGCGAAATCTCAGAACAAGTGAAAAATAATCCTTAGTGGGATTTAAAACAACAAACAAAAATAATATGAACTAAGGCAATGTCTTGAAAGTCAGCACACTCCTTGTTTTACTAATGCAGGAAAAAGCATTCATTGGGAGACTATTTGCTCTCACAGGAGCAACACCTGTCCATCAAAATGATGTAGCAGTTTGTGATGTAGAATATTTACAACATAAGCACTTTCGCAAAAATATGACCAAAAAGTCTCAAAAACGTTTCGGCCATCTTGGCTGGACAATTTTTTTAGACTCTACAGTGTACAGCTTCTGACACAGTCCTGTCACTTTTCTATGTTATGTACACGGCCGCTGTGCTCTCTATGAATAAATTCTGAAGAAATGAAAGCATGGTATGTATTCTAAAATATGAAAATCATTGGATGCTGACTGGTACAGTGACAAATATTGCAACATCTAGTGAATGATGGAAACACATGAACTTCCATATAAACTCCCTTAATAATCATAAAAATATTAATTTTTACCATAAGATGCATTGATGATGGAGAACATCAAAACACTAGTTAAAAGGGCTCTATCACAAATTGTTTTGGATTAAAATTTTATTTCCCAGCCTATATGATGTGATATTTATTTTGACAGATTCTGTGTGTTTAGCCTGTTACATAGCCAATGGGCATGTAATGACGTTTAGCTTGCCAAGCCTTAAGCCTCTGCTAGATATAGATTTCCTGCCGTTAACCGACCTCAGGATTGCTCGGACATTTTGTTTCAGTAGTAATGGTCATGCGTGTTATATGTGTTCACCAACAGAGATCCAAAAAATTACTTTTTCTGCTGATTTGAGGTAAGTGAAGTCATTGTTATCAATTTAATGAGTGAGTTACTCCATTTTTACCTAAACTCGTTAAACACAGCAGTTTAATCATTTTTATTTTATTATTCAGTGAGTTTACAGAATTTGTGTTTATAATGAACAAATTCAAAATTTAGTGTTTTTGTTTGAAGGCTTGGGGCATAAAATGTGGAAAATTTGTGTTTTTCAAACACATTTGTATATACAGTGAATTTATAAGCACTGTGTCTGAGTAGTACAGTGGTAAGTTTACCTGCCTCTCACCAATGCGACCTGAGTTCAATCCTAAGATTAAATTGGGAAGTATACGAGATGGTGAGGTGCTTGCCAGCTTTAAGTCGTGGGTTTTTTGCGGGTACTCCTCTTTCCTCTCACTGTCAGCACCCCTCATGCCAATATCAGAGCCAACAAGAGACATTAATATTATATAAGTTGAATAGTATAACTTGTTTGTCAATTGCTGTAAAATAAATAAAGTTTATATTATGGTTTTTATGCCTGAGAGATCACAGATCAAAGGTCATATTGATTTGGTCTGTCTCTCTCTCTCTCTCTGTTTGTCTGTTCGTTGTCGCTCTAGTCTAGTGAGATTTGGATGAGTTCAGTTATGGCTAACAATATCCACCATAAATGCCAGAGTTATGGAACTTTTTCACCATAAATGACTTCGCTCTTGAAGGGCTTCTCAAACCTGTCTTGTTACAGATATAAAATAAACATCTAGTACTTGTATCTTTTTTTTTATGAAATCATTAAATTCAGTGCAAATCCAGTTTTGATGTAATTTCTTCTTTTCAACTTTGTTTCAGTGATAATTTGAATGAGATGTTGGGTGTATTGTTTCTTCCACATGAAGCACCAGAAGCTCCGAAACAAAGTCTGTTCAAAACCTGGTTTGGTGGTGGAACTAGTATTTTAGACAGAGAGGAATTATGTAAGTTGCCTTGTACATCATTTGTTTGAAATGAATTCCTTCTCCTGTCTGGTGAGACCCATGTCTTAAAAGACCACATTCTAAAACCCTAGTACAGTGAAACTTGTATATAAAGACCCCCTTTGGCACACAAACCCAGTCTTTATAGGGATGTGGTCTTTATATAGAGGTTCATTTGTACACATATGGTACTATTGAGGACTGCAAAAAAAAAAAAAAAACCAGTATTTGTGACCAGGTGGTCTTTATACACAGGAGGTCGCTAAAGCAGGTTTCGCTGTAGCTAAATAATCCTTTGAATCAAACTTCTTTTGAGAGAACACCTGTTTTGGCCTCCACACCATCTGCCACTGAAATGTGGTCTCCACACAGGTTCAGCTGTATCTATATTTCAGGTTTAAAATGTTGATAAAAAATCAACTTAATTTGCAAAGAAGATGTCTAAGTTATGTATTTTATGAAAAAAAAGAAAGGTTTTTCACATTAAAAAGAATTTGTGTTTGACGGGAAGACATAAGATAAAATCTGGAAGTGTGCTAATTGAAATTGCCGTTGAATATTTTTTTATTTATGACTTGATTACACTGATTATTTTTCATATTTTTGAAATGATTTTTGTTTTGACGTTTGCCTGTATTATTACAGTTGGCGAGGCCAGTGGCAAGGGGCCTAGAGGACTTGCAATTAGGTATCAAGGGACGGGTGGCATGCAGTATGTACAGAGTCAAGGAATACATTCTACAAGTGAAATCAGTAAAGCTAAAATGGTAAGTTACCTACGACAGGTGGGGCATTTCCATGGCCTAGTGGTTAGAGCATCACTCTTTGAACCATGAAGCCTCTCACTTCTGATCAGGACAGGTTCGAGTCCCGCTTTCAGCTGATTTTTGTGAAAAGTTTGCCAGTTTACTCGTGGAAGGCCAGTGGTCTTATCTTTGGTACATTTTAACAAGGTTTTTTCCTCCATCATTAAAACTGGCTGCCACCATATAACTTAAGAATTGTTGAGTGTGGCATAAAACATCATTAAAAATTCAAAAATTCAAAACTTACTTTGGTTACAGGAAAATCAACATAGCTGAGAGGACTCTGTGGAGCTTAGAGCAAATGCTTTAAACCATGAGGTCTCTCGATACTAGTCAGCGTGGGTTTGTGTCCCTCTGGCACCTAATATGATTTTGCCAGTTTACTTGTGGTAGGCAGTGGTAAGGGGTCTCCGTGCCTGAGTGGTTAGTATATACATTATAGAGTAACATGTCTTGTGTAAGTGGTATCTGTGGTCAGGTGGTTAGATCATACATTATATGGTAACATGTTTTGTGTAAGGGGTCCCCGTGGCCAAGTGGATAGATCATACATTATATGGTAACATGTCTTGTGTAAGTGGTATCTGTGGTCAAGTGGTTAGATCATACATTATATGGTAACATGTCTTGTGTAAGTGGTATCTGTGGTCAAGTGGTTAGATCATACATTATAAGTGGTATCTGTGGTCAAGTGGTTAGATCATACATTATATGGTAACATGTCTTGTGTAAGGGGTCACCGTGGCCTAGTGGTTAGATCATACATTATATGGTAAGATGTCTTGTGTAAGTGGTATCTGTGGTCAAGTGGTTAGATCATACATTATATGGTAACATGTCTTGTGTAAGTGGTATCTGTGGTCAAGTGGTTAGATCATACATTATATGGTAACATGTCTTGTGTAAGTGGTATCTGTGGTCAAGTGGTTAGATCATACATTATATGGTAACATGTCTTGTGTAAGTGGTATCTGTGGTCAAGTGGTTAGATCATACATTATAAGTGGTATCTGTGGTCAAGTGGTTAGATCATACATTATATGGTAACATGTCTTGTGTAAGTGGTATCTGTGGTCAAGTGGTTAGATCATACATTATAAGTGGTATCTGTGGTCAAGTGGTTAGATCATACATTATATGGTAACATGTTTTGTGTAAGGGGTCACCGTGGCCTAGTGGTTAGATCATACATTATATGGTAACATGTTTTGTGTAAGGGGTCCCCGTGGCCTAGTGGTTAGATCATACATTATATGGTAACATGTCTTGTGTAAGTGGTATCTGTAGTCAAGTGGTTAGATCATACATTATATGGTAACATGTCTTGTGTAAGGGGTCCCCATGACTGAGTGTTATGGTGAATGTCTTTAGTGCATAAGCCATGAAGTCACTTGCCAGATTTTGTATAATGTGCCTGGTCATCTGTCTGTTGTGTGACCATTTAACCATTTCAATCCTACGGACCATAATGGACTGGTCTTAAACAATAGGAAAGAGCATACCACTTGGATAATCAGGGATAAAAGTATCAAACACCAGGCTTAACATTCACCACATAAATAA
The DNA here is from genome assembly GCA_030159075.1 of Atrina japonica. Classification (NCBI taxonomy): domain Eukaryota; kingdom Metazoa; phylum Mollusca; class Bivalvia; order Pterioida; family Pinnidae; genus Atrina; species Atrina japonica. Next base: position 920,690 of record BROG01000142.1, on the reverse strand, counting down.
CTCCATTGAAGACCTGGGTTCCATGTGTATCATGTTTCTACTATAACACTCTCAAGGGGTTGCATAAACGACGCTGCACTTAGTTAAACGTGTACAAATAACCAACAGGGCTGAATAAATCTAATTGTCTGAGCCCGCACTACTAGTGTAATGAAAATGTTTATACATCCCTGATGGAGTTGCATGAGGCTAGTTGTCGTCGGCCATAGTTGACAATAAAAGTATTTGGAGGGGAAAAGGGGGTCTGTTATTGAAGTTTCTAACAATATCAGGTTTCCTACCTATATATTGATATAATGTGTAGAAATTGTGATTGGAGGTACAGGTTTGACGTGATCATGAGAGTCCAAGCCTGATGGTGTCTAGACATGATGTAGGCTAAAGTTCCATACTATGCAAGTTTTCAGTTATGGTAGAAACAGATTCAACAACTCGCTTAAGTTGATTATCATGTTTATCTAACTCTTGTTAGTTTATTTCTAAATTTTTGAAAATATACTAACTCGGGTTAGATAAACATGATAATCAACTAACACTCGTTGTAGAATCTCTATATATCAAAACATTGTTGATCGTGCATTGATGGGTGCTTTATTGTATTAGCCATTGTTTATTGTTAGTCTTGTATTTCTGTTACAGTATTTGCTGCAGTAAACTGGGGCCTCCGTGGCCGAGTGGTTAGAGCATCATGCTTTGAAAAAAAAAAATCAGCTTAGGTTCCAGCCGGGCTCCAACCTGCGCTTTCACTTCTGTTCAGCCCAGGTTTGAGCCCGGCTGGAACCTAAGCTGATTTTTGTGAGAAAGTTTGCCAGTTTACTTGCAGAAGGCTGGTGGTTTATGCCCGGGTACATTGAATTGTTACCAGGGTTCTCTCCTCCACAATTAAAACCCTGCCACGATATTACTGAAAAATTGTTGAGTGTGGCCTTAACCACTATTCAAAATTCAAATTGCTGCAGTAAACAGTTTTTTGTTTTGCTTTTTTTACAGGCTGCTATAGAGAGGGGACAAAAGTTGGGTGATTTGAGTGACAGGACGGAACAAATGACGAGTGAAGCTAAAATATTTGCTGAGGACTCACATGCTCTGTTGCAAAAATACAAGAATAAGAAATGGTACCAGTGGTAGCACCAGCAGATTTGTTTGGATATATTTAACTGTGTTTTAGGTTTTAGCTACCTACACTGTCCTACTGGTGGGGGGGTCCTCTACAGGAAATGGTAATCCAGATGTTGGCAGAGTCCTCAGGAAGACGAGGGTTCTTCGTACATTGATTACACTACCGTTCTGGCAGAACCTAAAGACTGAAATATCACACAAGCTAATAATATGTAGAGGGTCATTTTGATATTAGCAGTTGTAGTAAAAGGTTTGGAGGACAAGGTCATCACCGGAAAACGGATGTGAATTAACCTTTATACATCTGACAGTAATCATATCAGTGTTATTATGGAAATATGGCATGATAATGGTGTCATAAGTGTTGTTAATAATTCTCATGTAGAGGTGATTTATTTTCTGCTCGATATAGATATTTATTTCAGATATATACCTTATTTACCTTCATCATGGGAAAAAAATAACTTTCAGATATATACATATATATATATATATATATATATATATACACACACACACACACACACACACACACACACACACACACATATATACACATACACACACAGAATGACTGACCACGGAAATTGAAAAATAAATAACTGACAGACAGTTATTACAACGCTGAAGTAGTGACACAGATTTCATTTTGCAAAAATGCTTTAGCTAAATAAACGCGCAATATACTCTCTGTTCCTGATTCATATCACTTGAAGATTGATGTACCAGTGAACATGTACAGGCTGTCCCCAAAAAAAGAACTCCCTTTTAAAAAGACAGTAAACACAGTGTTTATTGATACTAAAACAAGACTAACTGTTCAAATTTATAGATACATGGTCAAAAAATGCATTAGTTCTTTAAATCACAATGTTCAGTTTGTTATGGAAAGTCAAAATTTGAGTCATTATTTTGGGGAGACACCCTGTATGAATATTTATTCATATACATCAGATTACTATATATATATATATAAACATATATTTTAGAATTGATATTTTGTTATGTTTTTATGTTTGTTTTTTGCTGTTCTATTATTTATTGACACAAAGAAGCTGTAAGTATCATAAACACCAAGTGCAATATGTATTGTTATGTGTACTAAAGATTATTTATAAGAAAATATTTTTAGTGCAGTTGAGTTTAAACAGTTACTCGTCATTATCTGGCCGGCATTCACAGTGCCGTTAATGAAATGTTGTCATGAAAATAATATTAATTTGTGTAATTGTTTTCATATATTCACATTTCCATCAAGTTCATCCTACATCCCAGAAAGTTTGATTTTCTCTAGACGGTTTTCTAATGGTATCGTTTAAAGTTGCCTTTCTCAGAAAAAACAAGTCCTGAAGCAAGCCTTTTTCTATAGTTTCCATGGGGCTAAATATTTGGTTCCATTACAAATGCAAAATACATGTTGTTTCCCACTTTGATGGAAACAAATTTCCAGTTTGTCTTACAGGCTGTGACCTTAATGAAAAATAAATTTATGAGGGGAAATGCATGTAAAAATGAGATTCTCTTACATTTAGATTTACATGTGTGCAAATAATTTTTCCCAATTTGACACAAATTAAAATTAAAATTGTCATTTGTTTTGACAATGGCATTTTAAAAAAAAATAGCAGAAAAAGGTCTGTGAAGGAATTCTATAGCATTATTTGTTTACGGTGAAGATTGGACAGGATTCATTGTCCTTTTAATGTGTTTTTTATTAATTAATTCAGTTGATCTCTTAGAAATCAACATGTGATCTTAGGGATGATGTTCTGTACAGAGAGGTGACAAATATTTACAAGTACTACTACCCTGGTTTTTTTTTTTTTTAAAGAGAACTCAGAAACTTATTTTTTTGGGGTACTTTTATAGGTTAGTTGGTCCTCTGTAAGTCAAGTGTTATCAAGTGACCATTGTGGTTCCCCAAAATGACCATTGTGGTTCCCCAAAATGACCATTGTGGTTCCCCAAAATGACCATTCAGTTACAGATATTACTACCTGATTTTTTATAGCAACTTTGTGTGCGATTTTTCTGTTATAAAGACTTTGTAGTTAGGAATTTGACTGATTTTTATTAACCAAGTAACTTCTAATTATTGCCATGGTTTCCTTTTTTACTTGATTGACATCTCTTGGTAGGACAAATCAATTAGTTCTTTAGTTTGACCTGTCTATATACTGTAAAATCAGAAGATTTCGTGTGGTTAAATTTCATTGTTTCAAAAATAAAACAAATTTGTTGACATTGAATTTCGTTGAATTAATAAACCTAAAAATTTCATCATGGTTTAAATTTCTTTGATAAATGAAAAAAATGAAATAAACGAAATTAAAAACCACAGCAAAATTTTCTGATTCTACAGTATTTTATGAATGGACCCTGGTTTTGATCATAACTTGTACATTAAAAAAAAAGAGCTCCTATACAAAATGTGAATATGACATGCCACAAAGTGGCTTCAAAATATAAATTTGTATATGTATAAACTGCCCATGATTGTCAGTCATAAAATTATGTACATTCCAGTCAGGAATTCAAATTACAAATAAGATTGTGCATTCAAGCCAGGGTTTCAAAGTTTTGACTTTGATTGTGCATTCCAGTCAGGGTTTCAAAGTGTGGCTATGATTGTACATTCAAGCCAGGTTTTCAGAGTGTGGCTATGATTGTACATTCAGTCCAGGTTTTCAAAGTGTGGCCATGGTTGTGCATTCCAACTAGGGTTTCAAAGTGTGATCTAAGAATATGCATTCCAGCCAGGGTTTCAAAGTGTGGCACAAGGATTGTGCATTCAAGCCAGGTTTTAAAGTGTGGTTTAAGATTGTGTATTCCAGCCAGGGTTTCAAAATGTGGCTTAAGATTGTGTATTCCAGCCAGGGTTTCAAAGTGTGGCACAAGGATTGTGCATTCAAGCCAGGTTTTAAAGTGTGGTTTAAGATTGTGTATTCCAGCCAGGGTTTCATAATGTGGCTTAAGATTGTGTATTCCAGCCAGGGTTTCAAAGTGTGGCACAAGGATTGTGCATTCAAGCCAGGTTTTAAAGTGTGGTTTAAGATTGTGTATTCCAGCCAGGGTTTCAAAGTGTGGCTTAAGATTGTGTATATCAGCCAAGATTTTAAAGTGTGGCTTGGATTGTTCATTCATTCCAGGTTTTCAAAATATGACCTAAGAATATGCAATCCAGCTAGGGTTTCAAAGTGTGACTTGGATTGTACATTCCACCAAGGGATTAAAATTGTAACTTTGGTCTATAGAATGTGGGTAGCTTCTTGCAGACTTGATCCACTCTTTGTGGTGGTATTAGAAAGGTCCACTTTTCATGGTGGTGTTATAAATGTCCACTCTCTAAGGTGGTCTTAGAAATTTCCACTCTTTGTTGAGGATTTAGAAAGGTCCACTTTCAAAGGTGGTGTTATTAGATGTCCACTCCTCTTTGTTTTGTCTTCAGCATGTACTATGGATTAAGTCTCTGATGTTTTTCTCCAACTATTCTATCAGATCAGGTTAGCTTCATAGTCCTCTAATCTTTTGTAAGATAAGAAAACCAAGTACTAGATTGAACTCTTTGTGGAATAATGTCTCTCCGTAGTTTGTCCATCTGTAGATGAATTAAGTATCGAGTCACTTGTGTTGTTCAGTCAGTGTTTGTAATAAAAAAAATGTTTGACATTCATTTCAAATTCTTTTGATGCTTCATGCAATTTTCACTACCCATATTATGATTAATATCATAGTGTACAGTCTGTGCTATCTTTAGTACCAACAACATCATGTCTGGGAATATTGTCAGCATGATCATGTCTGGGTATATCCATTGCCAGTTAGATCATGTCTGGGTATATCCATTGCCAGTAAGATCATGTTTGAATATATCCATTGCTAGTTAGTTCATGTCTGAGTGTATATCCATTGCCAGTTAGATCATGTCTGGGTATATCCATTGCCAGGTAGATCATGTCTGAGTATATCCATTGCCAGTTAGATCATGTCTGAGTGTATCCATTGCCAGTTAGATCATGTCTGGATATATCCATTGCCAGTTGGATCATGTCTGGGTATATCCATTGTTAGTTAGATCATGTCTGGGTATATCCATTCCTAGTTAGATCATGTCTGGATATATCCATTGCCAGGTAGATCATGTCTGAGTATATTCATTGCCAGTTAGATCATGTCTGGGTATATCTATTGCCAGTTAGATCATGTATGGGAATATCCATTGCTAGTTAGATCATGTTTTGGTATATCCATTGCTAGTTGGATCATGTCTGGGTATATCCATTGCTGGTTAGATCATGTCTGGGTATATCCATTTCTAGTTAGATCATGTCTGGGTATATCCATTGCTAGGTAGATCATGTCTGAGTATATCCATTGCCAGTTAGATCATGTCTGGATATATCCATTGCCAGTTGGATCATGTCTGGGTATATCCATTGCTAGTTAGATCATGTCTGGGTATATCCATTTCTAGTTAGATCATGTCTGGGTATATCCATTGCCAGGTAGATCATGTCTGAGTATATCCATTGCCAGTTAGATCATGTCTGGGTATATCTATTGCCAGTTAGATCATGTATGGGAATATCCATTGCTAGTTAGATCATGTTTTGGTATATCCATTGCTAGTCGGATCATGTCTGGGTATATCTATTGCTGGTTAGATCATGTCTGGGTATATCCATTTCTAGTTAGATCATGTCTGGGTATATCCATTGCCAGGTAGATCATGTCTGAGTATATCAATTGCTAGTTAGTTCATGTCTGGGTAAATCCATTGTCAATAACACAATATCTTGCGATATTGATGTATATCAATAACATTGTATCCCTAACACTTGTGTTCAGTCAGATAGAGTTAGTATAACAGGAAATTAAGACAGTTGTCCCTAAGATTAGTGTTTAGTCAGATGGTCTTAGAATAACAGGAAATTAAGACAATTGTCCCTAAGATTAGTAAGTGTTCAGTCAGATGGTGTTAGAATAACAGGAAGTTAAGACAAAAGGGAACCTTTGAGTTAGCCCAGATAACCATTATAATCTTGCATTTAATCACACACGTCACGTTAATTGTGAAAAATGTTCCTCAAGATTGTTTCTGGTTTTGGTTATATACAGAGAGCCCGATAGCACAGTTAGTAAGAACGTCCTGCTATTGTTCAGAGAGTCCTGGGTTCGATTCCCGGTCTGCATATTTTTCCCTGCATACTAAATTTGGCATTCATCGAAATAACCCACTGTGGTATGTTTTAAGAGTCTCTTAGATTTCTTTACACAAAAAAATGTTTATGTGCTAAAACATAACAATATTTCATATAGCTCTAGATGTTGCAAAGGTAAATATGAAAACCGAAAATATATACGTGAGGAACAAATTTGAAAAGGTGCGATTTAATGCAGGATCAGAACAGTTATCCACGCCAACTTGAAAGTAGTGTTCATACAGATGGTCTAAATGGTATTCCCTGTCGTTGGTGTGTAAATTAGTTTATCTATGAATGCGATTTATTTAGGCAGAAGTACTACATTATGAAGTTCAAAAACTTTTTTTTTTATTTGTATAATTTACTCGTCCTTTTAGCTGGAAACCTGTAAAAACAGCAAATTGTAACTAAATATGATTTTCTTCTTTTTTTTGGAATTTATGTTTTGTATTTTTTTTTCACTAAGTTTCAAAGAAATAAGCTAGTCTGTCTTTTGGGAATGTGGTCCTTACTCATTTGTGCTTCAACGGTTTTTACAATTTAGATTCTCTCTTCCCCTCTTACCAGCATACCATATTATATTGAGCATGTGTGTGGTACAATTTGTTTATTTGTTGGTTTAATTAAGTTCAAAGGAACAACCCTCTGTCTATTTGCAATATAATTTATCAAATTAGTAAAAATCAACACTGGCTGTGATGTTTGACATATACACAAATATCATATATAAATTGTATACAAATTAAAGAAATTATTGTCTGTTGTACTTACCTGGACTTACAAATTATTGGTATAATTTTAAATTTCTGTGCAATATTCTTTTTATTTTGTTTTGTAAAAAGGAAAATAATTTGTTGATGTTGGGTATCAATTGTGTTACTTTGATGTCAGATGACATTAGCGTTACCTCGATGTCAGATGACATTTGTGTTACCTTGATGTCAGATATTATTTGTGTTCCTTGGTATCAGATATCATGTGTTGATTTCAGATATCATATGGACTTTGATGTCAGATGACATTTGTGTTACCTTGATGTCAGATAACATAAGTGTTACCTTGATGTCAGGTATCATTGTGTTACCTTGATGTCAGGTGACATTTGTGTTACCTTGATGTCAGGTAATATTTGTTACCTTGATGTCAGATAACATCAGTGTAACCTTGATGTCAGGTATTGTTGTATGTTACCTTGATGTCAGATGACATTTGTGTTACCTTGATGTCAGATAACATCAGTTTTACCTTGATGTCAGGAATTGTGTTACCTTGATGTGAGGTAATATTTGTTACCTTGATTTCGGGTAATATTTGTTACCTTGATGTCAGATGATATTTGTGTTACTTTGATGTCAGGTAATATTTGTTACCATGATTTCAGGTAATATTTGTTACCTTGATGTCAGATAATATTTGTTACCTTGATTTCAGGTAACATTTGGAAACTGATGATATATATACAGAGTAATATTTTTTCTTCTGTTAGTGTTCATATTGGGATAATGATATTCCAGACACACAGATTACGTTCTCTTTTTTTCCTTTGTATATGTTTTTTTTTTAATTTCATACCAGGTAAAGTCTGTATTATCAATATTTGTAATGAACAACTAATCAAGGTAAAAACCAGGTGTAGATTGTATTACTGAGAAAGCTCAGGTGTACAATTTACCTGTAGTACCTGTCAACAGCTTCACAATGCTAAACAATAATAGTTAAGTACAACTGAAATTTAAACGTAGTTCTCTTGTCTTAACCCTTTCACCACCAAATAACTTAATGGTATACTGTAGTATATTAGACCAGTCCATTATGGTCTGTAGGGTTGACAGGGTTAATAGGTATGTTTGTGCACTTTACTGAAAGCTGGACATTGTATACATGTAGTTATTCACTCTGTTCATTTCTATAGGTTATCACAAAATACTCTCTAGAGAGGGTTAAAGGTCAAGGCCCAGCCAATAGCAACTATTCAGGAATTTGCAACTTTTTTTCTTTACATTATCTGTAATGTGGTCGTCAGAGATAAATTGATCTTGTGTTGATTCAAGTTATGTTTTACAAAAATCATCGGAACCAGTTATTGTTTCGTGATCTGGAAGTATCGCATAGGTCTCAGTGTTTGAAATTTCTGACACAAATGTGATTTTTGTTGTTGTTGTTGTACGGTATTTTTTTGTTTTTTGTTGACAGTTGCAATTAATTAAGAAATATCAGCAATAATATCTGTCTGTGTAGCTGTCAAATTTGGTTACTCAACTTCACAAAGGTAGTGCAATAGTTTTGTTTATTTACTGGAACACTTATTTATAAGAATAAAAATAATCTGGTACTTAATAGAACTAGTAAATGATGTGCTATAATAAGGATCTGTTTTATCTACTGAATACCTGGACATTTTTGCTGCCGTTTAATTTTTCGATTTTTTTGCCCTTAGATGAGAGGGCGAATTTAAAAGGAAAGCGAAAATTTCAAGCAAATTAACTAGGGCACCGACATACATCCTACTCACAAGGCTATGGTGATTTAAGGCGACTTTGAGATGGTTTGAAAAAAGTTTTCTATTGTTCTAGGGCAAAAAATAATCGGGGGCAAAAATTCCAGGTATATATAGTATCTATATTGATTATATCTTGGTTCTCGTCATATTTTATAAGTAATGATTGATTTTTGCCTTTTTTTGACATGTTAAAAAAGTTATTGTGGTGGAAGTTTTGCTAATTTTTTTTGTATCCGATTAGATCAACATTTTTGGTGTACCACTGTTTTACTGAATTTTCTTTTTCACCTTAACAATGATAACACATATCTGTCTATGTATTCTGACCAACATATGAACTAATTTACTTGTTGCCTCCGTGGCCGAGTGGTTAGAGCATAGAGCTTTGAACCATGGAGTCTTTCGCTTCTGATCAGCGCAGATTCGAGCCCCACTGGAACCTAAGCTGTGGAAGGCCGTTGGTTTCTTTCGAGGTACATTGTAACCAGGTTCTCCCATCCACCATTGAAAACTGGCTGCCACCTTGTAGCCAATAACTTCCAGTCAAAGTTACAGGAAGGCTGTTTCTATTAATAGTTCAGTTCTGGTCGGACAGCGTTATCTGAACTGGGTATGGGGTAGGCCGAAATTACCAAAACAGAAAATTAACTTCAAATAGTGTCAGAATTTCGGCCTAGGCATGGGGGAATTCATACTTCATCAGATGTTTATTTCAAGAGAATTTCGGTCAGTGTGCTAAATAATCATTATTTTTGTACTAGTAAAGCATGTTTAGTGCTACAGTATAGCAATGCTTTAAAATTCTCTATATTGTGAAGTTTGGTTGGATTATCCCATCATGAAATGAAATTTTAAATATCAACACATTTATCAGTTTAATTTCATTGTCTGAATATGCAAAGGTGTGATGAAATTGGATTTATGGAATATTCACAGAAACCATTTTTTTTCCTTTTTGGTCAGTTAATGCATGCAGGATTTTGCAGTGATTTAACTTGGTGGGTTAAATCTACGATGTGTCCTGCAACGGAATATTGATGTCAAATGACAGTTACATGCCCAAATACTCGCTAAACCTATCATCATATTCTCATTTTTTGTCAGTGAACCGTGACGGGGGAAAAGTACTAATAAACCTATGTAAGGAAAGAAGGTGCTTCACTGAAAATATTTCTATCACAGCATCAGCTGGAGTTTGCATTATTAACTCATCAACCCTTGGAAACAATGGACTGTTCTGTAAATCAATGACTTGGACCAGTCCAAAAGGGTCATTAGGGGTGAATGGGTTAGCAGTGCTTATGAAGAAGGGACATCTTTTTGTTTTAAATTTAAAGATGACTTGGTTTATTCTACTGAAACAAATATATGCATGTCATCATTATTATGTATAAAAGCTACCGGGCATTGTTTGTACACATTTTTTTTTTTCATTTTTACCTTGTTAAATCCTTGTTAAACAAAGGATATGTTTCTATGGTGATTTAATTTCTTTTTTATCGATCAAAGTAGTTATATAATACACATGTAATAAACACACCTATGATAAAACTGACAAGATATTACAAAGAGACCATGATAAAAAACAATTATGTTTATCTGTGGTGAAACATGTTTTGTATAATTTGTGATATTCTTATTGTTGAGAACTAGAAACATACTGTAAAGTAGAATCTATTAAGATAGTCAAATAAAATATCAGTTTTAACCCCGTCTTGGCTTTTTGTTTTTGTTGCTGGAAATCACATAAGTTTTTGAGGTGGTGTTTAGAAGAGGTGGGCAAGGTTCCACTCTTTCTATTGTGCGGATTACCTCCCCTGTGGCATACTTAATTTGTGTATTGTACAAAGTGTAACAACACCTCTAAACTGGTGTTCAGGTTCAAAGCTTGATATGGTAGGGCTGAAAACTTGTCCATTAAAAACGATTGAAAATAGTCAGCACATGTAAAAGAGGGATGGAAACATGTGATTAATTGGAGAACTCTCACCACCAGCAGAGAAGAGTACCAAATTTTGGCTACACTTCAAAGAAAGTCAAACACATTTTAATGTTTTTTGAAATATTTTAATAAAGGAAATATCAAATAAAATAAATGTTATAATGAATGGAAAAAGTACAATTAGTTTCATTAGTCATATTTATACATATATCTGACTCTGATGAATCAAATAACATTGTAATAAGTAAAGTCCAATCCAACGTTGTCTTTTCAAAAGACACAATAATGAATGACCTTGAATTAAAAAATGCTGTAAAAATTTGTCAACACATAAGCCTGATTGAAAACTTGATCAAAAGCTATCTTCTATTTGTAAACGTAATAACGATTATATCAAATGGACAGATAATTAAAGCTAGCTGTAATCGAAAGGGAACAATTTTTAAAAAAAAAATGCCAAGCAATGATCGTAAGAAAGTTGTCTTTGTTTAAAAAGGTCAATGTCATTGCCATGGTCTTGTAGCTAACATAGCCACCACCAACCAAAATGAAGAATTTTCTCAAGTCCTCATGTTATTTTTAACTTGATCTATTAGCCAATCAGATTTCAGGACTTGCTAAAATGATGTAAAGTTTTTATACTTCAGTTTTGGCCGAGAAATGTTTGACTTCCAGTCATGGTTTGACTAGAGTAGAACATTTGGACATGACAGTTAACTTGTCAACTCCTGAAAAAACAATGGACCCTTCTGTAAATCAATGACTTAGACCATTCCAAATGTGTCTGTAAGGGTAAATGGACTAAAAGAGCTTAAGCAATATTGGGATATACATGTAATTAATATATAGATTATATTATATATGTAATGTATCGTTAGCCTGAGTAGAACTTGTAAATGTAACTAGATCATCAATATTTATCCATATTTATTTAAAGCCCTGGGGACTGTTTTACGAAAGGTCCCGAGTCTTAAAACTTGGTCTTGGGACCACATGACGGTTTTACAATGAGTAAGGACTTGTTTCTAATACTAACCAGAGGCAGTTGGTAGACCTTAGTTTTTTTGTAAGTATTATTATTCATCCTTTGTAAATGTAGCAGGTATAAATAATCATCAGCTACCAAGATCTCATTTGAAAAATATGCGATTATACGTTAAGACTTGACTTAAGGTAGTGTTCATAAAATGGTCCTAAGTTTTATCTTATGATCAAATAACTTAAGACTTACGACTAAGGAATAACAACTTCCTGATAAATCAGGCCTCAGGAACCTTCATGATTCAAAATTGTGACCCTTATTAATCATAAACTCTTCACTTTTCCATTGACCTAAAAAAAAATAGGTGCATCAGTACTAGAATCAACAATAAGAAATAGATTAGTTTGTAACATGTCAATTTAGTTGACCCTCACATACATAATGTTGAAAGTGATCAAGATATCATCCAATCATTATAAAGTCTAATATTTATATCCAATCATAGTCAAGAATGTGACTCACTCTCAACCCTATCACAATATTGGTGACTTGCTCAACTGAACAGTAAGAAGGTCAGTGACCCACTATCATTCAGATATCATTGACCCTTTCAACTCTATATACCATAAAAGACTGGTCTAAATAATAGAATGGAACATTCCATTTAGATGTTTAGGGGTCTTCAGTAAGTCTTTGACTTATCCGATGAGAATGGATTTGATTATGTGGTTCAGTGTTTGTAAGAAATACAATATTAAAAGGTTAACATGCCTATTTGGATTGACACGTTTTAAGATGCAATCCTTTTCAAAATTTGGCCCACTAAGACCCTGCTGTGTTGCAGAGCATGATGATACTTTACTCTGGAAAACAACATTTGTTACAACCAATTAACTCATCCGCCCCTGAAAAACAATGGACTTTTCTGTAAATCAATGACTTAAGCCAGTCCAAATGTGTCATAAGGGGTGAATGTGTTAAGACTGTTCTCCATTGTGGCGTAAATACTTTATCCCTATCCAAAGTGGCTGTTATTCTATGAAAAAGATAAAAATATTATTCCTCCTAAAAACTATTTTTAAGTAGATTTGAACTCCTTCAATCAGGAGGTCTAAGGACAGAGCACAACTGTTGTTTGAATGCTACAAATTTTCAAATATACATTGTACAAGTCTACAATTTCAAAGAAGAAATATCGATGAATAAAAAAGACAAGATATTTATACGGAATGAAATGAAAAAAAAAAGAAGTCATGACAACAATGTTAGTTTTTTTTTACTACTCGCACATCTCTCTAACTAAGATTAGTCATCTAGTGTTTTGCATAGGAAAAAGGATACGCTATGAATTAAATATGGAATGGATCTGTTTTTTTTAAAACATGGCATACACCCTGGGTGATGATCTACCAGGAGGACCAATTCATTATTTTGCTCTCTGTTGCCATTGGCAATGACTTGGAAATCCATCACCACTGAAATGGGACCTTTTTTCAGTAGTATGGATTTGAAGTCACTTATGTTTTTGTATATAATGTGTGTGCGAGTTAGTGTGTGTGTGCGCGCACACAAGTGAGTGTGTAAACAAACCCGTTCATCTGGCTTTAATCATATCTTAAGTTAAAAAATAAAAGTACAGTGGCGTCTTGAGATACCACCCCATCTGCCACCTAAATGTGGTCTATCAAGACAGGTGGTCCCTCAAAACAGGTTTTATGTACAGAATTATTTCACGGAATGGTTTTCAGAATGTGGTCTTAAAAAACAGGTAGTCGCTCACAAAAGACATTTCATTTTAAGGATTATAACCAAGTGGTTTTCATAATGTGTTCTTCCAAGACAGGTTCCACTGTAATTTGTCTCTTATCTACTGAACACAATAATCCACAGTGGTTGACTTAGCATAGAGTTTTTGAATGAATTATTCATATCCTCATCTGCAAAATATATATATACAATATTAAGATCCAAAAAGGTCAGCTAATGCAATATAATTAAAAGTAAAAGGGTGGATTTTTACTTGCCCCAATTTTAATGTATCATTTCAAATCCTGATATATAAATACAGTAGTACCTATCTTGACAGACAACTCTTATGAAAGACCACCTGTCTTTGGAGACCACATTTTGAAAACCACTTGGTTCCTTTAAATAAAACCTCTTTTGTGAGACCATCTGTCTTGAGAGACCACATTTCAGTGGCTGATGGGGTGGTCTCTAAAGACAGACATGATTTCAGGTTACAGCAAAAAAATCTGAAAATAATGGGTTGTAAAGTCTTACATACCATCAGCGTCGGAAGCAAATTGAAAGTGGGGGGGCTAAACCAACTTAAAACACATACACACGCCAGAACGTCTGGGGCTAAGCCCCAATTTTTAACACCTATGTCTATCTTTGCAAATTTGCCATTTCGAGGTCACCCCACCATACCGGAAATCGTGTGTAATACCGGCTAATATTCAACTCAATGACGGAAACGACCGGAAAATCTGGATTTTCGATGTTGCCGATTTTTAAGGAAAAAGTCGGAAATTCAAATTCTCAGTCGGAAAACTGACCCCAAAAAATCGGATTTCCGATTTAAATTGGAAAAAAATCATGTCTGTAAAGACAGGTTCTACTGTATCATTTTGAGAATGGTATGGAACCAAATTGTTGATCTTTACATGATGTCAATCTTCCCCACGGTAGATGTTTTGATTTCTCGTTATCCATAGATATTTTTAGCCATATAAAAAAATGATAAATATCCTGAAAAAATAGAGAATTTATGGAAATATCATCAGGTTTAGTTTGTCTTTGGTGTGTGGAAAATGTAACAGAGATCGAACAAAACAGAATTAGGTCCTCCGTCGAGTCAGGTCCAGGGAATAAATATAAACAAGAAATGTACATCTTCTATACATGTAGCCAATGTGATGCAATATTCAAAGTGCGATAATCGTTATATACATGATTACAAAAAGCTACCGTTATCGTACACACGCTTATGTTAATATAAAAAAGTACGCAACTTTCACTCTATTTCGGGGGCCTCAGATTACACACACGACAATAAAAAAATAAAAAATAAAAAAATGTGGAAAAAATTATTAACCGGGTTGAAATTTGAAATCTTAAATAATAAAAAATCTCATTCACCAAAATGTCAAAAGTTTTGTATTTAGAAGAATTTCCAGGAAATGCACTAGTAAACAGGGCTAGTACTGGAAGAATTTTCTTTCGAACAAATTTCAATTTTTTCCCAGTGTTTTAGATCACAGATAATTTAGAGAATTATTTGTAGATGATTCAAGAATAAAATTAACACCGATGCATAGGTTGCTGTGATACAGAATTCAAATTTTGACTTATTTCCAAGATTGTTTCATGATCCAATTTTTGCCAAATGGAGCATCTCTCTCTGTGTCTTTGTGTGTGTGTGTCTGTGCGTATGTGTGGTGGCTTGCTTTTAATATATAAACAAGACAGGGATAAGGTAGGTGCACAGAGGTCAAATTCAGAACCAATCTTTTGTTTACATGTGATAAATTTTTCACTCAAGCCATTAGATGTAACCTTATACTTTCATCAGAAATAACAAAATGAAAATTGCATATTGTGTAATAAGTGGGTGTTCACAAAAATAACAAACGTAGAAACCAAAAATACAACAAAAATGTATTTTTAACATATTGGATCGTGATGTGCACTTAAAAGACACGCTGTCCTTAAGCCGCTTTTAAAATATTATGGTAAATATTGTCCTCATGACAAAGCTTAAAAAAAAAAATACAATATTCATTTGACATTTTTATGAATCGCAAAAATTGTAAGTTTTTCCATTCAAATGAAAATCTAAGTAAGCTTTGAGTAGAAGTCGAAAGAACATAAATGACTTTTATATAAACTCATAGACCAAGCCCTGCTTGGTGAAAGGAGTTACCTGCCCCTTGTTAAAAAAAATATATACGGTATATGAACAATAAATTCAAAGAAACCTGATATGTTATTTCTAAGTTAGAAACTAAAATCTCATCAACATGGTAAAAAAAGAAGTTAAATGAAATAATGATTAAGTTAAATACCGGTATTACAAAAAAAAATATGAAACAGATTTGTGTAATACAAAATTAAAACAACTATTAACAAAAATGATAAGTAAACAAAATATATTACTATGACAAATATCCAGGAGGATGATCAAGGTCAAAGGTCATCAGTTTTCATGTCAAAAAACAACCTCAAAAAAGGCACTAAATTAAACCTGACTACACCTAAAACATTATGAAATCTTCCTAAGATCAATATATGTAAATTTTTGTGTTAGGTGTGAAATATATGGACAATAAAATAAAAACATATTGAGTTAAAATAGGTCAGAATAAATATAACTCAATATGGTCTAATCCATTCCATTACCATAATGGACTCATAGATCCATATAAATGATTGACATTTTCTTTTTTACATTAAAGACATAAAGGCCCTCATTCTAATCTAAAATCTTGCCTTCAGAGCAAAACTTTAATTCATAAATCTAAAACAATATTTTTAAAAATTTTAACATATCATGCATATATTGCCTAGAATGAATGAAATACACCATCGATTGGTATTCCTTCCATCCATGAAAGAATTGTGTTTACTTGCCTTTTCTTTTTGCAAATTACAATACCATAATTTTTTTTTAACCCCCAATTTTTTAAAACCACTTTACTTGTAAAAAATGTCATATATTTGAAACTTTTAAAATAAAAAAATCCATTTTGACAGCTTGTATGTCTTTAATTTGGACTGGTGAATAGTGCACTAAAATATAAACTAACACCTCATTTTTTTCTCTCCCCTTTTGGCTCTGATTAAAGACAACCACACATAGTTGGTCATAAGAGATTAGGGTAATTGGTCACCTGTGTCCCCATCTTATCTCAAAATCCCTCCGAGCCAGGGCAGGGGCCATGAATTTCACAATTGTTGTTAACTTTACTTTAGGATATACTTGTACTAAATTTGAAGAGAATCGGTTCAATGTTTTTTTAACTCATCAATCCCTGAAAAATAATGGATTCTTCTGAAAATCAATGACTTAGACCAGTCCAAATTTGTCTTTAGGGGTAAATGGGTTAAAAAGTAAATGAAAATGTTCAGAAGTATACACACCAGGAACAGATGCATGATGACAGACGACAACTTATCGGAAATAGGTCACCTGATTGAGTCAGGTGACCTAATTACTAGAACAAAATAAAATCTGGGCTAAAATTGTCTATATTTGCATTATAATGCTATATTTTCTGAATTACATAGTGTTATTAATATAAATATTTGTTTTATGAATGAAGAAAAAAATATGTATTTATTTGTAAATGGAAATGATATGTAGTGTTATAGTATTTGTAACAGCCTACAGGTGGCGCTGGTATATATATGTATATTATAATCTATATTCTGGTATATACATCAAAGTTCGCTCAACTTTTAAAATACTTCGAGAATAAGACCAGTGTCAATCAAAAGTAGAAAATTAGCCTGTTTTTCTTTTATCTTCAGTTTTTCTGCATCTATTATTATTGGATTGAGGAAAAATTAAATTTTTCATTGAGTAAAAATCGTTTTATAAAATTTGGACGTGGGATCTTTCAACAGCTCCAAATAGAGAGAATATGGATGCCTGTATGTAATCAGATTAGACTACTAGACATATCAAAGAGGTGGGGTGGGGGGGGGGAGAAGTCTTTGAAAATTTTGCACAATATTGTCAATAGTGCAGATCAGCCTAAATTTCTGTTAAATGAGAACTTAACTCCTGAAAATTTATCTTAAATATTACAACCAAGTACAATCATAAAGGATTTTTTTTTGTCTTAAGACGTACCTGCCATCTTCCTATTAAAAGTCAACCGTCCAGCTAAGTCCATAAATTTAAAATGGGGAACGTAAAATCAACAAATTTGTCTGAAGTCCTTATAGAAGTGTTCTTTCACAAAATTTCATAAAATTCTATTTATAGTTTTTCTCTCATAAAACATTGCCATTTAGTGAAAAAAAAATTATTGCACTGTTTTCAGAAATGCTTCCCCATTGAAGACGCTCTGGGAGATAAAAAAGCTTCAGCATTATCCTTATACATGTATAAACTAAAGTCAAAATTGCCTTTAAGGCCACCTCTGCATAAAGGGCACCTGCCAGTAAAGGCCATCCAAACATAACCTTTGTTAACTTTTTTATAACAAATAAACCTCTTTATAAAGGCCACCTGTCTATAATGGCTACTTTTGCCTGTTCCCTTTAGTGGCCTTTATCAGCAAGTATGACTTTAAATAAAACAGAGAAATGCTGAATCGTGCGGTTTCTGATTACTTATTTTGCTTTATGTAGATCCAGTAATGTTCAACACATTAAAACAAATTTAGAAAAAAAAAAATAAAAATTCTATGAAAATGCAATTTTGACCTAACAGATGACAATCTGTAAAAGCGCATCTTTAACTCACCAACTCCTGAAGTCACATTTGGACTTGTCCATTTCAAAGAATGGTTAAGTCCACTCAAAATTCAGGGGTGTATGATTTAGAATAAAAATTTTATAATTATTTTACATGCAATATGAACTTGTTCACTCCTTAATTATGACAGTAGACCATACTGTTTATTGATTTGGGCGAGTCTAAAAGTGACCACAGGGGTTGATGAGTTAGGTAGGGGAATGAAAATATATATTCCTCTGATATATTGTTGATTATGGTTTCTAACTTGAAATAACAACATGCCTCTGACAGTGATTTTGTTCCCAAACAACCAATTACATAACATAAACAAAAAGTGTTGACGAGTTTCTCTGTTACTGCGATAGCCTCAGTATCAAAACAATAAAGAGCCTTGCACTTCTTTGTTGTAAATCCACAACATAAAGCACTTCCTTGTTATAAACACAGCACAAAAAGCACAATATACTTCCTGTAATAAAAACAGTACAACGCAAACTCTTCAGAGCAAATACAGCACAATGTAATTCCCTACAGTGGCATGTTAAGCACACTGTACTATCTAGTGGCATATCAACACAATTTTCTTTCTTGTGGTAAATATTGAACAGGATACGTCCTTGTTGTAAATACAGAATGGGAAACTTCCTTGTAAACACAGAACAGGATAATTCCTAGCAGAAAATACAGAATTAGATACTTCCTTGTTGTAAATACAGAACATGCTACTTCCTTGTGGTAAATACAGAACAGGACACTTCCTTGTGGCAAATACAGAACAATATACTTCCTTGTGATAAATACAGAAAAGAGCACTCCCTTGTGGTAAATACAGAACATGCTACTTCCTTGTGGTAAATACAGAACAAGATACTTCCTTGTGATAAATACAGAAAAGAGCACTCCCTTGTGGTAATACAGAACATGCTACTTCCTTGTGGTAAATACAGAACAAGATACTTCCTTGTGATGAATACAGAACAAGATACTTCCTTGTGATGAATACAGAACAAGATACTTCCTTGTGGCAAATAAAGAACATGATAATTGCTTGAGGCAAAAGAGAATGAGACACTTCCATGTGACAAATACAGATGACTTCCTTGTAGCAAATACAGAATGCCAGTTTCTAATTACAAAGTGGCACATTTCCATATGGCAAATACGGCTGTTTGGGAAGTCAAGTTCCATTTGTTCTGTCGAGTCAATGTAGCTAGGAAAATATCTTCTCTGTTCTACCTCCAATACAAACTTTCAGTATACTTGTGTTTGAATAGATGCGATACTTTTGACAATTTTTTTACATGTTGTACAAACGAACAGGTGCTTGTTGATCCAAGTTTTAAAATGTTCTAGTAATATGCAGGTAAAAGAGTTTCACACAATTTAAATGAATTGCCCATCTTTAACATCATTACAATATGAATCAGAAGTTAATTTAAACCATAATTTATATCTGTATAGAATCAAATGACATCTTAATATTAAAACAGTGAATAATTAATAAGGCGTGTTCCAGGAAATATGAATGTTCAGTAAACATACAACAATTGGGATGAAAGCACATTAATGACGTCAGCACTTAACACTGATTATTTGTTCAGATTAGAATGTTTTGACGAAATTGACGTAAAAATGGGAGTAAAGTGCAGTATTCATTGTAAGTGTTCACTTGACTTAAACTGTATAAATTACATACACATATACCTGACAAGTAACTATACATTTGAAAAAAAAAAAAATGGACATACACCATGTCCATCAAATTTATATTATTGAGATGTCATGTTTCCATAGATACAGTAATAAGTTTCACATTGATACAGTACAAGTTTCAGTCATTTTTTGGAATAGTTGTAAAAAGTCAAAATTTTCGGAAATGGATCGCTATTCAAAATAAAATACATTGTGACAAGAAAAACAAAATTGCATAAAGCTCTACATTAGGGGAAAATGTATAACAAGGTTTTCAAAAATAATTTTCATAATTGTATTTTCGGCACTCATGTCAATGATAAAATTGTCACAGTAACACTGTTGAAGTGACAGGTAATCCATGTCATATTGGTATCACTGACAAAACAATTCTTGCATTTCTTTTATGAATATAATTCTCAATCACAGCCTTGAATGTTTAAAAAATATAATGTTATAGTTCTCAAGTTTGAAAAATTTGGGGGAGGGGGACAAAATTTTTCGTTTGGTTATACCAAGCACAAACCATCCTGAAATTGGTACAAAATTTGAGATGAATACACAATCAAAAATTCAAAAAGTCCAAAGTTGATCAAATCCACGGTAACTATCACTATATCGTATCACTTGTCACTAAATCACGTGACCAATCTGGACCAATCACAGATGCCAAGGGCATGCTTTGGACACAATCACATCTCTTGATCAATTAATGCTGCTTGACACAGCTCCTTTTAGAAGTCGCAAAATTTTTCTTTCAAACTGCAGTTTCCTGATCTTCTGACACAACCAACTGGAAATGTTCCTGACCTAAAAAAAAAAAAAGCAAAACAAAGGAGTTTAATTGTCCATAAGATATATCTGAGAGACACAATGGCCACTTGGTTGTAGATAATTTTTCATGATCTGACAAGTCTCCTAACTCTGGCTAATTTTGCTGATCATTTTACATAACAGAACGCATCCCATGAATCAATGACCTGTTAAAACATGATACCAAATTTAGTAAATTTTGCTGATTATTTTACATAACAGAACGCATCCTATGAATCAATGACCTGTTAAAACATGATACCAAATTTAGTAAATTTTGCTGATCATTTTACATAATGGAACATATCCTGAGAATCAATGACCTGTTAAAACGTGATACCAAATTTAGTAAATTTTGCTGATTATTTTACATAACAAAATGCATCCTATGAATCAATGACCTGTTAAAGCATGATACCAACTTTGGTAAATATATGAGGAAAGAAACTTAAGTTATTTGACAGAATATCAAAAACAGATAAACAAACAAAACATACAATTGTATGAACAGACACACAAGTTAATTTACAGATAAGTAAACTTACAGATAAGTGAACTTACATACAAAACATACAATTGTATTAACAGACACACAAGTTAACTCACAGATAAGTTAACTTACAGACAAGTGAACTCACAGACAAGTGAACTTACATACAAAACATACAATTGTATGAACAGACACAAATGTTAACTCACAGATAAGTTAACTTACAGACAAGTGAACTCACAGACAAGTGAACTTACATAAAAAACATACAATTGTATGAACAGACACACAAGTTAACTCACAGATAAGTTAACTTACAGACAAGTGAACTCACAGACAAGTGAACTTACATACAAAACATACAATTATATGAACAGACACAAACGTTAACTCACAGATAAGTGAACTTACAGACAAAACATACAATTGTATGAACAGACACAAACGTTAACTCACAGATAAGTGAACTTACAGACAAAACATACAATTGTATGAACAGACACAAACGTTAACTCACAGACAAGTGAACTTACATACAAACATACAATTGTATGAACAGACAGAAGTGAACTTACGACAAGTTAACTTACGGATAAGTGAACTTACATACAAACATACAATTGTATGAACAGACAGACAAATGAACTTACAGACAAGTTAACTCACGGATAAGTGAACTTCTGTACAATACATACAATTGTATGAACAGACAGACAAATGAACTTACAGACAAGTTAACTCACGGATAAGTGAACTTATGTACAATACATACAATTGTATGAACAGACAGACAAATGAACTTACAGACAAGTTAACATATAAATAAGTGAACTTACAGATAACTGAGCTTACAGACAAGTGAACTTACAGATATGTAAACTTACAGAGATGTGATCTTACAACTAAGTTAAAGGAACTTACAGAGAAGTTACTCACAAACAAGTGAACTTACAGACAAGTGAACTCAAAGACATGTGAACTCACAGACAAGTGAACTTACAGATATGTAAACTTACAGAGATGTGATCTTACAACTAAGTTAAAGGAACTTACAGAGAAGTTACTCACAAACAAGTGAACTTACAGAGAAAGTGAACTCAAAGACATGTGAACTCACAGACAAGTGAACTTACAGACAAGTGAACTTTCAGACAATTGAGCTTACAGATAAGTAAACTTACAGATAAGTAAACTTATAGACAAGTGATTTTATAGACAAGTGACATCATAGAC
The DNA here is from genome assembly GCA_030159075.1 of Atrina japonica. Taxonomy (NCBI): domain Eukaryota; kingdom Metazoa; phylum Mollusca; class Bivalvia; order Pterioida; family Pinnidae; genus Atrina; species Atrina japonica. Next base: position 898,243 of record BROG01000142.1, on the reverse strand, counting down.
TTATGAACCTAAGAGGTGAACTGGTAGGAAAGAGAAACCTTTTATATAACAACTTCCAATATCACAAGATGAAAGATTTATACTTTAGTGACAAGATAATATCTTACTTTCAAGGTAAGCTGCCAACTCCTTATCATCTGCTCTGACCGCCTGTAACCGTGGCGTGTTTCCCTGACAGTCAGTTCTTGTTAAGGAGGCACCTGCCTCTACAAGCATATAGCATATAGTTCTCCTCTGGTACCAGGCTGCCTTATGTAATGCTGTCTGACCTCTACAAAATGTGTAAACATTAAATGAAACATATTTAACAGTAACTCATCAACCCCTGAAAAACAATGGACTCTTTTGTAAATCAATGATTTAGGCCAGTCCAAATGTGCCTTCAGGGGTGAATGAGTTAAGGAGGCACCTGCTTCTACATGCTTAAAACATACAGTTCTCCTCTGGTAGCCCACCAGACTTTCTTAATATGTAATGCTGTTTGACCTCAATAAATTTCTCCTTAAGGATTGAAGTTCTCAGCAAAGCATGACTTATCCGTTTCGGGAAAAGTTTTGTAGAATAAGTTTTAGGTGGTGATATGCCTATGTTGTACACTGAACCCGATCATGAAGCATACCCACTTTGCAACTTTATGACATATCTGCAGACTGTTATTAGAATGCTATCATTCAGAGACTTGACCTAAAAATAACCGATGAAACATATCTAGGTTTTACTGTATTCTCTCATAGGCAATACCTAAATCATATCAATAAAATGTGATGTAATACTGAAAACAAATTAAAGTTTAAACTAATTACAGTCACTTACACTTATTCCTCACAAAAGAATTTCATAGGTCTATTTCAAACATTTATAGGACTGTGCTGAATAAATTATTTTTAGGCAGTGGGGATTTCCCTTCATCTATTTATAACCAGACAATATGATTTTTTCTATAAACTTTCTTGGCACATGCCATCCAATCACACTTCTTACAGGGAATCACATGGGACTGCTTGAAAAAAACAATAAGAAATAATTTTATAAAATTGTAATGAGTATCTGAAAATAATTACTATCAAAGAAAACACCTAAAGCTTGGCAAAAAATAAAAAAAAACAACAACCCACAATAAAGAAATAAACAAGATAAAAAAAGTCAGACTTACTTTTCGTAATCCACCATGTCTAGTATTACTGGTGGGGCTGAAAAAGTCAAAGTAATAAATACAGATTATTGTACTGCCATTTTCATATTGTATCCCATATCAACCTGAGACTCTTGTCTCAGTCCAAGGGTCCAGATCTTAGAGACAAAACTACAAGTGTTCATATTCCTACATTTTAACGTACGTACTGGTTAACCATTCTCAAAACATTACTGTTTAGTGTTTGTGTTTTTCATTGTATCGACAATCTTTTGTGTGTCATCATTTGGAATAATTTAACAAATCTTTTAATTTCGATCTCTATGAGATAGTCCATTTGGATGAATGGCCGATATAACGGAAGCCCCGTTCTGATGCGGCCGATGTGAATTGCAGTTATCACATTCCCTGATATGCATATCGTACCCCCTGTTGATATGGGTTGCAAACTTTGATAGTATCAGACGCAAATTCATCATTTTTAGTAGGAAGATGTTCTTTATTATGAATACAGTGAAACTTATATATATATGTATATAACGACCTCCTTCGGGACATAAGAAAACCGGTCTTTATAGGGAGGTGGTCATTATATAGAGATTGGTTTGTACACAAATGGTACTATTGGGGACAGCAATAAAACGGTCTTTATGACCAGGTGGTTTTTATACACAGGTGGTCACTAAAGCAGGTTTTACTGTATATAAAACACTAAACAGATACACAAACTTACCGTGGTCAATTAAATACTTGACTATGCCCTTGTGGCCGAAGCGTGCAGCATGATGTAGAGACGTCATACCGTATTGGTCAGTGGCCAGTAAATCAGCGTCATGGTTACAGTACAAATCCACTAGCTGAAAAAAAAAAAAAAGAAACTGCGATGTGAAAAACTTGCACACAAGATTATACCTTTTTCAAACTGAGACACACAAAAATAAAAGACAACAAGAAATATTGTCTATTGATTTATTCACCGTCACTGTAGACATAAATGAAATAATTTACACTTGACTCGTACACATACTTTCATCATATTTTTAAAGGTAAAAATTTTGTCAGGCTTACCACCCACAGATCAATAACTCAAAATAGCATGGAACTAGGAGATATCGAAAAAATGTCCTAAAACAAACTGTAGATACTGTATTAATCCGCACATAATGCCAGATCTACAAATTTTTATAGTGAAAAAATAACCTGCGGGGTTATACACGGTGAATACGGTATTTGACCTCGAGATCTGATCTAACATCCCTATCACAAAATAATTTTTTTTTTAGAAATATTGTCTAATTATTTCTTTATAACAGAAATTGAACCATTCCTGGGAGAAATTAAGGTCAAAGGATTGGTAACATTTTGTATCCTTCACTTGATGTTAAAAAATTCACATATACAGAAGTTCAAGGTCATATTTTTAAAAAAATCAAGTAAATCTGGTCATAATTAATTAATTAGCTAATCTCATGGGAAAAAGAGATTTAATCAACTTTTGAAAAGTAGTATGGACTAAGTCAGATATTGAAAAACATGGGAAATCCAAAACAAACTGTCTCATGATAAAAGTCATAGCCAATTAAAGTTTTTTTGAAAATAGCACCTCAAGGTCATTTGTACAAAGTCATCTACCATAAAAGCTTACTTTATAAGTAAAATATCAAATAACCATGGTTAAGAGTGGCCAAGGTCTGTGAACCCTTATTTGACCTAGCGAGTTACTGGAAAAATTCCTGTGATTACTAATAAATATGGGCTGGGGTTTGTCAGACTAGACAACAAAGCTTGCCGTAATGGATGCCCCCGCAGATTGATTCTGGATAATTTGACCCACACTACAATAAGGTTTTAAGTCAAAATGGACTGTTTTGTGCTTCTTTCCAATAATTTTCATATTCCTTCAGCAAGGTGAAAACCAACCACTATTAAAATAGTAGGTCTTGTTTCAAGGGAAAAGGTGTACTAGATAAAAAATCAAGCCAAATACATGAACACTGCTCTCAAATTACTCGGACATAAGAACATATATATGTGACCCATCCCGTCCCTTTCCTCCAGCAACTGGTTCTTAATCCCTGATATAGCCAAGGTTAAAGTTTTTGAAACACTCATGTTAGGTCAAAGTTCAAGGTCACTAAGCATGCAATTTGCTTTACCAAATGAAAGCTCCGCTTCATAAATGAGTCAATCTTTATCGATGCAAAATATCAATTCCCTATACGATCAACATGGTTTAAAAGTCAGCAGCCAAGGTTGAAGTTTTTGAAAAGTAGTATGCCTCAAAAAAACAAGGTCACTTGGGTTATATAAATAACGGAAGGTAATCAAAAGAAAGCTTTACAAAAAACAAATCTATATGTCAAATATCAATGTATATTCGGGATGGTTTAAGAGTTACAATTCCGGAAAACTAGCATCTAAAGTTTTTGAAAAGTAGGTCAAAGTCCAAAGTCACTAGGTCAAAAGTATATGTCACAAATGAAAGCTCTGGTCAAAAGGATTCTATATGTGAAATGTTTGGGCCTGGTCCCTTGGGGTTAAAAAGATATATGCCAGGTTAAAGTTTTGTCTACGGACACCCACACCGGGGGTATGACATTAGCTCTCCGGACTTTTGTCCCAGTGAGCTAAAAATTACTCTGGCTAAAGTAATCCCTCTTGCTTGTCACCATATAAAAGAGTATCCAGTGAGGAATAAAATGTTTTTCCCATGCAGCTTGTCAAAACCGAAAAATCAGTAGAAACATCCGTATGATAATTAAAACGTTACTCAGCCCCGCCATCTTATGTAAATCGGACAACAGCCTATGTTTCTTCAATTAAACTTTGTTGAACAGGACATACATTTGGTCGAAATTCTGTTAAGTGAAATGTCACAAAGATTGATCTATCCTAGGGACTTTTGTAAAATGCAGTCAGCATTCTTTAACATGACTAGCCCACCATGACAGCGGACCACCTTTATATTTCTTCTCAGAAAAGACCTAACATTTACTCTTGTTATTTCAAACATTTTTTAATCAATTTCAAATCCAAATTATTCTAAAAAAACATTTATCAACCTATTCTACACATGCTGTCAAACTTGTCTATAAAGACAACAGGAATGGGTATAAAAGTAGCCATTATAGACAGGTCGCCTTTATAAATAGGTTTATTCATTATAAAAAATGTAAACAAAGATTATGTCTGAATGGTCTTTATAGGCAGGTGCTCTTTATACAGAGGCACATGTGAAAACAAACATTGTATCATCCTGCGAGGCCTTAACCTCCATCACAAACTGACGATGCTACATACCTTAGAAAGATCGCCTCTTTTGGAAGCATCAATAAGACCTAGAAATAGTAAAAACAAACATGAAAGATGACCATGATAAATATTAAACAAAATCAGATTATACTGAATAGCCAAAATGTTATCAAAAACAATAACCCCACCATCACTCCCATCTTTGACCTTGGGGGAAAGGGATACAAATGAGGGCTAAAACCAGCACATCATGCTTTTACCCCCCTAAAAAAAACCAAAAGATAAAAAACAAAAATAAAACTTTTCTGCAAATTTCTGGAAAATGCTACTGGCACCACAACTGGGAATATTTTAATGTAAATTTGTGTAAAATTTGGAAAAAAAATTTTGCACACAAGTAAATATAAATGTAATGGAATCTCTTTTTTGAATGCATTTTCCCCAGCAATAATTCATTTTTCATAATGGTCACTGTCTGTACACCTATTGGGGAATTTTTTTTTTCATTATATTTGGGGAAAAAAAAACCCAGGCATTTTGCATTGGGAATGGGGCAGATAATCGACCCTGAGGAAACTACAGAAAAGGCTGGCTACAAAATCCTAGAAGTAGGGTTAATTCATCAATTTCATACTCACAATGAATGCCTGGTACAGTGTGAGGGAATTAATTAAAATTTTCCCAAAGTAGTAAGATCATATGGTAACTATTTACTTACCTTTATCAGCTGGAGTCAATTTCTTTGATTTTCCAGCTGCAGTGGCATTGGCAACAGACAGGAATTGATATTGTTTGGAGTGTCCATTTGGAGATATAGGTGAACTTGGTTCAGAGCTGAATAAGAAATAATAACACATGCTACAAAAAACGGACAGATTTGAGCTGGACAGCTCCAAGCCTTGTGTCATAGCTTCAACGATTGTTAGAAAAGCCTTTTGTACTTATATTTTGAGAAATATTAAATGTAAAATGCAGAAGGGGTGTGGATTTAAGAAGATCACTGGAAGACAGCAAACTCAAGTGTTTTATTATTTTTAGAATTGAGAAAGTTTCAGCTAACAATAGTTTGAAGTGACATTGAAATTTTGACAGTTAAGTCGCCATAAAATTGAAACTGAACTGTGAATGGCAGTGTGTATTATCAGGTAATATTCCAAAAGAAAAATATTTAGTTTTTGAGGGTATGAAATAGAGATTGAGAGAGAGAGAAAGAAAGAGATCAAGAGGGGGTTAGTTTGAAATTAAAGAGCCAAGCTATGTCATTACAGCAATATAGTATGATTTCATCTTGTTTCATTATTTATGGAAACCCCTGCATACATGAGAGTACTAACTACATGTAGTAACGGAACTCGTCATTTATACCTCTAAAGTAAAATATCTATACTAAAGTATGTAAGGTAGATATTATGAATTTTAGAAATGTTGTTGTTATAGGCCATATTGCTGAACTTTAAATGAAACCAATATATCGCAGAAAATGAATTAACATTTTTATTTGGTAAAATATGTATAAAAGGGAGGTAACTCAGCTGTATTTCAATTTCAAAATACATATGTGTGTGTATGTGTGTACATACAGTAATACCTGCTTTAGCGACCACCTGTGTATAAAGACCACCTGGTCATAAAGACTGTTTTTTGCTGTCCTTAATAGTACCATTTGTGAACAAATCAACCTCTATATAAAGACCATCTTCCTATAAAGACTGGTTTTTTTGTGTCCCTAAGGAGGTCGTTATGCACTAGTTTCACTGTGAATATATATATATATATATATATATATATATATATATATATATATATACACACACACATATACACACACACAACACACATATAAGTATCTACATGGAATCCAGTTTTTTGTTAAAAAATGTTTATTTTTTGTTGTGCGGATATTACAAAAAGCTGTACGTGTAACAGAAAATATAAATGGCCTCAAGATGTTGAACACAATCAGACTTGTCCAAGTCACTTCTAGAATCTGTAGGTGGCATCTTTCAGTCATATGCTAGCCTCAACATGTACAACATGGGTTTTATAATTTTTAACATGTCATGAAATGTACCTTCAAGGAGATCCTAGAAAATTTTAATTAACAAGTTAACTTAAAAAACTGACAATGCAATGAACAATCGCAAGATGTAACAAATATATTAAAATATATAATGTCATATAACAAAATATATTGCGTTATGGTTACAAACACAGACTTAGAGTATAATAGAAATCAAAACAAATCTGTGATTATTGCGAACATTCTTCGGTATAACCAGGACATCGGCAGCTATTTCACAAAAATGTGTAGAGACATGCTTGTCATTAAGTTATAAAGATCTGAATAAATTATTACTTGTCATAGAAATTGTGTAATTGACATATTTCTTGATCTGGGAATTTTTTCCCCGGTTTGTGGTGTGGCCAATTGTGTTACATGAATATCAATTTTCAGAATTCCCTTTAAAAAAACAGATCTATGCAGTTGCCTGTATTTAATGACAAACTTGTTTTTATGGCCAACATTTCAAAATTCCCAAAATCCTATCAATCTGCCTTTGTAAATCAAGCACCTGACCAACATATATAATAGTGTGTTTTTACCGTGTCACAGTACTTGTTGATCAAGGCTGACGGCAACTATGTTTAGATTTTGTGTTCTTAAGACAAACGAGACTTTACACTTTCCAATGATTGTGAAACATGCTGCATTTGTGTAATTTTAACAAACTTCAAAATATCTTTATAAAAAAAGTGTCATCTTGTCCACCCTGAATATAATAGTAGACTTACTCAGCATACTGATTAAGGCAGTGAAACACCAGATGTTTGGGGTGAACAGATTAATTAAGAATTCACATATATATATATAATTTTCTAATGATCTATTAAAATCATAGGGTTTACAATAAAAATTGATTAAACATCTAAAATGTATCCATAAATATATGTAAATAAACAAAACAAAACTGACATGCAATTGATTAGTTTATGATAGGGATCATTTCAAAAGTGAATTAAGTATGCAAGTTTTGTTGAAAACACCGAAAATTGGTTTTACGGTATCTATAAATAATTTCAAATAAAAAAGGGTGACTGCATTACCTAAAAAAAACCATACAAGAAACAATGTGATTCAGATTTCATGGTTGTTTCTGGAATAAAAAATAGAAAGGGCAATTTGCCTGCAAACAAAACTTGATAGCATTTTCACTTTTGATGTGACCCCTTTACATCCAATGACTTGGAAAATAAATCAAAAGACAACAATATGACCAACAGAAGATGGAGAGCGTGCAGTATGTATCTTATGATGAAAACGTAATTTTACCCTAAACTATGGATAAAGTCGCTGTCGGCGACTCGAACACAAACCCATGAACCCCTATGAGGGAGGGCTCTTCTTAAAGGCGAGTGACTGAAAACAATAAAAATCTCATTCAAAATCTACAACAATCATCATAACATCACACATCAGAGACGAGTAACGAAACGTGAAAAAAAAATGTTGCCAGTCCCGCGTACCATCGGTGTTATTTTTGTAAACTGTCACCAATGAGCAAAGCTGACTTGATATTTACAAAACAAAGACGATACAAAGGGCAAATTCTTGACTAATACGAGAAATTAATCGTTATGTTATTGTAAACGAGTTATAATTAAGTAGTACTTTGGCGATTCTGTACTAATGAATACATGGTTATTTAAGTTACATGTAAATTAAATTTCTCTTATGAGATAAATTCATTTTAATGGATTTAGTGTTGTTAAAAAAAAAATGACCGATTTTCATATTTCTGAATTTCGAGAAAATTTCTGCTTGCAAAAATAATATCTGATCAAGAAAAGCTAACTTCCTGTTTCAGATGTTGTTTAGTATTCTGACATTACGAGCATTAGCGATGCACACTTTCCGACTAACTGCGTGACTATTTCCTCTAAAATACATGCTATTATCTGCTGATAATGTCCGATTATAGGATATCATGTTTCGGGGCATTTTTTTATGCTTGCATGCTTACATAAACATTATCAGATGATTGGCAACTATGTACAAGTTTTTTGCACTAAGCTAACTACTCGAGTTTTTCGAATTAGTTGCGTTACTAATAGATATCTTCTCTATTTGCAGACAAACACTACATTACAAGGAATTCTGTATATTCGTTTTAAATTTGACTACATAAGGGGAGTTAACTCTGTAAATAAGCAAATACCCTCCACCACTACCGAGCAATGAGTGAGTGCTCTACACTGTTACATAAGACATATCCGAATAGCTAAATATATGGCTATGCAAACAAGCTGTGCGATCTTACAATTTTCAGTATTAAAATTTACATGTACAGTGGAAGAACAAATCACTAAGGAGACCACCTCGCTTTTCAGGCAAGTTTTCAGTCTCGTGATAAATATTCAAGAAGTACAGAACCTCACTTAAGAGAACACCTCACTAATCAGACCACTATGAGTTAGTCAGAAAGGTGTGGTCTTAATGGCGAGGTTCCACTGTATGTTTTTAAATGAGGGTTATATTGGGTTTTTTTTTCATCAAGAGTCCATTGCCAATTACAAGTAAGTTGGGAATTCTATCTGAAAAAATGTCTTTGCTAAAATTTCAAATTTGTCATATTCATTCATTAAATTTAACCCATTCACCCCTAAAGACACATATGGACTGATGTAAGTCATTGATTTACAGAAGAGTCCATTGTTTTTCAGGGGTTGATGAGTTATGTACTTGTGTCATTACTATAGAATCAGATAATTTCGTTCGGGGTTTAGTTGCGTTTATTTCGTTGTTTTCATTTATCAACAAAGTTGAAATCATGATGAAATTGACATAAAATGCACGTATTAATAATAGATTCCTTTACGTGTGCCCCCCATGTTTTGTAGTTTGTACTGTACCCCGATTCTTGTAGCACTAGATAATGCACTTACTGATACATTATCAATTGGGAATAAAATCTTAATTTAATCTTTATCTTAATTACTGTCCAACCATAAAATTTTGTGGGGTTAAAAGTTTGTTGTTTAAGAAATAAAACAAATTCATCGACATTGAATTTCGTTGAAATAAAATAAAGGTTTGTAAAGAAACGTATTAGTATTATTAAGTGTAATTTATTTTAGATTTCATCTAGGCTTTAATTTCGTGGATAAATAAAAACAACCAAATAAACGAAATTGAAACCATAACAAAATTTTCAGATTCTACAGTATGTGTTTAATGAAATGAAAGGGAAATTTTGAAGCTACATAACTGAAGCAGGGGCATGGTATTTTGGGGCCAAATCAAGACAGGATGAATACATTTTCTGTCATAAAAGGGCGAAAATAACCAAGGCCAAAAATAACCAGGGTCGAAAATTTCCTGGTTTACATCGTAGATATCTGTATCTGTGGAATCTTAACTTATTTTTTTCAGTGAAAGTTCAATTTCTATCAGGTTAGCAAAGAGATGCCTACTAGACAAGCTCAAGTTATAATTTGTTTGAGGTAGATGGCAATAGTTTATAGAAGGGAATTTGGTTCAGTTGAACTTGTTTTCAGAGACCACCCCATCTGCCACAGAAATGTGGTTTTACAATACAGGTGGTCTAAACAAAGGTTTTATTTTAATGATTATTCATCCAAGTGGTCTTCAAAATGTGATCTCAGCAGATAGGTGATCTTTTATGAGAGTGGTCTCTGAAGACAGGTTCTACTGTACCAGTGTTCTGATTACAATTATCAAGTGCGACGTATTACCTGCAGCTTCCTTCTAATTACCAGACACAGTAATACATGTATACAAAAGTATGAACAGACTATACAAGTGGCCTGTGTTGCTTTCCTATTTACTCCTGACCTAAAGGTAATAAATTTCCCTCCTTTGAACGAGACAGTAAAAATTGATGTCACAATAGGTAAAAGGCATTTTTGCTTATTTTAATTTCAAATAGTGATCGTTTATTAATAACTTTATCTGCTCCATTTAAAACAATAAATAATGACACATACAACAAAACCTTCAGTCTACCCACTGCCTCCAAATAATTATAAAGACAGAACCTGATATGGTCATAAGTCTTAAGTCCTAATTCTTCATAAAATGGTCAAAAGTGTGGTCTTAAGACCAAGTCTAAGACTTAGGACCTTTCATAAATGGGCCCCTGACCCTTGCCATTCTATGAGAGCAGAAATGGCAGTTTGTGAGATTCTTATGCTTGAACTTTGATGTATCCTTCCCTTCAGCTAATCCTGAAATCTGATTGGCTGAGAAGACCAACTTCAGCTAATCCTGATATCTGATTGGCTGAGCAGGCCAAGGGTTAAGAACATTCTCAGATTTGAGTAAATTCCCAAGTTTTATGGTGCGGGGCCCGGGTCAAGTTAAGAACATTCTCAGACTTGGGTAATTATTAAGTTTTATGCCAGTGGGTCTAGGTAGCCTGTGGTCAAATGAGTGACTCCATTGAAACTAAAAATGGACAAATAAATGCTGGTTGATAAATGGTTGCAAAAACTTCTTCCAGTTTACATCTATTTTTATATCACTATCAAGGCATAAAAACCAGTTGTTTATACATGGCTAACGTGATAAATATATATAAACCCTTTCACGTTAACTGTGGTTCTGTGACTTTGAGTGGCAAAATGATACATCTACCAGCAAAAACATAGACGTCGTTATAGTAACTGATTGTGTCTTGACATCATTTTCTGGGAATCTGTATCATTTTGCCACTCAAAGTTTCAGGACCGCAGTTATAGTGAAAGGGTCTATTGACAAATTATAAATTTATCCAAATCTCCTAATCCATTACTATGAAGGAAAACTTTTTTTGAAAATTTATCTAAAAAAATTAACATAAAATGTAAAATGGAAAATTTATGATAATTTTAAAACAATTCCTTAATTAAAGACCTTTATTTTCTGTACTATTGATAAATTGTTTATTATTATTTTTAAATACATTTTTCTATTTGGAGAGAAACCCTTTCTTTCTAAAACAAAGTTCTACATTTTGGGGTATACTAGAAACATGGTGTCTTATCTTCATGAATATTCATGATCATGGTAGTCCAAATCACATGACTCATTCAGAAACTTACAATACATGAAGAATAGTTTACGTCTAGGTCTGTCATTTTGTTGGTATATATTTCTACAGCTCATTCTGCAGACATGTGCTGCTGTAATTGTTTTACTTTTTTGCTTTTATAGGAATATGTATGAAAAGTAATCAATATTTTCCATTTGCTGAGAATTGACAGATAGACATAAACTGTAGTACAAGCCATCCTCTATACATATACAAAATAACATCTCACTCTAAACATGCTAGCTAATTATCTCTTCAACTCACTGACCACTGAAATAATGAAGTCTCCCAGAAAAAGTAAAGATAATGATTTCTCCCAGAAAAAAAGGTGAAAATAATTATTTCTCCCACAAAGATATGCTAGTCAGCAGTCAGTGAGTTACTAAATCCACTAAATATATTATATACACAGTTAAACCTGCTAGATTATCTACCTGGATTTAGAAGCTACCTGTTGGATATGGCAGACTACTGTAGCATGGAAAATAGGGATTTATGAAATAGCATTCCATAATTAGATATTCCCCACCTAGGCCAAACCACCCTGAACCTTTCTAAGCATTTGCAGGTTTAACTGTGTCACATGCTGATAAATGGTTATATGCAATGTGGCATTACCATAGCAACTGCAATCAAATGGACAGGTGAGTGTTAGATGTGTTGATTTTGTTATGATCGCAGTTTAACCTGGACAACAAATTTAATGCAAGCTTAGTAACAATTCCTGTTTTCTCTACAAGGATATGAAAACTTAACGAAAAGTTGCTCTGAACTTTAAAACCAAATATCGGCATATCCTGGTGAATTCCAGTATAATAAATTTATATACAGGTAAAAATACTATACCTGAAAATCATGAATATTCACGTGAATTCATAGGATTTTCATATGAAAAGAGTCACACATGAGTATTTCATGTTTTACCTGTATACACATCTATTACTAAATATCTATTTCATCTCACTCTCAATCTTCCCCTCTCTCTCTTACCCCCCCCCCCCCCCACACACACACTCTCTCAGTGATTCCAATTCAAGGAACATTGTACATATCTGTTAAGCACAGTACAAGATATTATAAGGTCAGCTAATCGTACAATCATTGGTTGTCAATTCTCTTTGACAAGCCTTACCAAAATGGTTGTAACATGATGCATCTGGCAATTATGCTCAAATGCATCAAGACACTAAGTCCTGAACTCTCACCACCAGTGAGAGGGATTTGTGAGACCCTCGACTCATTAATGAGCAGAGACAAGTATGCCATGTTCCAGAAATTACTGCCATGCCTGCTCAAAAAACTGCTACAAGAATTTTTGGCATCATTTGATGTATTCTATTTTTCGGTTTAGCTGGGAAAATTTGACTTATATATTTGACAGAAAAACCGAAAAAATTACCCTATATGTTATCAATTAAACTGCAATCATACGCAAAACACAAAGGAATGCTGGGTATAATTTGGTCACAGAAACTGTAACCTGAATTATATGAAATATACATGAACCTGTTGTTTGAGCCTGGTGGGGGTGGGGAAAGGAGGTTCTCCTTGCTCTCCGGGCGGTACAATGAATCATAAGACCTGTGGACAAATCAATAATTAAAAAATTGAAGTAAATTAAAAAAGTTGTAAATGACTAGAAATCATAAAAAAGTAAATTCTTGTGAATAATTGTCTTTTTTACGTGAATGTCTTCATTTTATGGCGTTTCTCGAAATATATCATATCCAACCAATCATTTCATCGAGATCTGAAGTCATCCATTTTCAGCAGATACAAATGCTCAACTTTTACTACCGGTACATTATTTTGACTATACATCTGTTTTTCAAAACTTCTGGACATGACTGACGGGAAAACACTTTACAATATATTTCTCATTAAAAAAAACCAAGGAGTCAAATGTATGATTTTCCCATTAATTCAAACTTTTTTTTGATAGATATTTTCTTCTGTTGAGTAATAATTTCTAACTAAACTGCAAGTCGAAACTAAAACCTGTACTGACTAATGAAAACTACAGTCTATACTGACTACTGGATACTAAAATCTTCACAGACTATTGGAGACTAAAATCTTCACTGACTATTGGAGACTAGAACTGTCAATGACTATTGGAGACTAGGACCTCCACTGACTATTGGAGACTAGAACTGTCACTGACTATTGGAGACTAAAATCTTCACAGACTATTGGAGACTAGAACTGTCACTGACTATTGGAGACTAAAATCTTCACAGACTATTGGAGACTAGAACTGTCACTGACTATTGGAGACTAGAACCTTCACTGACTATTGGAGACTAGAACTGTCACTGACTATTGGAGACTAAAATCTTCACAGACTATTGGAGACTAGAACTGTCACTGACTATTGGAGACTAAAATCTTCACAGACTATTGGAGACTAGAACTGTCACGGACTATTGGAGACTAAAATCTTCACTGACTATTGGAGACTAGAACTGTCACGGACTATTGGAGACTAGAACTGTCACTGACTATTGGAGACTAGAACCTTCATTTACTATTGGGGACTAGCACTTACACTGACTATTGGGGACTAGCACTTACACTGACTGTTTGGGACTAGCACTTACACAGCCCATTGGGGACTAGCACTTACACGATTCTTAAAACACATTCTTAAAACAATTGTGATGTAGGTGTGACTGCAAGACTAAAGACTAACTAAAGTTAATCAAAGTCTGACAGCACTGAAAAGGGTTGTTACTTTGATATAATAACCCTTGGATTCAAACTACAATCATTCCACTTAAGAAAAAATATCTCTGAAACAAAGGCAAGATAAAATGAAAATGAAGTCACTTGTGTCTGGTATATACACAGCAGTTAAGTTAGGCCTATCACTACCACTGCTGACAGTAGGTCTCTGATCATCCACACAAATAATGGTTGAATGTGATGACTTTTTTTTTTATGAAAAAAAACACCCCAAAACCTTAATCAGTAAAGCCTAACTAACCTAGAAATATTTTCTTTCAATCAAATTTACATTAAAGTATTGGATAAGTTAAACTGGCGATTTCCTAGTTGCAGACAAACTTTGATTACGAAAGTGAAACAGGTAGCCTACATGTGTGTCACTCCAATGGCATTCGTTTTTTATTCACAGATAGCAAAAAATTGTCCCTTTAAATTAATATGCAAACTCTTCTACTTCCATGCCTTCGACATGCCTTTGTTTATTACTTTCGTTGTATTGCAATCCATCACGTTGGGCAGTTTTGGCATTCGTGAATGGATAACTTAAAGTTAAAATGCTTACGATTGCATTTGGTTGACTGGATGTCATGAACCAATGAAATTGCATCTTACAATTTGTACATTTGTGTTCATTATAAGAATAAGATGAATTTAAATGAAATGAAAATGCAGATTTTGTTTTAATTTTAAATAGATTTTAAGTATGAAAAAGTAGATTTCAGCATTACAAGTGAAATATAATGTCTGATAACAATACTGACTAGTTTCAAAATACTGTTTACTGAAAAAAAAATGAATTTAAACTATGAGATGATGTCCATTTCAGTCTGTTTAGTCTGAGAGTAAAGTGAATAAGCTTTGTGACTAGATCAGATGACTAGAAGACAATTGAGAGGAAAGTGACAAGATCCATGACTAGATAAGACCAGGAAGTCTGAGGGAGGAAAGTGACAACAAGATCTATGACTAGGTATGACCAGGAGGTCTGAGGGAGGAAAGTGACAATAAGATCTGTGACTAAATATGACCAGGAGGTCTGAGGGAGGAAAGTGACAAGATCTGTGACTAGATATGACCAGGAGGTCTGAGAGAGGAAAGTGACAACAAGATCTGTGACTAGATATGACCAGGAAGTCTGAGAGAGAAAAGTGACAACAAGATCTGTGACTAGATATGACCAGGAGGTCTGATGGAGGAAAGTGACAACAAGAGGTCTAAAGGAGGAAATTGACAAGAAGATCTGTGACTAAATATAGCTAGTGGGCCTATAACAAGAAATACCAAATATGTGACTAACAGTCAGTTGAAAGGAAAAACATCTATAACATTCAGAACCAAAATTTCACTGATAGGCCGAGACAGGAAAGCAATAATCAGGCAAGTGCTAGAACCATGATATGACTAAAGGCCTGAAAAAAGAAAGTGACTAGATCTAGATCAGACATATGACCAAAACCACGATCACATGGAAACTACAAGAACCTGGAAACATGTCTCCAAAAACATAAGAAGTTCTGTCCCATAGAAAAATAAAATAATTACTACAGACAAGACAGAAATAGACTGATCTATAAAACTCCAAAGTCAAGAAGTATACAGCCGAACTTGCATTAAAGGCCACCTCTGTATAAAGAGTACCTGCCTATAAAGGCCATTCAAACATAACTTTTCTTATCATTTTCATAATGAGTTTACCTCTTTATAAAGGCCACCTGTCTACTACAGCTACTTTTTCCTGTTACTTTGAGTGGCGTTTAATATAGACAAGTTTGACTGTAGATTTAAATGAGCCAGCAGCAGAGAAAATGGTTCTTAGGTCAATTTTGATGGAAATAATGATTTATTGTTCTCAGAAATTTAAACATATGTGTGTTTCAAAACAAGATGTGTTTGTGAAACACAAATGCCCTCTGTGTCAACAAATTTCTATGCTGGCAAATAAAATGACCCCATCCCCTCTCCAGGGGCATGTGATGTCAGCAAGATGCACCCCCAGATGCATGTGATGTCAGTGAAGTGTGAACAACCGTTAGATGAACTTACAGTCCAATTTTGGTTACTGTATCACAATCCAAACTTTAAATATTGCAATGTCCTACATTTTGACCCCACCCCTCCCCAGGGGCATGTAATGTCAGTAAATTGTGAGCAACCCTTAGATGAACTTACAGTGTAAGTTTGGTTACTATACCACAATCCAAACTTGAAATACTGCACTTTATATGTAAGCGGGACAGAATTACGGACAGACAAAAAGACAGACAGATGGACAATCCAAACACTATATGTCCAAGGCAGACCTTTCGGGCTGGGGGCATAAAAATTATAATATGAGAATCAGCATAAGTGAGAGCAACTTTTTTTGTTTCCCGCACGAAAAATCTACAAAATCAGAAATATTACATCAGATGGTATTCCTCGTTATCTCGCATTTCATTGGTTATGTTGTAAGGACTCTTTTCTCTGTAACTGGCTCAAATCATATTTACACGCTTTACATCAGATTTCAGTATTATAATTTATCATTTGAAATAGAGTATATCAACATGGTAATACCGACCTATTTTCTCCAGGTGTCTTGGATGAAGGTGATTCTTTGCCATCGCCATGGTTATGACCTTCAGATAAACTGCAAGAAAAAATAAACATTTCTGTAAGGGAAGAATATTGCAGAGGTAAAAATTTAACACATAAATAAAACATGACTCTGAAAGACATTACAAAAAGGGGATATGAATTATCATGTGACCAAAATTTCTGTCGATTAACCCTTTCACCCCTGACTATTAGAGTGGTATATTCTTTTCTATTGTTTAAGACCAGTCTACTTATGGTCTGTAGGGTTGAAAGGGTTAAACTGAATACACCTGCTCTGGTCAGTGACACAATCTTGACCATTAAATTCTCTCAAAATTCAAACATACATTAAAATAGTCAAATTTGCATTAAAGATCACCTCTGAATAGGGTTCATATAAACATTAATTACCATTGTTAACTTTTTTTATGATGAATAAACCTCTTTATAAAGGCCACCTGTCTAAAGCAGTTGTTTTTGTCTGTTCCCTTGAGTGACCTTTATAAGCAAGTTTGACTGTATTTCGTTAAATTTGAATGACTTTCACTTCTAATTATTGCAAGTGTTTCACTTTCATTCAAATTCCTTTTTGTTTTTACTTAGATTTTTTTTTGTTGATTTTGGCTATCATAAGAAATAAAAAAATCAAATCCTCAACAAATATTAATGATTTTACAGATGGCAGACTTAATTTTGTTATTAAGAAGATTAGTTATAAAACTGTAATAAAATAGAGTAAAATAAAATACCGTATAAGTGGAAATTTGAGTGAGAAGCAAACTTAGCATTTTTCTTCCAAAAAATATGGTATATAATTTTAGTGAGAAGTAATTTTAGCGATTTCGTAATTAAAAGAGATAACTCTTACCTACAATAAGGAATGCATTGTTAGCAATATTCAATTTTAGCGATTTCAACAACCTTGCTAATAATGCTAAAATGGAATCCTTACTCAAATTTCTGCTTATACAGTATGTCTATACACAAAAATGAGCTATAAATATAAACATTTGTAACACACCGTATATTTGATATTTACGTCAAGCAAATTTTTCCACACATATATATCTATATTTCAGTTCAACTCTGTATGCCCATGATTTTCACCACTGCCTAAGATTGCACGAACAGAGATTGAGGTGGGTGTCTGAGTAGCACAATAGCTAGCACACTCACTTCTCACTAATGAGACCAAGCTTCAATCCATGGACTGGGCAAAAAAGATGGTAGGGCGGTGGCCAGCACCGACATGTGGGTTTTTTCAGGGTGTTCTGGTATCTCCCGGCCCGGAGCTATAAGTACCCCTCCTTTTCACAAAGATAAGTAATTTTTTGTCCACTGTTTTAAAACAGGTAAACTTCAAAATTTAAAACCATCGATTGTGATGACGCTTGTGAACTTTTCACGAGACAGAGTTACATACTCACAGAGACGGTACAATACTCACAGACACAGACTCACAAAAACACACACACATACTTTGGGTTACAGTATTGGTTATACCCCGGAGACTTTGGTGGGGTGACTGGCATTGAAAATGTAAACACCAACTCCTTGTCCTTGATGAAGTTGCTCTCCGTGCAGTGGATCTTGTCCGCTTGCTCTCCACTCTCGGATGAAATAGACTGGGAGTTCTGCTTTTTCTGCAAGTCCGGGTCCAGTATGTACAGATCTTCCGATGAAATATCGGTTATATAGTGAAGATGTTCTTGTGCTCGGTCGATTCTGAAAAATCTCTCTGCTGTTGTAGCTGCGGATAGAAATTATAAATATATTATTTTTATGTTTGAGTGTTGTTTTACACCACACACTCGACAATTTTTCAATCACATGGTGGCTGACGGTTTTCAATGGTGGAGAAGAGATCCCAGTTACAATGTACCGGGGATTAGACCTCAGGCCTTCCGCAAGTAAACTG
This sequence comes from Atrina japonica, assembly GCA_030159075.1. Lineage (NCBI taxonomy): Eukaryota > Metazoa > Mollusca > Bivalvia > Pterioida > Pinnidae > Atrina > Atrina japonica. The sequence goes on along the minus strand of BROG01000142.1, from coordinate 879,546 downwards.
GCAAACTCCCTCACGACAATGTACCCGGGATTAGACCTCAGGCCTTCCGCAAGTAAACTGGCAAACTCCCTCACAAAAATCAGCTTAGGTTCCACCATGGTTTGAACCTGCTCTGACCAGATGTTATGGTTTAAAGGGTAACGCTCTAACCACTCAGTGATGGAGGCCCTATGACTACAAATGACAAAAACATTTAATCTGATCTGTTGTACAACTTTATAAGAGTGTATGAGTGAGTGAGAGAGAGAGAGAGAGAGAGAGAGAGAGACAGAGAGACACAGAGAGAGACACAGAGAGAGAGAGAGAGAGACAGAGAGAGAGAGACAGAGATAGAGACAGACAGACAGGCAAATAAAGATCAACTCACAGTCTAGAAAACACCATTTTGATGATAATTTCTGCATTGTTAATGAAGAATCCATTTCACCCTGTAAATAAAAACATTTGGACGTTACTGGTGTACACACATGTATACCAAAACTTACATAAAGAAACTTATCTGTAATAAAAGAGAAGTAGAAGAAGTCACAAGCTGTACGTACAGTACCATAAATCGTGACCTATTTTAGGTTTGTTTGTTGTTTTGCATCCTGTCAACAATTTTTCACTTATATTCAAATGTCACCGGTGAAGTGCCACATATTTTGACTTGTGCTATGGACTAATGCCAATACAGTGATGGTTCTTTTATGTGTGAAGCGGTTACCTATTTCATGGATTTATGTCAATACAGGTGGGGGGATCTCTGCTAAATGACATACTTTGATTATATATAAAGGCATTTAAAAAAAAAAATGGGTTTTTTAAAGGCACTATATTATTTTTAGGTGCTTTTCAAGGTCATCATCAAAATTTAAGGTTTTTTTTTAACTCACCAACCCCTGAACAACAATGAACTTTTCTAAAAATCAATGAATTTAGATCAGTCCAAATATGTCTTTTGGGGTGAATGGCTCTGTGTGAACCCAATAACTTGTTTACAATGTGTTGTACAGCTATATATTACATGCTGTAACCTGTTATAACAATGTGTTGTACAGCTATATATTACCTATAGTAACTTGTTGATGTGTTGTACAGCTATATATTACCTGTTATAACAATGTGTTGTACAGCTATATATTACCTGCTGTAACTTGTTGATGTGTTGTACAGCTATATATTACCTGTTATAACAATGTGTTGTACAGCTGTATATTATCTGCAGTAACTTGTTGATGTGTTGTACAGCTATATATTACCTGTTATAACAATGTGTTGTACAGCTATATATTACCTGCTGTAACTTGTTTAAAATGTGTTGTAAAGCTATATATTACCTGTTGTAACTTGTTAATAATATGTCGTACAGATATATATATATTTATCATATACTTAGTACTTTATATGTAAGTTTTGCATGGTATGATATCACCAAAATCAACTAACCGATATCAGACTGGCCATGCAAAAATCTGTATCACGCACATCAGAATTTATGAAACGGGACACCTTGGAACTTATCGACTTCAAACGGAGCGTTGTGTCAGATGACATATTGTTTGTTTACAATGTCAAAAGAAGGTGAAAAGGTATTGCATATTTTGTATACATGTATACACTTATTATTACTAAGTTATTATACACTACTAAGTTACTGAAAAATTAAAATTCATTGAAGTAAACATTCCTTGCTTAATTCATTTAATTCACTTCAGAAATATAAAACTGATACTTTCAGTGAAATCAGTCAACATAATTTGCAAGTTGTACTGTTTGTATATGATAAATAGATTATAATATGGTAAAATTCATATCACAATTCATATCAGCCCGAGGTCTAATATTGAGCCCTTGGGCTGATATGATATGTGATATGAATTTTACCATGTAATAATCTCTCTCTCTCTCTCTTTCTATATATATATATATTACCTGTTGTAATTTGTTGATAATGTGTCGTACTTGCTCCAAATCTGCATTATTGTCCACTACTATAAGCCCCAGTGGTATTGCTGAAATTATTGAAGAATGAGAAATCAAGAAATGACAAAATCAGCCATACAAATGTATCACAGAACTGATGACCAATATGCTCTAAAGACAGATGACCAACCATGTGATACGCTTCAGACCAATGACATCTGTGATGTTGAATGAATACCTGATATTCAACAAACTAAAGTGAAGTAGACAGACTCGGATTGACAATGTTCCTTATAATTCATCATTACATTAACAAAATTGTCTTCATTTAAAGATAAAGTCGATTCCACTTAATTGCATACCTGATAATTGCATATTCCTGTTAATTGCATTAGAATTCAAAACACAAAACCATTACCTATCTCTTACAGTTAAATATTCCTTTTAATTGCATAGGTTAAACCAAGAATTCCTGTTAATTGCATAAAATATTCCTTAAAATGAGGGAAAATGTATTGATTATGGTAAAAAGTTATGTGTGGACATACTGTTTACATAGAAATGAGAATATACCAAAGTAAGTTTTATGAAATTTTTGCTTTTATTTCATTATTTTACCCTAATGCTTAATGAGATTCCATTACTAGTATACCTAGGATGTTTATAATACTATTATACACACAACTGAAAGGACTAGTTGAACATAAATCATCATTGTTCACTAGAATACTCTATTCCAGTTAACTGCATATTCCTGTTATTTGCTTAATTTTCTCCGACATTTTGAGTATGCAATTACAAGGAAACCATTGTAATACTTTTTCGCTCTCCCCTCTCCATTTCTGTCAGTCTGTCTGTTTATCTCTCATGTGTACTTTTTTTTGCCTATTGATCTACTGTTTGTCCCCCCTCCCTCTCTGTTTTTGGCTGTCAATAGTCATATAACAAGCATCTGCGATGTTATAATTTTTTACATAAATTTCACATAAATTTGTTTAAAGTCCACACAACAAAACAATTATGTAGCAGAATCTGATACAGGAAGACATTTTAACAGAAGATAATTTATATAAAGTATGACATATATCTAATCTTTACAATTACTTAAATCTACAAACATCTAACTAAAGCAATCACAACATGGTCTATCTGACCCTTTTTGTGGTAGTTTAAATCTATCACCCCTACATACCATAATAGATCGGTCTAAAACAATTGGAAAGAGCATTCCATTTAAATACAAGGGGATGAAAAGATTAAAAACAATTCACAGTATCAATAATCATGACAACACATGCATTGGTATGTGCTGAAAAAAGATGCGATAAATTAATCATTCTGAAAAGTTCTTCCACTGAAATATGACTGTAAAAAGTAAACAATTGCGAACTCTAGTACCGGTACATGTATATAAAACTTGACATACAAACGTCTCGGAAGAAATAAAAAAATGCAATATGTATAAAAAGTCATGTAAACTTTTAAGCAAATACATTTGTGACATGCAATTAATCTGAAGCATTTAAAAATATCAGTATGTAATAAGCATGCTCTTTGATATATATAAAGTGGAACCTGTCTGGCGAGACCACCCCATTTGCCACTGAAATGTGGTCTCTTAAGACAGGTGGTTTCTCAAAAGAAGTTTTATTCCAAGGCTTATTTAACTATGAGGTTTTTCGAATGTGGTTTCAAAAAGTCAGGTTATAATTCATGACCGTGGTCTATCAAGACAGGTTCTACTGTGTGTGTGTGTTTGTGTGCGTGTGTGTGTGTGTTTGTGTGTGTGTGTGTGTGTGTTTGTGTGTGTGTGTGTGTGTTTGTGTGTGTGTGTGTGTGTTTGTGTTTGTGTGTATATATATATATATATCAGTCAATTCTAGTTATAACGGCCAGGTTGGGATCCAGTAAAATTGCCGTTGTATCAAATATGCTGTTATATCAAATTTCCAGGTTTGGTGCAAAAAAAAGAATGCATGAACATAATTTGTTGTTATATCCCATCAAATGTTAAACCTCAATGAAATATGATTGCATGAATGAAATAAAATGACTACAACAAATAAAACTGTTTTCATAGTTAATTTCATTATATCATTTGAATAAATTACGGCAACAATTTTTCATTTTTGATGCTTCGCCATTATAATTCTAGAGGTAAAATGCATGTTTGTTGCCAAAAAACACTGCCGGTGCCCGAAAGCAAATAAGTCATTATATCAAACAAATTAAAATGGATGTAAATTCGTTCCCATGAAATTTCTGCCGTTATTTGAAAATGCTGTTATATCAAGTGCCGTTATAACAAGAGTTGACTGTATATATCATATTAAATTGCTGTCCAAAATGCCTCTAGCATAACAGGCAGTAGGTAAGTTAGTTACATCTTGAAGATGTTTATGCACATATTTTAATTCTAATACTTAGAAGAAACTTCCTTACTGAATCCACAGAAGAATGTCTGACTGCACTAAACGTGCGGATTTAGCAGCATTTTGTAGCAACTTGGGGAGTAATTTGCTGAAGCTCTCCACACTTTTAGAAGACAACGCTACCTGAGTTATAGTATATACCCATACATCTTGGGAAAAATCTAGTTCTAGATTTAAAATTCCATTTTTGACATACTGACCACACATTTCTGTTTATTTCCTAACAGCAAATTAATGAAATAAGGTGGTAACTTCATCTTCCATATATAATAAGGCTAAATTTTACACACCCAGAAGAGTTTTTTTTACTTCTTACAAAAGTTTAATCTTAAACCCTGCAACAGGTTCTGAACACGAGGTACTTTAAAGGAAAATTCTGTTTGGCATCTGACTCTTCCTTGATTGATAGGTGCATGACATCATCATGTCAGTTTCATTTCCAGACTGGTACCCATACTTTTTTTCAATGTTGTTTCACGCTACACTCAATAATTTTTCAGTTATATGGTGGCGGCCAGTTTTTAATACCCATACTTACTTACACTGTTTTTTTGTTTTTTTTAAACTGGTACCCATACTTACTTACAATGTTTTTTTCAGACTGGTACCCATCCTTAGTTACATAACTTGAGGTGCACATGAGCTAAGTTAGCTAAAAAGCAGCACAGACAATTATCTGTGAGTTGAAAACATGCATATACAAATAGCTATTTTTGTACCCTTGGATATCATCTCCGAGAATATACTGCAAGAATAATTGCATGCATATGATGTTTCTAACAAAAAGAGAAAGAGATCTGTTATTGACTTGATTAATATCAGAAAATAATGAATATGAAATGCATATGAGACCAGCCATATGATAAAGAACCATGGACTTTTGTGAGAAACCGACCCACTAGATGTAAATAATTAACTTCAAAATCATTTTCAAAACCTCATTCATTGACAAAGAAATAGTATAATCCCTTTTCAGGAAATACAGTAGAAATATTGTTAAGTCGAAATCGGATAAGTCAAAATTCCAGATATGTCAATGTTGAATTTTTATGGATAAAAATATGTCAATTAAAATTTTGGCTTTCCTGAATTCTGGATATCTTGAAGTACTTCGTGACTTTCGAGTAAACAAGATTTCACTGTATTTAACATTTGTAAATATAAGAAACGAAAAAAAGTCAGTAAGTAATGTCACATGGTTCCATCATACAAAACTGGTCATAAACATATGTGTAACATCGACAGTGGAATCAAGTTCACTTGATGAATAATTTGAAATTTCTATCATAAACCAAATTTCTGCGTATCGTAATACTGAATTTGCTTTAGCAAACACCTGTGTTTAAAGACCACCTGGTCATAAAGACATACCTATGCAGTTTTTTGCTGTCAATAGTATCATTTGTTTATAAATCAACCTCTATATAAAGACTGGTTTTGTTGTGTCCCTAAGGCAGTCTTTATATATACAAGTTTCACTGTATTTTGGAATAAAAAATTCAGAAATTAAATTTTTTTTTGTGGGAGAAAACTGATACCACTGTCAAAAGCCATTATCATATTAGTGTTCGAGCATCCAGTGTTAGTTGGAATAATATAAGTGTTCCCAGCATCCATTGCAAACAGGTGATATCAAGTTTGAACTTACACGCCCCTCGCAATTTGTCTTTGTCGTAATTTAATTGTTCGTAGTCTGCCATACTGATTCTACTAACTTGAATTCGTAGTCGTTCAGGCATGGACGGTGGACTGAAAAAAGCCAACAGAGGACTATAGATGGACTGAATCTATTTGTTCAGACGAGAAAAAATGCAGAATGTCATATTTGTACATTTTCATGATGGCAAATGGCTGATATAAAAATCTAGTAATTGCAAAGATGAATTTCATAAACTAAAAAATTGTAACATATGAAAAATATTGAGTATAATCTTTTGTAGAAATTGATTTTTAGATACATGTACATTACTTGTTCAAATAAAGAGACATGGGAATCGTACAATTATACAGACATGCAGATGCAGCATGAGGATGTAGATGAGGATGGTAAATGAAGGTACTGAAAGAACAGTTAAAATCTATCAAAATGTACTATCCTAAATGTTGAGAGAGAGAGAGAGAGAGAGAGAGAGAGAGAGAGAGAGAGAGAGAGAGAGAGAGAGAGAGAGAGAGAGAGAGAGAGAGAGAGAGAGAGAGAGAGAGAGAGAGAGAGACAGAGAGAGAGAGAGAGAGAGACAGACAGAGACAGACAGACAAATAGACAGACAGAGACAGACAGACAGAATATACAATCTCAGGTAGACAAAATGAGAAAGTAGACATGCCGACACAGGTATATATAGAGATGGAGATCAAAGAACACATCCAGACAGGGATACTAACAGTGAATCCAACACATGCATACATACATATACACTGATTAATACATTCCATAACACAGACACACAAGTACACAGGTAGACATACAGACATTCCATTACACAATCACACAAGTACACGGGTAGATACATGTATACAGACATTCCATAACACAGACACACAAGTACACAGGTAGATACATGTATACAGACTTTCCATTACACAGACACACAAGTACACAGGTAGATATACAGACATTCCATAACACAGACACACAAGTACACAGGTAGACATACATACATTCCATTACACAGACACACATGTACACAGGTAGATATACAGACATTCCATTACACAGACACACAAGTACACAGGTAGATATTATTAGTTACATAGTGTTTTACAGGGGTGATACAGAAATATATTGGGTCCATGAAAAAAAGTTGTACTTGGTGAGGTGAAGCCCTATCACATCTGTAAAACACTATATAATGAATTTATCCCACCGATGGCTTGCCTTTTTGTTGCTTCTTTAAAGTATTTTTTTAATGCAGCTTCGTTCTAACCTTGTTATTTCTTTGCAGCGAAGCAAACCTGTCCGCCATATTTGTTTACATTTCACGTCTGCTAAGAGTGACGTCACCGTGAGGGGTGATATCAAAACTAATATCAGGTGAATAAGTAACCTCATACAAGAATATATTGTATCCTTCTACACCAATCAAATTCCTAGTATTTTGCCAGAAGGGGGTTAAACAAACATTCCAATACACATATGATATGCACTTGTACATTCGCAAACATAGACATGACAGAGATTCCAATAAAAAAACCACACACACACATACACGCACACGAAAGAAATACAGAAATACAACATTCAAGTAAACCACAACAGAAAAAACAGACGACTAACAATATGTAACCATGTTGATAAATAAGCTTGAGTGTTTGTACAATATTGGCAAGTCTAATGGCAACAGCTCTTACATATGTATATTGTATGTGTATTTAAATTAGCACACTCATATTTTAGCGCTCTCAGGGGGTATAGACTTATTAGCGCAATCTTAAATTCGCGCAATTAATTTCTTTGGATTTGTCGTGTATAAAGAATGACAGGATGGAGAAATTTAGTGCTGCCCTTGAATTAGCGCAATGACTTCAGCGAGAAAGGCACTAATATTCGAATACCGCTAAAATAAGTACACGTACAGTATATAACTATTTGACAGATAACAACGACCAGTTTTTAAAAAGGAGCAAGTATATGTCGGTTGACTTCTTCATTTTTTCCATACAAATTGATTCAATATCAGTGATAATTTTGAACAATGAATGTGAAAATGAATTGCATAATTTCAAAAGTCTTCTATCGGATTTTCAAAATTGACTTGGATTTGAACCAATAAATGTAAAATTAAATGAATATTCATCATCTTCATGTATTTGTGCAAGATACAGTAACAGAGTGTTGGCCCTGCAATCAGTATTCTGGTTTCAAATCCACTTTCTATACACTGATGATATTTCCAGGACAAAATAAAAAATATTTATTTATTTATTTATTTACAGTTTAAACTTATCATCAAATTTGATGTTGGACATACAATATACTGCTGAGGGGTTTAATTCCACGGGACGTAATTTTCATGTTTTTCCCTCTTTCGACACATCTGCAATCAATGAATTTGTGGATCTGGAGTAGGAGCATAAATAACATCAGGTCCTGCATTATTTTCGCCCTACTACACTTGTAAATGGTTTTACTCAGTTTTAAATTCGCCCAGACTCTCTACAATTCCAATTTACGATGTGATTTTATTTTATTTTAAAGTTTCATTTAACAACTAATACTTGTGCATATCAACTTTCTTTTAGATAGCATTTCAGTTTTGTAAACAATTTTGTTTGTTTTTTAAAATGAAATATATAATACTCTCTGCAATTATTCACAATAGATAAATTTACCGTTTTGAATTTGTCCAGTTTTTTAATTTGGCCAGGGACGATAAGGGCAAAAGGGGCGAAAATAAAAAGGGACGAAAATTTCCCTGCACACAATATCTAACATATACTGGTAGGGGACCAGTTCTTGTCACATTTGTGAAATCTACTGTACCTGTCCTTTACAAAGATAAAAGATCGCAAATATGATCCTAAGTTTGTATCGGTTGATGTATTTTTAGAATTCATGCACATGCACAAAGAATGCGGAGTGATTGGTGCATCATTCATTACACACCCCTTTTTTGAGGATGCGTACAAATTCTTGTCATATTTATAAATAACTTGTTTCTGTGTCATTAAACACTGAGAATTCATTTCTTGTTTCATTTACAAAAGGAATGGTGTTTAAAGTGTAAAATATTAACTGAATGGTTCAGTTTTCAGAAAATTGCATCTGATTTATGATTACAGAACCCTTGTCAATATCATCATGAGGTTTTCTGACAATATTAACCTTAAAAAAATATATATAAATTTGTGAAAAGCTGAGAAATAACTGGACACAATACAGACAACATAAAGATTTGAAATAGCAAGCAACTGTAAAACATTGAAAACTCATGTTACTATTTTCTACACATGAAAAGGGAGATAAATCCATAAAATTATCTCGTAAAGATAAAAAGAGTTATGAATTATTGCTAACAGAATATAAACCGGGTCTTCCTACTGAGATTTAGTTTTTTTCCCCGATACTAAAAAAAACTAAACAGATGAATATGCAAATGAAAAATAAATAAAAAATGCCGATAACATGTTGAAAAAAAAAACTGAATAAGTTAACAAAAAAATAATAATTCAGATTCAGATAAGATGGCGGGGCGGAGTAACCTTTTGATTTTCATACGGATGATTCTACTGACTTTTCCATTATGACAAGCTGCACGGGAAAAACGTTTTATTTCGCATTGGATACGCTCTTATTTATGGTGACAAGTAGGAACGATTACTCTAGTCAGTGTAATTTTAATGTAATGCTTTATTACTTTAAATTTAAACTCGTCCAGGTCAAGAAAGGGTTCACGAGACTCTGCCCGCCATGTTATATGGATTTTACTATAGAGATATATCAAAAATAAAAGCATGTCCTATTACTGAATGAGGCATTAGCTGTGTTTTCCCAAAAAAAAAAAAAAAAAAAAAAAAAAAAAAGTTTTTTACTACCGTACCTAGATTGATGTACATTTACAAATAAGTTATATACACAAGTATAAAAATTATTTTTGTGAAAATAAGGTCAGGTCCAGTGTCATTTGCATATGCAAATAGCAAGGTTAAATTTACAAGCAAACAAATAATTGACAAACTGGGTTTCTCAAGCAATTTTCACAAAATATATAGGAATATAGGGATTTTTATGCCTGTGGATAATGAGTCAATTGTTTATAATTGTTTCTAAATCAACATTTTGTTAATGGTACTCCTTCGCAGGTTGTCTGGTGGAAATGTCAAAATTTTAAATATTTTTGCATAAATTTGCATATTTATTTTGATAATTAGTTGATAAGCATCAAACATGACTACATCCATTTTAAACAATATAAAGTAAAACTTCGTTGAGACAAAGTTCAAGAAATGTTTGAAACATCTGGAATTTGACTGAAGTCTGGTAACCAATATGTTTATTAGTGTCAGAGGTTCTACATGTTTGATTGCTTTGAAACTGTGTAAGACATATAGGGTCCTGATATCACATAATTAGTGCTAAAATTCAATTCAATGTCGTGAAATTAAAACACCGAGTGTTAATGAGGAGAATTATTGCCATGGGACGATTTGGTACAGATGTAAATTTTGACTTTGAATGATTTGTAGGAATTATTTTATGTTTTTAAAGAAATGGGCCCAAAAATTTTTTCCAAACAGAAATTTGACTCATAAAAGTTTAAATAAAAAGCAGCATTAAATAACAAAGTTATTCTGGACTATTTCAATAGTTCGAAACATCGAAAAATTTGACTCATTGAAGTTTGACTCACCGAAGTTCTACTGTAATTGACTAAAAATCCTTTTTAACTAAGCATAGATCTTTATAGTTTAGATTGAACTTGCAGTTTCTTTGACAAAATAATGTTTATCAACATTTCATTATTGGGAATATATGTGTAATATTTCAAGTTTAAATATTCATTTCAAAAAGTTACAATTAATAAATACTTAAAATCTTAATATAACATATGTACCAACATTTTAAACACTGCAAAGAATATCTTTTTAAACTTGATCAAAATATTTTAAAATTGAAAAACAAAATTTAGAATTCATTCACACCGTTAAGGGGGGGGGGAATGTACAAAGAATAGAAACTGACAACTAATCAATTCTCATGGATTTTCCATGACAAATATGAAATACAGGTTCCTCAAAAACATTCTGAGTCCAGCACCATAAAAGTTGAGAATTACTAAAGTAAAAAAAAAAACCCAAAACTCAAATATGACTTATCTTGAAATTTGATTCACTAAGCAGGCAAATTTGAGAATATTCTCAGACTTGAGTAGATTCTTAAGTTTTCTGGTGCTGGTGAGCCCAGATATAGATCTTGTAAAAAGGTCATTGTGGCAATCTCAACAAGGAAATGGACTTATCCATCGGAAAACCCGGTTATAAATATCTATTGTGTCTACTGGATAAAAAATAGTAAGAATAAAACTTTCATTGTGGATATAAATAGGAATTAAATACCAGTACCTCATTTTTTCTAATTTCCAAAGTGCCACACTTTAATAAAAATGATTATATTCAATCAAACATCTATATGTACATGCATTTTTATTTTTTATTGTTTTTCATGTAATACCACTAATACGTCTATTTCACATACATGTACATAGTTGAAACAAACCAACTACGGACAAATTTAATTGAGAGTGAATCCTTCTACAGAAATATTTAACTAAACATGAAACTTGGTAAATATGTGTAGAATACCTCTACAGATGAATAAAGTGCAGAGATATTGATATGTCTTTTAATCTTAGTGTGGGATTTCCCCCTTCAGCCCAATCGGTTGAGCATCAGACTTGTAAACCTGGGGTCCAAGGTTCATTTCCAAGCAGAGGCAGCATTTGTCTCTGTTACAACGGTGCCCACGTTGGGACCTGGGAATTCCTGGTAAAGTGAAAATGTTTACCTTTGAACAACACCCCACAGGTGATAGCGACCTCTAAGAGAGTTGGGACAACTCTGTCATGGAGGGAGATAATGTGGCAGGGTTAGTTATATGGTGTTCCTATTAGCTTGAGCTAGTGGGGTTCCCCTGTAGCTCTATCGGTAGAACACCAGACTTGTAAACCAGGGGTCCAGGGTTTTGATTCCATGCAGAGGCAGCATTTGTCTCCACTACATTCCCATTGATGTCATGCCACATAAAAATCTGTGTGGCATCTGATTCAGGTGCAATTTCATAAGCATTCACAGACTAGCCCTGACCAGAAGTGAGAGACTTCATGGTTCAAAGCGCGATGCTCTAAACACTCTAAACACCACGGAGACTGCTGGTTTATAGGGTGTGTGCTGTGTCTATTTCCACAAGGTTTATTGTGTGCTGTGTCTATTTCCACAAGGTTTCTAAGGTGTGTGCTGTGTCTGTTTCCACAAGGTTTTATATGTTATAGGTGGTAGCTAGAATAAATCAAGTATGCAGCAAGTCTTAGAATTATAACATATCAACTTACTCATTGGCTATTGGAACAGAGCCCCTTCGTTTTGGTTTTGCGATCATATTAGCTTGGTTTCGCAGCTTAATATTGATAATGGAGGGACGAAGTCTGCAGGGCTCACCATCGACCTGCATTGGAATGGCTTTCATTGTCTTTAGTCTGATTTCCTGACATTGCATCAACCGTTCACCATGGCCACCCATATAAAGTGCCGCCTACAACAAATTATTTCAAGGTCAAATATAACAAAAGAGTTCAAAGGTCAAACACAGTATAGGATGATATCTCACACCAAGATCTAGGACCACTGAACAATATTAAGTCAAAATTCTGACCTTCAATAAAATGCAAATTTTAAAAACTTAAGTTTTGTATTTAAAGGAACATTAAGGATGATCACTGCTAAAATGTCTGATATTGAAATAAACAATGATTTGTATAACATGAGATAGCCACCTACTCGGCAGCTGTCAATCAAGAGCCACATGATATATTTCTGATATGTTTTGCACATTAACGGTCACCAGCATGTTCTTTTGGTTGTCTCTCACACTGTACATTATTGTTATAATAAAGTACATTGACAATGCAGATGACATCCCCAGAAATAGAAAACACAAGGGTTAAAAATAGACCATACGTTGATGAGTCAAAACTCACCAGTAGTAACTAGAGCTGTGTTGGGTAAACTGAAGGGGAAAATGTTAAACGCATCTAAAAAACTACATTTTTTTTTATCATTTAAAACTGATGGTATTGATGTAAAAATAGTGAAATAATGTTTCTGTGTTGAAAAAAATATTAATATTGTGTATAATTCGCAATTTTGTCAAGAATCATGAGGTCGTTCTGCCAGAGGAATATGAATTTCTGATTTCATCCCATTTAGAACCAAATGTAAATTTTGATACATTGAGTGACAATATGCCTTTATATAAACCCATAAATCTTGTGATAGTTTCAGATTTTCTGATATGTTGATTCCAATGTGTTGTCATGGTAACTCATTTATACCACTTACCAGTGATGAATATGTAAACCCTATCACTTCCAAATACCCATCGTCATGGCGCTGGGGTTCAAATCCTATTGCATTTGAACTTCCCCATGGTAACGTGCCACTTGCATACCTAAAGGAGACAAGAAGACAAAAAAAAACTGATTGAATTTATGCATCAAAAAAAAAAAAAAAAAAAGACAGACTCTAAACTAAACAGCAATTCAATAACAGCTCCAGACTTCATAAACACTGATTTGCTTTGACAAATTTATCTAATAATTCATTAATCTGGCAATTTTCCTTCAGCCGATGTAAAAAAATTGGTACTCTCTCACCGAATTTTTAGCTGGGATATAGCAGTTAGGTGCCAGCCAGGGCTGTGGCTGGAGACAGAGACAGGTGGATGCAGTATATAGGGGCCTTATGTGCCATCGGGGGTGAAGAGGATAGATGAGGTGATGTGAGGTTTCATAGAATTTCATGAGATGTTTTTTATTTTTTTTATTTTATCATAAGATATTTCATTAATTATTTCATTTTCAGCTCACATCTTCAAAGTTGTTGGAGGGGTGGGGTGGGAGGGGCGCTTATGCTATGTCCTACTCATACATCAACAAAGCCTGCATGGCATAATACATTTTATAATTCTCAGCACATGCCATGCTTCAGATTTTTAGGTTAGTCCTGTATTTTGTGAAAGTGTACTGAACCCTTTTTTATAATACAGATTTACTGTTACAGTGCATTTGGGTACATATAGGAAAAGGTTTTTTCGCGATTTTCTCAAAGGCATTAATATCTGGAAACATTATCTTACATAGAATGAATTCACTTGTACAATACATAACTACACAGAATTTACTACTGGTCAGGGACCAGTGGTCAGCTAGGACCAGTAGTCGACTGTTATATTACTTCACCTATATACAACATGTTTTTGTGAATTTTTTTACATCAATCATCAGTTGTAGGGAAATAAATATTGTTATGGTAGATATTAAACACGAAATCACACCATAGCCGACTACTGGTCCTAGCAGACCACTGGTCCTTGTCCAGTACATAAATCCATCCACAATACCGAGCCCTACACTCTTAGAAAATCTTCAAATTTCTGCCATTTCATGACAATGGTTTTAAGACAATCCATATAACAGCCTGTATTACCTACTTTTTTTGTCATGTGAACACAAGTGACACCAATCAACTGAATGTAAATATGTTTACTTTATGCAAATTTAATATAAAGAACTGTTCTCACATGGTTAAAGAGATTTGACATAAAGTAAAATCTTAAGGGGTTGTGTCCAAAATTAATATTGAATTGAGCGGAAATGTTTCATTCTTTCGGAGAGAAACGCTAAAGGGCCAAGAGCCATTTAAATAGCACATTGTAGCATCTTGGGAATAAGGGAACATTTCGACAGAATTTAAGTTTTAACGTCAATGTGATTTATGCTTTATACCTGGGAAAAGTCTAGTTTCAGAGATTTGTGGTGTTGAAAGTGTCATTTTTTGACATTTTGATCAAACATTTGTGTTTATTCCATGATGAAAAATTAGCAAAATTGATATAGGTGCCAACTTCATGTTTCATATAAATGATGTTAATGTATTTTTCAAAGGTTTAAAATCAAACCATATAATGGATCTAAAATGAGGTCTTGTGTAGGACAAATACACTGGGCATCAGACTGTTGCTAGATTACACGCGACCAAGCTGGGTATCAGTGGTTTTGTACATTAACTAGTATTTCATGAAAGACCGAAGTTCGAACTATCTAAATAATTTCATGATTTTGGCTTTCTGAGATGGCCACTTTACAGTTCACATTTTACACCGCTGTTCAATTGACTAACTAAACAGAGGTAAATTTTGACCTGTACTTTACATATCTGGACAATAAATTTTGAAAATTGCCTATCTGTTATGCAGTATATTTAGATATACTTTGATGTACATTATCAGTATAAATGGTTTTTATTTTCTGCAAAAAATTCCATTTTACTCTGTCCTATTTGTACCCAAACACACTATACATTCAGTTTTATATGACTATCCCATACTTCCTTCTCTTAGTTGGCTACTGAACACAGATCAGACATTTTGATGTTTATTTTGCACTTACCTTGGAATGTTTAAGAATAATAGACAGTGAAGCTTCATCTCCTGAACTTTGTGTGTTAAGTCGACACCATCACACTGTTCAAAAAAATAAAAAAATTAAAATGTTGTTAGCATTGAAACTGCAAAAGTTCAAAAAAGGAAAAAAATTAAAATGTTGCTAGCATTGAAACTGTAAAAATCTTCAAAAAAGACTTGAGAAAACAAGAAAGAGTTATGGTCCTAATCACATTTCCAAATATTTCCCCATTTTTATTTATAATTTGGACAACAGTTGTTGATATCTGCTCATCTCTCATCATGGTTAATTGGTCTTTAACTTATCAACCCCTGAAAAACAACATATTCTTCTGAAAATCATTGACTTAGACCAGTCCAAATTTGTCTATAGGGGTGAACGAGTTACTGTACTTGTACTTATTTTAGCGGTATTTTATTATTAGCGCCTTTCGCACTCAAGTTATTATGCTAATTCAAGTGCAGCGCTAAAATTTCTCCATCCTGTCGCTCTGCATACACAGCAAAACTTATGAGATTTATACTACAAAATAATCTCTATCGTGTGCAAGATCAGTACGTGCTATTATGATTACATTAAGATGTGTCGTAATTGCGCAAATTCAAAATTGCGCTAATAAGTCTACACCCATCAGAGCGCTAAAATATTAGTGCCCCAATTTAAATACACATACAGTAAGTAATATGTCTGTATGTCTAAAAAACTTAAATAAACACAAGCATTCTGAGAGTAGAGTATTGACGAATCAAAACATGTACACTTATCTATGAAACAATTATCAAGTGAATGGCAAGCAATTACAAAACTTGAACCAAATCGTTAACTTGATAGGCCGACGGAGGCAGATAAAATCTGTAGTCCCTTCTCCCAACTGGTAAGGGACTAATAAGATGAATTAGAAATCCCTACTCAACTTACTTACAAATCTTTGCAACAAATAAAATATAAAAAATATAAAATGTTATTAGAGTTATCTCCCTTACGTGGTAGCTATATCAACAGATGTCAGGAGAATAAGATCAGCAATATAAACTTTGACCATATTCAACTCAAGTGGCAGCAAAATTTAAATTTGCAAATAATTTTGTATATGCAATAATTAAAGAACAAAAACAATATGTCTGACCAGAACAACAATTATTAAGAACTTCAAGCTGTTTTTCAAGACATATTGAAAAATTGTCTACAAAGACAGACAAGGTGATTGTAATTGAGACACCACCCCCATCTGCAACTGAAATGTGGTCTCTCAAGACAGGTGGTATTCCAAAAGAGGTTGCATGTAAAGGATTATTTAATCAAGTGGTTTTCAGAATCTGGTCTCAAAAGACAGGCGGCCTTTCAAGACAGGTTCCATGGTATATGCAGACCACAAAATAACACAAGAGCGATTGTTCAGGTTACGTGGAGGTTAGAACAAATACAAATCATTTAACCTCCTTTTCGTTTTCCATGATATCTGTCACTTGATTTATATTTTTGGGTCTTTATAATTGTTATTCTAACCTGTACGCTATGGTTATTCCTTTTAGCGTAACCTCTAAATGGGTTATGATGATTTCCTTTATTTTGTAACCTGCATATGTCAAGAAATTAGAGCACTGTGAGCCCTGACTTTCTGAGGTGTGGTGTGTTTTGCAGGATTGCAACATCATCTTTCATCTAATACAGAAAATGTCTGCGAGACAAAAATATGCCCCTACATGTTTGAATGTTGTTTTATGCCATACTCAACAAATTTCAGTTTTATGGTGGATAGTCTTTCATGGTGGAGGGCAGAATCCATTTACAATGTTCCCATGAAGAGACCACTGGCCTTCCTCATGCATATTTTGCAGTTTAACGATTACTGAAAATAAGTAACGTAACAGAGAATGTGTGATGATAAGCATATTTGAGTATGTATGAGTGAAACATTATACGAGATGTACTCACCCAGAAATTAAGAAAACAATCCACATAATATGCTCATCTCTGTTCTACAGTAAAACCTCTTTATTATTCCCCCTTTTCAACTACCATACCACTTTACATCACAATTTTTTAAATCCCACTTTTCCCCATAATTTCATTTATGGTTTCCCTCAATCAATCACCAAATCTCTTTATAATGCCAAATTCTGGCCGAAAAAATGGAGGCAGTATATCAAGGTATCAATATATATATATATATATATATATATATATATTATTTAACTCGGGTTATGAAAATGATACTGGTGGCAGTATAACTAGGTATTACTGTATATGAGCATATTCTGTGAAATTTATAACTCTGTAAAAAGAGTTCAATGACAAAACAGTTACCCTACCTGCCTTGAAACTGACAGACAAGACAGGTAGCGAAAAGTAAAACAATATGTACCCTTTTGCTTGCTTGGGCATAAAACATAGCTGCAAAATATGCAATTGTGGTGAAAATATGTACGTATGATAAATATATTTACTTAGGATGAAAATATGTACTTACAATCAAAATATGTACTTACGATAAGCTGTATGTGGTCCGCCAGACCTTTCCAACTTCTTCGTAAAAGATCCCTTCCCCCTGCCTGAAATGAAATGTGATTTAACGAATAAGAACTACAGGAAATAGTCTTAAACAGAATGTAAATTCAATATAAACATGGCAAATCTTATATACTCCTGTCTTTAAAAAGGCGGATATTTAAAATTTACATAAAATTAACATAATCTGCAGTATCATGTACACCATCACAACAAACCAGCTACTTGCTACCACCCAAACAAAAAATAGTCCCTATTGTGACCTTCACCTTTGACCCAACTGACCTTCACCTTTGACCCAATTACCAAAGTTAATTACAGTTGTCTTTCCTAAACATGATGTGAGTACATAATAAAACTGTTATTGTAAAAAGTATGCAGATTGAAACAGTTCATTAACTGAAACACACAAGTTCATGGACTGACACAGTTCAGACTGTAGGAGCAGCAGGGATGATGAAATAATATCAAATTTGTTCTCTTCGTCCTGTTTTCACAAACGTACTTGCACAAAGAAGGTCCCTCTGTACACCATGTTTACCATGCCAGTTACAATGAGATTGCTTTGCTATGACACAGCTATAATGAGGGTGTTTTACTATGCCACAGCTATAATGAGGGTGTTTTGCTATGCCACACTATAATGAGGGTGCCTTGCTATGCCACAACTATAATGAAGGTGCCTTGCTATGCCAGAGTTATAATGACTGTATTTTGCTATGCCACAGCTACAATGAGGATGCCTTGCTATGCCACAGCTACAATGAGGATGCCTTGCTATGCCACAGCTACAATGAGGATGCCTTGCTATGCCACAGCTACAATGAGGATGCCTTGCTATGCCACAGCTACAATGAGGATGCCTTGCTATGCCACAGCTACAATGAGGATGCCTTGCTATGCCACAGCTACAATGAGGATGCCTTGCTTGCTAATGACTGCCACTATGCTACAATGAGGATGCCTTGCTATGCCACAGCTACAATGAGGATGCCTTGCTATGCCACAGCTACAATGAGATGCCTTGCTATGCCACAGCTACAAATGAGGATGCCTTGCTATGCCACAGCTACAATGAGGATGCCTTGCTATGCCACAGCTACAATGAGGATGCCTTGCTA
The DNA here is from genome assembly GCA_030159075.1 of Atrina japonica. NCBI lineage: Eukaryota > Metazoa > Mollusca > Bivalvia > Pterioida > Pinnidae > Atrina > Atrina japonica. Next base: position 860,406 of record BROG01000142.1, on the reverse strand, counting down.
TGCCACAGCTACAATGAGGATGCCTTGCTATGCCACAGCTACAATGAGGATGCCTTGCTATGCCACAGCTACAATGAGGATGCCTTGCTATGCCACAGCTAAAACTTATGACATTCATATTAAGGGGGTAATCATGGAATAGACTCTTCCTGTTATGCAGCAAAGCAATTGATTCAGCCAGCATTTAAATCCCCAGTCTCCTGCTTTCAATCTGATAATTGTTAAGGCCCAAAGTCATACCATAAAACTAAGATCAGATAGCTTTTCTATGTGCAGTCAACTTACCCCAGCATAAAACATTTTGTTCCAAAATCTACTGTTAAATTTTTCTGGGTTGGCCTCTGAAATTTAAAGATATAGATTTAGATTCAAAGCAATCTCAAATGTTTCTCTATGATCGAGACTTCTGACATATATAAATGTAACTGCGGCTCAGTACAATCAACTTCGCATTAAATGCCACTTTTGCACAAAGGGCACCTGCCTATAAAAGCCATTCAAACATAACCTGTTAACTTGTTTATAATAAATTAACCTCTTTATACAAGCCACCTGTCTACAATGGCTATTTTCTCCTCTGTTCCCTTGAGTGGCCTTAATATAAAAGTTTGAATGTACATGTCTATGCTACTTAAAACATTTTGAATATAGATCGGAACCTCACAATTAAGCGTGTCTGGGTAGTGCAGTCTTTATCGCACTCGCTTGTCACCAATGAAACCCAAGTTCGATCCTTGACTTTGACAGGGGAGTATGTGAGATGGTATGCTGGTCGCCAACTTGGACACCCCGGTTTTCTCCGGGCACTCTGATTACCTCCCACAGCAAATCACCCCCGCACGCCAAATTTGGCGCCAACGAGAGATATCTATAAAAGTTGCTTTAACCTGTTTGTTAATCATTGTAAAATAAATAAAGTTTAAACTTTAAGACAAATTAAGACCACCTAACTGACATACTCAAACTGGTCTGATTAGTGAGTGGTCTCTTAAGAGAGGTTCTGTAATGATCTAATACCAATCAAGAGACTGGAAATATATGGTCTGAATTGCGGGGTGGTCTCCTAAACGAAGTTCCACTGTACATATATCTCTAAGTCTTCAGGCACATTAAACCGTCACTTCAGCACAGATCACTCAAAGGAAGAAGCCACAAAGGACAGGTGCTTGTTAGTCACATAATACAGGTGGTCGTTAAATACAGTTAGTTACTATAGCAGGTAAAACTGTATGTTATAATGAGGGAAATAAATTTTATTTCATATTTCAATTAATCAGTTGTTTGAAAACTTCTGTAAGTGGTTGTTTACAAAACACATTATTTTTTTTATTGACATAAAAAGCAGTGATATTACAGTGGAACCTGTCTTGAGAGACCACCTGTCTTGAGAGACCACCTGTCATAAAAGAGCACATTCATTAGACCATACTATGAAATTCTGTAAGTCAAATGTAAAGATTTTGTTATGACCTCTCTTGAGAGACCAAATGTATTGAGAGACCACATTATAATGGCAGATGGGTGGTCTCTCAAGACAGGTTCCACTGTACCATGAGTATGGTATTCAAAAAATCAAGTATGTACTCGAACTATTTTTAAATATTTCTTTAGTTTTTTTAGATGAATCATAATTTTTCATCATTACATATAATTCTATGCAATTAATGCACAAAACTGTCCAAGTGCAACATCAATTTGGACTGCTTATATATGAACGGAAATAAAAAAGTTTTCTTTTGGAGTAAAGTAATAGAAATATTTAAATGATTTCGATCAAACATTTGAACATATGTGTGATTTGAACAATTTTGATTGATTTTTAAATGAAAACTTAAATCCTTAAGCAATTAGCATGTCCAAATGCCAAGACAGCCTACACTATTTCTGAAATTTGATCAAAAGCGTGTGCACCAACCAAAGCCAAACTTGCGTTCTTCATTTCTGCGTGTATATTTTCATCCTAAAACTATGAAAAATGAGTACTTACTGAATATGGTGGACTCAGATCCTTTTGGATTTGATATTTTACCGATATGATCAACATTCGTCTACCCCCCCTTCATTACACCTACCTCTAGATTCGTGGAATTCTAGAGCTACATGAGCATCAGCACCAAGGCTAAAGTAATTATTGAAAATGTCTATCGCTAGGCGATCTGACAAAGGTTCATCTCCTGACTCCGCCTCAACTTCGAGGTTTTGCGAAACTTCTATCGACCATCTGTCTAACTGTACAACCTGTCCTTCTTCAACATAACTTAACACTTTGGTGATCGGTTCGTCCGCATACCCCTAAAAGATAAAATAATATACATTTAAACCTGTGTTTAGCAGACAGTTGCCGGACTAATCAAACTGTCCATTATAGAGAGGTGTCCGTTGAATGAAGGATGACCATTCACTGCTAAAACATTCATACACATAATCAACACGAATCATTCCTGTAATCAGCTGTTACGATGCAATGTAAGGAAACAAATATCAAGCAAGAGCACAAAATAAAAGATTGTAGGAGTTGATCATAGAAAGGCTGTCCACTAATTCAAGGTTAAAAATACAGAAATTATGCATATTTGTCCGGGTAAGGGAGGTGTACATTTATTCAAATCAGACTCTAGTAGTCTTATATAACAATGTAAATCAGGACCTAGACAAACTGTCTGTAATCGGAGGGTGTCTGCTGTATTAAGGTGTCTGTTATGGCAGGTTTTTACTGTATTACCGTTTTTTCGTACTGGTTATTTCAAACAAGTCAATAAAGGTAAGAAATAATGATTTCTCCATGGCTTACTTGCAAAAATACATAACGGAAAAATATTCTAATTTGCTGAATTAAACGAATGTAAAATATCAACAACACTGAAACACTTGAATAGTTAATGCCTAGCTCCTGCCATTATAGGAGCAAATACAATTCTAATGAAATAAATTATACATGGAATTTTCGTGATCTAGCCATAAATTTGTTACAGCACTCCTTTTATGATAACTACTATTGAATGAATAACATTAAATTATTCTTTCTCATTATTTCCCAAAACAAGACCAAGTGATGGCAAGGACTATTTTGTAAACAACAAATAAAATCTTGTGAAATTCGGTAAAAAACACAAAACACATCTGAATCATGAACCAAAGATAATAAATCTAGCTAATTACTTGAAATACTTGTGTAGCAAAAACCATATAACCTCGCAGGGTTGAGTCTCCCCTTTCTTGACCTGGACGAGTTTAAATTTTAGGTAATAAAGTATAACGACATTAAAATACACTGGCATGAGTAATCAGTCCTACTTGTCACCATATTTATGAGTATCCAGTGAGGAATAAAACGTTTTTCCCGTGCAGCTTGTCTTAACTGAAATGTGAGTAGAAACATGACAATCAAAAGGTTACTCCATCCCACCAAATTAAATGAATCGACAATAGATGACTCCATCCCACCAAATTAAATGAATCGACAATAGATGACTCCACCCCACCAAATTAAATGAATCGACAATAGATGACTCCATCCCACCAAATTAAATGAATCGACAATAGATGACATGTATTATACTTACTCCTCCCCAGTTGAGAGTACGGGAAAGATCATTGCCGGTACCAAGGGGTATAATAGCGACAGGTGGGGGAGGAGTTATCCCCAAACTGTCTATCACAGATAAGATCCACCCCACGGTTCCATCTCCTCCACATGCCAAAATCCTTAAATTAGGCACTTTTTTGTATAAATCTAACCTGAAATTAAAAAAATATATAAATTTAGTGTAAATCTGCATTGAACGCTCTGTTCATTGTATGCTTGTAGAGTTAATATTCATATATGTTACTATTCAGCCATGGTAATACAGTAGTACCTGTCTTGAGAAACCACTGTTATAAAAGATCACCTGTCTTTAGAGACCACATTCTCAAAACCATGTACAGTGGAACTTGGCTATTTAGACCACCTACCTGACTGAATTATAGTGGTCTGATTACTGAGGTAGTCTCTAAGGCGAGGTTCTGTATTCGTCAAATATTTATCAAGAGATTGGAAATCTAGGTCAGGAAAGAACTGTATTATAATTATCATTATCAATTTTGTTGGTTTGATATGTGTACAATTTAAGAATCATTTTTACAGTTCCTGCAGCAGTCTCCTGTTGACTCAGTATTGATATAGAATGTGTTTATGTTGGGAATGACAGAAATCTGTCATGTTACTGGGTGCCACTCCTGGCCAAGTACATATAGTTCATGAGTTTGTTCTCTTACATCATATATCTGCGATCAAAAGTCACCATTATGAACTGATACATACATATATATATATATATATATATATATATACACACACACACACATACACATACACACACACAGAGTGGAATCTACTATGTCAAAATCTGTTGAGTCGAAATTCCGGATATGTCTCAATTTAAAGTCTGGTCCCAATTTTCAAAGATATAATAATATATCAATAAAAAATTTCGGTTTCTCGAAATCCGAATATCTTGAAGTAATAGGGGTGGACCCCTTGAATTTCAAGATAACAAGATTCTACTGTATATATTTAAGGATTAACTTCAACAATTTTGCAGTGTATTGAGAAATAATATGGTTTGAGGCAGCGCACACTTTATATTCTTGATAATGATAATTTATATTATAGTAACAACTTACCCAAACTTTGGGCCACCTTGTGACAAATCAAAGACCTGTCTAGGATTTAACCACCAACAAAATTTGTGCAATATTTTGGCACCCTGATTCCCACCACTCTTTGGATTAATGAACACAAGAAGAGGTTTCAACAAAGGTGAAGGGATAGGCTTGATAATAAATGGTTTATGCTCCTCTTTGTTTTTTTTCTTCTTAATTGATGATCTTCTTTTTTTCCTCAGAGAAGATTTGAAAGACCCCTGCAAAGAAGAAATACCCTAAATTAAATAATTCATCCCTACAGACACATTTTGACTGGTCTTATTCATTGATTTACGGAAGAGACCATTGCTTTTCAGAAGTTGGTGAGTTAAAAAAATAAACACATCCATTAAAATCAAATTCAAACAAGGGCTAATTGTAACAGGGTTCTGTTACATGATGTCCCCCAAACTTTGGAAGAGTCGTAGATATCAACCAGCATTTATTACATACAAAACTGCAATTGTTATTCACAGGATTTGAGGAATAAAAGGCATAAGACTGAAATCGCAAAATCAGACAATGTTGACATTTTGACCAATCAGAAGGCCCGGTTTGCCATAGACGACAACAAAACCAATACCATTGAAATTGCAATCCCTTGATACCCATAAATTCCAAATTTCATAAAAATCAGACATTTAAATTCTCACCAATCAGAAGCCTCGGTTTGCCATAGACAACCAAGAAACCCATAAAATTGAAATCGCAATCCCCTGATACCTATACATTCCAAATTTCATAAAATCAGAGAATTTTGAAATTTCAACCAATCGGAAGCCTTGAATTGTCATAGACAGCAAAGAAACTCATACAATTATAATCGCAATCCCTCAAAACCAATAAATTCCAAATTTTATCAAAATCGGGCAATGTTAAAATTTCAACCAATCAGATGCCTCAGTTTGCCATAGACAGCAACGAAACCCATATGATTGAAATCACAATCCTTTCATACCTGTAAATTCCAAATTTCATCAAAATCTGACAATTTTGAAATTTCAACCAATCAGAAGCCTTGGTTTTTTTTGGAAAACGGACAGTCAGATACACTTCATCTGACCCTCTGTAATATCCATGTTCAAGCGGTTCTTATGATAATTACATTTAAAAGCTTGACAAATCAGAAGCCACAATTTGGTCATGTGACTTTGACTCGTAAAATGGGCAGTCAGTTACACTACAAGTGACCCTCAGTAATATCCATGTGAAGTTTGGTAAGGAACGGTCAAGTGGTTTTAAAGTTATTTACGTTTAAGTGTTTGACCAATCAGAAGCCATCATTCGGTCATGTAACTTTTTCTCAGAAAACGAAAGGTCAGGTACACTACATCTCACCCTCAGTAATATCCCTGTGAAGTTTGGTAAGGATTGATCCAGCGGTTTTGGAGCAAAGTGTCTGACAAGTTTGCGGAAGAAGAAGAAGAAGAAGGAAGAAAAATAATAATAAGAAGAAACAGAGTAAACACATAATTTCCCCCCACTTCGTTTGGGGGACATAACTACAAGTAGATGAATAACAAATTCAAATATCCTAAAATTCTGCTTGGTCATGATTTAAATATAGGTGTTATCATACAATTTGATTGACAGAAACTTACATGCTACAATATACAATTTTGACACAATAGAACACCGGTTCCAAGCTTGGTAATTAATTGTATACATTCATTGTATATCAGGAGGAAGTCAATATCTTATTAGGTGGTTGAAACAAAGTGACCACGGAGTTCAACTTATTGTGTCCCTGTGGTCAACCTATATTACAGTAAGTTCATTATGTAAACACAGCAAACGGAATGAACAATTGGTCTAGATCATAAAGTTAATCAAATGTATTTTGTAGTTGTACCACATAAACCCTATATATAGATTATCGACCTCATCTAAATCAACAATTGTACTTACATATCTAAAAATATTTTGCTTGTTGCAAAAATTCATAATATTTTGTCCAAAATGGAAAGCCTGGTAGTTATAGACCATGGAACAGAAGCAGTGACTGATGTCGCCATTGAGGCAAATACAGTAAAACCTGCTTTAGTGACCACCTGTGTATAAAGACCACCTGGTTATAAAGACCGATTTTTGCTGTCCTTACATGTACCATTTGTGTACAAATCAACCTCTATATAAAGACCACCTCCCTATAATGACCGGTCGTTATATACAAGTTTCACTGTATATCAGGCTCCCCTGGAACCTGAGCTGAGTTTCTAAGGTTTGTTTTCTCTCTGATTATAGTTACATATCTCGCCAAAACTTTTTTCACTTATATGGAGATGTCACAAGCTTTTAGACGAAGTGGCACAAATTTTGACCTTTGCTAGGAACTGAGGCCAATGCAAGGGAAGTTCTTTTACATGTCACCCCTTCTGCGGCACGCGACCTCGGTTTTGAGTCTCATCCAAAAGATGTGTGTAAGTTTGCCAATAAACTTTCCGAAAGAAAGTCCAGTGGCACTTTCCTGGGTACAATGAAAAACTCAGCTATCATCTCCAGTATTAAAAACTTTGGTATCTTATAAGAGAGAAAATATTTGATGACTAGAGAGAACACTTTGTTGCATAAAGTGTAATATATACTAATGACCTTCTTTGGTAGTTTGATGATCCAAGATGGCGGAACTGTAATACTTTGGTGTGGTCCCAGCGTACACTGTTCTTCAATCTGCTGCATCATAAAGCAGGATATCTTGTTATGGTAGGCCGCTTTGCACCAGGAACAACTAATGGCAATGATTTCCTGAAATGAGAGTTAAACTCGGTGAAATATACCCGGCAATGTTTCCTGAAATGAGGTGTTGGGTGAACCCTGCAAGTCATATATAGGTGTAGCTGACAATTTTTAATGTTATGACTGTCGAAATTAAGAGATATATTATTTCTAGATGCCAGATAGAAAATTTTATGTATTTGACAGTCAAAAGTAAGTGATAAATATCATTTCTAGATGACAGATTGACAATTTTGTGTTTTTGACAGTCAAAACTAAGTGATATACATGTATATCATTTCTAGATGCCAGGCTTCAATTTCGTGTTTTTGACAGTAAAAACTAAGTGATATTATATGTCGTTTCTGGATGCCAGACTTCAATTTCGTGTTTTTGACAGTAAAAACTATGTGATATTATATGTCGTTTCTAGATGCCAGGCTGACAATTTTGCATTTATGACAGTTAAAACAAAGTGACAGGTTATGTAGCTGCAACACTGTATTTCCTTTAGCTTCTTTTTTCATACAAAAAATGACTTTAGTAATGGTTGATAACCAGGTAGTGTCCTCGATAGTCTAACTTACCTTGCTTTGGAAGGCAAATCTTTGCTGGAATGACTGAAAAGAAGAGAAACAAATATATCAAAAGTACCTTTTTTTTGGCAAACAAATAAATGAATTACAGTAAAACCTTGTTATACTGCCACCATTTGTTTAGCTCAAATTTAGCAGTATTAAAAAGGGCTTTGGTTATAGGTTGAGGGAAACCTTAAATATATTTATAGGGAAAATCGGAAAAGTGGACTTTCAAAAATTATGGCATATAGCGAGGTGGAAAATGATACGAGGGGCATTATAAAGAGGTTTTACTTTTACTGTGCAACCTGTCTTAAGAGACCACCACACCTGCAACAGAAATGTGGTCTTTCAAAACAAGCGGAAAGAGGTTTAATTAAAAGGATTATTAAACCATGTAGTTTTCAGAATGTGGTCTTAAAAGACAGGTAATCTTTCATGTCAGGTTCAACCTTATCTTTGAAATACTCTATCCACATAAGGGACCTCCATGGTCGAGGGGTTAGAGCATCACGCTTTGAACCATGAAATCTCGGCAGGTTCCAACCTAAATTGATTTTTGTGAGAAAGTTTGTCAGTTAACTTGCGGAAGGCTGGTGGTCTCTTCCCAGGTACATTGTAATGGGGTTCTCTCCTCCACCATTAAAATGGGCAGTCACCAGAAAAACTGTTGAGTGAGGAATAAAACACTATCTAAAATTCAAACTCTATCCATCTAACATCAAATCAAGATAAACTGATTTTGGTGATAACACTTACAACTGATATATCTGAAGAAAACACTTCCCTACAGAAGCCCATAGATGCCATAATAGTAAAATATTTTGATATGGCTACAGCGAGATACGTATCTATAACTAAACCTGAAGTAATCTCTCCTATGCATAACACATACAATGTACATGTAATCTGTCTAGTTAGACAACCATTTGGTCAATGCAGGTACAAGCCCTGTTGGAAACTAAGTTGATTTTGTGAGGAAGTTTGCCAGTTTAGCAGTTACTTGCAGAAGACCGATAGTCTCTTCCCTGGTACGTAGTAACTGGGTTCTCTCCTCCACCATTAAAAACTGAAACCACCATAAAACTGAAAAATTATTGAGCATGACGTAAAACACCATTTAAACAAACAAACAATGATAAAGACAGGTGTCATTGAACTGATGTCATTCACATATTTTGACATATGGACAAAGTTTAGTTTGTTCTGGAAAAAAAAACCAGAAATAAAAAAGAAAACCAGAATTCTCATGCTCACATTTGCATGGTATTTTAATGGACTTCATACCTATATACATAATAATTCCCCAGTTTACCTTTCCGCACTGCTTGCATTTTCCCTCTTGTCGCCGCCTATGGACCCAGTGGTGCCGCATGAATGTTTGCTGTAAGAATAAAAAGAAATTCATAAGCATGGAACAAGAAATGCTCCCCTTATGCCCACCATTGTGTAGAAAGAATAATGAATATCTGGAGAAAATCAAGGTACAAAGACCAACTAACCAAGATACATTTTTAGCATTCTTATGACATTATAAATAAATGTGGCTAACTACCTGACAGTAATCTTAATACTAAAATAAGAACAAATCATGAAACATTCATCCAGATATGCTCTAAACAGAAAGAATATCTAATCCTTATCTAGATCTGGTTAAAGGAAAGAACTTGGAAAATAATCTGAGCGAGTTCCGGATAAATATGAGGAACTGTCTAACCTTGAGAATATGGAAAATCATCTACAAGATGAACTAAGGGACAGAAGTTTAGACCTGGTTATAGGGAAGAGCATGGGCAATCCTCTTACAGGATGAACTAAAGGACAGTGGTCCAGACCTGGTTACAGGGGAAAACATGGGCAATCCTCAATAGGACGGACTATAGGGCAGTATCCAGGCCTGGTTAAAGGGAAGAAATCGGACAATCATCTATAAAATGAACTATAGGACAGTGGTCAACATTGACAAATACTCTAAATTTTTCCCCAAGAATTTACAGACCATGTTTATTACTGCAACTTTTTCCAGTAGGTGGCAAGTGTTTGACACGCTTTTGACAAAGTTTGAGTCTGTGCAGAATACAGGACTGAATGCTAATCTCAACAACGAAATGTTGTCATAAAAAAAAAAAAAAAAAAAAAAAAGAAAAGATTTTAGCTGTCATAAAGCTTTACTGGACTTTATCATTATGTGACATCAATTGTCAAGTATTTCTCCTTGCTATATAACACAAACCATCACCGTCTAGATTTTGTACTTGCTAATTGACCTAAATCTACACATATTTCCTGATCAGGTTTTTTAAAACACTTGACATACACACACATATATAATCTAGATGTCTACATTCTCATAATACCAGTTCGTTTTTCTTCGATTGCTTCTTAAGATGTCAAAAAAGAAATACCATTTCGTCACGTATTGCCCATTTGGATTCGTAAACCGAAGTATGTAGGAATTCTGACTCTTAAACGCACTTGTTCAAAGAGTTGGTATTGAAATTTTATTTCATCCAAAGTATATTCATGTTAATTTCTTGATGAATTTAGAATAATTACACTTATATAAATACCAGTAATTAAAAAGCACATACCGGTACATAGTAATTCAACAATTTTTAAGAAACTCAAAAATTTGTACACTTTGCATATAGTTTTGCATTTTTCAGCAGTGTTTTAAGGCTCTTTCTCATACTCCTGCCTTTTAATTACAGTAAGAATGCAATTTCTAAAACAATGCATGGAATAATAGTTTTTTCAGTTAATTGGAAAAAAAATTATTAATAGAAAGAAAATTAATTCATGAAATTCTGTGACAAGCATCTTTTAAGACAGTAGAAATGTTATAATCTTTATGTATATTGTGTGTGATATTGACTGTATAAGCCATATGTATATATGGTTACCAAAATCCTTATACAATAAGATCATTGACAATGAATTTCAGTAAACATGACTATAATCAGACCGACTACATGTATCATGGGGTAGAAATACTTAAATGACACCAAACATAATAGAAATGATCAAATGTCCTGATATTTTCAGGTCACTGACATTATATATAATACAAAATGGAACGTATTATCTTGTTATTGTATTCGTAATTGGGTAATAAACCGGTCTGCGTCTTCACAAAAAATTCCCGAATGACTTGTGATGTCAGAATTATGATCTGTGGTCAGGGTACGGTTGCGTCAAGAGATCGTGGAAAAACAATTTATTGAAGAAATTAAGACAAATCTAATAAAGAGATGATTTTGGTATAAACCTTCTGAAACATACAACTACAACATAAGATTTTGAACAAAGACGTTAGTGATGGGCAATATGACATTAATTTTAAAGAGGGCGGAAATATCTTTTATTATGAAATCTTAACTTCTAGATTAGAGAGTATCTGATAATAATTTTATTGTATGCCTGTAAATTTTTGCCCCGGGATGTTTTTTCGCCCTTTTAAAACAGAAAACATATTCACCCCATCTTAAATCACCATACTCTCATAGATGGCATGTATGTCTAGCGGTTTTTAAATCGTTTCGCTTGAAACTTTCACTTTCATTTTAAATTTACCCTCTCATCTAAAGATGGAAATGGCAAAAAAAAATTAAATGGCAGCAAATTTTTATTTTAAATTATTTTACACAAAATTCTACATAAGATGTATGCACTGAAAAAGGGCAAGCCTAGGTGAGGGGATGTTGAAGACTTGGGCCTGACAAAAGGGAAGAATGGATGGACAGATGAAAGGACAAATACCAGTAGATGAAAAGACAGATACCACATCACAAACATAATGGTCTGTCTGGAATCTTAAATGACACTTTCGTTTTATTTGCTAATATTTTGTCTTGCAAAGCAGCGAAAACCTAGTTTATGACCTTGATTCTTTCAGAGCAGAATAAATTGTTTATCTTTCAGGAAGGAAAATAAATCTGCGGAAGAAATTAGCCATCAAATCAGATCCAGCATGTTTTTCTTTTAGGCTTTAAATTGTCTTGGGTATCTTACGCATGGATTTTAATTTCCTTGAATATTCATTGATTTTTTTTATCTGGAGCAGTACTGTAGACAGATTCTTTTATATGTCTAACAAGAGACATGTCAACTAACAAACATGCCCAAAACAAACTCCATGTATTTTCATTCAAAATTTACGAAAAACAACAAATGAAAAGGCTAGACTACTGCAGTGTGTTTCTAAGACTTTACACAGACACAGCCTACTGGTCTCAATGCTTAAACAGACATTTGTTTGTTCACATTTCCTGCTCCAATTACAGTTAATTGTATGATGAAAGCTAAGCTTAGAGAAGTATCACAAACACAGACAACAGCTCAGGTAACAGACTTTAGTAAAACAACTGTACCTGAAAAATGTGCAGAGTGCAGCAGTTGTATTGTGGTATGCCCTACCAGTCTATAAAGGTCTGTTGGGGTGAAAAAGGTTTAACTATACAGGGTGTTCCGAATAAATGTATTATACTGTTTATTAACTTAAAAACATGATTTAAGGTCCAAATTTACAAATACATGATCAAAATGAATCAAAAAGAAATAAGCTATTACATATTTAATTAATAACATGTAATATTATATTTACTTTGCAATAGCACGGCTAATATTTTGCATACAACATGTATATGTATTTTATTTGCAATAATTTAGGGGAGGGGAGACAACTCTGAATTTACATTAAACTAATCTCCTAAGAAATAATTACATGAAATAAATTCTGTCTAACAAATAGATGGAATTATACGACAGTTTCAATTTTAATGACCATATCACTGTAGATATTGAATAAATGTTCTCCCGTTATCCATACAGTTGCATAACCTGAGACAAAACATTATGCAACCCATTTATCGACCATTATCAAATTTTATACGGAACACTTCAGTTTGAAATCATGATATGGAAGACTTTAACAATTGGTGCTTGTAAAAAACGTCCAGTAATTTGATAACAAAATTACGACAATTTAAAACACAGGAACTAACAATTTTAAACCCACTCATCGATTCTCTTCCGACAAATTTTACAATTGAGTTCAAAGCCTGAAGTCTTACTGCCTGATTCCCAGTTTGTGAGTGAGATTTGGTGATTATGTACCAGGGACAGTGTTAACAATAGAGAGTGCTCGATATACAGTTACTCACACAGCCGCTGGATAAACTGGTACCCTAACTACTGGTAGGATTATGTAGCATGGTCACCTTTCATAGCCAAGACTTAGGAATCATTAGCAATTTCTTTCATCCCTTCCTTCCCTGTGAGTTTATATTGGAATAAAAGGAAGTCAGATGTATCTTGAGTTCTTGAACTATCTTTGACCCTTGACCTTGGGGTCATGAAGTTCATTAAATTGTTGTTATCCTTATATAAGCTATTTATATGCTATGTTACCATGGCAACTGGCAGTTTTTTTTTTAGATGAAAATAAATTTTTTTTAAAGCTGTCAATTAAACTTTTAAATACTTTTAATTTAAAATTTTTTATAATAAACTATTTTGAAATATCCCATCATTTGTTACTTCCAGTACTAGTTGCAGTAGCCGCTATTGGGTGATTTTGTCTTTAAAATATACCACAGCAATTTTTTTATTCCTTCTGTTTGCGAAAAATTTCCACATCTGATGATTGATTTAAAGACATCTCGCAACACATCAAATGTTCTATATAGCCAAAAAAATGCAATAATCAGCTACTGGTCCTAGCCAGCTTTTGGTCCTTGACCAGTAGCAGACATATTTCATCTGTTTCAACAGAAACTAGCCCCCCCCCCACAACTGATATAAATGAGGAATTTGCAAAATCATTCTCGTCATTGTCTTAACTACAGTCACATAGAGAAACATGAAGTAATGAAGTTTGAGCAAAACTCACCTGTATGTTAAAAATAAAATAAATATTGATATCAATACAGTTAATTAACTCGATAGGAACATTTTCTCAGCTAAGATATCGTCGCAAGTGTTAATAATCAGTTTCTACCAGAAAATGTAAACATAATTCTGTTGTTCTATTGAAAAAAATCATTGTAAAAATTAGTAAAAAAAATAGAGCACAGAAAATAAAGAAAAGCATCTCAGATCACACGTTATATGAATGTTTTCACTTCTGAAATTACAAATCGAACAAAGGTCAACTCGGAAATACATATTTGAACACTTGGCTCAAATTTACATGACCACTCATACCCATTTCAAATATTTTTTTAGTTATGTTTCACAACAATGCCTTTAAAAGTTTGTTGATCATGTTGTCATCTTAAAAAAAAAAAATATGATGAGGGGGCCACCCTGTCTATGGCTGAGTGTTGTACGTCTCGATTCCTCCTTTTACGGAGTACACCTCACCTTTGAGAGAGTCTCCAGTGCCCAAAGCAAGAGTTCCAATAAACAAAGGATAAAACATCACTTTTAAACAAAAAATAAATGATTATTCTAAAGAAAAGATAAAACAAATATTTTACTGCTTTATTCATATTTAAAATGATAAATACTAATAAGCCGGTAGACTTCTATACTCATTCAATGGCTGTATATACAATATTAACTCATCCACCCCTAGAGACACATTTGGACTGGTCTAAGTCATTAATTTACAGTAGAGTTCATTGTTTTTTAGGGGTCGATGAGTTAATTAAGAGCCACATGTGTTATCAGTTAAAACATTGCCTTCTGCTGGTGTGTGTACTGCAAACAGTGTGTCTATATAGAGTGGTAACAAAGTGCTGTGGTGCGGGTGTGCTCGGCCATTTGCTTTCCTCAATTTCATCTACAGTCAAACTCGCATTGAATGCCAACTCTGTTTATAGGGCACCTGCCTATAAAGGCCATTCAAACATAACATTGTTAACCTTTTTATTATGAATAAACCTCTTTATACAGGCCACCTGTCTATAACAGCTACTTTTGCCTGCTCCCTGAGTGATCTTTAGTGACAAGTTTGACTGTATTTCTTTGGAAAGTTTTCTTAGTACAATTAAGTCAATTCAATGGATTTTAGATGATATTGCATCTAATCAGTGCTAGAGTCTGCTATATGAACCAGAACAAAATAGTCTACCCTATTTCCCAGCAAAGATATTCTACACTAAACAATAAAAAGTTGATATTCCTCTCAATGAGATGGAATTGACCTATCCTATACATAAAAATAGTCGATCTAATAAAAAGACCGATCTCTCGCCACTTCCGTTTTCTGATATGTCACGTAGAGGATCTAGCACAATCCACTTTGGCGTCACGTGTGGATGACCTCTTGTAGGTGTGTAATCTTTGACCAATGAAAATGTGACTTACATTCTGACATTGTGATTTTGAATTTCTATCGAATGGCAAAGAGATATAATTTATTTTAAAATAAAGTAACCAAGAATCCACAGAAGTCACTCAGAATAACTATGGTGATTCCATCCTATCCAAGTTTACTAAAATAATCATCTACTTTCGGATTTTGTGTGTTCAGTGTTGTTCATAATGTTAAAATATGTTTACATCTTTTTCCATTTGATAAGCTTACAAGATCTCCGTGGAAAATGACCCACTTACAAAGTCATCCACATGTGATCCTATATGCAACATATCAGAAAACAGGAGCGATTAGTTAATTAGATTAGATTTTAATTAGATTTCTATAAATGGGAAACTTTGGAATGAGATATTCTAATTAATATTACAGAGAATGTGTTTGATATTCTCCCATTGTTCAGAGATTTTTCCTTCATTTTAACGGGGAAAGATTTCCTTGTCAACCCCTTGGGTATTGACATGCTACACGCGCTATAACGTCACATTATTTGGTATCTAGAATGCAGTGCATAATGTCAGATTTTATTTGCGTACATTTACAAATACATGTATTTAAAACATGGGAGAAAACTAATAAACCCCTACCTTGGAGTATGACAAAAGGATTCTTAATCCTCGAGATAAGATTCTTGAATGACAAACCCTCGGCAAGCCTCAAGTTTGTCACTCAAATATCTTACCCTCGAATTGAGATTCCTTCATCATACACTCAAGGTAGGGGAAGATTCAATTATTCCTACCAATAGAAGAGATGGGATTGATCTACATCATACATGGGTATGGTCTATCTATATGAATAGATAATGGTGAATTTGGGAATGAGATATTCCAGTTAAAATTGTTGATTATGATGTAAAAAAAAAAACCATTAAAACAAACAAACACCAAACAAATAAACACAAAATCCCCAAACCAAAGTTAACGGACAAACTCGTATACAAACCATCACACACACCAGAATTGCTTTAGTTCCTTCGTGCATTTCATTACATTGTTTAATTAACTTTGACCTCAGTAGGTATAGAAGACAGCGAATGCAATTTATACATAAAGATGAAGATAAAAAAATATGATGAAGTACTGAGGACGAACAAGTCTGGCACAAACAGGTCAAGGTTGAATTGGTTTTATCAGAATAGTTGGAGAACTGAAATCTGACTAAAGTGTTTGTTAATATATACAGATGAAGAAGCTCAAATATAATTAACAATACCAAAATTATAGTTTTACAATATAGGCCAAAAAAAAAAAAAAAAAAAAAAAAAAAAAAAATGCTCAAGATAATCATTTCTATCAATAGGACTTCGAACAGTTGAGCTCAAATTCAATACAAATTTATAATTCATAAGTAAAAAGTGGTATCATACAAGGTCATATAATAAACCTAGATGTATTGCCAAATCATTATGACCATTACACTAACTACCCCCACTACATACAAAAATGTAACACATACGGTGAAACTTGTTATAACGAATTTCAAGGGATCTTCTTTTTCAATTCGTTATAAGGACAGTTTGTTATAAAGTTATAGTGAATTGGGCTGAAGGGGTTACAATGAAATTCAGGAAGAACAAGAATCACTCTAAATTCATGCTAAACAGGGACTTTCCGGGAAATAAAGAGAAAACAGAAACGTTTTGTTTCATTTTATTTACAGAATTTATTTAATCAGAGAGTATGCCGCCTACTTAGGCTTGGCGAAAAAGTCCAGAATTTACTTTTAATTTAATGATATTGATCACTTTGTTATAATACTGTAGAAGACGTTATAATACTGTAGAAGACATTGGTTGGGACATCAACGGACATAGAAATTGGTTTGTTATCGGCAAAAATTTGTTATATATAAAAATATGTTATAAAAAGTTTTTCAACTAAGAATATATATAGAGGTGAAGTTGGGGTATATTCATTGATTCATTAAGTGCACCAATTTGTACAAATCGAGTTTGTGTTATTCATGTTTTACTGTGTATATATATATATATATATATATATATATATATATATACAAACACACAGTAAAACCTGCTATAGTGGTCACCTCTATATAAGGATCACCTGTCTATAAAGGCCAGTTTTTAAAAGTCCCTTGACTACATACTTCAACTAAATTGAACCTGTGCATAAGGGTCACCTGCACATAAAGGCCAATATTTTCTAGTCTCTTGGGTGGCCCCTATATAGGTTTTACTGTGTGTATATATATATATATATATATATATATTTTATATATATTATATATATATATATATATATATATATATATATTTTATATATATTATCTTTATTTTATTTATTTATTTGCCCCCATGCACAAGTCAGTACAGAAACAGAGTTTACCCCTGGGTAGGAAAACTACCCTGGGATAGAATTTTCCCCTCTTGTTTCAAGATATTCAATATGATTCTTTCTAGGAGAAAATTCTATTCTAGGCCCATTTTTTTTGGGGGGGGGGGGGGGGGGGGGGGGGGGGGGGGGGGGGGGGGGGGGGGGGGGGAAAACGTCTAACTTGGGTCAATTTTTCCTGGGGGATTGTGCGGGGAAAAGTCTATTCTACAACACTGATATTCAAAGAAATGAGATTTTGCCTCACACTGGATCCACCCCTGGGTCAATCTGGCCCAAAAACATAATTTAGTAGAGAACCTTAAGTACTTACTTCCTATAAAGTTTCATCAAAATCCCTTATGAGATTTTTAAAATACAGGCTGATAGTGTGAACAAATGCACTCCTATTCTTTTTTGCAGTCTTGAAAAATTCATTAAAAAAATCTAAATTTGATTTTTGCAAAATTCTTGCTAAAAAACTTTCCTTCACCAAATTACTGGTAAAACACATGTAATGAATGCAGCATAACGAATATAAGGGGAGATAATCAAAGAAATCATACAAAAATGAATGAAAATGACAAAGTCTGAAAAGACCTCAAAAACATGTCAAAAATTAATTTTCCAATTTCTATGAAAATACAAACTTGAATCACACATTCATGTAGATCACTCAGAAACAATCTGTTTTTCAACTCATTCAACGGTTCTAGAGACGGAGATTTTTTTCAGAGGGGTACATTTTGCAACATTTTTGTCCCACTCAGGATCCACCCCAGGCCAATCAGGCCCAAAAATACAACCTTGGTAGAGGACCTTGAGTTTTTGCCTCCCTTCAGTGGTTTCAGAGAAGAAGTAATAAATGTGAAAAGTTTCCAAACGGACAGACAAAGGACGGAGAGTGATGACAATACATGTACCCCACTAAAAAGGCGCAGGTAAGCTAATAAATCACTCACAGAAGCAGTTTTATTGTTACAACTGGAAAACTATGTTATAAACCGACAAAGTTATTCTCATTAAACCATAACTCAAAATTGAGAGAAAATGTTACGGAATAAAATAGAAAGCAAATCAAACATATATGTTAAGACTATTGTAGTCTTGGGAAGGTTTATCTTCCAATAAAATGATTCTGCAGAATTTCATGAATGAAAAATAACAATTTTATCACAAATAAAATGGAGCATGAACGGTCCCTCAATGAAAACTGGACTCTTATCCGTATAGACAAATTGACTGCACATGAATTCACATGGTTCCTTTCAAGTGGGCGAGTCCTTAGAAAACATTATGTTCATTGAAAAATAACATAAAATATGAACCAATCAAAATCAAATTCTTGTTCTGAATTGACCCATTAACCCCTAAAGACAAATTTGGACTGCTGTAAGTCATTGATTTACAGAAGAGTCCATTGTTTTCCAGGGGTTGATGAGTTAATCTATCTAATAAACACCTGATGATTTTTATGACAGTACAAGAATATTATTGACCAGATCCACCAAGCGATTACAGGAAGACATACCTACGGGTTAAAAGACAAATATGTTCACCAAAAACGAAGGTGACGTAAAATATAAAATTGACGGAAATATGCTGATGACGAGGGAAAGATTAGAAAAATGAGGAGTTAAATCACTTCACAATTTTGAAGTTAAGATACAAAGTTAGCACAGTACTTGTGTGTGAATTCTGAAGTCTTAACACATTCACCCCTACAAACACATTTGCATTGGCCTAAGTCATTGATTTATAGAAGACTCCATTTTTTTCCCAGGGGTTGATGAGTTAAGGCACATTGCTTTTGATTTAAAGTGCATTACATAACATAGAGTTGGTGTGAACTGCTGTGAATATTTGGGACTATTCTAGATCTAGTACTGTAAGTTCGTTTATTTTTTCACTGGGTACAACAAATTTTTACTGACAGAATTTGCGACTGCAGGCATCATCATTACAGAATTTGCAGATTTAATAAATTGATTGTTTGATCTCAAATTTGGCATCTGATTTCAGAATCAGAGGAATTAATCAAGGAAAGAATAATATATGAAAACTGAGTCTTAGTTACGATTGTAATATGGTTACAAAGCAAAACTTTAAGTACCCACGAAAATGCAAAGACACAAACAGTACCCTTTACCGTCTGGTCAGTTGACGAGGAAGATTAAGCCGTTATTAAAAGGTCAAGTTAAGCCAACACACATCTAGTTAGCTTACCTACCAAGTCACTCTGAAAAGTTACAGTCACAGAAATTTGGTTATTTGTAAATTCTTGAATTCGATCATGATAAAAAAAAAAAATACCCATTCAGGCCACAAAATAACAAATCATTGTAACCCATTTACAGGTTACGCTAAAAGGAATTACCATAATCTGCAGGTTACAATAGCAATAATGAAGACTTAAAAAATGAAATTAATCGAGAATGAAAAGGACGTTACGTGATTTGTATTTTTTATAACCTCCACGTAACCTGAAAGATCGCTCCCGTGTTATTTTGTGGTCTGCACAACATAATATTAATGATACAGCATTTACTATGATTATCATTTGTGGAAAGGCCTTTGAAATATGATCAAAGTTGAAAAGTATGGAGGCATATTACTGCCATGTGTAATCTTTTTATCAAGATTTTTTAAATAATAACTCAAAACTCCAAGTTCATTTCTCCAAAAATTTTCAGATATCTTAAAATTTTGAATCAATACCTGGAATTTTGGGTAATAACTAGAAAACTTGAAAATAACTACAGAGTGTTTGAAATTCACCGGTCTTACCAGAAAAACCGGTAAATTTTACTAATGTCCAATGAAATCTATCTGATAACTGGTTCAAATGACCAGTAATTTTCCATTTCATTTCAATTGTGTATATATACAAACCAGTAAAAAATTTTCTTTGACCAGTGAAATTCCTTTATTCACTGGTCTGGTTGACCATGAATTTTTTTTAAATTTCAAAATGTCTGTAACTAATATCTCAAAATATCAATAGTACACAATTAGAAATTTCGAGATAATTCTTTTTTTTTTTTTTTTTTTTTTTTTTACATATGGCAACAATAGGCTTCCATAGAGTGGCTCCTAGTGTAGATTTGTACAATAAATTAAAACTGACACATACATTGTATGTCGAAAATAAATTAGATGTCACATAGAATCATTGTCAAAATATATTTAATAACATTTCATACGATGTCATAAAATATTAACTATCTAATTACTTTTCACATCATGATACAAATTACATTGATAAACATTTTTAAAAGTCATCAAGTTTTTCTATTATTGTTCTGCCGTGTCAGCACGTCTATTTCAACTCTATTAACCCTACTTACCATAACAGATCATTCTAAGACAATAGAATGAAAAGGGCATACCAATTAGATATAACAGTGGTGACAGGGCAATCCCATTTTGCCTTGTGGGTAGGACAAGTTTTGTGTATTTTGTTTTTGTATTTGTCACTGTATTTATAGAATTATTGATTGGCATTGTTCTAATGAATATCTACAGCGACAATCTCCAAAAATAAGACCTCTTTTCTTCTTCTTTTTTTTTTATCTCAAGCTGATATTCACTGAAATCATAATCAAATCATGAAATATATCCGATGCGCATTCATCTGAGAATTAAAGCATTTTGTACTAAGCCTCAGTTTTAAGTGAAGTTCATGAGACTAATCGAGGATTGATCTAAATTAAGATTCCTCCCAGCAGACAGGTTGGTTTTCAATCTCCTATACTTATCTACCCCTTAAAATGAAAACACATGTAAACTACTCCAAGAAAAGAAACCGATCAGTTTAATTATGGATTATTGGGGTAGACAGGTTACCAAACAAGAAATTCACAAAAATAAATGTCATTTTTAATCAATATTAGCTTAAACTGAGAGTATAATTCAAAACAGACCAACCACATAGGCTATTCGGCTGTCCTAACCACACAACGGCCATGCACTGACTTCTTGTCGAAACCAAAAAATCGAAACTTGTAAGTCAATGAACATTATGATATAATTAGCTGCCATTTTTAATTCTGTCTGTAATTTGATTGTAAGAAGTTCTGAAGAAAATCTAATTTCAGCAATTTGATTATTAGTATTTGGACAAGTAAAGTAGCATCGTGAAATGAAAATGGAGGAAGCAATTTTCTGTGTCCTTGAGTGTATGGTGTGTTTAAAACTTGGCAGGTTGCCAGTCAAAAATCTCAAGATATAAAAAAATTCTCAAATTTGTCTTTGAGAATATATTCAGACATTTAAACCTTAAGAACTTTGTTTAATGGAGTTCAGATGACTAAAATTCAGGGATGCATAAGATATACTGGTCTATATATATATATATATATATATATATATATATAAAAACAAAACAAAAACATAACTGGACCGAACGTCAAATTCAAATCTGTCAACAATATCGTCACCTGAATAAAATATTATGTATCACTGGTACATTGGAACCTGTAGACAACTGTCGTAAAAGATCACCTGTGTTATGAAACAATATCCTGAAAGCCATTTGAACACAACTGATACACAAGGGGTGCACAAAATGACATTCTTACAGTTTTTACAAAAAATATCATTTAATTTCACTAGAATATTTCGGTGTGTGAGAAACGGGTAATCCATAGTCATGATTGCTTGATATCATATTAATTTTAAAAAGTTTGGTGACTTACATGTAATTAACTTAGTTTAAAAAGACACTTGCTAAGTGCAGTAAGTCCACGAAGATAAATATGTCATCAAATGGCCACTTGTTACAGAATTTGTATGCATGATGGTTCAGATTTTTAGGACGAGAATGTGACCGATAGACAGACAAACCATATATAGAATAATCACCAGATGTCACTATGATCTGCTACTAAGCAACAGAAAAAATACTGTTGTACAATATATATGTTAAAAAAAAATAATCCGGAGAACAAAAAAAACCAAAAACTTACCTCACGATAATTCCTGACACCAGCCTCTCGGAATGTTGGTTTGCATCGCAGATTTTTCTGTAATCGGATAAAAAAATAAACTTGCATGTAAATACACTTTACCAGCATGTAAAATTAATGAATTAGCACAAAAGATGCCATAATTAAAGCACTATTGTCTCATATCTTATGAATGAAAGAAAGAAAGAATTCCGAACTTTTTTTGCCATTTTTTTTAAATGGTATTTTACAGCACTCTAAACTATTTTTCAGTCATATGGTGGCAGCCAGTTTTTAATGGCGGAAAAGAGAACGGTGTTACGATGCACCTGGAGAGAGATTGCACTGGCCTTCCAAAATTAAACTGGCAAACTTTCTACATTGAGCATAAATGGGCAGTCATAAAGCTTTAACCCTTTCCACCTGAAGTATCTTAATGGCACGCTCTCTCTTATTATATTGGACCAGTCTATTATGGTCTGTGGTGTTGACAGGGTTAAACAGGAAGAGGGTGAAAAGGTGCTACAGTCTTGAGAGACAACACCATCTGCCACTGAAATCTGGTCTTGGTCAGGTGGTATCTCAAAAGGATTATTTAACCAGAGAGTGGTCTCCGTAGACAGGTGGTCTCTCACGTGAGCGGTCTGTCAAGAAAGGTTCTACTGTATACTATCTAAGATACTTTGTGGGAACCTTATATAAACTAAATCAAACTTGCTCAAGAAAAATCTTAATTACCGACAATTTTTAGTTACTGGTACTCTTTTTTTTGTTTAAAAGTTTCGACCACAATGTCTAATTCATCAATTAATCACCAAAATTTTTTTTCAGAGTTTCAGAGAAAATAAAAATTTTGACCCTATGCATGGAAATCTGCGAAAGGACTCCTTTAATATTCTCAAAGCAATGAAACTTCTGTACAATTCCATTATAACAGAAAACAAATTACCATAAATGAAATCATTATTTTATACTAAAAGCAATTATTCATGGGATTTATGGGGTTTATAAATAATATAAGACTCAAATGATATTGATGTTGCCAATAACTTATTCCATCAAGATTGTTAATGTATAATATGACATTTATCCAATCAAATTTGCTTTATTCTCTCACAATCAACTATCCTCATTCACGCGACCAGATTACAACAGGGTCTGTATAATGATTTCTTTCTTACCCATTCTTTTAGCAAATTCATCCCTTGTCAATTTTATTTCATCAGTTATTGATGAGTTTTAGTATCAGAGGGCGCTATTTATATGACAGATACTACTCAAGTAAGTCAAGCGGTGTAAATTGTGGGTATCATACAGCATTCAGGTCCATATATTATGTGCAGACTTATCAAAGCTTTCAATAAGCTGTAATGGGACCAAAGATCCCGTAATACACATAAGAATTTATGACCCGAGTACATCAGTCTCTTTGTAACTTGTCGACCTGTAAAAGCTTTAACTCATCAACCCCAGAAAAACAATGGACTCTTCTGTAAATCAATGACTTTGACCAGTCCAAATGTGTCTTTAGGGGAAATGAGTTAAATAAGCTTTAAAAGGTTAGAGTGTCACGTGTTAGATTTAACAAAGTTCAAGACACCAGTCCATATTTCATTTATTGACCTATCAAAACCTTTAACAAGTTGTTTGTTTGTTTATTGTTGTTTAACGTCCCACTCGAGAATATTTCACTCATATGGAGACGTCACCATTGCCGGTGAAGGGCTTCAAATTTTGGCCTATGCTCGGCACTTACGGCCATTGAGCAGTAGGGTTCTTTAACGTGCCAACACCTACTGTGACACGGGACCTCCAGCTTTTACTGTCTCATCCGAAAGACAGGAAACCAACCTGTCGCCGGCGGGACTCGAACTCACGACCTCACGATCCAGAGTCGAGCGCGCTACCGACTGAGCCAGGCTGGCTCCTTTAACAAGTTGTAAAAGGAAGAAAATACAATTTCACATAGACAAGAAATCAATTAAGTCCAAGATAACAGTCCATACGTCACTTATTGACCTATCAAAACCTTATAGAAGGTATAAAAGGACCAAAATACAATATCACATATACATATACATTTTTTTTATTGGAATCCAATATACAAGTCTGTATATCTTTCTGCTGACCAACCACTGACCTATATTATAGGTCAATGTTAAATCAGTGCTGTGCTGGATTAATTTTTCACCCTCAATTAAAACCCCAACCTTCCCAGCATGTGACACTCTTCCAATAAATATTTGATATGTAAAAAGAAACTACAACAAAATCCAACTTCCATAATCCTTTAAATACAAAATAAAAAGGTTATTTGTTCCAGTCACAATATTTTATGTTAATTTCTAAGAATTCGGAATAAATGTATATTATTCCGATTTTTATGAAAAATACAAACTTGAATCATACATCCATGTAGATCACTCAGAAATGATCCGTTTTTCAATTCATGCAGTGGTTCTGGAGAAGAAGATTTTTAAAGAGGGTACCTTTTGGGACCTATTTTGCCCTGCCAATCTGGCTAAAAAAACTTCAAACTTGGTAAAGGATCTTGAACACTTGCTTCCTGTAAAGTTTCTTAAAAATTCCCTCAGTAGTTTTGAAACAAACACTGATAGTGTGAAAGATGCACCCCTCCCCTCTTTTTTGCAGTCTTAAAAAATTCATAAAAAATTCTAGAAATAAAATTTTGGCAAAATTGGCAAAATTGTTGCAGAAAAACATTTCTTCACCTAATTACAAGTAAAACACATTAAATGAATGCATCAAAGTGAATGCGAGGGAAGATAATTGAGAAAATCATGCAAAAATGAATGAAAATGACAAAGTCTGAAAAGCCTTACAAAACACGTCAAAAATTAATATTCCGATATTTATGAAAAATACAAACTTGAATCATACATCCATGTAGATCACTCAGAAATGGTTCTGGAGAAGAAGATTTTTAAAGAGGGATACCCTTTGGGACCTATTCTGCCCTACCCTGGATCCAACAGTGGTTTCAGAGAAGAAGTCCAAAATATAAAAAGTTTACGACAGCTTTATAAAATTAAAAAAACCAAAAATATTCCAAGGAACTCAAAATTGTTGTTAGTCCTCATTATCAGATTATGGTACTCCACATCGAAAAAAATATTTGATGTTTTTTACACGTCTTTTAGCAATCCATCACAGGGTTTATGGTTAGTTGAAAACTAATTTTGACTTTTTCGCTGATCCGTGGGGGTAATGCATATAACAGCTCCATTTTACATGATCACTATAGAAAGTATTCTTGAAGTAACATCACTGCTGATCAGCTGTGTGCAGCTCTATGTTATATAAAACTCATTCTTTTGCTCTGTGAAGCTTTTTATTGTATAAAACTCTTTTGTTTTGCTCTGTGGAGCATTTTTGCTACAATGTACATAAAACTAATTGTTTTGATGTTATTTTTCACAATTGTATTTGTTAGTTTCATTGTTATTGTTCTTACTGCCCATAATGAACTTTTCCCTTATATGCAGTTCCTCTGACTAATGTCTGCGTAATATGGGTTCTGCGACATGAAACATGAAAAGACCAAGCCTTGTTGAAATTTCAATCGTCGATTTTGTTGACCAAAGCCTGGTTTGTTTAAATCATTGTGTAAGATTTCCTAGACTAAGCCTCGTTTGTTTCAAATCGCTATGTAAGATTTTATAGACCAAGCCTCGTTTATTTTAAATCGTTGTGTAAGATTTTGTAGACTAACTCTCGTTTGTTTAAAATCATTATGTACGATTTTGTAGACCAAGCCATGTTTATTTAAATGGTTGTCTATGATTTTAAAACACCAAGTCTCGTTTGTTTTAAGCAGTGTGCAAGATTTTGTAGACCAAGCCTAGATTGATAAAATTGTTGTGTAACAAATTTTTCGACCAAGCCTTGTTTGTATAAATTGTTGTATGAGATTTTGTAAATTATGCCTCGTTAGTTTAACTCTCTGTGGAAGATGTTGTAAACCAAGAATTGTTTGTTTTAATTCTACTGCAATACTTTTGTAGACTAAGCCTCGTTTGTTTCATACTGCTGGCTTACCTTTTCTAAAATTCCTATACATGCTGTATGTGCAACAATTTTGCAGGCCACACATTTCCTCCTTGGTCCAGATTTCTGAAAGAGAGAAAAAAGTCAGAAAGTTGTTAAAATTCATTAATAATAATTAATAACCAAAGTAAAGTATTTGTTAACATACAGATGGATCTGTAGAGTGGTATTTCTCAAATAAACTCCCCTGAACAATTTGTGTGAGAAATGCCAGGCTCCCAGGAGTGAGCTATTTTTAATAACTCTGTTAAGTATAGCAGAATCTTGGCCATAGTCAAACTTATCCTAGATCTTAGCTAAATAAAACTTCATACCTTATTGGTTCTTTGGTGAAAAAAAAAAAAATAATAGTAATTGTTAAAAAACAAACTGACCAAAAACAATATGCCGCCTTTTTTATCTTGATGGTGATACGAAGTACTTACACTTACCCTTCCACCCCTACACCAATCCATCAATACACACATGCCAAACCACCCATACATGCCAATCTAACCATACATACATGCCAATCCACCCATACATACACACCAATCCATCAATACATACACATCAATCTACCTAAACATACATGCTAATCCACCGATACATACACCCCAATCCAAACATACATGACAATCCACCCATATATACACACCAATCTACTCATGCATACACAGCAATCCATACATACACACAACAATCCATCCATACATACACATCAATCTACCCATCCATACACAGCAATCCACTCATATATACACACCAATCCACTCATACATACACAGCAATCCATACATACATACACACAACAATCCATCCATACATACACAGCAATCCATGCAATACATACACATCGATCCATACATACATACACAGCAATCCATGCATACATACACATCAATCCATACATACATACACACAATCATACATACATACACAAAATCCACCCATTATACACATCCACCCAATTATTATACACACATACAACCACCTATCCACACACACACACCTACACACACACACACACTAATACTCACACTTGCATATACACACACTCAGACCATATATTTGATATTGACATGCATATGCAAAAATTTACAAATGAACATAAGGTATAATGCCACATGTACTAACATACAATGATGATACATACATATACACACATTTCAACTTTTAATGATATTGGAGTGATAATATTCCATGTCTATTTTCTGCTGTATATTATTATTTCATTTTATATGAGTGTCTATATACCTTTGCTGTAGCTTGCACGCACTCACACACACAGATACAAACACACACAGAGGTGCACACACACACATAAACACATGTACACACACAGACAGACAGACAGACACACTAGCAATAATTGAGCCACCATACAATCTCTGTTGAAGCATTATTTACATTTTGTCAGCTGCACATGACATGTAATGTACATAAAAAAGGATTTGAACAATTATTGATACAAAGAACATTCCAATGAATATGATCAGTTTCCACCCACACAGAAAAAGAATTAACTGTTGAACCACTCCGAGACAATGTAGGCCGTATACAATTATCCTTAAGCTTTAATAATTTGATCGATACTTAACCATTATAAAAGTGTCTAGTTTTCTGACAACATTTGTTTGAATTACACTTAATTTTCAGAATCAGTAAAATAGCTCCACCTTGATGGATGCCTTGTCCTTCATTTGAATTACTGAACTAGAAAATCACAATTTTCAATTTAAATCCACTAATCAGACAGATTTATTTACAATTCTTTCTCTCTTTTTTTTTCTAATACCTGGATTGGTTTCTTGTTTACCTAATTAGTACACCTGTCCTTTTCTGGCTTTTTTTTTTTTACACTTTATACCTGTAGGTAGTTATTTCGTCATTGTTTTGTACTTATAATCTCAACTAAAATGGCTGTTTGTGTATACTCTGTGTACTCAGAAAAACCTGTCTTGAAAGACAACTCATATACCACTAAAATGTGGTCTCTCAAGACGAGTCTGCCACTAAAATGTGGTCTCTCAAGACGAGTCTGCCACTAAAATGTGGTCTCTCAAGACAGGTGGGTCTCTCAAAAGAAGTTTAAAGGATTGTTTCAATGCATGGTTTTTGGAATATGGTCTGTCTAGTCAGGTGGCCTCTCAAGACAGGTTCTACTGTACTAATACAGTAAGACCTGCTTTAGCAACCACCTAAGTATAAAGACCACCTGGTCACAAAGACCGTATTTAACTGTCCCCAATAGTACCATGTGTGTACAAATCAACCTCTATATAAAGACCACCTCTCTATAAAGACCGGTTTTCTTTTGTCCCTGAGGGGTTCTTTGTATACAAGTTTTACTGTACAGTCAAACTTCTGTATCATTCCTAGGAATTTTATCAC
Organism: Atrina japonica; assembly: GCA_030159075.1. Taxonomy (NCBI): domain Eukaryota; kingdom Metazoa; phylum Mollusca; class Bivalvia; order Pterioida; family Pinnidae; genus Atrina; species Atrina japonica. The sequence goes on along the minus strand of BROG01000142.1, from coordinate 831,389 downwards.
AGTACCACATATTGTTGTGTACTAATTAATGTCCCGTAAAACCTCATACTTCTTTAGCAATACACCTGGAATTTAAAAGCCAGGTAATTATTCCATACTGACTATTTCTTTATGGTCGAGTAGTTAGAGTACCAAACTTTAAACCACAAAGCCTTGCCATTTTGGCCCCTAGATGAAAGGGCAAATTAAAAGAAGTCCAGGGCCTGGCAAAATAAAACTTAAGAATTACTTAAGTCTAAAAATTTTACTCAACTTTGGTTGATCCTGAAATCTGATTGGCTGAGCAGGCCAAGTTGAAAATATTCTCAGAATTAAGTAAATTCTCAAGTTTTATGGTGCCAGGCACAGGTATAGAGTACGGTTCATGTTCAAGATTTTTGAGAGAAATCAAAATGTTGCTAATTATAACAAACACCACAACAGGCAGATCAATTAAAGCGTCTCCTAGTGACAGAACAAAAACAAATATGCCTTCTATCTTTGACTTCTAAAATATAACAATATTTTTTTTTCCATGGAAGCATCTGTTTAAAAAGATGTAGCACTGAAACAAGTTATAGAAGTTATCATTTGTGCACAGAGTGTGAAAAAGGGGAGACAACTCATTGGTTACACACCACTCAATACAAAAGAACTTGTTGTGAAAAAAAGTCTCAAAATATAGATGATGACTGTATTTCCGTTTCAGAATATGACAGCAAACCAGTCTTTTAAGTATAGTAGAGTGAAATTAGCAATGCCTTGGAATTTGTCACACACACCCTTTTTTTTTTTTGGGGGGGGGGGGGGGGGGGATACTGGTACTGTCTCTGACTGTCAATCTTTCTGTACACTAGTTTATATTTCTGCAGCATGACTTTGGATTCCCTTTATGAATTATTATGTAGACATGTTGGCTGCTAATCTGTTACTATATAAAGAATTTTGAGTAGCGTGAGGCCTTGTTCCTTGTAGCTAAAGCTGGACATAATTCCTTACAAGATAATGTATTGCCTTGAAATAGAAAATCTGAAAAATTGTTGCAATAGAAAAACACCAGTCGTAAGAATTGACCATTACCTACATTAATAAATTTCACAATGTTTATAAAATCTACAGGTACTATCGGTGTATACACAAAGAATTATATTCCATTGTTAATTATTTATGGCAATATTAGTCTAATATGGAATTTCCTGCCTAAACAAAATGAAATAATAAAACCGCACCAATATCGACAAAACTAAGCCAATATGGAAATACTTGGCCAATACTGAAGTCACGCGACCAAACTCAAATTCAAGTGAAAGCAGTCACCTTTTGTTTCTAAAACTGAACCATACCTGCATCTTTTCAGCGCAGTATGAGTTTGTACTTCAAACTGGTCTAAGTATGATTTAATGATATGCTCATTAATCAGTGTTTTCTATACTGACCTATTTATTGCATGGAGGTAAGTCACTTTGACCTCATCACAACAACTACCCCAATATGGAAAACACCGATTAACAACCTTATATTAATATTTTATTTGGCATCCTGTACAGAGATAATGTATGGTTGTCTGGACCAGGACATTATAAATGTTGCCAGATTTCTATTCGCTTTTAACTTGATCAATCAGATAAAGGCAAACTTGCTGTTGTGACTGTACGAGGAAGAGACCGTCAGTTCGAAGTCGAGACTTCCAAAGTTTTTTACCCTTGATCTTTGAGTCCGTTGACAAGTGCAGGTGTCAGTGCTGAATGCCAGAATTTGTGTAAAGAATTCACGAAGGTGAATCAGTATAGGACCTTAGCCACACAGTCAAACCTGAGTTAATCACAGTCTCTGCATATTGTGTATAATTAACCCATTGACCCCTATAGCCAGATTTGGACTCGCCCATCTCAAAAAATGGCAAAGTCCACTGTCAGAATCCAAGAGTGTAAGATTCAGAATCCAAATTTCACAGTACTTTTACATGCAACATAAATGTGTTCTCTCCTAAATGATCACAGTGGACTGTACTATTTTAAGATTTGGACGAGTCTAAACTGTGACCACAGGGGTTGATGAGTTTAATCATAATAACCTCACCAAAGACAGGTAAATCATTATTTATACTGACAACTAGAATGGCCGATTGTTGCTGTATTTGTTGTATTGTTGTTTAACATCACACTCAAAGAATATTTCACTCATATGGCGACAAACCTTTGGAAGGTTGATCTCAGGTAACTCATTTGCACCTTTGTACATGGAAATGAAAAAACTGGGGCCATCTTAAAGCTAGCAGAAGTATATTAAAGATGAATTTTGACAACACATACATATTTCCAATACGTAACTATGGTACAATTTTACAAGACATTTCTTAGAAACCACAAATTAATCCTACATAAAAATGTTACATTTCCCACTTCCCTCCTCTTGTAACGATTATCAGTGCAAGTAGATATAAAATGTTACATTGCCGAAATTTTATCCCCTTCACTCGCCTCCATTGATTGGTTAATGCAGACCGAGATATATCTCAAGTTTGACAAGTTGTGACGTTCAGAAGTACAGCAAAGTTAGATGACACAGGTTAGCTATCAAGGCCTACATACCGACAGAAATCTGTACCAACTAAATTTCTTTCTTCCATTTTCAGGCAACTCATGCTCTGTCTCATTTACCAGTTTGTGGTACTGTTTTTTATCTTGCTGCCTAGAATACTATCATCATAACCAAAGCTAACAATTTATTAGAAATCGGACACATGAAAAGAAAAATATGCAATTCTAGATGGACAGGCCGATGAGAAATTTCCACGATTTAGATTTCTCCTCACGAAACGAGGAATTAAAATGTACTGACTTGACTGACAAAAAGTAACACCAGCTTAGTGAGGCTGGAAAGTATTTCAATTTTCTAGATATATCCATCGTGATGACTTGATATTGCTCAGGTGAGTTTAGCGGTGTATAATCAACGATTCTTGGTCTCAGTTAATCCATTTACAATACGTCTGTGATAATTGCTTATATGATGTCAGAAGCTGTTTCAAGATTGACAGCGTTACAGATCTTATTAGATTCGGTGACGGAGGTGTCATTACTTTGATTCAATGTGCTGGACACGTATGTCAGATATCGTCAAGGAAATCGGTGTAGAGATCTAAAGTAACACATTTCTGATAAAAAAATGGTAGATTAATTGTGAAAACAGATAATTTTCCCTGAAGTATTTCTGCAAAGTGTCAAATTGTTCTTTAAGCTTGACAGATCCAATAAGATGCACTTGTTCAAAATTAAAAAGGATCAAACAAGCTCTAACTCAGTACACTACATGTGACTTTTTTTTTCTTTCGAAATGAAGTCGAATATTAGGTGTGCACTTTCACTGAGTTTCGTAAAATTGTATTTATCGTTTTTTTTCAGTTGTAAAATGTTTCTATCAAATCAAAATTTATCATTCATGTCATTGTATTTAATTTTTTTTTAAATTATCCCCTAAAAAAGATGCTTTGGATTGTAAAAAGCTGTACTGTCTATGATATATTTCTTGTTCCTAATATAGGTCACAATCATATTGGACTGTACAAAAGATACAGAAAAATGTCAAACTGTAGAATTTTTAATTCATTGTTTTAAGCAGATTACTTTCAACTTGTCAAGTAATACTGTTAAAATGGAATTTTTGCTATTTTTGCCCTTAGATGAGAGGTGACTTTAAAATTAAGGCAAAGGTTTCCAGCTGAATAACTGAACCACGGGCATATAGTCACTTGCCAAAAGTTTATAGACATCATTTTTACTACAATGTATATATTTCATATAAAACCACATTTTTGCAAAAAAAATGTTCTGAAGCCATTTCTTATCACAACTGAATAGAATTTTCACCATTAAACAGAGAATGTTTCCAAGTTTCAATACTTATTTGGATGTAATTTTCTTATTTGTAATTTCAAAAATTTGCATTTTAAACATATTGTAAAAATTTTAAAATTAGATATCACAATTTTACTTACACAAATAGGGAATTATTATTGCAAAAATTAAACTTTCTATTTAAATTGATGAATCTTTTAATTTCGAATTCAGAAAATTAAAATAAAAATAAATAATGAAACAGTATTCAATTCTTTGTTTAACATTGAAAGTTCTATTTAAATGTGATAAGAAATGACTTCACAATATTTTTTTTGAAAAATTGTGGTTTAATATGAAATATATAATAAAAATTTATGATGTCTATAAATTTTCGGCCAATGGCTGTAAATGCCATTCATGAGACCATGGTGATTTAGCAGACCACAAAATAACACGGTAGCGATCGTTTGGGAAACGGGAAGGTTACGACAAATACAAATCATGTAACCTCCTTTTCATTTTTGATGATTTCATTTTCGAATCTTCATTATTCCTATCGTAACCTGTCGGTTACGGGCATTCTTTTTAGCTTAACCTGTAAATGGGTCGCTGTGAATTCTATTATTTTGTGGCCTCAATTTAGGGTGACAAAAACCAGGTGCATACATGTCCATGTATACAGTAACTCAAAATAGAAGTTTAAGTGAAAATAAAATTTAATAGATCCATCGATTTATAGCACATTTTAAATTGTAATTTCTGTACAGTCAATTCTCGAATTATCACCATTCAATTCATCGCCATTCTTGCAATAACACCACATTTTTTCGGGAATGTTTTTTCCTGCTATATAAAATTCTTTTTATAATGCCATAGTCATTATCACCATCAAGCACTCTCTCTTAAGAACAAACATCCATTTCAAAGTGGCAGTTATCCCAGTATACAGTGAAACCATAAACATATGAACTTGGATTTACAGTGTAATTTGTATATATAACACTCTCTTTAGGGACACAAGACAACCGGTCATTATAGGGATGTGGTCTTTATATAGAGGTTGATTTGTATACAAATGGTACTATTGGGGACAGCAATATACGGTCTTTGTATACAGTGGGTCGCTAAAGCAGGTTTTACTGTACAGCCACAGGGGTTTGTGGTCAGTGAAGTGGCTAATTGGTCACTATCAATCACTGGTGTAAAGCCAGGCAGCAGTAGTCAGACCAGGTAAATACCATATAATAAACAAAATAATTACTTAATATGAACTGCTGTTTTGTTTTCTGTTTGTTCAAGATAAATCTATGATACCAAAAAAAAGCTAGATCTATTTTCCCCAAGATGCGGAAATTCAAGTCATCACCAAACAACGCTAAACCGTCATCATTTCCAAATAACAAAAGATTGTGGTTTATCGAGAACTGACTGTATTCACTTTTTATTCTTGTTTTAGTTTCTATGATTTTTATATAAAATATTCATACAGAATTTGAGTTGCCATGGGTAACATACTTTCTTTGTGTCACTCTCTTAACTACACCATAACTATGTCAAATCTTTATTAACAGGGATAACACATGAACGTTGTTGCCTTAGCACCCCAATATGTCTTATTCGTTTGATTTTAAGTGTGCGGCTTTTATGGTGATTTACACCACACATACAGCAGTGGCCAGATTTTAGTGGTGATCTAGAAAACCACATCGAGTGGTACCCGGTATAGCAGCCAATTCTTTCCCCAGGGAAAAAATGGGTAGCCAATTCTTTCCACCCTCAGTTGAAAGTTTCCACAAGAGAAAGAACTGGCTGACCATTTTTTTTCCCTTAGGGAAAGAATTTTCTAGCCAGTGTTTTCCTGCGGAAAGTCAGTAGGTAGGGAAAAAATTACTACTGCTACTCCAAGAAAAGACCATCAGCCTAGTAACCATCACATAATCGGCGTAGGTTTCTAGAAGGCATTGGACCTGCACTACCTTCCAACAAATTTTCCTTCTATATGTTGGACATACAACATAAGCTTGATATAATTGCTTTCTATGACTCTGTACCAAATTTTCAACAAAATAGCATGAAAAAAAAAACTTCAGGTTAATCTGACCTTGACCAGTTGCCTTAACTGGGACACAATAGTATACACTCTCCACAATTTTATTGAGATGAGCTAAAAATAACGATGGAGCAATTGTTCATCTTCAAATCTAGAGCGTTAATTTAAAGAGTTGTCTCCCTTATCACCAGTTCTGGCAATTTCCCCTTGACGTAAGATGATATTCTCCACTAACATATCCAGAGTATCCATCCATGAAATTGTTGTAAAAATAAAAAAAAAAAAAAAAAAAGAAGAAGAAAAAGAAAAAAGAAAACTTGAAACATTTAGCAAAATGTCGTAAGATTAAAGAATACATACAAGGCAGTCTGGTTCCATGGAGTAGCAATAATCACCGGAAGCATTGGTGTCCACCCACAAGTGGTCACTGTTGACGGCCAGGTCCTGAAATTGTAATGTGGAAGTATAGTACACTGTACATGTTAAATAGTCGGTGATGTTTTATATGTTCACCAACAAAAAAAGATGTGTTGAAGAAACACTATATGCCCATGAGAGCTAAGTTACTGAACTTCTTAAAGTTCCATAACTCTGGCTAATTTTGGTCACAATATCAAGTCCCATAACTCTTGCAAATACAATGTAGTGCCAAACATTGGTCATAATTTCAAGTCCCATAACTCAGGCAGATGCTAAACAATTATCAAAATTTAAAAAGTCTGATGGTTATTGCCAAACAATGGTCAAAATTTAAACCCCGATAACTATGGAAAATACTGAAAAAACACTGGTGAAAACTGGTGTAAATTAAGTGCAACTAGTATCAACATTAAGACCTGAATAAGAAACCCCAATGTCAACTTGTCATTCCTGAAGAAGTCTGACCACAATCAGGGGGCATATGTGTTTTATAAACACATCCTATTATAATATTTCTATTGAAGCTATAGTAAAACCCATATAACCTGGCAGGGTGGAGTTTTGTGAACCCTTTTTTGACCAGGATGAGTTTAGATATTAAGGTATTAAAATTACAGTGTAAGAGCGATCATTTGTACTCATGACCAACCCTATGAGTAGCCAGTTAGGAATAAACCATTTTTCTCCACGAAGTTTGTGATAATCAAAAAGTGAGTAGAATCGTCCTTTAAAATATGATAATCAATAGGTTACTCCGCTCTGCAAAGTTGTGTGAACTGGACAACAATTTCAAAAATATTTTTTTTTATTACATATTACTCCAAAATCCAAGAACCACATTCAGTGGCACTTGAGCATTCCTTCTACCGCTTTGTCTGCTTCACCCAATCTTTAGATTGGGACATTTCGTTTTTTGTTTTTGCTTGTATAATAATACGTCTGACTAAAGTAGCGGCAATTACAAAATACAACAGCATCTGAAGTATGATGCCATCATGGGGAAACTTTTGAAAACAACAATTACAATTCGCATCTTTGAGCAGAAATTAAGTTAAGCGGTGCATCAATACTTTATGGAGCGAAATCAAATGGCTACTGACTGCAGTTTTCAACAGCTATAATACTGATAGATCCGGGAGTGACTTGAAACAATTTCTCTTGATGTTTTCTGTGACAATTATCCCTGACGATTTCCTAATTGATCAATTTATCAATGCGATAAATAATTTATCCTTCCCTAAAACATATCTCAAGAGGATTTGTTTGCTGGAACTCCGAATGTAAACAGGGTAATCAGTAGTACAGCAGCATTTTCATGGTCGTAATTTCGTCATTGGTGTCTGGCAAGACCTGATATTATGATGAAATTTTAATTTGTTGTTACGTTTGTAGTTTCAACTCATTCACCACTAAAGACACATTTGGACTGGCCTAAGAAATTGATTTACAGAAGAGACCATTATTTTTCAGGGGTTGGTGAGTTAGAATGAATTATATAAGTACAAACAAAAGCATATTTTCGTACAAGAATCTAGGTGTGTACAGCAAAACCTACATAATGGAACCATCTTATATGACATGGAAATGTAATTGCTCAGAGTACTGTATGGGATTTCTACTTTCTTACACATAATGTATGCCATCGAAATGTAATCCCTAAAGATACTGAGTGGGATTTGAACTATCTTATAGTTTTGTCTATGGACGCTGCCGCTGATGACAATGATGCCGAGGCTATGGCATTAGCTCTCTGGACTTTCGTCTTGGCAGGATAAAAATTGTTGGAGTACATACTCAAATTTGAGTACCGTCCTCAACGTATTTATTCATTTTTTTTTTTACAGGAAATCATAAATGTGATTCAAAAATCTATATGTGAATGATGAAAAATAATTATATGTTTCCTAATCACTCAAACTCAAAAGTTTTACAAACGATGATATAGTCAAAATAATGAAATAAAATTGAGCTTGAGTATTGAGTAAATTTGGTGATTTATGGCCCTGAATCTTTAATTACAGTGAAACTTGTATATAAAGACCCTCTTAGAGACACAACAAAACCAGTCTTTATAGGGAGGTGGTCTTTATATAGAAGTTGATTTGTACACAAATGGTACTGTTGGAAACAGCAAAAAACAGTCTTTATGACCAGGGGGTTTTACTGTATAGGCAAAAAAAAAAAAAAAAAAAAAAAAAAAAAAAAAATCCAATAAATATTTTGGAAAATTTATTTCCTGGAATCCAAAATGATGTAAACTAACTATGGTAACAATCAAAGGGTCAAACAGATGGGACCATAAATAACATGCCTCAATCTTTGAGACATTTAGACTTTGTTTCCTACTTTTTAAAATTCTTAAACGCTCAAGTACCAAATATATATACTTACAGACCAATCAACTGTTGACCGAAGCTCCCGTTTCCGGAATCCATGCTCTGCGTGGATTGGATGTAGGTAGTTTGTGTGGCTGAAGTTACTTTTGGATATTGCTTTTCTGTAAGGAGAAAAAAAAAAATACAAAACATCAATTTAGACATGAGCAGACATTTTGTTTGTTTAATATTTATCCTTTTAATCATTAACGAGTTGAGATCTTCCAGTGTCAATTGTTGGTACTTACCCTAATCCTCTTAGTTTCATGCCTAATAACAAAAGTGTTGACTATCAATTCAAACATTGTTTCCATTGTCTAAATTACCCTTTCACCACCAAGAATCTAAATGGTATGTTCTTTTTTTTTTATTTCATTAGACCAGTTTATTATTTTCTACAGGGTTGAAAGGAAAAATCATGTTTTTTTCTTGTCTTTTGTGCTTTGAATATAAATAGGTAGAGCTAGCTACCATTCTGGCCTCCAGTGACAATTGATGATAGGTAATCACAGTTTAAACTGTATTTAAAAAATTAAATCTTAAAGGGACATTAGCTGTGTCCCACCCCCAGAAATCCCTCCCATTTTTACTATTTAGATTGATTTACAATAACAAAAAAAAAGAGATATACACAGGCATAAAAATTCAAAAATTCTGGCATCGTATATATTTTGTGAAAATTGCTTGAGAATCCCAGGTTTTTCAACTGCAATTGATTAACTCAACCTTACTATTTGTATATGAATACTACACTGGACTTGACCTTATTGTCTGTAAATATATAGAAATATAAGCTTTTTTATGCCTGTGTATAGCTCTTATTTGTTATTGTACATTGTACAAGCAGTAAAAGTAGAAAAAATCAAAATAATTTTTTATTTTGGTAAACACAGCTAGTGACCCTTTTAGCATTTTCTATGTCAAAAATTAAGAATATATATGTGTGTATGGGATATATGTGTAAAAATGATACAGTGCAACAAGCCTGACTGAAGCTGTTGATCCCAGTGCTTGGGCGGATCATTTTAGGAAGAGTTTGTTTACCTTTGTCAAACATACATATAAAACAGATACATGTATCTATAAGACTACCCATGTGACCTGAAGATTGTTCACGATGCCCTTCATTCCTTTGTGTAAACTGTATTCGACCCATCAAGCGCCCATGTCCCTATAAGTGTCCCTCCCCCCTTTTTACATATGATCAACAATCTTTTCTAGCTGGTTGACAAGGAGATTGGGCCTGAAAAACTATTAGAAACAGTTCATCTGTAGCACCAAGCAACAGAATTATAATAAAATGACATTATGGGGGGGTATGTGAGATGGTATGGCGTTCGCCAGGTCGGACATGTGGGTTTTTCTCTATGTACTCCGGCTTCCTCCCACTGCAAGGACACCCAAACGCCAACATCAGAGCCAACGAGAGACATTTATATAAGTCATTTAAATTTGTTTGTTAATCATTGTAAAATAAATAAGTTTAAACTTTAAACTTAAACAAAATTATATTGATAGGTGTCCTGAGTAATAACAACAACTTTACAACTGTGCCTTATAAACATTAACTGTTTTATGTCAATTTGACTATTGATTGGTCCCATTAAGCACCCACCCCTTTTTTCTGATTTTTGTAGCACCCTGGGTGCTTAACGGGGTAAATACGGTACATATAGATTTTGTCTGTTTCGATGATGTTTTACACCACACTCAACAATTTTACAGTTATATGGTGGTTTACCAGTTTTAATGGTGGAGGAAAGAACTTGGTAACAATGTACTGAGGAGAGAACACCGGTCTTCCGCGAGTAGACTGACAATCAGCCTTTGTTCTAGCCGGACTGAAACCTCCACTGACTGGAGACTTCATGGTTTAAAGTGCGATGCACTAACCCCTTGGCCATGGAGGACTGTATACATGTAGTATACAACAGCCAATGAAATCGTGTTTTGAATAAAGTCAATCACACATGTACCTTTATGTTTCAGTCACCTGTCTGTTACAGCTGTTATAAATTTATCCCCTAGGCGATGTATTGAGACAATGTCCATTGAATTGTTAAGCAAATTATTCATGTACACATACCGGTACTATTCTCTGTATTCATTAATAGGTCAAATGATTAAACCATACTTCAGGTTATTTTATTGTATAAGTCTAATTGGTCTTGATTCTACAACTTGCAGTTAGCTGGGAAAGTGATCTGCATTCCTTTCGGAGACCACCTACGTAAAATAAGCATAAACTATCATTTTAACTATTCTATAGACATATAAACCATGTTCTTGACAGCATTCTTACACACAGACCCGAAGCGAGGCATGTTTCATCGTAAATCTAATTTCAATATAAACTCCCACAGCATAATGGTGCTCGTAAAAACGCATCTACGAAGATTTGCTGGTCTAAGAGACTCCATATCATCAACAAAAGAACGTTCAACAAGAGCATTTTTGTGTCATCTTTTTATACGAACATGCATAAGTTATGTGAAGGTCATACGTTTCTATATCAGTCAGTGTACAGAAATATTAAGGAGTCTCTCCTGATATATACTTAAATCTTGCCTCTAGAGTATTTCATTCTATATCTGAAGTCTGATTGACTGCTCTATAAATGCATCACATCAGGTCTCTACCATGGGGTAGATAGTACAACGCTCAAACCTAGCATACCAGTACTCAGAATATACAGTAAGGGTGACAAAAGTGAAGAAACCTATTGTTTTTCTCTCTAAATTTCATATAGAACCATATTTGTTTTTTCAAAATAATATTACAGAGTATTTCCTCATTCAATTTTAGTACAACTTTCACCATTTACCATTAATGTATTGACATTCCTGAGGTTGCTTTGTTATAAATCTCCGTTGTTTTGTTTAATACTATTGATAGGGTTTTTTGCAAGTTATATACATGGTTTTAAAGTCTCTTTTAATTTGTATGAATAGGGAATTGTGAAATAAAGAATTTAAGTTTCTGTTAAAATCACTAAATCTTGAAAACAGAATATTTTCACATTATGAGAAACGACACAATGAAAGTGTTAGATATTTTGAGTTTATGGAATGAGTTTCATCAAATTTACTTAAGAAATGACTCTTCATGAATGTTATTAAAAAAAATAATTGGTCAGGAAGGCAGACAAGATGGCTCCCCTGTCTTATGCTTGTTAAAATTTAGGTCATATCTTGGCCACAGCAACCAGCATCCCCTTGCATTGTTGAGTAATGACCCTAGACAATGTGCATGAGATGTTTCATGGCTGTAACTGCAGTACTTTGCCCAAAATAGACTGAAACAAAAAGCTTAACAAAGTACTATTCATATATTATACTATTCCAGGAAGCTGGATATTTGGGTCAAAATGAGGCTACAGCAACCAGCATCCCCTTGCATTGTTGAGTAATGACCCTAGACAATGTGCATGAGAAGTTTCATGGCTGTAACTGCAGTACTTTGCCCACAATAGACTGAAACAAAAAGCTTAACAAAGTACTATTCATATATTATACTATTCCAGGAAGCTGGATATTTGGGTCAAAATGAGGCTACAGCAACCAGCATCCCCTTGCATTGTTGAGTAATGACCCTAGACAATGTGCATGAGAAGTTTCATGGCTGTAACTGCAGTACTTTGCCCACAATAGACTGAAACAAAAAGCTTTGTACTATTCATATATTATACTATTCCAGGAAGCTGGATATTTGGGTCAAAATGAGGCTACAGCAACCAGCAGTTGCATTGTTGAGTAATGACCCTAGACAATGTGCATGAGAAGTGTCATGGCTGTAACTGCAGTACTTTGCCCAAAATAGACTGAAACAAAAAGCTTAACAAAGTACTATTCATATATTACACTATTCCAGGAAGCTGGATATTTGGGTCAAAATGAGGCTACAGCAACCAGCATCCCCCTGCAATGTTAAGTAATGGCCCTAGATAATGTGCATGTGAAGTGTCATGGCTGTAGCTGCAGTACTTTGCCCAAAATGGACTAAAACAAAAAGCTTAACACAGACAAAGGATGCCGCCGACGCCGAAACAGTGACAGCAATAGCTCTTCTTTTCTTCGAACAGGCAAGCTAAAAATGTGGTTTTAGATAAATATAGAGAAAAGTAAACAAAAAGTCCTCACTTTTGTCACCCTGCTGTACACACAAAAAGAACTGATTATGGTGAAGCATCATTGGTGTGCTTATATATTTTCTATTTTTCACATTTTGGGGGCATTTTGACTCCAATTTCAGTTTGACTACAGCGAGCAAAGCAAAGGAATGTGAAAGGATCTGACTAATATATATGTGTTTATCAAAATGTGCAGAAATTTGGAAATTTTATACTTGCATAAGAACTAAGCCTTCTATTCAAGTTTTTCATATATTGACAATATCCATTTATGCCAATATTAAGCATCCATATGCAAAAGCGATCACTTGTTTTTGTTTTGTTTTTTTATTGTTGAAATGAATTAATAAAGTTAAACTTCAAGCAAATTGTCTTCTTTTTTCCATCTGGCTGGCAGCCGAGCAAACAAAGTGAATAGGATTGTGATCAGTGTCAATACATTGAGACGCCATTATGACCTTGACCTTCACTACAAGCCTAAAATTATCAGCCGGATGTCCTTTTCTGTCCCCAATAGAGGATGTCTTTCGGATCAGAAGCTTTGACAAAATAATTCTGACTTTGATCTTCTCTGCTCCCATGCTCACCAAGAAAGAGTTTTAGATATGGTAGTTACTTTAGTCCCACAAGAGGAAGCGTTTTACTTTTTAAAGCTTTGACAGAGGTAATAGACAAGGATGATATTTTGAAGTTTCATTACCTCACTTTATCACTGAACTGAATGTGTTAGAGCAACACAAATGACCCCACTGTCAACATACAGTTGAAGGGCCATAACTCTGCCAAAAATCACTGGAAAATAACCAAATATATACTTTACCTGGGTTGTCTGATAATACAACAGCATACCAAATTTCAATTTAATATGTCAACAAATGATTGAAGTAATGAGCAGGAACCAAAGTGTCTGGCTGAAATACGAATGGAAAGGGGTAACACTAAACGCCTTAATGTCCCTATCATTTTTATCACAGGGGCATAAAATACCAAGGACTCCTGGATATGCCAACAACATAGCCTAGTCCAATTATATCAGTCAGTTAATCTTGTCTTATTAGTTTCCATAGCAACTGTTTTTCATCATGATTATACAGCGCATGCAATACAGAGAGTCACTGAAGTATGTCAGATATAGATATCATCAGAGTTATACGGAGTATACATGCACGCGAACTTACTTGTGACATCTATCTCAAGTTTAGGACTTGTACAGAGTATAATTAAAAATATCAGTATTGTCATGTCCAGTAATTAGACGCATTTGGTAAATACACAACAGATCATCGAAACAAATCATATGTGCTTAATTCACTTTCATAAAAAATTTCATCTGCTACAAACAAATTGAAAGTTGGGCTTGTCTGGTTCTTTATTGCTGATCTGTTGGTCTAGTTGTCATTAAATTATGCAAAGTGAACTTAATCATTAGAAATTACCCAAAATGCAATACTATACTATCATCTCATTTACTTTCCTCATAAACACTGTAAAAGTCATTTTCTAAACAACAAAAACCCAATTACAACAAGGTACTAAGCTACTGTACTAGCAAGAGCTCTTGTGAATTTTTTTTTATTATTGCGTAATGAAATATGATAATATAGATGATGAAATGGGCATACGAAATCGCGAAAAAATTATCTCGCAAATAAATTTAGAACTTGCGTATTGTGAAAATAAAGTCCCGCAAAAAATTCCAGACTTACAGAATTCTAATGCACTCTGTTTTCCGTTATTTCATTAGTTGGTCAACTTGAAAACTTGCAGGGCATTCGCGTTTCACTGCTTTTTCTTATATGACATCACAGAGTTTTGTTGACTGACTTCAATGCACTTGTTGAACTTTACTGTTTGCACACTTTATGTAATACATTGAAACATTATTCAGTGTCTACAATTGCTCGTTTAAAATACAAAATCCATTTCATCAATCAGTTGAGACCTCACCGTGAAACTTCATATCTGACGGGGATTTTTTTTGTACAACAGTTACAGGGTAAACCCTAAATATTACACCATATTCTCAAGAACAGTGGAACCTGTCTTGATAGACCACCCCTTCTGCCACTGAAGTGTGGTCTCTCAAGACAGGTGGTCTCTCAAAAGAGGTTTTATTTAAAGGATTATTCAACCATATGGTTTTCAAAGCATGGTCTCTCAAGACAGGTGGCCTTTCATGATTGTGGTCTTTCAAGACAGGTTCCACTGTAGAGCAAAAAATACGAGTCGTCCGAGAGACCAATCCTGACATGGGTGTTTCACACTTGCTTTCCAGACATTTTCTCCCTGCGAGCTAAAAATATAATATTGAGTCATCTTATCCGAGAGACCAAATCCAGACTTGACCATAAGAAACACCAAAGACATTTTTCATTTCTGTAAAAATTACCGGTATAAATTATCAGTCCATGCCATAAAATGATAATAAAAGACAAGACAAGAAACAAAATAAAATAAAATGAATAATAGATGTTATAAGGAAAATGAAAAGGACAGCAGTGTACAGTTGTATGACAAGCGATGCTTAGAACTGTAAAGCAAAAAACTCACTCTTCTACTAAGTCACTGTCTTCAAGAAGTTTTCTGAAAAAAATGATTCGATTATATGGTTTTTTTTAAAGCAGAGTAGAGCGCTATACTCTTGTTAAAGCTATGTGTCTTGTTGGATGTAAAATGTACCGGAATATACTGAAACAAATGAGATAAAAAAGTAGCACCTGCTATGTCCGATTACCTCCCTTTACCCTATACATGCTACAAACGAAATCTGACAAAAAGTAGCCATGTGATATTTGAAGCGCCCTCTATTGGCTTGTTTAAGATTTTATTTTCATTTGCAAACTTTGTAAATATTCACTTGACAATCATGCAAACTTAATTTAGAAATGATCACTGATTCATGAGAAGAGTATTTTAATGATGTACCAAGTTTTAAACCTTTCTGGCCTTTGTTGGAGCCCCTCCCCAGGACCAAACTCCCTGTCAAATTTGGTTGAAATCTGTCCAGTAGTTTTGGACAAAAATTGGTTTAAATGGAAAAGTTAACATGCGGATGAGACATTGGGCCGTAGCAATAGCTCCCTTAGCTCTTTTGGTACAGGTGAGCTAAAAAAATTCTGTATGACATGCATTTGCACAAAGGCAGAAGATAGCCATCATTTACCTAAGACTCTTTAATGTGAAATCCTTTAAAGGGATCTGTCATCAGATTATGCTCCTAAATGAAGTGGTGTGTATAAAGAGAGGTGCTCCCTAAGCTATAGGGCAGTCTTCTAGGAGGGTCAAACTAAAGACCTAATTCAGACTTGCCAACCTTGAAAAAATTTTCATGGGGGAGATTTTTCAATCTCATGAGGGAGACTCTAAATTCTAAGTAAGAAATAATAGGAAAATTTAAATAATTCATGGGGGAGATATGCATTTTTCTTGAAGAAATTATCAAAGTTTTACAAAAAAATAGGAAGTCTCCCTATTTATGGGGGAGACTTGGCAAGTAAGCTAATTCTGGAGAACAAACCTTTCTCCGAGTCCTTGATCTGCAATTCTGGTCTATAAGACAAAGACAGGAACATTTTTCTTTTTGTCATATAAAACTGTATAGAAAATCATAACAAAGAAACATCTTGTGTAGATTCTGATTCCTCTTGACAGTGAAGTAAGCTAATTCTAGATAATTTCTCGATAGTGAATAATGGACGTAAACGAAAACAATAAAAATCTGCAGAATTTAGAATGTCATAACAAAAAAGTCCTTGACAGGCTTTAGTAATTAAAGAACAGCAACGAATATAAATTCTCTAAAGTTTTTTTTACTAAATGATCTCTTAATTCGGCAATCGTTGTCTATAAATGAGTAAAACAAGCTCGATGTCGGCTTTTTTAGGATTTTATAGCACACATATTACGAAAGTAAATGAAAAAATAATGAATTAAAAACACCAAAATGAAGATGATGACTAGTGTTATCCATTGTAACAAAAAAAAACCAAACCAAAAAAAACCAATCATAACTTAACTCGTTAAAGTTTTACATATCAAAATAACAGATAATCTATTTCGATAATGTAAAAAAAATGTTTGGAGTATTTCTGAATCTTCACAATCGAAAATAGTTCCGTTTTTGTTCCTGGTTTAACGAGAGTTATTTTTAGATGATAATAGAACTATTTTCAATGTACTATGTATGATGATTCAAAATTACTATAAACACTTTTATGTTTTACATTTTATCTTCTAAAAATAACTTGCATTAAACCAAGTACAAATACTAAAGTCACACAAAGGATTCAAATTAAAGACTTTTGTAATAAAGATGATTATTTTAGTAAGTTGCATTTTTTTCTTTAATGACAATGTCTAAATATAGGGTGTTCTAAAAATCTATTAACACTTTAAATGACAATAAACAGTGTTTCATTAACCTAGAAACAAGATACGAAAACATGTTCAAAAAGTGCACCCTCATTAACTCATGAACCCCTGAAAAACATTGGACTCTTCTGTGAATCAATGACTTAGACCAGTCCAAATGTGTCTTTAGGGTTAATGGAATAAATAAGGATAAATGCATTGTTTATTGACAAAAATTGATCTCTAAATATGAACAGATCTTGTGCAGTTGAAACTCGTATAAAGTCCATCTTGCTTAGAAGACCACTTGACTAAAAAGGAGGCCACCTCATGTTTAAGCTTATGAAAATTTCCTGATGGATGTTTAATGAGAATAGACCCTCATTAACTCATGAACCCCTGAAACACAATGGACTCTTCTGAAGACAAATGACTTAGGCCAGTTCAAATGTGTCTTAGGGGTGAATGAGTTAAAGAGACCTAATTAATCAGACCATTTTTAGTCAGTCAGTTACCGATAAGTGGTCTTAATGACCAGGGCCCGAAGTCACCAAATTTACTCGATACTCAACCTCAACTTTTTTTCATTATTTTGACTATAAAATTGTTTACAAAACATTTGGATTTTAGTGATTAGGAAACATATTACTATTTTTAATCATTTTCATATAAATTTTTGCGTCACAGTTATGATTTTCCTGTAAAAAATGAATAAATACGTTGAGTACAGTACTCAAGATTTGAGTACGTACTCAAACATTTTTTTAATATTTCTAGTTTTCTTCAAATAAGCAATAATTTTAATCATTACTTACAACTGTATGCCATCAATATAAAAACATGTCCAATTACAGAATAAAGTTTGCATGTTTTTACCTTAAAATCGTGAAAAGTTAGTTGAGCTTGAGTACTGAGTAAATTTGGTGACTTTGGGCCCTGGTTTCACTCTATTACATATAAAAATTTCTATTCGTATATCAAAAATGTACAAGTAAAAATCTTTTATCTGCAAAATGTAATTGCAGGAAATAAAAACAAATTTTCTCGTGAGAAAATTCTTTTTTTTTTTATTTAAATGTCCCAAAAGGAATTTACAAATGATCGAACACGTGAAATTGAAAAAATGTGACATGATGTATTTTTATTCTCAAAATAAAGTTGACTTTATTGAGAATGAAATTAGTGCACAAGAACATCGTTGAAACCATGATGACTTTATTCTAATTTAAGACTTTAATCTAATTCTCCAGTTTGATCTTTTATCGACAGAGCTTCTAAAAATAGCATCAAAAGTGTTTGATATATATTTCATTATAAATTGAGATGATGTCCTTGATCCAAGAGATTCAAGAAAATTAAAATAGGATCGTATGATCTTTGAGTAACCAAGTGCACACACATACACACAACATGTTTCTTCACACACACACACTCACATACACACACACACAACACCTTAACATGCACTCACAACACTTACATATATATACACAAACACACACACAAAACAGTGACACACAATCACATATACACCTTCACACCCATACAGTGACACACACACACATCTTCACACACATACACACAGTGACACACACACACACACATCTTCACACACATACACAGTGACACACACATCTTCACACACATACACACACACAGTGACACACACACATAATACTTCACACACATATCCCACACACACACAAAATAAATACTATTTGTTGTATTGCTTTAAATATTGCATCCTCACCTCAGACACACTAAGGTACACATTGTGCCCTCTAAAGCTAAACCATTAATGAATATTTTAAAGTCCCATAACTCTAGCCAATACTGCTGAATGTTAGCTAAAATCAAACTCTTTCTAGATCTTATTGATACAAAAACAACATAGAAAATCTGAGGAAGAAAAGACAAGTTATTTGGCTAAAACCAAGAGACTGCTAACAGTTACATAAACAGACATGCTGAAAAAATTATGTCCTTTAATTTTCGATCTTTTGAGGGCATAAAAACTCTGCTGATGTAACTTAAGAGTGTTGTTGTAGTCAATATTATATACACAGAAATAACAAGACACCTACAGTGTCACCATGCTCTGGCTGGGGTTCGAACTCTCGACCTATGACAATAACCCTCTGGCTCCCATGCTCAACAATCCAACCACAACTAGGCCACCTATGCATTCAATGAAATGAATGTTCTGAAAGTAATGTCAAGAGGTCCGAACATAGCTTGGTTGTTGACACAGAAGTGAAAGGTATGTAAATGACAATGGATCTGACGATGTATGTAGAGAAATACAAGTACATGTATCTATAAAGCACAAATATCACTACAACAATGAACATTTACTATGGAATTTGGATCACAAATGATACTATCTGTGTAAATAATTCATATATAATACAGTAATAACAAGGCAACTACACATTCATCATGCCCCAGATGGGATTCAAATTCTCGACAGTGATATTTGTGATATATATATATATATATATATATATATATATATTATATATATATATATATATATATATATATATATATATATAATTTCTGTTTTCTTTTTTGTAATGAAGGAATATGAAACAGCCGTGGGTGTACTGTTATCAATTACACACCGTTAATATCATAGTTCTTGTGGTCGTGTACTCTGAAAACAATAGAAGTCATACAAATATTCTCTTATCCTAAAAATATCCAGAAAAAAAAACGACTTTAAAACCTTATCTATAAATAGAAAGACACCAGGATTAAAACAAAGACCAAATTACAAAGATATCCTAAAATAGAGCAATAATTATTTTAATATAGATTATATACTTAAAAGGAAGTTTCCTGTAACATTAATTTGAAAAATAACTAAAGAATATCTAAATATAGAAATTACAATGTGTACAGAACTGAATATAACAAAGGGTATTAATGACGTCGACTTTATTAAGGAAATTGGTGTTTTGAGGAGATTATCATCAAGGAGTTGTTAAGACTGGTCAATTAATCTGATCATTATTTTTTGAAATAGAATCTGTTTACAGGATACTAAATTCTGTACTAAACCACAAAAAAAACTTGTTCCTGCTAGTTTTGGTTATTCTTCTAAACTCAAATGATATAGAATAGAGATGGACCTGTGCATGCACACAAAATACATACATCTCTATTGCACATAATATACAGCCAAACCTCACCTAAAGATCACCTCTTTAAGACAGCCACCTCGCTTAGGAAACCACCTTCCATTAAAGATAATAAATATTTCTTCTCTTAAAAATTTCTTGATAAGATATCAAATATGCCTAGAACCTCACTTTAGAGACCATCTTTTCTAGTCAGTAATTCAGGTGGTTTAATACCAAGGTCCCACTACAAAGAAGCGCCCTCTGTATAAATAACCACCATCTTGAAAGACCACTCTCATAAAAGACCACCTGTCTTTTGAAACCAGATTTTGAAAATCATTTGGCTAATTAATAGATATAATTTCTTTCTGAGAGACCACCTGTCTTGAGAAATCACATTTCAGTGGCACATGGGGGTGGTCTCTCAAGACAGGTTTCATTGTACAAATTAGAGACCCCTTGGTGTATTGGAATTCATAGCACAAGTCAAAATTTGTGTCAATTCAACTAACAAATAATAATGTCACTGTTTAGTTGTGAAAAAAAACTGATAGGATGTCAAACTGCAAAAGAAATAAAGAAACACTATTAGTGATGCAGGATTTGAAAAATTGCCTGCTGGCATTGGCCAGTAAGAAATCATTTCGGGCAACTGAATTTACACAATGATCTTGCCCCCTTGTAGAGTGCTGATGCCGTACAGCTATACTATGGTTTCAAACTTGGGTGTGTGCAAAATGTGTTCACGCATGTAGAATGCTTTTTTACCAGATTTTTTAACCCTGATTTGTTTTTGACTACTTTGAATATAGTGTTTTACGCACTACACAACAATTTTTCAGTTATAAGGTGGTGTTCAGTTTTAAATGGTGGAGGAGAAAACCTTGTCACAATGTATCCAGGAAGAGACCACTGGCCTTCCAAAAGTAAACTGGCAAACTTCTGAAAAAAAATCAGCATAGGTTCCAGCAGGGCTTGAACCTTAGCTGAGCAGATTTTAGAGACTTAATCAGTCAATGTGTGATGTTCTAACCACAGAGGCCCAAAGAAACATTATGAATCATGAAATAAAAGTTCTGAGGACAACTTCTGATTTCATGAACAAGTTTTAAGCCCAGATAACCTCATACACTTTTGAATTAGTGCTTTTTGCTGTGATATCTACAGGCAGACATGCTGACCTTGGGTTGTGTCCTTGACCTTCTTGTTCTTGATTTCTTAAATCACATGACTATAACACACTGGCAGACATCAGTCAACAGGATTATGAATATCAGTCAAGCTCACTTCTAGATGCAGCAGTCATTGAAATCCTTACTAATACAGGGATCGTTTGTACTGATATAAATGTATATTCAGTCAATTGGCAGACATCACTTACTAAGACTTAATCTTTGATGATATCACTGTAAATAGATTGGTCAATTTTGAAAGGAAATGATGGACAGACTGAGCTCATCAGTGCCATATTACTGCTGACAGAATGTATGTGATATACTGGATTAGTTCTTCTTTTACTGGCAATCTATGCCACACTCAACATCTTTTTTTTTTTTATTTTGACCCTACAAACAATGGTAGAAATGCAAAATGCAACATTTCGAAAGGCCATCAGACTTTACTTGTGAAGCAATGGTCTATAAAACAATGTCAAAAAAATTAATTTTAGGAATTTTTTTCTAATATCTATACAATTTTTTTTATATGGAGTACACATGAACATTTTCAAAGTGCTATGTCTTTCATTTACAAGTCAATGTTTGAAAAGTAGGTCAAGGATCATGTTTAAGGTCATTAGGTCAGCTTTGACACAATAGCTTCCAACTCAAATACCAATTTACTGATTCAGCTTTAGTTAAAAAATGTTACGGCAAATACTTATGCATTTTTTTTGCCACAGAAAGATGAAATGTAAACATGAAACCACCAATGGCCATATGGCCAAATTGTGATGAGTTGTATTTCAAATCACCCAACAGAGCTAAATGCAACAACTAAATGATGGACGGATGAAGGGACAGATCATTAATTCAGACCATTATTTGCTTTGCAATTTGGCCAAAACAAGTTCTGAAAGAAAAGCATGTAGAATTTTTTATGCTCCCTTTAATATTCATCTTCATGTCAATTTCATTTCTGCTGAGTCATATCACCTCCTGCTAACATTATAAATATACATACATTTCAGAAGCAAGCAAAACTGTAGATCAGAAACATACATTACTGTTTTTTAATCGTTATCACAGAAAGAGATTATCCTTTTTTATTTTATTATTTTTTTATTTATTTTTTTTTTTTTTTTTATTTTTTTTTTTTATTTTTTTATTTTTATTTTTTTTTTTTATTTATTTTTTTATTTTTTTTTATTTTTTATTTTATATTTTTTTTTTATTTTTATTTTTTATTTTTATATTTTTTTATTTATTTTATATTTTTTTTTTTTTTATTTATTTTTTTTTTCTGTTTTTTTTTTTATTATTTCTTTTATTTTTAATAATATTTTTTTTTTTTTTTATATTTTATTTTATATTTATTTTTTTTTTTTATTTATTTATTTTTTTTTTTTTTATTTATTTTTTTTTTTTTTATTTTTTATTATATAAACTGAAACAAAAATCAGGAATCCCCAAAATAACACAACAATAGAAGTTTTACGGGATTGTTAAAACAATTATGGCCTGCAAAAAAAAAAAGAGAAAAGGAAGTCCAAATAGTTCTTTCAACAGAGAAATGAAGATATTTCCAACATTTAAGTTAAAAACCAAAAATCAATAAAAACTCCTTCAGGCCAACATGTGTGTTTGCTAAATCCAAATTGCAGATACGCAAGTCTCGGATTGTTCATTCTATAGTTACTTGGATCAGACCATAGAAATTCATCATCGAAGGCATCTTAAAATGCAGATTCAGCAATATTGTGTCATTAAAAGAAGCGTATATTTTTTTTCTCCGGCAATATTGTTTTTTTTTTCTTTCATGTACCCAGACTAATTCTTACATAATAAAGCATACGATATGAGATTACATAGATGAAGACACATATTAGATCATAAAACGATATCGACTGGGAAATGTAAGAATTATGGACGACTTATGATGTCTATACTTGATTATATATTAGATACAATTACCAAAAATTACGTGTTTTTCTGTCACAGTGTGTTTCCAAGGGATAGCTGCATGAAGAATTGAACTAAGCATAAGATGGTCAAATCATTAAGATAAAACGACTTATTTTTCATTCAAATTTGACACCTTATCCGAGTTTAGAGCAAAAAGAGAAAAAAAAGAAGGTACTATTCTGCCCCACATTTAAAGATGATAAAGGAATTATTCAAGGTCATTTATCCATGTTGAGGTGCATCATGTATTTTTTTCTAAATATCTCAAATTTTCCCAGCTACACTAAAATTTCTAACCGATATCTTCATAGATTCAGTTGCAGTGCTTTCTATTCATTAAACGTACAATGGAATTTGAACTTTATAAATTTTGAAAGTTGTTTTACACCACACTAAAAATGTCTCAGTAATATGGTGGTGACCAGTTTTTAATGGTGGAGGAGAGAACCTGGTTACAATGTACCCGGGAAGAGACCAATGCCTCCGGCCAGTAAACTGGCAAACTTTCTCAGAAAAATCACCGTAGGTTCCAGCGGGACATGAACTTACACCGACAGGAAGCAATGGACTTCATCACTTAAAGTGTGATGCTCTAACCACTCTGCCACGGAGGCTCCAAATGTACAATGAATTCCTTGACTATTGATTTCAATTTTCTGTTATTGGTTTTAATAAAACATAAATTTGATCTTTGCTATGGAAAAATAATACTGTAGTCTCTTCAGAATTGCTCGTAACTTTCACCCGATATGCCGAGCCCTTGTTGACAATCAATATCTTGAATAATCTTGAATTGGACCAAGATTTAAAGCTCATATGTGCACCTACTTGTGACGGGAAAGCATTATCACTACAATTGTTCCCTGACTTTGTTACTAATAACCAATATGTGACCTACAGTACAGGGCCAAAAGTGAGTCATCAAAATCGCTGAAGTCATGTGCAGAAAGAATGGAACTTTTCAGGACTTATAGTAATCTGAAGCAAAAAGGACATTATTTTTTCTGTGTTAATTACTTAACACATCAACCCCTGAAAAACAATGGATTCCTCTACAAATCAATGACTTAGACCAAAGCAAATGTGTCTTTCGGGGTGAATGGGTTAATGGGCTGTCATAACATTATTGCAGTTGAAAGTTGATAGACAAAATATTCTGCTCCAAATCATCTTACTGAAGAAATGTACTGCCATTACTGTTATCAACCATTCTGATAATTTTGATTTTTGGCCATATAATGTCCAGTGCTTGTTACTGGCAGAATATATGTCATGGTACCCATCTCATGAATGATGGTTACATCACAAGTTCCTTACCTACCCCACACCCCCTGGGTTTGTGGGGTACTACATGTCAAACTTTGAACAATCTGCCCCCACCTCTGATGGTCTCATTTGAAAGGGCTCAAGTCATGGCAAAATCTCAACCTGGTTCACTTGACAATACGACGTGTAACCTTTCCCACTTCCACCCACATACCCTGGTACCCTGTGACAGACACTTGTAAACAGATAAATGTAAGGTCATGGTATAAAACCCAGTCTACTGAAGAAGGTATTGTAAGCATCTGTTTAAAGATACAGGTAAATAAGCAGGAAATGTCTTATATCTGTTATTGCCAAGTGTTACCGGGGATACACGAGGAAATGTTTTATATCTGTAATTGCCAAGTGTTACCAGAGATAAACGAGGAAATGTTTTATATCTTTTATTGCCATTTGTGTTACCGGGGATACACGAGGAAATGTCTTATATCTGTTATTGCCAAGTGTTACTGGGGATACACAAGGAAATGTTTTATATCTGTTATTGCCAAGTGTTACCAGGGATACACGAGGAAATGCCTTATATCTGTTATTGCCAAGTGTTACTGGGGATACATGAGGAAATGTTTTATATCTGTTATTGCCAAGTGTTACCGGGGATACACAAGGAAATGTCTTAGATCTGTTATTGCCAAGTGTTACTGTGGATACACGAGGAAATGTTTTATATCTGTTATTGCCAAGTATTACCGGGGATACACAAGGAAATGTCTTATATCTGTTTTTGCCAAGTGTTACTGGGGATACACGAGGAAATGTCTTATATCTGTTTTTGCCAAGTGTTACTGGGGATACACGAGGAAATGTCTTACCGGTATATCTGTTATTGCCAAGTGTCACCAGGATACACAAGGAAATGACCTATCGTGGCAACAACTTTATTTGCTATAAAAAATGTATACATTTCTGTAGAATTGAGCAAATATATCTCACAGATTTCAATGTATTTTAATTGTTTGATTGTTTATTGTTGTTTAACGTCCCACTCAAGAATATTTCACACATATGGAGATGACACCAAATGCCTGTGAAGGGCTTCAAATTTTGGCCTATGCTCGGCACTTACGGCCATTGAGCAGTGAGGGTTCTTTAATGTGCCGACACCTACTGTGACACGGGACCTCCAGTTTTTACTGTCTCATCCAAAAGACAGGAAACCAACCTGCCGCCGGCAGGACTCGAACTCATGACGTCATGATCCAGAGTCGAGCGCGCTACCGACTGGGCCAGGCCAGCTCTCAATGTATTTTAAATTTACTTATACATGTAACATCACTCTCTTTGCTACATGTATACATCCTTTAACGTCTTATCATTTTGATTAGGATTCCCTTCCCAAGTGTATGTACTGGTATCAGAGCACTTAAAATGATGATTAGGGTCAAAGAAGTTTTGTTTTGATTCAATGTTTGTTCACAAAATAGTAGTATCATGGCCTTCCACAATGTTTACTATCATTTATCTGACTGAGGCACCGACACCAGAAAACATCAGTTTGCGAAACAAAGGACAGCAAGTACACACTGTGGTGTACCTAGTAATCAAGTACAGTAAAACCTGATTTAATGTCCACCTGTGTATAAAGATCACCTGGTCACAAAGACTGTCTTTTGCTGTACCGAATAGTACCATTTGTGTACAAATCAACCTCTATATAAAGACCACCTCCCTATAAAGACTGGTTTTCTTGTGTCCCTAAGGAGGTCGTTTATAATGTACAAGTTTCACTTTACCTATATATTAACAATGTCAGTAGACAGTTTAACATATATCAAGTTATGTTAATGGTCAAGCTAGTCCAGTAACATTGTGGCTTATCACATATTGAATCTAACTAACAGGATGATACTGGCTTATAGGGTAAAACTAACTAATATTATAGGATGGTAACAGCTAACTGGGTGATACTTGCTAACAGAATGAAACTAACAAACAGGATGGTAATAGCTAGCAGGATGGTTATAACATGATGACACTTACTAACAGGATGGTATTAGCTAACAGAGTAAAACTAACTAACAGGATGATAATAGCTAGCAGGATGGTTGTAACATGATAACACTTACTAACAGGATGATATTAGCTAACAGAGTAAAACTAACTAACAGGATGGTGCTAGCTAACAGAGTAAAACTAAATAACAGGATGGTACTAGCTAATAGGATGTTTGTAACATGCTGAAACTAACTAACAGGATGGTACTAGCTAACAGAGTAAAACTAACTAACAGGATGATACTAGCTAATAGGATGGTTATAACCTGATGAAACTTACTAACAGGATGGTACTAGGTAATAGGATGAAACTAACTAAGAGGATGGTTATAACAGGATGACACTAACTTACAGAATGGTAGTAGCTAAATGGATGGCATTTTGTTGGAAGGCATGGATAATTCAGGATAAATTCTAAACCCAAATCGCTGAAAAAATGGAACAAAGTTTCTGAAAAGTTTAAGATCAAAGGATTTATCCAATAAAAATCCTTTTAGTCTGACAAAATTCACAGGCCATTCCATTGTTCAGTCCAACTAAATTCATAAAATGTCTGAAACTTGAAAATAAAATTTTACGAACTCTGTCTAAATATGTATTCACCATTGCATTGATGCCTTAGTTAGATATGACAGTCGTTAACTATTACATTTATGAACATCTAGCCGACTGTAATAACCACTTGTTTTCTAGACATCCCCTGAGAAGGTCACCACAATTTACAGATATTTATGTTTCTGTCATCATTTTTGGTCACTGCTCAATAAAATATTCCTGCCCCGCTAGATTAAATCAAAGGGTATATGTCACAGCAGATATGCGGGGATGGTAATAATTCGATATATGTTCAAATAATGAACATCAATGCCATTAACCCACATATGCATAGAAATATTTAGCGAATATCTGATCTGCATTGCAGTCTCTTTAACTTGAGTTATACACAATAATTTAGGGTAAAAAAACATTTGTGTTTCAGTAAATGTATTGCGATTGTTATTGAGGGATTATTTAAATACTACTTGTATGTTCGTTTCAGTATAAAAAAATGATGGTTTATGTAAGGAAGTTAGAAATAAATTGTGCAATAACTTCCATAGCTTTTTATAGAAGGAATATCTACAATCTAGGAACATGTTAACGGAATTGTTCTCTTTTTTTCCCCTAAATCAATATTTTACAAGGTTTAAACAAATAGCTCTGCTTCCTCTTTCTAACTGCTATTTAAGTAATTGTTGGCAAAAAAATAATGTAGAAGCTGATTTTTTTTTTAGAGAGGATTCAATTTTGGCATTACAGAGAATCTTGTATGTAAAGACCTCAACAAAACCAGTCTTTATAGGGAGGATGTCTTTATATAGAGGTTGATTTGTACAAAAATGGTATTATTGGAGACAGCATAAAACAGTCTGTATGACCAGGTGGTCTTGATACACAGGTGGTCTTTATGACCAGGTGTTCTTTATACACAGGTGGTCTTTATGACCGGGTGTTCTTTATACACAGGTGGTCTTTATGACCGGGTGTTCTTTATACACAGGTGGTCTGTATGACCAGGTGGTCTTGATACACAGGTGGTCTTTATGACCAGGTGTTCTTTATACACAGGTGGTCCCTAAAAGCAAGTTTTAATGTATTAGTAAAGGTGTTGAGATCGCTAAATCTGAATATTGCCAACAATTCATTTCGCATCGGAGGTAAGAGTCATTCATCTGATTGTACACACATAGTAATGATTTACTGTTCTGACTCTAGTGCTAGGCTAAAATTTATGCTTTGTAAAAAAAAAAATCATGATGTGTAGCCAAAAATCAACTTCAGAAACTTTATTTTCTTTGGAATCACAGAATCGCTAAAATTACTTCTTGCTAAAATTATATACTATACCATTGCTAAGGACAAAACTTTAAATTTGCATCTCGCTAAAATTTCCATTTCTATAGTGAATATAAGACTCAAATCGGAATACAGTGAAACATCTGACATTGAAATGTGGTCTCTCAAAAGAGGTTTTATCTGAGGGATTATCTACTGTGTATGTGGTATGCTGGGGTACATAATTTACGTGAAATCTTTTTTCATTGCGTATTTAGTGAAAATTAACCCGATGTGTAAATTTCCCCATTTACAGTTAACTGATTGTGTATTTGAAGACATCGTAACAAACATCACTGATGACACAAGTTCAGAATTGGTTTCTGCAGTGACATGATGTACGGTGATCATGTTTCACGCTGAACGCTTTATGCAGGAAATGAACAAATATCAGTGTTTACAGGATTCAATGCAAATTTCTCTTTGAATGTCATTTCATTGTTTTCCAAGTTATAGATCTACGTAACCTTCAATGAATGGAAGAGTCTCATTAATGGATTAAATGTGGAGGTATATAACAAAAAAAAAATGCATGGTTAATGTCGGTTCAAAACCGTACAAAGCTAAAAGTTAAATTTTCTCTTTGATATCAAACTTTTTAGAAGTTTTTGAATATGTTTTATTACATCGAAAAAAAAATCTAGTAGATAGAGTAGATTGTAAACATATAAGAGAACAGTTTACACTGTATAACACATTGTTTACAGATATCTAGATAACAATAGTTTTAAGTTTTAACAATATTCACAGACTTCAAGCGGCACAACTCCTGAATAAAACAAAAATTGAAAACGTAATTTCCGCTTTGTTGTTTTACATCTTGCCCTGAATTTTTCAATGTTAATGGAGATATCACCTGCTTTATGTGAAGTGCTTCAAATTTTGACCTGTGCTATGTACTGATACCAATGCAGTGAGGGTTCCGTTACGTGCCATACTTGATGTGACACAGGACCTTGGTTTAAGGTCTCATGACTTTCACTTTACTTGACAAATGAACAGTCACTTCCATTTGAAAAGCTTTAGCATGATCTGGTAATGTGGCCCTCTGCTTGCGGGGTCGAATGCCCTATCACTAGACCACCGCAATCATTGATGAAAAAGTAGAAACACTCTGCCACTAACCCTACTTTAGAAAGCTGTAAAGTATCATAACTCTAGATCTTGCAGATATAATGCTTCAACTCATTCACCCCTAAAGACACATTTGGACTTGTCCAAGCCATTGGTTTATAGAAAAGTCCATAGTTTTTCAGGGGTTAATGAGTTAAACTAAGAGAGGATCATACAAATAAATCCAAGCTAAACCAACACGTTGACATAGCTAAGAATTTCATTATAAGTTCAATTTGCAAAGTAAAAACTCATTTTCTCCCTCCTTAGACCGATGCATCTGAATCCTAGGGTTAAGACAAGCTACATGTAGGACTTCTATGTAATTGGACTACAGTACATTAGAAGTTCCGGACTTTAATTACGTGCATAATTATTTATGTCCACTCCACACATACTCCGATTTACAAAACTTGGCCGAGCAGACTAACCTTTTGATTATCATACGGATGATTCTACTCACTTTTCGGTTCTGACAAGCTGCGCAAGTAAACCTTTTTTATTCTTCACTGCATACTCACATGGGAAAAATGTTGTGTTTCTCAATGGATACTCTATGTATGATGACAAGTAGGAACAATTACTCTTATTCTTACCAAATCTAAACTCATCCAGGTCCAAAAAGGGTCCATGAGAATCCATCCTGCCAGGTTATATGGGTTTTACTATACCCATGTAAACAGTCTATTAATCCATATACATTAGCACAAAGACAAAAATTACCATACACAATCATCTTACCCTAGTTTCTGCAGAGCTCCAGAACAACACATTTGTAATGGTGTGTCCTCACAAATCATCGCTATCCTATCCTATAAAATCACCAAAAATCCAGCTTATCTGGGAGACTTCATAACCCCTTAACCTCTCCAAACTGCCTCTAGGAGTTGAACATTACTCACATTTAATGCAACACCTATTCAGATGCTTGGCAGTTCGTCTGAATAAAACAGATCCTTAAACTTTGGATGAAACTTGATAAAACATGTACTAATGCTCAATTTATCTCGATATCTTCAAGTTCAAAAAGTTTTATCAGTAGATGCAACAAGCCTGTCAGCTGATTAAGAAAAACACAAATTTACAAAGTTAATCTTAGACCTCGTAAGTACCACAAGTACCAAGGTCATTAGGTCATTTCACTGAGATTACGCTGCCATGTATTTCCTTATGTTGCAACTATTTTAAGAAATACTATCTGCATCAGTATAGAATCAAGAATCTATCGAAACTCAAACCTGATACAGGAAGAGCTGCTGAATCATAAAATCGTAAGACCATTAACAGGATTAATTTACGAGAAATAAAAAAAAAAAACATGAGAGGCAAGTCCTTCATTTTCTGTCATGCAACAGTAATTGGTCCTGATAAAAAACATTTCATCACATTTGTTTTCCCTTTACTTCTATAGCCCCCAAGAAGGAAAACTGGCATATCAATTTTGGTATGAACTATATTTCTTCGTTTTTGTATAAATGCTTATTTCGATATTGAATTAGAATCAGAACTATGACACAGTTCAAACTATGTGTAATTTGGAATATTCGTTTTGTATTAATGGTGTTATACATCCTGCAGACACCGAGGTCACGTAGCACAGTAGGTTTCGGCACATTAATGAACCCTCAATGTTCAATGGCCGTAAGTGCCGAGCATAGGCCAAAATTTGAAGCCCTTCACCGGCATTTGGTGACGTTTCCTTATGAGGAAAGATTCTTGAGTGGGACGTTAAACAACAATACAACCACAACAATATCCTGTGGACAGAGTAGCTCAGTTGGTAGAACGTCAGATCTTCAACATGAAGGTCTCTGGTTCGATCCCCGGTCATGTCAGATTTTCAGAGGTGAGATTTCATCTCTTGTCTATAGAGCTCTATGCCTACATCGAAGGTAAATGGTCTAGGATATGCACAAGCAAAGACCACACAAGCAATGACATAAACACACATACTAAACATCTCTCTCCCTGCCTCACGGGGTTGAGTAGCAAGGGCTTTAAGTAAATCAAGCCAAAGCAAGCTAGCATTCCACTTCTATGACATTTCATGTAGTCCACACTACATGAACCTCACACTGCGTGTTGTTCATAATATTTCCTTTTTTTTATATTAATTGTTTGTTGTTTGTGTCTGTAAATTGATTCCACCCCTAAAGACAAATTTGGACTGGTCTAAATCATTGATTTACAGAAGAGTCCATTGTTTTTTAGGGGTTGATAAGTTAAAGCTTCTGAACTTGACAGTGAATATATGACATATCTCACACTATGGGCGACATCATTTTCCAAAATGTCAGTGTCCGTTGGACCTTGACCTTTGAAATAACTACAGCTTTATTCCTGATTTTGAAATTTGTCTTCATACTTGGCTAATAGATTCTGATTGAATTCACATTCAGTTATCTGGACTTAACAAACAAAACTTTCAAGGATATATTTTCAAGAATATATCTAACTTGGATATCATGTTCCAGACTGACTTTAGTTTTAATTTTTGAATCAAGAAGAAATATTTAAAACTATCTGAAATGACCTGAACTTTCAAATGTGACCTTGACCATTGATATGAAGTCTACAGTCACTATACAGTCAAATAATACCTGCTTTTGATATTTTAGTTGATGTGCTGTCGGGGGATAGACAATGACCAAATCAAAGGAAGGGCTAGTCCAGAAGAAAAAAAAACAAAAAACAACAAGATGTGTTTGTGAAACACAAATGCCCCCGGTCCAAACTGTATCACAATCCAAACTTTAAATATTGCAATGTCCATTTTGATCCCACCCCACCCCCAGGGGCATGTGATGTCAGTGAAGTGTGAGCAACCCTTAGATGAACTAAGTTTGGTTATTGTATCACAATCCAAACTTGAAATATTGCACTTCACATGTAAGCGGGACAAAATTATGGACACACAGACAGATAGACAGACAATTGAAACACTAGATGCCCTGGTGGACCTTTCAGGACGGGGTATAACAATAATTTAGTGGCTTAGAGGTACATGTGTCCACCTTACAAGTCACATTTGTAGCAGAGTCTTGGTTTATTGCAGTTCTGGTCATACTTGACTCTTCTTTGAATCAGGTAGTGACTGCTCTTTCATAAAGCTCTCGATATCAGAGAGAGTGAAGGTCAAGGTTGAGACTTACAACTAAGGTCAACAGTAAAGTGTTCAGTTAGTATAGTGGGCTAGTGCACTCACTTCTCACAAATTTGACCCCAGTTCAATAATCGAACTGGACACTTCGGGAGCGTGTGAAATGGAATGACAGTCAGTAAGTCAGGTTTCAAGGTACTGCCAGTTTCCTCACATCAACAACGCAGCTATTGAGAGACATTTAATATAAGTTCCAGAAACTTGTTTATTAACTTATCAACCCCCGAAAGACAATGGACTCTTCTGTAAATCAATGACTTAGACCAGTCCAAATGAGTCTTTAGGGATGAATGAGTTAATTGTTCTAAAATGAATAAAGTCTATATTTATCAATACCTATATAGTGAAATAACACACCAAGATAAGTCCAGACCAAAGGTCCAATTTTGTGGCCCTTCACAATACAGTGGAATCTCGTTATCTCAAAACTCACAGAACCACCCCAATTACATTGAGATATCCGGAATTCGAGATAACCAAAATTTTAAAGATTTAAAGAATTTCAAGTTTGACATATCCAGAATTTCAACTCAACCAATTTTGACATAATGAGATTCCATTGTATCTGAACAATATCTTTTTATTGCAAGGTTTCAAACAGCAATAAAAAAAGTGAATAAATCGGAAGGGTTCAAAACTAGCCACAGAGTTACAATCAGAGAAAATTAGTTAATTAAGTTGGGGCAGCTGGCCGGCAGTTAGGCTTTGAATATGATGCATGATTCTAAATATGGTACTTAATTAAAAATTATAAATGTATCAATAAATGAGAGAATGGTGTCAAAATAGTGCAAATATAGAGAATCATATTTTAATCAAGACCATCTATTAATAAACAAATAAACTAACAAGATAAATATTCCACTCTTAATTATTCATATTCTATCATAATCGCTCTGTAGGATATATACATATAATTTTGCTAGAAATCTAATTAAATTTTGATGTGCATTTTGCTTACAGACTTTTGGCATTTAGATAAATAACATCATGAATATTGATTTCGGTTATACAAACAAATATCTAAATTTATTTCATGCTATTCTAGTAACACATTCATGAATAAATACAATTTGATATTTAAAATTCACTCCCATTGTTTAGTAATACACCAAACATTAGGGAAATAGATTAGGAAACTGATTATTTAAACAGATAATCAACAGTATTATCATGATATATATTGAGAGAGAGAGGGGGGTAGAGATAAAGATTGAAAAAGAGAAAGAGCATGAGAGGAGAGAGAGAGAGAGAGAGAGAGAGAGAGAGAGAGAGAGAGAGAGAGAGAGAGAGAGAGAGAGAGAGAGAGAGAGAGAGAGAGAGAGAGAGAGAGGAGAGATGAGAGAGAGAGAGAGAGAGAGAGAAAGTAGAGAGAGAGAGAGAGAGAGAGAGAGAGAGAGAAAAGTGTGAGAGAGAGAGACAGATAGAGGGGAGTGTGTGTGTATTTGAGAGAAAGAAAGAGAGAGACAAACAGATAGACAGACAGATTCTTTTTATCATATTCAATATGATTTGTTGAGAGTCAGGTGTACAAAAACAAATAAATGATAGTAAAGTTACTTGTGAATCATGTCTGATGTAAATTGTTTTATGTCAGTAATATACTGGTGTCAGACTTCCTAAATGTGTTCAAAAGGTGTGATATAACAACCTCAAGAAATCAGTAAAACTTAAAACAGACAGGTTTATTACAAAGAAATCCCCCCAAAACATAGATTGCAGCGAGACTGAGACAGACTAAGCATACTGTTTCTTACAAGAAAGAGAAGCAAAAAAAAAAACAATAGATACAAAGTGAGTGAAACCAGTTCCTGAGCTTATATGCTGACAAACAGTAGGGACATATTTACAAACAGATTAACAGATGCTGTACCCCATGTTATAGATCTGTAAGAGAGATATCTTTGTAAGTAAGTACGGTAACATACACGTATCTATGGCAGTCCTGTCTGTCTGCATATGTACGAGTTTCTAATATTAATTCCAGAGAACGCCATCAGGTGGCCAGGTGTTAAGACTTGTAAAGTACGAGATTCTCTAGAGGCGAAAACAAAAAACCTATTTATCCGAGAGCTTTGCTTTTCTACAAAAGAGAATTATTTTTCTGTGGAAATTATCAATAAAAGTTTTCCGCGAGTCTCAATCATCTTAAATGGGACATAAAATTTGATGAAGATTTAATTTCATTATTTTCTTGGGTAAGCAAAATCATGAAAATTAACCCAAGACAAAAATGAATTTGTACCTGAATGACAGACATAGGATATCCCGAAATATTTACCTGTGTATACTCACTCTCTAAAGTTTTACGTCTGCGAAAAGCCATACCCTCAAAGTAATACCCTTATGTAAAGCCACACCTTCAAAGATTTTACCCATGTATAACAACACCCTTAAATCTTTACCTCCCTGTATATCCACACCCACAAAGCTTTATCAGTATATATAGCCAACCCCTCAAAGCATAACTCCTGTGTACAGCCACACTCTCAAAAGTTTTATATATGTGTACAACTTTACCCTCAAAGTATTATCCCCTATATAAAACAACGTCCTCAAAACTTTACCCCTGTGTATACAATAATGTATATTACTAACTACAAAGGAATCAAGCAACTAAATTTTAATTTAGTATTTCCATGCTTTAGGACAAAAAAAACGTGAAACCTGAAATGATGTAATTTTGAGATAATGAGGCAGCTTACACAAGGATAATATCCGCAGCAAAATTATCTAAATAATTAAGTTATCCATCAAATAATAAAAACAAAGGAAGCAAAAAACATGTTCCGTGTTTATCCTATAAAGATTTATGTAAATTATCTGTTAGTAGTAAGTTATTCGTTTTGCTTTTATGATTCAATTTTCAATCTTTTCTGCATGGTAAAAGATGTGTAAAATGGTCACAAGTTCAACGAAAACATACTGATCAATCTTATTTCATTTTTAATCCAGTACATTTAAGTAATGATACATGTTCAGTATGTCTATTTGTTTTTTATTTCAAAGCACCAATAAATTATAAAATGGCTCATCTATGGTTGCCATCACAAAATTAATAAATAGATCTCCTCAGTTCCCTTCATACTGGAACCAATTACCTATGAGCACTGTTATTAGCGACTCTGTTGAGTCGTTCAAAGCCTCTATTTCAATTTTCACGTATAGACACTTAAATAGTAAACATTTTTGTAAAGTATTAAATGCAAAAAAATTTTCTTCATCTAGCTCACGCAGGCCAAAGTGACGTAATCTTCAATAAGCTGGAGTACAATGGAATCTCATTATGTTATAAATTCATGGGACCACTTCAAGATATCAAGATATCCAGAATTCCAGATAACCATCTATCCACTAAAACTGGAACCAGCCATTCAACTTTGACATAACCGGAATTTTGTTTCTTTAGATTATGACATAACAAGTTTCAACTATGTAAGGATAGGTTACCTGTGTGACTATGGAAGCATCACTCACATTGGTTAAAAAGGTTTCGATTTGTCGTGGGGTAGTAAGAGATATATACATGGTAAAAATGCTATCTGTGATCTACAGTTGACAGATAAATCACAGATGACACTCCCACCCCTCCAGCTGACCCAGAGGTCAAACAATTTATGTTTTTTTCCCAGACTTATCTTGAAATACTGTTTACCAGATTTGGAAAAGGATAGGCCTAGCACTTTTTAAAAATAAGAATAAATAAACGAATACAACCCCCCCCCCCCTTCCCCAAAAAGAATTGGATATTAAATAGGTGAGGATGGCTTGATAAATACATGGATAAATGGAGATGGATCAATAAAAGGTAACAAATTGATAAATTGAATTATGGGATGGAATAATCGCTAAAACAAGGAATTTGCTTTTCCCTGCAGTTACTTTATAGTCAGCAAATTGAATGGTAGGCAACGGTTTTTGGAAAACATCAATCTAATGATATATTCAGGTCTTGCATAAACGGAGATAATATTTGGAGGTGAAAATTGGCTTCATTTGTTGGCTATTTACACCAGTGCAAAACGAGCCTTCGGAAATAATTGATCATCAAAGTTTAATGAAGTCTCTGAATGAATGGATTCTAGGTAACCCGTCAATTAAGCAGTTCGGCATCTTGTTATACACACAACCTCTTAGAAAGTATGAAATAGTTTAATTCAAGCCAGGGATATTCCGCCATTTTGTCATCTTTTGCAAATGAGGTCTAAGCCTTTTGAATTCAGAATTAACCAGCAACGGCTTGAGTACCAAATGCTAGCGATAACTTGAATATAAAACCACTCAAGTAAATATCACCCAACCTCTACAAATAATGTCCACTTTGATACATTACAGGAGAATTTTACCTTATGGAAATAACATACAGTAAAACCTCATTCTAAATGCCATAATTTATTTAACCAAAACTTGGCATTATAATGGGGTTTGGCATTAGGTTAAGGAAATCTTTAAATGAAATTATAGGAAAAATTGGAAAAATTGACTTTGAAATATTGTGTTAAATGAAATTAGGGACGTTATCAAGATGTTATACCACATAGAAAACAAAAAAATTGGTATAATTTTTACCAGTGCTACAACAGAGAGGACTTAGTGTGTAATTTTACTCACACTTTTGATCCAGGGATTGCCTTGTAGTGTGACTCGTCCTCCGTTGGAAGATTTACATCAACTGAAGTTGATCTCACTTGATGCTTGTTATCCAAACATCCTTCGTCAAAGCTCGCCTGTCGCTGTACCACACCTCGCATAGGTGACAACGATTTCGTAACTTCCTTATGCGAAGCAGCTTGCAACAATCCCCCATCAAGTGACGATGACCTGTGCTGTTTAATGATTGGTACTTCAAGTGTGACTGCGTTAGTATAAATCTGGCTGGTAGGTGGCACCAAGCTTCGATTTGAGCAAACATTTTCACCTACTTTTTCACCTACATGTACAGAATGGTTGTTACACTCTTCCTGGTCACTCTCATTATCCTCGTCATCATCGGACGAATCAGATATATAAAAGTTAAATTCTACCAAGGAGTCATCGGACGAACTATCGTATGTACTGGAAGTCAACGGAAAATCCTCACTATCCATACAAATTTGTTCTTCACTTCCTCTTGCTAGATTTTCATAATATGTTTCCATGTGAACACAATGGATGCATAATTTTGGAATCTCTATCGAAGATCGTCTCTTCTGGTACTTTGATCTGGGCAGTTTCAAACTAGCCCAACTCCAGCCCTCCTTGTCGGAGACATTTTCATCTGAGGACCCACTCCATGGAGCGCCAATTGTGGAAGACGAGTCAAATGAATGACATCTTCGCTCCGGCAGTGGAACTTGAAGCAGTTCATTTTTATCCTGATGTAGGGTACTAGCATCGAAGCTAGAGGATCTTCCTCTTTCAATCGGAACGTCAAGACACGGTGATGTTGCCTGATCATCTATAGATATTGTTCGTTTTTGTTTTGATAAACAAAGTTTTGGAATTTCAAAGGACGGTGAACTACACCGAGTGTTTTTAAAAAGATTCATTTCTATTGATCTATAGCATACACTACTTCACAGCCATTTAATCTCTGATTAAACTATCAGAATTGTTACAAAACAAAGTCCTGCTCCAACTTATAAAAATGTGTATTAATATGCACATTTTACCTCATATAATCAAATGACTAAAAAACCACTTTCTTCTAGATTTCCAATCATTGATTTTCATAGAAATAACCTAATTGTACTAATTTGTGTTTTCCAATCTTGTAATTACATTTAGTTTATATCACTGAATAATCGGTAACCGATTTCTTTATGCCGTTCACGAGATTCCGACTTTAGATGTCACATACAAAATACGTCAAACGTTCACTTATTGCATGTCAATATCACTTAAGATTAACTTACTGTCGGCAAGAGATATTTTCTCACTCCAAGTCAATAAAATTTATTAATCCAAAGTTAACACTGCATCAAACATATAAAATCTTTTTTAAAACATCCTGCTGTTCTACTTTCGCCTCATGCATATTTCATCTTAAACCCACACCCCCAAAGTTCATCACTTCAGTATACACACACAAGCTAACACCTTTGTTTTTTTTTTAAAATCTCATGTTTTAAAATTTTTCACAGCTGTGGTAAAATGTGTCAATGTACTCAAAATTCCATTTCTTATTTACATTTTTTCACCTACTTGCTTTTTTACAAAGCCACCCTGAACCTCCACTCGTAAATCAAATAACAGTCAATCAAAATGAATATTTTATGTGGCACTTAAAAATCCATGCTGTTAACCGTTACAACACACTAACAGCCGTTCTCATTTTCATTAATATAGTTTAATAGAATACAATCCCATCTATTAATTTCCAATAAACCACATAAATTCCAAAGGTTCTTGGTCTTAATATTGGTGTATGTATCAAAGCCTAATTAGAAATTTGCAGCTGTTTTATACATAGATGGGTGGCTCAGTGGATTAAATAGCACTATTATTATAACAGTACCTATATTTCAAAAATTAATTAGATTGAACACTATAGAGTTACAAAAACAGTAAACAAATTCAAGCAGGAATAAAAGCGTTCCTTAGCCGATAGTAAAATTTGACAAAAATCGGAATTAGGTAGAATATGTTTACATTTCTGTTTAATTCTTTACCATATCATTTCCTTACACTTGAAGCAATAATTAGTATTATAAAACATTTATGGTAAAAATCAATTAGGTTCGTGAAAAACCGATATCAATTAAGTCCTTTTAATTCGCAATTGTAAGTTTTATACATGGAAGCAACTTGATGAAAACTCTTTTCTTATGCCACAGAACGCTAGTCACACACACGGACGCATTATTCTACAAAATGCAAACTTTTGAATTTCACCTAGTGCAGCAAAAGCAATAACTTTTGTGGCAAATATTTAAAACTTAAAAAAACTTAGTTATTTAAAGCCATTATAGATAAATTATATCTGAACTTATTTTCTACTGACGTGAGAAATATATATATATGAAGTTGATACAATTTACCATTAATACTTGATACAGTAGCAACGAAATCCACTTAACTGATCTAAACAGCAGAGAATGTCATATTTCATCAATACAAAGATATGTAATAGAAATCTGCGAAAGATAATATTCATCAGAGAACTGAAGACAACTGTTTAGATTTTTAGTTGACCCAGCGTAAACATAAGTCACGGTTGAATGAAAAAACACATCCTGATAGATAATGACGAAATCTCTAAGCTTCCCCTGGTACAGACGAAAAATACACAAAACACAATAGCTGATCGGGTGATTTACCAATGCCGTTTTGTCATGTGCTGTCCACGTTTAAATCTCCAAACAGTAAAATCCTGACGGACACAGTCTGTCTCTCCAATCAATATCGCAAGATAAACTTCTCCACCCACCTGTTTCAGGTCAATCAATCAGAAAAACCGAGCAATCCGATATATATTTTTTTCTTCCCTCTCTAAAGTAAACATACTTCAGTAGTGCTTAACAAACCTCGAAATGCGATGATAAAATGAGTAAGGTAGGAAATCCTAATTGTTCTAAAGTAATTTTCACCTTTTTCCTAATGTGTATCTTTATCACAGCACATCAAAAGTCACCTGTTGGGATTTAATCAGTTATTTAAGCATACCTTTTTCTCTCTCATCATGGATTTACTATTATTCATAGTGTTTCAACATAAATCAGATAGATATTTGAAATTATATGCAAACAGGAAAAAAAAATTATATACCAAAAAATACTTGTCTTATAAACTTTCCACCTGTCTTTTGTATGACTGACAATGAAACGTCATCGGAATCACTTTCAATGTTCCAAAAATTTCTGTCAAAACTGGTCACTCACTGCTATAAATCTGATCAGTTTCTAATGCCATCAAATAATAGTTTACAGGATAAATTTGTAACATATTCCCATTACGGAAATATCACATTAGCAATTTACGGTCATTCATCTCCATAAATCATGTACTTCAGGTTAATTACAAAAGCTTTTAATGAATGATACACCTGGTGACTTAAATTACGAATATTGAGAATATACACAACAAAAATAATCCTTAATAAACGAAAAAAATATTCTCTTTTCCGTAATTGCTGGTTTCTTCTCTTAACAATAAACTTCCTCACTGAAAAACTATTGTACAAGTGGAATATCTTTTTTTTAGAATCTTCCCACTATCGTTGTAACAACACAGACTAGTAGTATATTTACTTGAGTGCACATTACTTTCTGAAATTAAAAGCTTGTGTGTCGCTGAAGTCATTAGCAGACGGCAATTTCTTCCTGTTCAATAACTGATAGCCCATAACGGTTTGTACCTAGGATGGTCATCTTCATACTGATATTCATCCCGAAACTTTGGCATAGTTGCAATATTTTGAGTGCAGTATCTCCTTGGAAATCCACAGCCATTAACCAATTATAAACATATAGTCTATAGAGCCACCACATAAAAAAAAACACACACACACTCTCTCACAATGAATGCATCTAAAGCAGCACTACTACCGGAGCAGTAATTTTCCTACTTTGTATGGCTATAGTTTTCCTCCGTAGTGCTGCTGATGGATCTGGGTCTGTTGACTATGACAGTGGATACAATGTCTGGGAATTCATTTCTAGGTATATAACCCGATTCTGATCATGTATACATATATTTCTTAAGAAGTAAAAAAAAAACTCGGAACTTGGTAAAAACATCACAGGGGGAAAAGTCTCATTACTGGGTGGAAGATTGCCAGTAACAGATTGGTGATTAATATTTCATTCATGGGAATATCCAGGAATTGTACACGAGCAGCGGAGTGGAAATAGCCAGCATGTTTACAAGTCCAGGTAAGTGTGCAGACAATAAGATAAGTGCTCTGGTTTTCTTTTCAGATGAAAATTTTCCTCTGCCCGTTGATGGGCAGTCCCACAGATTAACTTATTATGTGTGACTGTGTGTCACTTGAAAGTAATGAAGCAAGCTTATAAAGAAGGTTAACACACATACATGTACTTAAATCTCATCAGATTTGA
Organism: Atrina japonica; assembly: GCA_030159075.1. Taxonomy (NCBI): domain Eukaryota; kingdom Metazoa; phylum Mollusca; class Bivalvia; order Pterioida; family Pinnidae; genus Atrina; species Atrina japonica. The sequence goes on along the minus strand of BROG01000142.1, from coordinate 789,494 downwards.
CAGACGTAGATATGTAGATGCTTATCGATGCCCCTGTTTAATACATGTGGTGGTACATGGAGGCCTAATCTGATACTACAGGTATTAAAAAAAAAAATTGGAATAGATCAATTTCATGGCAGCAGAATTAACAGTGAACCTTAGTATCAATTTTAATAAAGGAGAGAAAAAAAATCAAGGAAGATTTTCTTGATTAAAATGTTCATTTTTTACATTGTTCTCTATGAAAATGATAATATTGAGTTTTTCTCTATATCGCCTTTCTCTTTCTCGCCATACATGTAAATTTCATCAGCTGTCATGAATATCATAAACACAACTTCGTTTTTGCTTTTTCTTCTTACCCTAACGTGATACCGATAACTTACTTCTGTGCTATCTATTATCTATCTATTAAATCCAGCATTATTTTTCGCTCTGTAGTATGAAAACTTGCATATTAGATATGTCTCGTGGGACCGGCACGAACTCCCTTTAATTAACGAGTCATTAATGTTTCACTACATATACGCATGTATATAGTTCAGACAATATACACGGCTTCTCAATATCACGGCTATCTATCAGAAAGTAATTGATATAATATCAAGGCTGTACTTATAATCCATATACCTATATACTTGTCTTTATTGGGTGTTCTGAATCATGAATAATGTTATAAAGGTATACATGTAATAAAAACTGAATGTAAAAAAAAAAAAAAATGATAGGAAATAAGTCAAAATAGATTTTAAGATTCTAGAGTTCTTTCACAGTAATTCTTAAACTTCTATTCATTATTCTTTATTCACTGAAATATATCATTTATTGTATTGTTCTAACAAGAATCACAATATTCAGTTTGATGAAGAAAGCAGTTTTCAAGGAGTTAAGAATTATCAATTGTTGTCCCTGCCCTGTCTTCAAGTACTCTTGACCATGATAACAATAATCAATTACCATAGTCCCTGTCCTATCTACAGTGCCCCTGACCATGATGGCAATAATCAGTTACCATAGTCCCTGTCCTATCTACAGTGCCCCTGACCATGATGGCAATAATCAGTTACCATAGTCCCTGTTGTATCTACAGTGCCCCTGACCATAATGGCAATAATTAGTTACCATAGTCCCTGTCCTATCTACAGTGCCCCTGACCATGATGGCAATAATCAGTTACCATAGTCCCTGTCGTATCTACAGTGCCCCTGACCATAATGGCAATAATCAGTTACCATAGTCCCTGTCCTATCTACAGTGCCCCTGACCATGATGGCAATAATCAGTTACCATAGTCCCTGCCATATCTACAGTACCCCTGACCATGATGACAATAATCAGTAGTCCCCTGTATCTACAGTACCCCTGATGGCAATAATCAGTTATAATCTACAGTGCCCCTGACCATGACCAATAATCAGTTCCATAGTCCCTGTCCTATCTACAGTGCCCCTGACCATGATGGCAATAATCATTAGTTAGTCCCTGTTGTATCTACAGTGCCCCTGACCATGTCCAATAATCAGTTACCATAGTGTCCTATCTACAGTGCCCCTGACCATGATGGCAATAATCAGTTTAGTCCCTGTTGTATCTATAGTAACCCCTGACCATAATGGCAATAATCAGTTACCATAGTCCCTGTTGTATCTACAGTGCCCCTGACCATGATGGCAATAATCAGTTACCATAGTCCCTGTTGTATCTACAGTGCCCCTGACCATAATGGCAATAATCAGTTACCATAGTCCCTGTCCTATCTACAGTGCCCCTGACCTGATGGCAATAATCAGTTACCATAGTCCCCCCTGATCTACAGTACCCCTGACCATGATGACAATAATCAGTTACCATAGTCCCTGTTGTATCTAGTGCCCCTGACCATAATGGCAATAATCAGTTACCATAGTCCCTGTCCTATCTACAGTGCCCCTGACCATAATGGCAATAATCAGTTACCATAGTCGTCCCTGTTGTATCTACAGTACCCCTGACCATGATGGCAATAATCAGTTACCATAGTCCCTGTCCTATCATAGTCCCTGTTGTATCTACAGTGCCCCTGACCATAATGGCAATAATCAGTTACCATAGTCCCTGTCCTATCTACAGTGCCCCCTGACCATGATGGCAATAATCAGTTACCATAGTCCCTGTCCTATCTACAGTACCCCTGACCATGATGACAATAATCAGTTACCATAGTCCCTGTTGTATCTAGTGCCCCTGACCATAATGGCAATAATCAGTTACCATAGTCGTCCCTGTTGTATCTACAGTACCCCTGACCATGATGGCAATAATCAGTTACCATAGTCCCTGTTGTATCTACAGTACCCCTGACCATGATGGCAATAATCAGTTACCATAGTCCCTGTTGTATCTACAGTACCCCTGACCATAATGGCAATAATCAGTTACCATAGTCCCTGTTGTATCTACAGTACCCCTGACCATGATGGCAATAATCAGTTACCATAGTCCCTGTCCTATCTACAGTGCCCCTGACCATAATGGCAACAATCAGTTACCATAGTCCCTGTTGTATCTACAGTGCCCCTGACCATAATGGCAATAATCAGTTACCATAGTCCCTGTCCTATCTACAGTGCCCCTGACCATGATGGCAATAATCAGTTACCATAGTCCCTGCCATATCTACAGTGCCCCTGACCATGATGGCAACAATCAGTTACCATAGTCCCTGTTGTATCTACAGTGCCCCTGATCATAATGGCAACAATCAGTTACCATAGTCCCTGTTGTATCTACAGTACCCCTGATCATAATGGCAATAATCAGTTACCACAGTCCCTGTTGTATCTACAGTGCCCCTGACCAGGATGGCAATAATCAGTTACCATAGTCCCTGTTGTATCTACAGTGCCCCTGACCATAGTCCCTGTCCTATCTGTCCAGGGGTTATGAAAGTCGGTATTTTTGTCATCAGAGCCTGATACAGACTATATACCAAATTTCAAGAATTTTTCAGTCAAAATGTAAAAAGTTTTTGAGTGATACATTAGTCTAAATTTATGGCACTGTACTTTACCTGCAGACATTTAGATTCAAATAAACAAAATCTTGGAAATATGTTAAGTAATCTCAAAACAAACGATCAAACAAACACCAAAAGGCAGCGTAGTCTTTAGATGGGAAATGAAACTGAAGACTTGTTTATATTCTTTATTTAAACATTGTCAGATATTTCAATGATAACAAATGACGACAACAATATGTTTATGGAAATTAAAGTGCCCACGTTACATAATCCAGCGAAATTATACATCACATTTACAATTAAATATAAACAAAAAAAACCTGTACATCAACGATAACGGGAAATTTAGATTGAATGTCAGCGAGAGGTTAGCTTATATTTGTACAGAAGAATGTTAATGTACAAAATAGTTCTGCGACAATCTATTCCATCTTTATATCATTAAAGTATGTGGTTACATAAAAAAGAATGTTGACTTGAAAACTGGAAAACTTAATTGAGAGATGTACAATTCGAGACTGAGCATTTGCATAAACAAAACAACCGATATAATCTTTGTATAATGAGAAAATCAGGCTCATTTCACAAATGAAGTATGTAAGATAATTTCGTTTAGAAAGACTTCCTTTTGCACCCACTACTAAAATAATACAAGTATGACTCAAAACATTAAAAATATGCAAAGGACATTTAAAAGTATAAATTTGTTTGAATATTTCTTGAATGTCATCAATGAAATGTACCCAGAAACTAATTATTGGATGTTTTTAAAGTGTTTGTTTTTAGTTTTGGGAAATATTTGAGTGGAGTGGTGCAAGAGGAAGTCTTACCTTCTTTTTTAATTATGAATTAGGACATTATATGCAGCAAAATTGTAATAAAAAGAAGTTATCGCATCTCTGTAGATATACAGATCATGGCAGTGACCTCTCCCGATCTGACAACATTCTGACAACTTAATGGGGTAGGGATCATTATAGCAATCTCATTAGATCATGACAAACATTGCAGTGTATAAATCATGATATTCTCATTAGATCATGACAAACATTGCAGTGTACAAATCATGATCATGACTCATTAGAAATCATGATATTCAAACATTGCAGTGTCATAAATCTGCATGTATCATTATTCTCATTAGATCATGACAAACATTGCAGTGTATAAATCATGATATTCTCATTAGATCATGACAAACATTGCAGTGTATAAATCATGATATTCTCATTAGATCATGACAAACATTGCAGTGTATAAATCATGATATTCTCATTAGATCATGACAAATACTGCAGTGTACAAATAATGATATTCTCATTAGATCATGACAGATTTAGCAATGTATAGATCATAATAGCAATCTCATTAGATTGTGACAAACATAGCAGTGTATAGATCATGATAATCTCATTAGATCATGTCAAACCTAGCAGTGCATTATAAACCTAGCAGTGCATTATAAGATCACAAAAGCATTCTCAACATTGTACAGATCATTTCAGTGATCTCTCTAGATCATAAAAACATTCTCAACATTGTACAAATTATAAAGTGATCTTTCTAGATCATAACATCATTCCCCACACTGTACATATCATAATAGTGATCTCTTTAGATCATAACAACATTATCAGCATTTATGACAATGATTTTTAAGACTATGAAAGCATTCAAAGTGGTCTATCGATCATTATAGTACTGAGGAAAGTTTTCATTTTGAATTTTTTTTTTTTTTTTTGGCCCTGTATGATGCCAATTTTTGCTTCAGAACTCTTCAACTACTTTAAAGTTGAGCTCAACTGATGAAGTCTTATTGAAAGGAACAACTGTCTTGAGCATTAATTATTCTGGCCAATTCAATTTATCAAAACCAGAACTTTGGTATCATATTCATACATGTAGTATCGGTATTTGTATAAAGAAATGTATATATAGAGCCTTTACGAGTGCTGTGATGAAAATTGCAGCCTAAATCTAGGACAATTCAGAACAATCTATCTTTTCACATTAACCTACAAAGCCGCTGTTTTAGTTTTCAAAGAGTCAAATTCTGTACAAAAATCAATGGGGTATAAATCTTAATTGGCTCCCAGCAGAATAAAATCCAAGGTGATGGCTTGCAATTAAGAGGGTAAAATCCCCAAATGATAAAGCAATGGATGCTACAGATATTTGGTTTTGTTTTTTGTTTGGAATATGATTATTGAAAGCTTATTTGCATTGAAAATCAGAAGCTGGACAAAGACTTTGGCACCACTGATGGCAATACTTATAGCCATCATAAATTATCAAATTCAGAAGGGACTGAGAGTTACACATGTCTCCCATTTGTGGTTCGGAGATTGATGGTTTGATGATTATGTGAAATTGCAAAGACACATTGTCAGGAGATTTATAGGATTCTGCAATATTCTGCAGGTTCCATGAGTGTCCAAGGGCTCTGGTATTCATTTTTGCCCTCAGATGAGAGGGCATATTTAAAATGAAAGTGAAAATTTTAAGTTACGTAACTGAAGCATGGAAATACATGAGAGTATGGTGATATAGAGCGAAATTTAACATGGGATGAATGTTTTCTGTCCTAAAAGGTAAAAACAAAAACCAAAAAAAACAGGTATATACAGTATGTCCCTTGTTCTTTGATGTGGGGGCATAAAAAATCAAACAAACAAAAGATAGAGATACCAAAAGTCGAAATAATATAACATAGAGAATCTGTATGCTCGGAGACAATGACACTGCAAAGGCACAGAAAAAGAATATACGGAGCCTCCATGGCCAAGTGTTTAGAGCAATGCCCTTTTAACCTTCAAACCTTATGTCAGGGCAGGTTTGAGCCCCAGTGGAACCTAAGCTGATTTTGTGAGAAAGTTTGCCAGTTTACTTGTGCAAGGCCGATAATCTCTTCTCAAGTACATGTACATTGTTACCAGGTTATCTCCTTCACCATTAAAAACTGGCATCCATTATATAACTGAAAAATTGTTGAGTGTGGCCAAAAACACCAATGAATAAATAAATAATTAATTAATTGAATAAATAACATCAGCGTTGGAAGCAAATTGAAAGTGGGGGGGCTAAACCAACTTAAAACACACACACACCAGAAACGTCTGGGGGCTATGCCCCAATTTTTAACACCTATGTCTATCTTTGCAAAAAAGTGAGGGGGGGGGCTAAGCCCCCGCCCCCCCCCCCCCCCCCCCCCAGTTCCGACGCCTATGAATAAAGAAAGAAAGAAATAACGAAGAAAAAGAATATGTTTATTTTAATCAGCCATTCTTGGGATGATATATAACCACATTTCAGATAAATATTTTTGGAACAATCATTACATTAAATATTTGTTCAAGCAGTCAATAGCAACAGAAAATATGTATAACAGTATTTGCCTACTTATACATAAGCTCGGTGATGGGAGACGCATCACGATAAACAGAATTTCTCTGTCTTTATCCATTATTTCTGAGACAATGTATATCTGATCAAATTGGAAAGGACAGAATCCCAACTTAAGTTGATTATAATTTGAGTGTTTGGAGAAAGTGATCTCGTAATTAAATATTTGTCTAGGTAAATCCTTCAATTCAATAAATTTACTACACATTTTATTTTGCAATTCCAGCATCTTAAACATGACATAAAATGTCATTAGTGGCTGTAAAAACTAAAATCTAATTTCTAAACAATGTTGATACCTGTAAAGGTCCTTCTGCTTCCAAATGAACACTACTTTTTTATAGCTGTCTTTTTTTCTTTTTTTTTAAAATGGCTTTCCTCAGTCAGGAGTATTCATTAGTCATGCTTTGTGGGTATAAATATTACACATGAACTCATCAACCCCCAAAAAACAATGGACTCTTCTGTAAATCATTGATTTAGACCAGTCCAAATGTTTCTTTAGGGGCGAATGGGTTAAAAACAAGAACCCCCAAATCAATTTAGTGATTTTAATACAAGTGATATGGATGCAAATAACCAGCTTTTCTTTTCTCATCTCAACTACAATTGAAAGCAACACTTGTTTGAATAACACAGAGGCATTGGGTGTTGGTTTTCATTTTCTGAAATGTTGGAATTACCAATAACTTTCAATGATCTTGGGGTAGAGTTTGAAACACTTGAGAAAATGTTTGTCATTGCAATACTTGTCACTACAACAAAAATAAGTTGTAATTAAGTTGCAACACTACACCATGCTCTCCAAGAAACAAGTCATTAACTCATACACCCCTAAAGACACTTGGACTGGTCCGTGTCCTTGATTTTAAATTTTAATCAGGGAATGGATGGGTTAAATCTACATATAAAAAAGTTGGCACTAATCATCCTTTATGTCTGTCACCATACTAAATTTTGACGTAAACCAAAGACGTAAGTCTCTACTGTTGTTGCTTCAGTGATAATATGTTTATTAACCGGCAATTACTGGAGTATGATTATGGGATACAATAGATTATAGTTTGTTATTCAGGTGCAGGACTGCAGTCTATCCCAGAATGCAACAGGTACCTATTGATAAGAAACCTACAAAACACAACATTGTCTGACCCAAGTTAATTGAAAGAAGATGATATTGTGATTTTCACCAATTTTCAATTTTCGTTGTAATGTCAAGATTATGCAGTGTTTACAGAAATTGTTAATTATATGAGGCAAATTATACAAGCGGTTCTTTATAACATGTAATATATAAAATGTTTTACTTAATATCCAGAGTAATTAATTTCTACTGATAAGATTCATATTGTCTGCTTTATCGCCACAAACATGTTTGTCTTTCAGATAAATCTCGAGCTAATTTTTAAAAAAATTTATGAAACTGGCCATTTTTTACCAGCTGTACACATTTCCTGCCAAGAATTACTGTCTACTTTGGCTGGTTTAGGACACGGAAATAATTTTATTTTATCTCGTTATGACAAAATAAGTTGACTTAGTATCTCATTATAACAAATTAATTTTTCTTGTTCCCATGATTTAAATATCTTGCTATAACGACTCTTTCCCAGAACTTAATTTTTTTCGTTATTATGAAAAAGTATATCTTGTCCCGTTACTTAGATATTTCATTATGAGAAAAGAGTACCTCCAAGGGTGAATGGTTAGAGCATCACGCTTAAAACCATAAAATCTTTCACTTCTGGTCAGCGCAGGTTCGAGCCTGGCTGGAACCCAAGCTGATTTTTGTGAGGAAGTTTACCAGTATACAGTGGAACCTCGCCTAAAGACCACCTCGCTTAGGAGACCACCTCACAATTAAGACCATGAATTTCCAGTCTCTTCATTAAATCTGTATCAGTACAGAACCTCACTTAAGAGACCACCTCACTAATAAGACCACTTTGAGTCAGTCAGTTAGGTGGTCTTAATAGCCAGGTACCACTGTACTTGCTGAGGGCAGATGGTCTGTTCCCGAGTACATTGTTTGTAACCAGGTTGTCTCTTTCACCACTAAATACCAAACCAAAATGCCCTGTAAAATAATGAACTCAGACAGTATCACCATGATACATCCTTTCATCCCTACAAACTATAATAGACTGGTCTTAAACAAATACAAAGTGCATGTTAATCAGATAACCAGGGGGCAAGAAGGGTTCAACAATAAACTAAGGCTTTAACTTACAACACTGCATTCTACACAAGATCTACTCACCTGTGCTCATTCTGCATTCTGTTACCTGAGTGTGACAAGTCTCATACACCTCTACAGGTATATCATTGTATTTACTAAAAATTCTATATTATTAATAAAACAACACAACAGGTAGCCCTGAAAACCCTAAATGACAACTGATCAAGCTTGAAGCTTTATACATAATTTCCCTTCAGCTGATGGCTTTTCTAAAATTTCATTTGCAAATTGCTTCAATAGTCAACCATTGTTAATGCCCTAATACATCTCAGCAATTAAGGTCATGAATATTTAAAACAAATCAAGAGCTGGGTAGAACTATGACACTCTAGAGGTATTCACATGTAAAAAGTTAGGTCTATTACATGTGAGTGTCTGACAAGTGCCCCTCTCAGGTACCCCTCAGCCTGAACTGAATTCTTAACTCGTCAAATCCTGCAGTCACAAGTCGATAGATAGAATGCTCTACTGTCCTTTTTCAGGACTGAGCAATTTGAAGTTACACATAAAATAATTGTAAAATTTTGAATTCAAATCATACACCCCGAATTATGACAGTGGACTTTATCATACTTTGAAATGGTTGGGAACAAATGAAGCTTTATAAAGGGCTGATGAGTCATGTGATTGCTTTGGTTAAAAGTCATACAAAACACTGATGTTGCTTCGCGTCATTTCATTGGTCGGTGAAGTTAAAAACTCACAGGTATTCATAATTCACTTTATTTGACGTTGCACTTAGTTTTGTTGAATGACTTTCAGCACCTACTGAATTTACTCTTGATCTTTAGTAATATATGGAAACATTTTTTCAGTGTCGAAAATTCTTTTGTTTCAAATACAAAGTACAATAAAAACTCTTATGATAAGGTGTGTACTGTATCGAAAACAGGAAAAAAAAAAGCATAAAAAAATTGTTTCACTACTTTTGGTAAAAAATTGGTATTGAAACAATCAAATCCAAATGAGGAATCAGGGACTAATTTTTTAAGCACATTAATATTCTCTAAACAGTGATTTGGTAATTCAAAAAGGTAGGGTCGAGCATTAGCCAATGTTATTTGGTCGTTTCTGTCATTAAGATGCTTAATTTGTGACTGTTACAATTACTGACAAGGTATCTTTTTCAACTTCATTTCTGGCAGGAGATCACTGTTACCCTGTCAGTTTTTGTAAAAAATCATGGGGAAACTACCCCCTAATTATTATTTTGAAACAAAGGTAATAACAAGGCTTGTACTAAAAACTTGACTCCACGGTGCTAAGTGAAGGGAAGTTACAACACAAAGGCAGTGACAGTGACGATGATGATAAAAGCCTTCTTGGGGGAAAACAGCCAACTTGTCACATCAACAGTAATGACATAATTTAGGACTGGGTTGTAAGTATCTAGATTTCGGTCACATATCTGTTTTCACAGGGGAATATGTTTCAATTTTCCAAACCAAAGACATTATTGTCATCTTCAAACTGTCTCCAAATTTTTGTGACAATCTGAATAATTCATGGTCTTGAGCCAGTAGTACAAAGGGATATGTTTCCTGGTACAGACATGTCGTCAGATAAGATTCTTTTGAATTTGATGTGGGCAATGTCGAGCAACACAATAGATACGATATATTGACCAAGACTATCCTGACAAGCTGATAAACAGAGGATTAATTAGGCTTTGGCCACAAAAATAATGGCACTACAGTTATGCCTGAGATTAGAAAGGTTAAATATTTGACCTGCACATCCTCGGAGTCTTTGTGGCTGAGTGGTTAGAGTTTCACCCTTTAATCCATGAAGTCTTGCACCTCTTGCTAATGCAGGTTTGAGTCCCACTGGAGTATAAACTAATTTTGTGAGAAAGTTTGCTAGTTAACTTGCAGGAGGTCAGTGGTCTCTTTGCAGGTACATTGTAACCACTCCACCATTAAAAAACTGGCCACCACCAAATATAACTGAAAACTGAGTGTGGCATAAAACACCAATAAACAAGGAAACCTGTACCCCCTTTTATTTTTTAATAAGACAGCATTGTTTTCCTTTTTGGCAGAATCCAATGTGTCACTGTATGTTGGTCTTCCTACAAATGTATTCTCTCTCTCTCTCTCTCTCAAACAGATAATTGATTTTGACGACGGAAGGATTAAAACTAAAATAATGGAGGATAAAGGAATTAAATTATCAGCAGGAGTTTTACTATATCGCTATATAAAGATTGGCACTTTCCTTATTTACACTGAATGAGTCACTTAGTAGAAGTATCGGAAAGTATGTGTACATGATATACTTCTTTGGCCTAAAAGCATCAGAGAAGTCAAAAGCTCTCAATATCAGATTGTGGGCACTATATTCTTGTCATGGATATTATACATTTGTTGCGCGCAAGATGACCACAATATTAAATTTCGAGTCTCAGCTTGCAGCAATTATATATCTGCTGACTCCAAGTGATGTAAGGAAGCAGTCGATATCCGATATTCATATTCCGACTGAAGAAGAAGTAGAAGAAGAAAAAAAGGCAACACAAATACACCATAAGGTGCAGGCCTTTTAGTGTCAAGGTCACATCAACTTCAACTCAAGGTTATACTAACCTTGACACCTCCTGAATTTCAGGATATGAGAATGATAACCTAAAAGCTGAATATATAATGTATATCATAAATTCCATCCAATGATAAATGGCTCAAAAGTTGAGACCTCAAAGGTCTCAACATCTTCTAAGTTTCATAAACATCCCTATTGTAATCCTTCATAAAACAATTTTTGAATTTGAATTTTGAATGGTGTTTTACACCGCACTCAATAATTTTTCACTTATATGGCGGCAATCAGTTTTTAATAGTGGAAGAGAGAACCCGGTTACAATGTACCCAGGAAGAGACCACCAGCCTTCTACAAGGAAATGGGCAAATTTTCTCACAAAAAATCAGCTTACGTTCCAGTGGGACTCAAACCTGTGCTGACCAGAGGTGAGAGACTTCATGATCCATAAAACAATTAAATTAACTCTAAATCTCCTTGAAAGTCGTTCCACCTACAAATTTAGGTCAATGGTCAAGAGGGCAATGCAAATTATACAAGGAGCAAATCAGGAAATACAGAGTTACCTTGCTTTGCTTCAGCCAATCGGCGAACCGAATTTCTGAATTTTATTATTACAGAAATTCTATTCTCTGATTTGCTAAAGCAGTTCGCAAGTAAGATCAGTGAATAATATTACCTTAAGTTTAAGCAATATTATATTGTTATATTGTCTCTTTCTTATGTTGACAACTCAAAAGATAATTAAAATGAAATATCTACAAACTATTTTTATCTTAAAAAGCTAAGTGTGAAGATTATCTATGACAGGAAAATTGTGTGAGAATTATGAAAGCATACATCTTTTTAGTTATAGTTTATATAATGGTAAGAATCTATATCTGTCAAAGTGTCAGTTCCCAGGACTCTCGTAAATTCAAACTCTTCAAATCCCTGAAGTTTTTTAGTGGTCATGTACACTTCAAGGTACTGAGATTCACTTCTACATGTATGTATCTTTCAACGTCCAAGGCTTGTATTACATATTCTCCCACTTTGGACAGGCATAACTACCATTTTTCCACATCAGAATTTCTCTTTTTGGACAACCTTTGGATTGGACAACCAGGTTCTAACCATCCCAATGGTAATTTCCTTACGTTTTTTAAGTGGTCTCGTTGACTTTGAGGTATCGACAGCCAGCTATACATGTATATCTCGTGTAATAACCAAGGATGTAGAATTTCATGGTCTTCAAATACGTTTTTCTTTGGAGTCAATATAGACATATTTATCATTATTTTATTTTGTTATTTTTCTATTTTGTTTCTGGTCTATATCACACTTATTTTTTTTGGTTGTTGATCAAATTATGGAGTCTAGATAGCTTTTGAACATCTGGATCCTCAAATGCAAAATAAATTCTATATAGCACTTGCATCACACATCTGAATAAAAGTCAATCCAGTTTGTTTTTCTTATGTTTTATGATACTCAAATTATATCTAAGGCAGCCAGTTACCTGTGTTGTAGGAGAAATACACTAGCCTGACAGTTTTCAGTCTGTAATCTGTCAAAGTTCACAAATTGTCATCTTCAGAATGAGGCAGGAACTCTTACCGACACAGCAGGGAGAGTTATGTCCAGTGTGTGTGTGTGTGTGTATGTGTGTCTGTGTTTGTATGGGTGTGTGTGTGTGTGTCTGTGTGTGTGTGTTTGTATGGGTGTGTGTGTGTCTGTGTGTGTGTTTGTATGGGTGTGTGTGTGTGTGTGGTTGTGTGTGTTTGTGTGGGTGCATGTGTGTCTGTGTCTGTGTGATGTGTGTCTGTGTTTGCATGGGTGCATGTGTGTGTCTGTGTGTGTGTCTCTGTTTGTGTGTTTGTGTGGGTGCATGTGTGTGTGTGTGTGGTTGTGTGTGTTTGTGTGGGTGCGTGTGTGTGTGTGTCTGTCTGTGTTTGCATGGGTGCGTGTGTGTGTCTGTGTGTATCTGTGTTTGTGTGTGTGTCTGTGTGTATTTGTGTGTGTGTGTTTCTGTGTCCATCTTGAGGAGCCTATATTTCCCGACAGCTTATACATTGCCACTTGTATATCTGAATGGTGTTCTACACTACCTTTACAATTCTATATGGTGGCTGACAATTTCTGATGGTGGAGACAACCCAGATATAATGTACCCAGAAAGACACCACCAACCTTTCTCACAAAATCAGCTTAGGTTTAAGCGGGGCATGAACTTGAACTGACTAGAGATGAGAAGCTTCATGACATAAAAAAAAAAATACCAATGTTCTAACCACTGGGCCACAGTGATGCCACCACAACACTTGTACTTCCAAATGAATGAATCAAACGACACAAGCTAGAACCTTTTATTCTTCATCTAGGCATATGTGTGTTGTGGCCTGAAGTGTGATACTTTCAATGATACCACTTACTCAAGGAAAATCATTATAAATGAACGACAATGCTCTTGCCACTAAGCACAGACACAAACAAACTATAACATAATATTTTTGACTAGCATCACCAATTAGTTACTGGTTGTCATTTTTTTCTAAAACTGATGTCCCATAGAGACACTTTGTCCATACATTGCAAAATGACTAAGTGTATCTGCTGGTGATCAATATTACAGTAGAACACGTCTTGAGAGACCAGTGTCTTTTGAGATCACAATTTGAAAATCTGTCAGTTAAATATCTCTGTAAATAAAACCTCTTTTGAGATACCACCTGTCTTATGAGACCACATTTTAGTGGCATAATGGGTGGTCTCTCAAGATAAGTTGAACTACTACAAATGCCAACATAATATTTTGTTGATTCTAATCTAAAAAGTGTTGTTTGGGATAGGGATATTTCAAAGTCAAAGGTCAAAATGCCAACATAATATTTTATTGGTTCTAATCTAAAAATTGTTTGGGGTATGGTTATTTCAAGGTCAAAGGTCACTTGCTCTTTAGACTAATGTAAAAAAATCATTTAAGCATACGTATTTTTAAAACAGATTGCGGAATTCATTTCCAAAGCTATATACCAATGACATATAAGCAGGTGCACCAGTGGCCCAAGATATGCCTGTTGTGTCGAACTTCATATTGAATTTTGACAAATAAAGTCCCATAACTCTGTACTGGCAAGATTTGAATTCATAAGAATCAAAAGATGCCATGTCTACAAGACACCAAATATTGTGTAAAAATTTTGTAAGGATTCATGAAAGCAAACTTGCTTTAATGTCAGACACGTAAATTTTTTAACAAATTTTAATAACTAAAATCCCATAACTCAGTAATGACCAAAGCCAAAACCGTCAAAATCATTCAAAATAAAAAAAGTGCCTAGTTTTCGTGGAACCAAATATTTGTGTAAATGTTTTTAAAGGATCTGAAATTGTAAACTCAAGTTACTGATAGACACATGACTGATGGACAGACAAAAGATTACCAAGTCTTTCATAGATTGTTGTATAAAAAGTAAAAACATGACCTATATTTTTCAGTACCCAAATGCAAAAGAATATTAAGCCATACTCATTTATGTATAAAAAATATAAGCTTCAGTTGTATTCCTTTATTATCACGGATGTCATTGATTTTGGCTTTCTACATTTTTCTGGTGCTGGAGTTACAGAACTCTACATGTAATAATACCTATCTCGATGCACTTTATATTTCATGGTTGCAATAGCAATATTTGTCTTTCCATTAGCCTCATAAAATATTTATTAAATGAAGAAACATTATCCATCCATTCTACCGGCATGACCTAATCCCCTTGGATCTATTTGAAAAGAGAAATCCCTCCACAGGTAATTGAAATATCGCATAAGGAAATAGCACTAAAGGTAAATTAAGCCATTTTCTTGCTTTTGTTGCCGAGACATAGATACAACAACAGCAGGTTCAGAAAGTTCATTTTCAAGATAATTGTTATTTCACCGCATTTTATAGGTACAATAGTCAATAGCTCTAAAGTTTTCAATGGAATTTTGACATTTTCAGTCGTCCCATGGTATGCAATCAACAACGCATTGGCAACATTATCACACTGCGAAATAGACAAATCGTTCTCCCAAGATGCACCCACAGATGAGAGATGGAATTATAGTAACTATCAGGACTGATTTTATCACAGCTAAATAGAATAATAACCAAAGTACTGAAATGTTTTGGTTTTTTGTTTTTGGAGAAAACAATTAAAATGAGATTCAGACTACTGCCATTCTAAAAAAAATCTTTAAAGTATGTGAAATAAAATGAAAATTTATCAAATTAAAGTAAAAAATGAATCTCCATTTCCAGCTTCCTTTTAAATAATGTTCTACTTCCACTGAAAAAGATGACCACTGACAAAGATGACCACGGACAAAGGACAACAGCAATAGGTCACTGTGAGGCACTCTGGTAACCTAAATAACTACTTTCAACCCCTAAAGACACCTTTGGACTGGTCTTAGTCATTGATTTAGATAACAGTCCATTGTTTTTCAGGGATTGATGAGTTCAATGTCAAATATTTCAAAAATTGAAAATCAATAATAAAATTTTATGTAAAAATGATATTTGGACCTAACATTCTGAAAATCAAATATTTTAAGGAGACAATCTATCATACCTTCTTTATCCTTGCTTCGGTGATGACTGAATGAAACAATACTACATAAGATACATACATGTGACTGAATATTCTAATAATAATTTCTTCTTTGATATTCGCTGTTTACAATTAACATACATTCAAACAATGGTCAGGGACATATCAGGATAAGTCAGCTGAGCCCGTTGTCATTTAAAAGTACAAAGTTGCCCATTGGGGATGGTCCCCACAACTCTTGATTGAAAAGTAATATGAAGTAAAACTTATATGTAACAACCTCCCTTGGGACACAAGAACACTGTTCTTTATTGGAAGGTGGTCTTTATATAGAGGTTGATTTGTACACATATGGTACTATTAAGGGCAGCAAACACCGGTCTTTGTGACCAGGTGGTCTTTATACACAGGTGGTCACTAAAGCAGGTTTTACTGTAAAAGAAGTTGTTTTGGGTATTTACCATGATGTTGCCTATTGAATGGATAACTGAATGAATTGATGAAAATATAGAAGGAATAAATGAAAGGATGGATGGATTGATAGTTGAATGGTTGGGAAAAAATGATGGAAACATGAATGGGTGAATCAGTGGATGGATGAAGTGAAGTTGGCACAAATGGATGGATGAAAAGACATAAATAGTGAAACCTGTCTCAAGAGACCATTGTCTTCCAAGATCACCTGTCTTTTGAGACAGCATTTTGAAAACCATTCAGTAATTAAATATTTTCGTAATTAAAACCTCTTTTGAGAGACCACCTGCCTTGAGAGACCACATTTGAGCAGCAGAAATGATGGTCTTTCAAAGCAGCCTCCACTGTAGATGAAATGGTTGAATTCTCTACGATTGTATGTGTTCTGACATCAGTAAAACCTGAAATTTGGCTTTGTATACATAAAATGGTTATATCGGCTTTGTTTATATAAACAGCTCATGGATGTTTCTTGAGGGCATCACGCAGCAGAAACAATGGAATTCATCTTTACATATGTTTCTGTGGCTGTTTGATAGGATATGTATGATATTACTCTTGGTTAACCACCGTTTGAAAAATCACTTTCTCTCATGTGTGTGTGTTTATGTTTGTGTGTGTGTTTATGTTTGTGTGTGTGTTGGATTCTGTTAACATGGGATCATCACAGACTGTATCACTACCATGCTACTGTGACAATTCCATTGAAATTCATTTTCTCCATAAAATGAATGTATTCTCCAGAAATGATCCCCCCCAAAATGTGAATTATTGATAAAAAAAAGCATATGAGTATATATCATAACAAAGTTATAATAATAGTCAAACATACATATTGTTTATAGTTTGCTGACAGAGAGAGAGAGAGAGAGAGAGAGAGAGAGAGAGAGAGAGAGAGAGAGAGAGAGAGAGAGAGAGAGAGAGAGAGAGAGAGAGAGAGAGAGAGAGAGAGAGAGAGAGAGAAAGAGACAGAGAGAGACAGAAAGACAGAGAGAGACAGAAAGACAGAGAGAGACACAGAGAGAGAGAGGACACACTCAGAAACACACACACATCAAACAAAAAGACAGAGACAGACAGACACACACAGACAGACACACACACAAAAACACATTAGACATAACTGTCTCTGCAGTGTCACTGAGAGCTCATAGTCTTGAGACGAAGGTGACAATTTGTGACACTGCATTAGCATCAGTTTCAAACTTCACCTCAAGCCGAAGATATTTCCACACAAGTCAAATGTCTTGCTTAGACATTGTACACCAGTTTTCAAAATTATATGAATTATTTATCAAATCAGTTTTTTGTAAAAATTTTCATGGACACTTACAGGTTGAGATTCACACCTTAACAACACTGCTGCAGTGAAAAAGCTTCAAACAATATCACCTTGTAATGTACTTGTTTTATAGCAAAAAGTTGCGCTTATTATGTTAATAAGGTTTCTGTGATTATCCAAGAGATCTTTACAATTGAATTTTGTTTCTATGACAACAAAATTAATAAAACAAAAAAAGAAATTAAACCTATATTGTAATTTTTGTAGATTGGAACTTATCACCCTCATGTTACAGGAAAGGTATGAAAATGTCTTCGTATGTCAACTGATTGTAAAGAAAAAAGATTTGAAATAATAAAAAAATTTCTAGAAAATTTTCACTTTCTATTTTTTCGAGTGGTACCACGCTTTTATATCAACTAAAAATGAATTAACAAGTAGATTTGCAATAATTCTTTTTAAAATGTTCTTGTAAAATGACAATATATCCTCATTTTTCACATTTTACCTGCTTTAGCGACCACCTGTGTATAAAGACCACCTGGTCACAAACACCATTTTTGCTGTCCCCATTAGTACCATTTGTGTACAAACCAATCTCTATATAATGACCACCTCCCTATAAAGACTAGTTTTCTTATGTCCCTAAGGCGGTCGTTATATACAAGTTTCACTGTACAATGAAACTGCTCTATTTAAATTAAACAAAATTTGTGATGTGAAATTTTAGTTATTCTATAAGAGACAAGGATTGTGCTTGATTTTTAGACAAAGGTACAGATGAAAGGGAAAAGTATAGCACTAAATTTTCACAATGTGGTTCCACACCCTCCATTATATGATATGTAATTGACCTATCGCCAAATGGCTGATAAACACGTTGCTCTTGATGTGCATTTCTGACATCATTCCATTGTGACACTGTAATCGCACAAAGGTTTGACGGGCCATTTAACTGTGACATCGTAATGGAAAAGTCTGCCAAAAGGTGTCACATCAAGCCTTTAATGAAAGGTCAATTCACTGTTTATGAACATGCATAAATGTGTCTGGTTATTAGACAGGTTCCATTATTAGACTGATTCAGTAATTAGACCTATGTGATAGTTGATGCCTATATCACCTTCATGAAAAAAAAATGCCACCTGCATCAAACAACTTGAATATTGTTCTCATTAGAACTTTTCTGATACAAATCATTTTAACCGAAATATAATATTTAGGAGACGGTACACAAATGTACTAAGAAGGCAAACTACAGATTTTCCTGCCTCCTTAATTCTGGCTCCAGGGTAAGAAAAACTGGAAAAATATACAACATTATAACTAAAACTTGAAAATTTAATTTTAGAAATTTGTGTGAAAATACATCGTTCTTCACTTTGAAATTCCCTTTTTGGGAAAATACAAATCATTTTCACGTTGGTAATGGGTCTTGTAACCAGACCTCAAAACAGCCCAAGAAAAAACCCTGCAAACTTGGTTTTTCCAAACTTTGTTAGAATAATAAACAATTCGAAAATAGAAATTTAAGATTTTATACAGCTCACGTATAAAAGTACATAAGATAATAACATAGGACAACTACTGGTGAGACGAAAGTCTGAATTAAGAGAAGCAGGGTGACCTTGGATTTTGTTATTTATCATCAAGTCAATGGTCATCAGTTCTAATTGCTGGTCATTAACGGTATTGACCGGTTATTATTTATCCTGTGACAAAGTCTGCAGCCATTACATGGCAATTTCAAATCAAAATCTTCTCTAAATGCTTGATCTTTAAGTAAATGCTTAGATTCCATATAAAGTAAAAATAATTGCCTCTCTCTGTCTCCCTCTTTCTCTGTTTTTTTTTTTTTTTTTTTTTTTTTTTTTGGGGGGGGGGGGGGGGGGGAGGGATACATATACGTTGTAAAAGAAAAAAAAAGACTTCAAGGATTGACATGCAAAAGACCAGACACAGATTCCTATAATCTACACAAGATTCAAATTCTATATTCTATACTAACTCATTCACTCCTAAATACGCACTTGGATCAGTCACAGATTTGCCTTAGAGTCCATGGTTTTTTAATGATACTCTCAGGATATGTGATATGTATAAGATCTCGGAGACATTATAGCTTACTCTACATTCTTTTATTTTTGTTGCTGTTGTTGTTTATCTTTATGCCCCCAGCCTGAAATATCCGCAGAAGGGCGGAAACATGGCATCTAGTGTTTTTGATCATCAATCTGTCTGTCTGTTTGTAATTCCTTCCTGCTTACATATCAGGTGCAATATTTTAAGTTTGGATTGTGATACAGTAACCAAACTTAAACTGTAAGTTCATCTAAGAGTTGCTCACATTTCACTGACATCACCTGCCCCTTGGGGGTGGGTTGGGATCAAAATGTAGGACATTGCAATATTTAAAGAAGACATATTATTTGCCAGCATATAAATTTGTTGGGACTGGGGACATTTGTGTTTCACAAACACATCATGTTTCATCCTAATTTTCTTTTCAGATTCATTTACTACAGTTTTGGCCAACTACTACTGCTGCTTGTAAAGAACAAAGCCACGCGGTGAAAACCAAAAACTTAATTATAATGTTCTTGACAAAAAAGAGCACTTGATATGTAAATGGACTAGGGCCCCAAGTAACGATGTAATTATTTCACACCATCGTGGAATTTGTAGAGAACATTAAGTGGCTGTAAACCATTACTTATATTCAAATAACCATTTACCAACACATTATGAATATTCATTGCCATAACAGGATAAAATATCTGTGGTATTAGAAGAGAATATCTTAAATTTCTATATCATTGTATGTCTCAAGAAGACATTACATTTGTTTTTATCCATTTCAGATCATACTTTTAGGATGTTCACCTTTGTTCCATTTTATGCTGGGTTACAAGGCTGGTCATCAACCGTACAATGCGAATATTAATGTCATTTAGTGCAAAGTGACATTGTACATGTATTGCAACAGATTATTAGAGTCATTTAGTGCAAAATGACATTGTACATGTAGTGCAACAGAATAGTAGAGTCACTTAGTACAAAATGACATTGTACATGTAGCACAACAGAATAGTAGAGTCACTTAGTACAAAATGACATTGTACATGTAGCACAACAGAATAGTAGATTCACTTAGTACAGAATGACATTATACATGTAGCACAACAGAACAAACAATTGTATCAAGTAGATTTGACATCACAAAATTGGTGCAGATTTTATATGACATAGACATCATAAATCAATGTATCTGTTTTAAGTACTGTATTTGACCCAGTACGCACCCTGAGAGTGCTAAAAAAAGGAGAAAAGGAACGGGCCCTAATTGAGACCAAATAAAACAGTTATTTTTTTAAACTGAAGTTGTTGTACATATAGTTATTACCAAGGGCACCTATCAATATTCCTAACTCATCATCACCTGAAAAAACAACAACCACAAGTATCAATTCTGAGTTGCATGACATCATAAACCACGCAAGTATCAGTTCTGAGTTGTATGACATCATAAACCACGCAAGTATCAGTTCTGAGTAACACAACATCATAAACCACACAAGTATCAGTTCTGAGTAGTATGACATCATAAACCACACAAGTATCAGTTCTGAGTAGTATGACATAAACCACACAAGTATCAGTTCTGAGTAGTATGACATCATAAACCACACAAGTATCAATTCTGAGTTGTATGACATCATAAACCATGCAAGTATCAGTTCTGAGTTGTATGACATCATAAACCACGCAAGTATCAGTTCTGAGTAGTATGACATCATAAACCACGCAAGTATCAGTTCTGAGTAGTATGACATCATAAAGCACGCAAGTATCAGTTCTGAGTAACACGACATCATAAACCACGCAAGTATCAGTTCTGAGTAGTATGACATCATACACATTTTATCATGTTCACAAGTTATCAAGTTCTCATCTGTGAACAGTGATGTTTTTCATAGTCTATTGTAGTTCACAGAATTGTTTATTTTATATTCACTCTATCAGGACTTAAAAGTTTAAAAGATCACTATCAAATCATTGATTATTATACTTTCTAGACAAAGGATTCTTGTCCACTCAACGATTTTTAATGAGTTTAAAATTTCTTTGGTATCCGTTAGAGGCATAAATGTCAGTTTCCTGATATTAACAACCAAGTAGGATGAACAATTAATGACAAAACAATTACTTAATAGTAGGTCTCGCAATTACGGGCACAATTAATGTCATGATAAAGAATTAAATACAGCTCGATAAAGAATGAAACACAGCTCCACTCTCTCCTATACAACTGTATCATTTGTTATTTATTTCTCATTCGGCTAATTATCAAGGGGTCAAACTAATTTTTCGCAGTATAATTCAATTGTTTTTAGTGGGCTTTTCAAGCTTTTCAGTACTTTTCAAAGGTTAATTACTTACTATACCTTGCCATGGACCCAATTTTTAAATAATCAATTTTCCTGTGCGACTATACACACTGTTTTTACAGTTATTTCCCCTTTGTTAGATTGCATTTGGACTAGTGTTTTATGCCACACTCAACAATTTTTCATTTTTATGGTGGCGGTCAATTTCCATTGGTGGAGGAGAGAAACCAGTTACAATGTACCTGGAAGAGACCACTGGCCTTCCGAAAGAAAACTAGCAAACTTTCTGACAAAAGTCAGCTTATGTTCCAGCAGGGCTCGAACCTGCGACGATCAGAAGTGAGAGAGACTTCATTGTTCAAAGATGAAAACAAAATTGAACCCTCATGTCTATGAACTTTCTTATGTGAGGTCACCATGAATATTATGCAACACCGGCTTACTTCTGGTGTGGGCCCCACTGAAAGTCATTTAGTATTTTCACTCTTGTATTGCTAAAAAACAAAGCAACATATGGGAGTGTAATTGACGCAAACGTTGTATCTTTACCAAAGCATGATGTAAAATACATCATCACTTAAAATATAACTGACACCTTAATCAGTGCGATCCCTATGTACAAGAATAATAGAATCTAGCTCCACTTTGAGTTCCTGATAGAAAAAAATCAGTCGAGGGTGTGATGAATCAATAAGTCCCAACCGAGGCATTAGCCGAGGCTGGAATATTGATTCATTCCGCCTGAGACTGATATTTTTCTATCTGGAATTTAAATGTGGTACTTGATTATTTTTCTTGCACCTGGATTGCTTGAAATCCCATTTGTTTACATATACATGTTTTTATCAGTTTGATTTATTTTAGTAACCGCATCACTCATCCTTCTTCATCCACTGTCCGCAAATACAAAATATAAACCCATATACACATATATTCATTTTCTTTCAAACAAATTTGGTAAGATTTTTGTGTAATTGATATTAAATTTTAACAATATAAAGTATCAACAAGAAAATCTCCTTGATTTACTGTGTTTACAAACAATGCAGACTACGTGTGTACGGATACAAAGTGTTCTGGATCAGCAGTTCCAGATAGAATTTTGCAGTACTGGTAAAAAAACGACATCAGACTCTCTCATGTCCAAGAATAAAAATAATTATACAGTGTCATGCTGATTCTAAGCCAACTGGTTTGGTGTAGAACTCAACGTTGTGACACCTCAATGTTGTGACAATTTAATGGTGTGACAACGGCAACATTTGGATGAAAGTCTTCATTTAGTGTACTTCATTTAGAACAATACATATTATATTAGAACTGTACATATCATATTAGAAGTTGACATATTATATTTGGCCTAACACGACGTGTTTGTGAAACACAAATGCCCCCCCGGTCCCAACAACTTGTATATTGCCCTTTACATGTAAAGCAGGATGGAAACACCTACAGACAATCAGACACACAAACAGACAGACGGACAATCCATTAACACTGGACGTCCCTGGCGGACCTCTTAGGACAGGGGCATAAAAAGTTATATTCAGACTAAAAAGTCACTTTACCAGAAGTGACACATTTGCTACTTTTGTTGATTTAATGTAAAGTATAAAACATAATCTTATTACTTCAAAATGTTTGTTGTTGTTTTTTAATAAATCATGCTTCAGAATGAACATATCATCAATGTATTCGTTTCTTTATGTAAGGCACAGTAAGTATGGTTTTAGAAGTGAACTAAAGACTACTATTCTGTACCTATCCCACACCAATTATTCAGATTGGATTGAAAAATACCAAAAATAACTTCAGAGAACAAGCACATGCCACTGTATCTGTAATGGACTTGTCTTACCTTTCTAAGGTGGTATATCCCAGATCAATATATGTAATAAAATTTTCTTACCTGTAACGAGAAAAAAATTGTTTGTTAATATGTACCTGTCATAAAATTTGTCTTTCTTTCTTTTTAACTCTTTCTGTTTCTCTTTCAGTCCATCTCTCCTCTCTTTCCATCTCTGTCTCCCTGTCCCTCTTTCTATGTGTCTTGTCTCTCCCTCTTTCCCCATCTGTCAGTATCTCCCATGTTTTTTCTGTTTCCTCTCTCTCATTCTGTTTTTCTCTCTCTCTCTCTCTCATTCTGTTTCTCTCTCTCTCACACTCTCTTTCTCTCTCTGTCTCTCTCTCTCTCCAATAATTCAACATATATAGACAATACTACAGTACGGGCCACGCGGATTCCGCAAAAGTCACGTCATCGCGGTGGTCATATAAATCTTGCTCAATAAATTCGCCGCGAATACGCGATCAGGCTATTGAGCTCAACGCGGGTCGCCGCAGTTTGCGATGGAAAAAATCATCGCGGCAGTTTGCGATGGAAAAAAATCATCGCGGCAGTTTGCGATTGGAAAAATTTATCGCCGCAGTTCGCGGCTTTTGAGCAACTTAAATTATATCGATGATTAATTAGGTTATCATTACTTTACATTTGTTAACATTACTTGAAAAATTCCAGTCCAGCGTGGTCTGTTTAAAGTATTATCGATGTTTTGTCAGCATAAGTTAACATTCTGAATTAGTATAATGTGGATAGCAAACATCAAATGTGTTTTATACTGGACTTAAAAACAATTTATTCCGCTGAAACTGCCAACTCATAATCAAAGTGAACGTGTTATCACGGAGCAAAAGTACGTTTATTTTCTGTAACCTACCATAAGCTGAAGCACTGTATCTCGAATCATTAGCATATTCATCATAATTTGACTTTTTTCTTACGCGACTTAAAGTCTCGCCAGTTTCAACCTGATTTAAAAACAAGGAGTTCGCCAACTAGCAACAGAAAGAATTATTTTAGTTACGCAACCTAGTTTTTTCTAAATATTTATCAAAATACTGTTCGTTTGAG
This sequence comes from Atrina japonica, assembly GCA_030159075.1. Classification (NCBI taxonomy): domain Eukaryota; kingdom Metazoa; phylum Mollusca; class Bivalvia; order Pterioida; family Pinnidae; genus Atrina; species Atrina japonica. The sequence continues at coordinate 764,709 of BROG01000142.1, read as the reverse complement.
AATAATGCTTTATCGCACAAATAAGTGACGCGAGTCTCATTTCTTTAAAAATACAAACATCGACCGCTTCGAAGCCGAGAAAAATAGAGCAATGAGAAATACCGATATCGGAATACGATGGTCATTGTCATACTTGACCTGTTGGTCCTTCGTGCAGACATGTTCTTATTTTTGATTATAAAAAATAATCTTCTAACACATGACAGCGATATATAAAGCTAATAGCTTTATATATCGCTGCACATGATATTTGATATGGCTTTTCATTACCTGAAGTCATGAAGTCCCGCCTTTTCGTCCACGTATTACCCTCAGGTGATTTTTTTACCCCGCCCCTACCTGTATACGTAATTTAGTTTGGCGGTTTGTCTGTCAATCATCGTATCAATTCATGAAGCTCTGTGGGTCATATATATATCGTTAGTTGAGAGAGAAACTATTGAAACTAAATGATATATTTCCAGACCAACCTCATTTAATTGATGTTTTTATATTTGCTACTCTGGGAGAGTGAGATTGTTTGCCTTTGATGGAATTTTCCGTTTTAAAAATTAATTTTGCTTTATCCCCATGTAATCTAATTATAAAAACAAAAATGACCTTGATTAATTCTCGGAGTAAAAATAAAGATATGTCACCGTAAACAAAACTAAAACTATGATAAACGAACTGTAGATTATTCACCCAAAGGAGTCAAGTTCATTAATTGGACAAAAAATGATCTCGGGTATTCAAATTCAAAGGATTGGAACTATACCCACAATCCAAACCGTAAACGGCTGAGATTGTTCTGTCATGTTGTAAAATTTTACTTTACTGGGAGGAGGTAAATACAAAATGGCAGTTCTGTGATTTATATTTGATAATATTATAATACTTTTAAAGTATTTCTGACGAGTCATATTCGCAGTATATTAATCAGGAAAAACGATCGCTGACAGTTAATTTTAAAAAAAAAAGCCGTTTTGTTAAATTAATTATTTTATACTTCCTACTCAGTCTGAAAACTGTGGCAATATTGTTAAAAAGATTCTTAACTTCAATATAGATTCCAAAACATGAGTAAGTCAAGAATATTTTTTTTCTGATATTTAAATCTTAAAAGAACGACTGATCCAAACTCTACATATTTCTTTCGAAAAAAAAATTCTATTGCTGCCTCCCCCGAAGATCCACTATCGTTAAACAGAAATCCACATTATTTGACCAAGTTTACAAATATGGCTCCTCGATCAAGACCGCAGACCAAAAGCTATTACATAACAGGGACAAAATATCGATTCTGAGTGAACGGGGTATCCTTACTTGAACTTGAACCTATCGACAGCGTCATAAATCACTGTCAAAAGATAACTCGGATGATGTGAGTGTATATAAGGACTGTATGCCTTCATTATCAGAGGGCATATCGAAAAAAAAACATTTTGGTAATCATAAAAAATACTAAAAATTAAAAAGGATATATGCATTTAATATCTTGTATGACAGAAAAAAAGATTCCATGTTATGCATTTGATAATATATTTTCTTAATGTCCATCATGTCAGTCACAGTAGGTGTCGGCATGTTAAAGAACCTTTACTGCTCAATGGTCGTAAGTGCCGAGCATATGCAAATTTTTGGTGACGTCTCGATATGACTGAAATATTCTTAGTGGGACGTTAAACAACGATAAACAAACGTAGCATCTGTGTGAAAATATATTACACACGTAAAAAAGTACAAATGAAATAATAATAATAAAAATCTAAAATTCTCTGTGAATTCTCTGTTAAGAACTTTTTTAATTTATTTCCAAGTTTTTAAAAAACTATTTACAAGTTGCAGAAAAGAATTTCTCCCGACTGATTCAGAATAGATATACTGATAACATAGCAATATATTGGTAAGAATGAAATACGCGTTAAAATGCATGAAAAACTCCTTTCATATTCGACCGGTAGTTCAAATGCGTACATCCTTTACGCCATAATAGTCAATTCTTTCAGTCATCTTTCAACCAATCATTTTTGATAGTGCAGGCAGTATAATGATGCCGTAGCATATTTCGTGTCACCTGATGTGTGATTGACGGAATTCTGAAACTATAAACCTCCAGACATTGATTGAATTCTGACCTCTTAATCGTTAAAAATATTTCGTTGAGAGCCCGATGAGGTATCCGTTTCTCCATGATCCAACTGTGTTTGCTTCGCAGAAATGGTAAGATATAAAAGCCCAACTTCACAGAGTTGCTTATCACATTGCGACTCGTTCCTTTATTCCGGCCAAAGACACAGTTATAAGGTACAAATCAAAGAATTTTCAAGGAGAGGCGTGAAGTTTATTGTGGGGATAAGATACCGCAATGCATGTGGAGGATCATGGATTTAAACTTCGCCGGAGACGATTGGCCCCGTGTCACAATAGGTGTCGGCACAATGAAGAACCCTCAAGTGTCGAGCATAGGCCAAAATTTTAGTTTAGCCTTTTTGTGACGTCTCCATCAGTTTGACTTTTTAGTTTGGCTTTTTCATGATTTGTAATTTCAACATATATAGACAAATTGAAAAAAAATGAAAATAAAGTTTAAGCGTAGAGTAATTATGGTAACTGTTACGGTTGATCTACGTGGTTTTTCACTCAAGACATTTGCCCCACTTATTTAAAGTGCAAGAACTACCATGTAGACCTTTTAAATAAAACAAAATATCAAAACAAAAATTATTAAACTAAATATTTTCAGAGCTATAAAAAGGGCTATCGCAATAAACAAGGCTAGGTCTGTGAGCATCTTAGCGTTTAAGACTAAATTTTAAAGTACGGTTAATCCAAATCTGGTGTGTTTTTAAAAAATCTAGTGTCCCTCCCCTCCCCCTCCCCCCCTCCCCCCCCCCCCCCAAGAATCATCTTCGTTAATCAGAGTCAACATTACTTGACCAACTTACAGTTATAATGGCTCCTCGTTAACGACCGCAGATCATTACATAACAGGGACAAAACATCAAGTCTGGGTGAAACAGGGTATCCATAGTGACGGGGTCATAAATCGCCTCAAGAGATAAAACTCATTCCTATGTACACAGATATACGCGTAAGTCAAGAACTGTATCTAGTTATATATATATTGCTAATTAAAAAATTAATATGGAATCTATTATAAAAATATCGGGGATATCAATGCTACATGTATATTTTACCAATTTTATAACAAAAAACATGTATACAGTTGTCGTTTGGAGAAATGCGCTACTGAGTTAGGGTGGATGTAGATATACACAGATTATCGAACAAAATTTTATTTTGAACTGTTAAAATATAGCATGCATTACATAGACGTCGGAGCCGGAGGCTAGGGGCGGCTAAGCCCCCCCCCCCCCACCTTTTTTGGCAAAGATCGGCATAGGTGACAAAAAACTTTTTCTCGCGTGTGTGTGTTTTAATTTGGTTTTAGCCCCCCCCCCCAATTTCAATTTGCTTGCGACGCCTATGCATTAATTTCAAACGTTTTATTTTCAGATTCGAAATCAATTGTTAAACTGTATTTTTGGATCATTAGACGCGCCGACATTGAACTCGGTCACAATCAAGGGAAACTGTGCATTTGTAATTGTTTCTATTTATCTTTTGGTCATTAAACGCCATTTACGGTTTTAAATTATTTTAAAGAGCGTAAAATATATTTAAGTACAATAAAATAATTAATAAAGTATAATATATTTGCATAAATTCAATATATCATAGGCGTCGGAACCGGGGGATAGGGGGCTTAGCCCCCCCCCTTTTTTGCAAAGATAGACATAGGTGTTGAAAATTGGGGTATAGTCTGGTTTGTGTGTGTGTGTGTGTGTGTTTTTTTTAAGTTGGTTAAACCACTCCACATTCATTTTGCTTCCGACGTCAGTAATATATATATACGTAGTCGATACTTTCAACCATCTTCCACCCAATCATTTGATTGTGTAAGCAGTATTATGCTGTCATTGTATATTTTCGTGTCACCTGATATGATCTTGAATATGTATGTATTGGCGTGATTTGCAACAATTATGACTCCCTTGTGAGTTTGGATTATCATGTTTATGTCATCATCAATACCGGTAAGAAATAGTCACCCCCCCCCCAAAAAAAAATGCCTGTTAGACTGTAAATATCGCTGATAGACTTTTCCTTTTCATAAAGTCGGTAGGTTATTTTAGTCGAGTTTATTTAGCAACTATGTGCGAACAGACGGTAGATACATAGTATGTTGAACAATAAAAGATCAAGTGGGTATTTTTTATTTTATCTAAACCATTATTCAGAATCATCTTTATTAGGAAATGAACAACGGTCTTTGCCATGATATGATATGATCATGTAGGTCAACAATAAAGGCAACTCAGTATTCACAAATTTTATATTCGAAATATGATGTCACGCTAGATGCCCCTTTATTTTCCCAATATTAAGACTAAATCTTAGAGTACGGCTGATCCAAAATCTGGTGTGTTTTGTAACCCCCCCCCCCCCGAAGATCCATCTTCTTTTAATCAGAGTCCACATTATTTTGAACAACTTACAGTTATAATGGCTCCTCGTTGAAGACCACAGATCGAAGCAGTTACATAACAGGGACAAAACATCAAGTCTGGGTGAATGGGGTATCCATAGCGACGGGGTCATAAATCGCTGTCAAGAGATAAAACTCAGCTTCTATGTACACAGATATACGCGCAAGTCATGAACTGTATCTAGTTCAATGGTGGTTATATATACGGCTAAATAAAAAAATTGATATCGAATCTATTATTAAAACATCGGGGGATATTAATGCTACATATATATTTTACCAATTTTATGACAAAATACATGTATATACATTTTTGTAGTTGTCGTTCTGGAAGAATGCGCTACTGAGTTAGGATGGATGTAGATATACACAGATTATGGAACAAAATTTCATTCTAAACTGTTTAAAATATAGCTTGCATTAATTTCAAATGGTTTATTTTCAGATTCGAAAATCAATTATTAAAATTGTATTTTTGGATTATTAGACGCCCCGACATTTAACTTAGTCACAAACAAGGGACATAAAACGTCATTTACTGTTTACAATTACAATTTAGTACAATAAAATAATTAATGAATGATAATATGTTTGCACAGATTCAATATATCCATTTAGCCATATATATATATATATATATATATATATATTATATATATATATATATATTATATATATATATATATATATCCATTTAGTACTTTAGGCGGACGGTTACTTAGTCGGACGGTTTCTTCCAGTCCGTAATTGATTCTAGATATATATACTGAAAGGAAAACACGCAAAATTGGTAAATAGAAAGTTAAAATGCATGTATCATTCTGTGTCCTTTCTTATGGGACGTTGTCAATACTTTCAGCCATCTTCCATCCAATCATTTGATTATGCAGACAGTATTGTGCTGTCATTGCATATTTCGTGTCACCTGATATATGATTGACGGAATTCATCAGTTTTGATCTTGAATATGTATGTATGTATTGGGCGTGATTTGCAGCAATCATGACTCACTTGTGATTGAAGATTTTTAAAAGAGGGGATGAGCAGTCTGTGGACTGTAATACATTTAATTAATGTCAATCTGATTTTATTATTAATTGTAATATACAAGTTTAAATCGTGTTGTATATTTTATTTAAAAAAAAAAAAACACCAGTCAGACTATTTACCCCTGTGCGGTAGTTGACGATGACCAGAATCATAATTCCAGATTAATTTGCATATGAAAAATCAGACACGACTTGTTCAATTTTGATCAGCTATAGCTTGTTACAGTACATGTTTGATCGATGTTGAAATCGATTTTCAAACGAAGGTTTACTTGCGGGAGGCCTGTGGTCTCTCCCGGGTACATTTTTGAAAGATATATCATAATAGAGTTTTTTACATATGCATTTTTGTTTTGAATGAATAGAATATCCCAACGATTGCTATTCCTCCAAACCTGTATAAGTTCATTTGTTGATGTTAAAATAAGTTTTTGAAACCTGGGAATTTTACTTTTATAAAGCATCGAATGGTAAAAACTTTTTTAAAAAGACTTTGTAAAAAGTTTTTTACCCGCGTGAATGAATTGTATGTTTCGTATAACGAAATCGGGTACAGATTTCCTTGAAATTTTGCTAATACATGTATATTATTCGTACCACTTTTAATCTTAATTTTAAAAAAGTGTACACAGTTGCACAATACTTTAACTGAAGTTCATATTAAAGTCGGGTATAAAAAAAGGGTATCGGCAACCCAAATTCAATTACATTAGCTTTAGTATATCATAAACGTCCGGTAGTTTAAGTGGAATGGTCAGGAGACCAGGAAATTCTATACCTTTATACTAGTATCGCATACATGATAATTCTATTGATGTAAACTTTTTTGTGATTTTAAAGTCATGATGAACCATGATATTATATGCAGCAGGCGAAGAACTGTTTTTAAACCATTAAACCAATGAAACAAAAACATAGTACCGTTAAAATATTGGGAATGAGAAATACATCTTTTGACCGAGAAAAAATACATGTGTGAGAGAGAGAGAGAGAGAGAGAGAGAGAGAGAGAGAGAGAGAGAGAGAGAGAGAGAGAGAGAGAGACAGACAGACAGAGAGAGACAGACAGAAAGAGAGAGAGATTTCAGAACTTCGAATTTGTAAGGGCCGTCACAAATTTTGCTTAAGTTGTTGTTTGAAAATCTGTTTTATAAACCAGATACGTAATAACTAAACGTAATACGAAGTAGGTAGGATCGAAAGAAAATAAACCTCGATAGGATTAGTCGAAGTTCCGTTATTTCTTTTTGTCGATATTTTAATTGATGTCACAAAATTTGTGTAAATTGACATACGATGTCTAATATCACGGTTACGGATAGTTGAAAAGCGATATACTTGTAAGTAGAAGGGTCCCACGTGTCCAACTCTGTGCAGAAATGTGATTGCACTTCACGCACGGATAACTTTGACTTGACGGCTTGGGTAATCAATTTCATTACATGACGTAGAAGAACTTTGGAGTTTGATGCAAGTATAACAGAACTGTTGAACAAAGTGAAAGTCGGGGGGTTTTTGTTTGGTTTGGGTTCAATTTGAAGGTACATATTTCGGGTACTATAGAAGATAATTGTCGCATTTAAGCAAATAGTAATGTATTTTTTTATATTTAATCAATAGATTGACCTCTCGCATAAAAAAACAAAACAAAACAGAATTCCGTTCGACCAATTCCAGTAGTATACGGAGATCAGCAGCCGCTATTTGCGATGGTTTTCAAACAGCCGCGATTTGCGATGATTTTCAACAGCCGCGATTTGCGATGATTTGATTCATCCCCGCGATTTTTGCGAGGAATTTCAACCACCGCGATGACGGCGACCGCGTTAAATAGCCGCGATTTCATCGCGGACGACTGCTCTTAACTAACCCCGCCGCGATGACGTGACTTTTGCGGAATCCGCGTGGCCCGTACTGTAAGTGCTAAAGCTTTTCACAACTTCAGCTATAGTTAGGGCTTCATTACACATTTCTTGTAAGAAGATCTTAGTTCTATTGAAATTTTACATTAAAGGAAAAGAAAACAAAGTTAGAATTTAAAACAGACAATCTACTATGATTTCCATCAGACATTTTAACACATTTCCCAATTTTGTTTTCTCATAAATTCACTATTTTCGAAGATTTACTACACCATTTTGACTATATCTGCATGTTGTATCAATGTTACGACTGTTACATGCATCCGATTATAGACCTATGTTCTTTGGACTGAAATAAAGATAAAGCATTAGAACTAATGTGTCCGGTGTATTAGCAGAGACAGCAAAATACATCAGGATTGGAGAATGCATAGGTTTCCCGAGAAATATCAAATTATTGTGAATTAAGATGTACATCATAGCTAGAGAGAAGTATACTGTCATGTTCCATTGTTTTGTTATATGTTACTTCAAACTCATGATTGACCCTGAGGATTGAAAACGTAACTTGAGGAAATGCAAGAAACCACCCATAGGACCTAACATTTGTTGTTCAGAAGAAGTTTATCTAACCATGTATACCAGTTAGTGCCCCCATAATCACTCTTTAATTCCCCTATTGGTTAAAGGTTTTGTCTTCATCCGTCCATCCATCAGACCGTCTTGTCAGGTTAAGTTTTCGTTCACGTTTTGTAACAGCTCATCGTTCTAAGTAATAGTTTGGTAGGTCAGGCACCTGTATTGATTCAACAAAACTAACGGAATATTATATATATAATTTTTATTATTATAAGTGATCAAACAGATAGCATAGTCTGAAATATCACAGACCCTGGTGAATGAGTGGATCCAAAAATAAGGATCATAAAGAGTGTAAGGTCCAACCATCAAAGATCCTGGTGAATGAGTGGTCCAAGTATTAGGGACCAAAAAGACTATTAGGTCCAATTATTAAAGACCCCGGTGAATGAGTTGTCCAAGTATTATGGACCATCCATAAAGTGTTTGGACCAAGTATTACAGACCTTGGTAAATGAGTGACCATTAAATGAGTGAATGGTCTAAGAATAAAGGACCATAAAGAGTTGTGGTCTTAGTATTACAAATCGAGATCTGGAAGTGATCCAAATATTGGGGGCCAAGTTGTACTCTATCCTTCATCAGTACTTTTCCTATTTTTTGTTCAACATAAATCTGATGATCTTTTTTTGCATTAGTGGCTGCCCCTATTTAACAACAAAGAAGCTAGTTAACTCACATGAGTCGTTTTGCTGGGAAACATTGAATCTTTCCATCTCATAACGGCAATTGCACTCCTTCTCACTTAACCAACATACCAACAAAGCGTTTTACACACCAAGACTTTTCAATGTTTATAGATTTGGAAATGGAGTATATCGCAAAGCAGAACCATAAATACAGAATTAGCTTACATACAGTATACCTGGTCATTTTCGCCCCTGGCCATTTTCACCATTTTCGCCCGTGGTCATTTTGGCCGTTTTATGACATAAAACATATTTACCCTGTTGTAAATTTGCCCTCAATTATCAGTCTCACAGATGGCATACATGTCTGTGCTTCAGTTACTTAGCTAGGAAATTTTGTTTTCAATTTTGAAATTACCCTCGATCTCCTCCTCTAAGGACAAAAATAGTGAAAATTTCCAGGTATACAATAATAATCCATTACATATTAACAATGTTAACTATGCATATTTCACCAAGATTTTATGCATAAATTTTGCAGATGCGCATTCTATCTGGAGCTCTGTTAAAAGGTTAAGATGTTGTAATGTTTTTTCCATCATTCCTGTACCTGCGATACTTATTTGTGTTCGCAATAAACACACATATTATGACTTCTACACTTCATTTACTGACGGAAAATTAACCAACTTTTTTTGTTCTATCCCACATTCTATATATCATTAATGAAAGGACTAATGAAAATTCTCATTAAAAAAAAAAAACTCTATAAGATCGTAATTCACGTTTTTGTGTGTGTGTGTGACTGAATTTTCATTCCTTTGTAATGTGACACATTTCAATTACGATTCCTTGTACTCTGACGCCTTTCATTTATAAATTGCTCATCCTTTTGTCTTAAAAGTACTTTCAATATTAGACAGTGATATATATTCAATACATTTAGGATTTTTATCAATTTTTTTCAATGAACTGCCATGATTTCATGCATGCAAATTAATCAGAAAATCTTTCTTATTACAGTCCAAAACTAAAATGATTTTTCTTTGATGAAAGAGAAAAGCTACAAGTAACTTGATATTTTACGCTATTTCACAAGATTTCTGAAAATATTTTTTTTGTTCATAAACTACAGTAGTACTTTGGTGATTCTAACTTCAGGGTGCTACAAAAAAAAAATGAAAATGGGGTGGGGCGATTATTGGGACCAATTAAGAGTCAAACTGATGTACATTGTAAAGCATTTATTTCTATAAGGTACGGTGGTAAAGTTGTTGTAGTCAATATGGTGGACACCTATCAACATTAGTCTGTTGCATGGGGCTAGAGATAAACTGTAATTTACGTTTTTTTTGGGGTCCATATCACCTTGTCAGGGAAAAATACTTGATCTAGTGTGAAAATGGGGAGGGGCGCTAAGGGTCATGGACATTTATTGGGGCGAATATGGTAGTCCAATTTCTTGAATGGTCTAACTATTGATAAAGTCTTGATTGGCTTTGTAATTTAATGCTACTTATACACACTTTATACTTTAAACTTTTATGAGATTAATGCAAAACTGTGTTTGTTTGGAATTTTACAAGACGCTTAACTTGAAAGAACCTTATTGACATGCACAATCAAACTTGCATTAAATGCCACCTCTGTATAAAGGGCACCTGTTAATAAAGGCCATTCAAATATAACCTTTGTTAACTTCTTTATAATAAATAAACCTCTTTATAAAAGCCATCTGTCTCTAATGGCTACTTTTGCCTGTTACCTTGAGTGACCATTATAGACAAGTTTGACTGTACACTGCTTAAATGCTTAGCATATCTTCGTTACATAGACTTCGTAAACCCACGCAGAAACATATCAATACATTGGCTTGATATTTATCTAAATTGTTTTACGGTGATGTAACAGCAGGGTGACAAAGTAGAAGAACATTTTAATTTCCTCTATGTATTTCAATTATAAGACCACATTTTTTCAAAATATATACAGTGAAACCCGTCTTGAGAGACCACCCCATCTGCCACTGAAATGTGGTCTCTCAAGACAGGTGGTCCATAATAAGAGGTTTTATTATAGAGAGATTTAACTGAGCGTTTTTCAGAATGTGGTCGCTCTAGACAGGTGGTATTTCATCCTAAAGACAGGTTCTACTGTATTAGTCATTTCTTATTTAACTTCAGTTCAATTTTCACCATTGACCATTTGTTTACCGATGAAGCAGGTTTGTTCACAAGCATAGAATGACGCTATGTAAAATACTTCATGTCCAACACACAGAACTTGTATTTCTATAGCATTCAGATTTCCGTAAAAAAAAAGACTCACGGAAATGTGTATGTAAGTGTGAACAAGTTAAAAATTTCCTGTTGAACACACAGAACTTGTATCCATATAGTGTTTAGATTTACATATACACAAATGGAGGGAAAGATGAGGATGAATAAAGAAACTGATTGATAAATAGATAAAGTGACGGTTCAACAGACAAGATGACAGACTGACAAACTATCGCATCAATAGACAAACAAATGGATAGATATTTCGACAGTTTTGTAAGTGATATCTAAGGTTTTCAGGTTTCATCTATTATATCTTGCAACAATCTTCAAAACTGACAGTTGAAATCTTTTGTCTATTTCTATCTAAATGCTTTTTCTATTTTGTGTCTGTTTCTATCCAAATGCTTTTAAGGTACATGTATTATTCAGAAATGTAAAATAGTCGTTGATTGCAAAGTGCAAAGGTACATGTAATATATATCATAATCTACAAATTCCTGGAATAACAGTATATTTCACATCAAAAGATATGCGTGGTAAGAAGTCAAACCTATGGGCATAAGGTTGTATGCTTTCTAGACACTGAGATGATCAATGTAATCAAACTGATCACTCGACAAGCAGCAGCTGATGATAAAAGGTACATTTACTTGCAAAATGAAATTGATTCTGTGAAAAATGATTACGATCAAATTTCTCTTAACCAGAGAAACATTTCATGCCAATTCATAATGCTGATATTATGTTTTTTCAATTTATCTGATTACTAGATGTCAGATTCTAGAAAGTTCATTTTATACTATGCCTCCACCCCATTAAAAAAAACAAACAAACAATTTTTCAATCTATCTTGTATATGGTTAGTGATTCTAACATGTTTGTGTCTTAGTCAATCAACAAATATCTACTTGCACACTTCCTCCTTGTAGAAATCATGACATAGCCAGTTAACCATTGACCAATTCATACTTCCTATTGTGCACAAAACATTCTGTAAAAGTCACTCAACCATTACCATCACCCATACAGACATCCAACTCTGTATCATGCATTCCGTTAGAGTCACTTAGCCATCACCAATACAGACTTCTTACTGCATACATTCTACACTTAGATTTCCATAACCAAAGAACCAATTCATATGTTGCAACAGAAATTTAATTCTGAACTCAAAAAGATCCAAAGAAAAATGGGCAATTACCAGGATCTGCCATCTTATCTACAAGATCCCATGCTCGAGGGACATTAAATTCTTTCTCATTTCCCAACCAGAATACAAACAAAACTGGAAGACATTGGCCTCATCAGTTCAAGAGATGGAATCGGAAATGTCCGAGAAGATAGATTGCAACAAATTAGAATTAGGTCACCTGAGTGAGTCATGTGGTCTTACAAAACAAAACGAAAGTAAGATTTTTTTTTTCTTTTTTCGTTTGAATGTTGTTTTACACCACACTCAACAAAATTTTAGTTATATGTTGGTGGCAGCCAGTTTTTAATGGTGGAGGAGAGAACTCGGTTACAATGTACCCAGGAACAGACACCACATGCCTTCCGCAAGTAATCTGGCAAACTTTCTCACAATATCAGCTTAGTTTCAAGCAGGGGTTGAACCTGCTCTGATAAGAGGTAAGAGACTTCATGGTTTAAAATGCCATGCTCTAACCACTCGGCCACGGAGGCCCAAGGAAAGTATGAAGAATGGCTTAAACAATATTTACTTACATTTGTTACTCACTGAATACGGTTACTTTTGAGGTTAATGACATTGGTACAGATTATGATTGATATCTACCAGTCGAAATGAAAACTGCATCTTCCATTGTCAAGACTAGTGACCAAAACTACAACAAGCAGGGTCAATGACCTTGAGAACAATGGCTACTACTGTTTCATTACTGGGATGAATAATTATCACCAGACAGATAAGAAGTCCCACGTCTCTTGTAAATCCAAAGTAATCGCTACCAGAAGAAAAAAAAAATATGGACATAAACAAAAGATGTATGATCGGCTGATACCAGAAAATTAAATAAAATAAAAAAAAGTGTTGCCAAGAATTCTTTGTTATTGAATTCAATAGATGTGCAGGTCAAAGTGGGCATCTGGAGAGATGACTAGAAGGCTTGTGTTGTCTGAGAGACATAAATACTCCTTGACTGGATATATGATGTACAATGATGCACCAGAATTGACGCAACTTTTTGTTTTTCTCCAATATACAGTAAAACCTACTTTAGTGACCACCTGTGTATGAAGACCACCTGGTCACCAGATCAATTTTTTAATAGTACCTTTTGTGTAAAAAATCAACCTCTATATAAAGACCACCTTCTTATAAAGACGGGCTTTCTTGTGTCCCCAAGGAGGTTGTTATATACAAGTTTCACTGTATTTCATATAAAACTACATTTTTTGAAAAACCTAGTACAAAGCCATTTCCTAATCAATTTCAATACAATCTCCCCAATTAACCATTACCATTTTGAAGTTTACGTGCTTGTTCTGTTACAAACTTCCATTGCTTTGTTTTACTGATGAATTTTGCAGGATGCAATATTTAACTCATTCACCCCTAAAGACACATTTGGACTGATCTAAGTCATTGATTTACAGAAGAGTCCATTTTTTCCAGGGGTGGGTGGGTGGATGAGTTAATATCTATTTTTAATATGTGTTTTATAAAGAATGGTGACATAAAGAAATCATTTTCCTACATGTATTAAGATTTCTGAATCTAATGAGAACACAAAATTCGAACATAATGAGTAAATACACGACATTTTGAGTTTTATGGTTTTAAATTTTATTAAAGTTGTTTTAGAAATGACTTTCCATGAATGTTTTGAAAAATTATGAAATTACATGAAATGTATATAGAAAAATATAAAAGTTGCAACAGTTTTGGGATGTCACTGTCCATAATCACACTCAATGGCACACACAGCACACACCACCTAACAGGGTCAACAATAATGAAAATTTCCACTTGTCCTGCTTGACGAAAATCAAGTGTAACATTCAAAGATATTATTTAGTGTTTAAACAAGAATAATCTTTATTGAATTAATTCCCATCTTAAACAATGTCACCTGTCCTTTTGGAGAAGTAGGAGGTAAAATCTACTTATATAAAGACCCTCTTACGGGCACAACAAAACCAGTCTTTATAGGGAGGTGGTCTTAATATAGAGGTTGATTTGTACACAAATGATACTCTTGGGGACAGCAAAGAACAGTCTTTATGACCAGGTGGTCGCTAAAGCAAGTTTTTTAGTACCACCAAAATCCTAAAACCATTTGACATTTTGGTATCTGAATGCCATGGTTACCTTACCTCCCCCCCCACCCACCCTGCATAATAAAAGACTGATGAATATTGTTCCGTAGCGTCAAATTATATTTCACTTCTAACTATAAGATGAATCAGATATCATAGATATAGAGAGTGGTTAAATTTCTGCATTATTAATTTTCAGTGTGGTATACTCATGTTTGTGACAGTAACATATTTTGTTCTGCTTTTTTTCTTCTAGATCAATCAAATGTATAAACTTCCCATGAGGAAGAAAAAGCCGCCCACAGATAACATGAACTCTAAAGACAAAATTGATAAGATTTGTTAGTCGAAACCCTGTAGGACATGCACACTCTCCTTACTTAGGGATGATAATTGATGCATGATGCTGTTTGGGAAGACAACACTGTTTATCACAATAACACACTTGATGTCTGCTAAATCTAAGCTATATCAAGTACATGAAGTCAAACTCATTCACCCCTAATGACACATTTGGACTGGCCTAAGTCATTGATTTACAGAAGAGTCCAATGTTTTTCAGGGGCTGATGAGGCCACCTCTGTACAAAGTGCACCTGCCTATAAAGGCAATTCAAACAAAACCTTTGTTAACTTCTTTATAATTATAAAGGCCACCTGTCTATAATGGCTACGTTTGTCTCTTCTCGTGAGCGGCCTTTGCTGACAGGTTTGTCTGTAGCCAAGTTCTTTAATTAGTACTGAGCATCTCGTATACACGTAGTTCCGACCATATACATTTCAAACATACACATTTATCGTAAATCTACATGGAGCATGAAACGTAGGAGACAATAAATTTGTTACACTGTATTTCAGTATCTGATGCATAAAGCATAATTTACATTTTCAAAGCAGCATGTATGTATCGTAAAGACATAATAGTTCTCTGTCAAATGAGTAAAATATTCCAATCATGACATCTTGAAATATCTTAGCGGTACACACATCACAGTACACACATTACGGTACACACATTAATACAGCATCAAACCGATATGTTGCTAAACTAATTTGTTCATTTTTTGTTGTTGCAGAGTTCCATCTTTGTTTTTTCTCACTGAACAGAGATAGGCATTGTAAAACGGAATGTAATTAATATGAAAACAGTGTTATTACCATTTTTATGCCAGAAATTTGGGTTGCATGGACATAATTAAATTTTTGCTGAAATATATCACTCATGTTAATGTTTTGTCAGCTATCAACCTACTGCTTGATGACAATCTCACTGAAAACGGTAAAAGACAAGACACTAACCCAATATTCCAAAAGGCAGAGAATTTTCTTACAAAATTGAATTTTAACTCATAATTCTGTTTTGGCTTGTCAATTACATCTGTTTCATTAATCAATGTACAATATTGTATTAGCTTAGGGTTCAATGGAAGTAACTCATTGTTTCTTCATAGAAAATGGATTTTCTCTCTCTCTCTAACCATCTCTTTCACTGTCTCCCTGTTTTGATCTCTCTTGTTCCCTCTCTAATCTCCTCCCTCCCTCCCATCTTGCTATCCCCACTCTCTCACTATATCCCCACTCACTCTTTCTTTCTCTCTCCAACACCATAACACATCCTTTCTTTCTTTGTCTGTTTGTCTCTCCCTCCCTCCTCTCTATTTTTCCATCTCTCTGTCTATTTCTGCCCCCCCCCCCTCTCTTTCTCTCTGCATCATGTAATTTCATGAAATAAACCATCTCAACAGAATTTATCTCAACCAATCATAAAATAAATTATAAAAGATCGATTTAAACATGACCATCTTACATAAATATCATTGCTGGCATCATGTTCCACTAACATCATGCTTCTTTTGAAGTTTAAATGCAACAAGTGCTCAGGGTTTGTCATACTATATTACTAAAAGATATAAAAATTGGGTCAAACATCGTATTAAGAAAAAACCGGAGGAATATTGCAATAAAATCTAATTAATTTTGTACTCAGATGATTACAAAAAATTTTTAAAGACTCATGGTGACTAGCTGAAAAACTATAGTTTTGTATGTTACTCGCATGTATAGGCTATTACGGTCAATGTCACAGAAAACAAAATCTATTTAAAGATATACTGTCTCCCTCTAAAAGAAATGTTTTTCATCATTTAAAACTGATGGATACTGCTGCAAAGATTTGAACATGCACCTCCATGTTAGGAGGCATGCCCTCTGACCACTAAGGGTATTCCATCACTTCTTTTGTTAAAAAATCGTATAAAACGTGAATCCATTACAAGTTTTCATCTTCATTGCCCAATAAAAAAAAAAATCGAAAGAAAGAGATTATTAGAATCTGTCATTTCTTTTGTTTAGCCTACAAAAATTTAAACATGAATCTTCCATTTGAGAGGCATACCCTGGTACAGTTAACATCTTGGGAGATCACTGTTATAAGAAACCACCTGTCTTGAGAAAAACCTGTCACAAAAAATCATCTGCCTAGAGATAAACCAGTCACAAAAAGTCACTTGTCTCGAGATAAACCAGTCAGTTCTGTAAACATGCACACCTCCATTATGTGTACAAACATCCTACAAAATATAAAAGCTGTAGCTTCAAAACTGTAGGAGGAGATAGTTGGACAAACCATGTATCTATATCTGTACAGACAAAAGGACAAACAGACTAAAGGGCGGATAGGGGTAAATTAATATGCCCCTCGACATTTTCTTGCCGGGGGGCATAAAAACACTTGATTCAATAATTCTTTAAATAAAACCACTTTGAGACCATCTGTCTTGAAAGACAACATTTCAGTGGCAGAAGGACTGACCTTCCAAGACAGATTCCATTGTATGACTGAGCCATATCTTACCTTTCCTTCAGTGACAACAGTATGTTTGTATTGCAGGGGAACAAATGTATGACATCACAACCATGTGACCTGACATGTGATCAGATACACTATATATAGACAAATTCACTACAGTCAAACCTGCCTTAAAGGCCACCTGTTTTCAGCAGCCACTTGTCTTCAATAGCAAGTTTCTGTTCCCCCAATCAATTTCACTATATAAACATACCTAAACCAGCAGCCACCTGTCTAACGTGGCCAACAGCCAGTGATGTACTGGACAAAATGCTTGGTCACAGTGTCTTCAGCAGCCATTTTTAGAGGATGGTTGATTGCATTATCTATTTTTAGAAAACCTGTAAATAGGTTAGCTGGGCAGCACTGTAATGTACATGATTTTAACACCTGATCATCTTAACATCAAACTATAAAGTATTGGTATATGAATATACATGTGTTATACACTGCATAATGGATACCAATTTTCTTGTGTAATTTTTGTCAACCTGGAACCAAAGGGCACCTGTCTTTTTCAATTTCCCTTGTGTGGCTGCTGAAAACAGGTTTGACTATATTTATATCAACAAATTTAATAAAGGAGATGGTGATCATGCCTTTGACTGACAATTATTCCGAGGATAAATCATTTATGTTATTTCCTTAGTGCATCAGTATTCAGTGTTAATGAAATCTGTGGAGTAGAAAGCAAATGATAAAAAATTTGAAAAAAATTGCTATACTTGAGGGTAATCGGTGTTACTGTGGTTTCAATATACCAACTGCAGTTATAGCCTCGAAATTTGACATTTAATCTAAAAATTATTGATGGAGATTGATTGTAGTTGAAATTAATATGGAAGTCATGTTTACTCCTAATGGTGGTAAACAAGTCGAGAATCAATATCTCGATCCCACGATATAATTAATTAATATAAGATCAGCGTAGTGTGACTAAATGATAAATTAAAATTGATGTGATATGTTTTTATATGATACGCAAAGTAATCCAAAAAATAATCTATGGCCATAAAACTAGAAACAAATGCATCTGGGTTTTGTAATTCCAATTAAATATGAAGTAGTAGGCAAATGTTATCAAAGGACGGATATTGTTAATTTTTCATATTACACTGATTTTCATATGATGAAGATATGAATATATGGGAAAAAATTCGGCAAAATGTGCAATCTGGCTCGACATTCTTTTATTATTGAACGTCCTGAACTTACTGCAAAACAGAATGGATCTGGTCTCACCACTAGTTTACCTAGATCTGGCCTAACCAACAGTTCACCTAGATCTGGTCTCACCAATAGTTCACCTACATCTGGCCTCACCACTAGTTCACCTAGATCTGGCCTCACCAACAGTTCACCTAGATCTGGTCTCACCAATAATTCACCTACATCTGGTCTCACCAACAGTTCACCTAGATCTGGTCTCACCACTAGTTTACCTAGATCTGACCTCACAAACAGTTCACCTAGATCTGGTCTCACCAATAGTTCACCCAGATCTGGCCTCATCAATAGTTCACCTAGATCTGGCCTCACCAACAGTTCACCTATATCTGGCCTCACCAACAATTCACCTAGATCTGACTTCACCAATAGCTCTCCTAGATCTGGTGTCACCAACAGTTCACCTAGATCCGGCCTCATCACTAGTTCACCTAGATCTGGCCTCACCAACAGTTCACCTAGATCTGGTCTCACCAACAGTTCTCCTAGATCTGGTCTCACCAACAGTTCACCTAGATCTGGTCTCACCAATAGTTCACCTAGATCTGGCCTCATCACTAATTCACCTACATCTGGCCTCATCAATAGTTCACCTAGATCTGGCCTCACCAACAGTTCACCTATATCTGGCCTCACCAACAATTCACCTAGATCTGACTTCACCAATAGTTCTCCTAGATCTGGTGTCACCAACAGTTCACCTAGATCTGGCCTCATCACTAGTTCACCTAGATCTGGCCTCACCAACAGTTCATCTATATCTGGTCTCACCAACAGTTCACCTAGATCTGGCCTCACCAACAGTTCACCCATATCTGGTCTCACCAACAGTTCACCTAGATCTGGTCTCACTAACAGTTCACCTAGATCTGGCCTCTCCAACAGTTCACCTTTATCTGGTCTCACCAACAGTTCATCTAGATCTGACCTCACCAATAGTTCTCCTAGATCTGGCCTCACCAATAGTTCTCCTAGATCTGGTGTCACCAATAGTTCTCCTAGATCTGGTGTCACCAATAGTTCTCCTAGATCTGGTGTCATCAGTAGTTAACCTTGGTCTTGCCTCACGAAATTCATCAAATACTCAAATTTAACTCAATTTGTATGACTCTGGCTTTGAGACATACACTATTTATGCTGTAACTGTTTGTTGTTGTTTTATTTAATGAATATTATCATTCATACGTACACCTTGAAGAAAATTTTCCATTCAGAGAAAAACTTCAGACATATCAAAAAAAAAAAAAAATTCAAGTACATATATGTACTTTTAGAACTTTTTACCAAAGTTAGTGGCTATACCACTGTAATAAAGAACCATCTTTCTTGCTGAAACCACCTACTTTAATGATTCTTTAGATAAAACCCCATTTTAGAGACAGCCTGTCTTGTGAAACCACATTTCATTAGCAGAAGGGGTGGTCTTTTAAGACAGGTACAACTGTATTCCTTTGTCATAAAATGTAGTTCTTACAACAGTAGACTTACTTTGGTAACACAAACGGATTGATTTACAAATGCCTAGAACTTAGAGATCTCTGTGACTAAATAAAAATGGAAATGAAATTTTCCATTTCCCAATTGAGACTTTTCCATTATAGATGAGAAAATTAGATTTTCTGCTAAATTGTGCCATTTGGAAAATTTGTTTAATAATAAATCTACATTAAAAAGCAAAAACACCAAAAAAAAAAAAAAAAAAAAAAAAAAAAAAGCAATTAAAAAAAAAAGATAAATGAATTTCCTTATAAAATAAAAACGTATTGATTGATGGAAAATTGAATTACCATAGATATTCTGATATCTCATGGGAAAAGAGATCCGAAATTATCCAAACCTAAAAGTAGAAGCCAAAATTAAATTAAAAAAAAAAAATACAGAGCTCAATACATTTAACTGTTCACCTGTGTAAATGAGCATTTATCTTTATTAGTTAAACAAATATGTAAACTATAGCACAAGTGAAATATGTTGTTGTTCATGGTAGAGTGCTTGATTCACAACTGGAGGGTCGCGGGTTTGAGCCTCGGCAGAGACAGCTGGCTAATTTCCTGTCCTTCAGATGAGACAGTAAAAATGGAGTCCTGTTTTGCAGTAGGTGTTGGCATGTTAAACAACCCTCACTGCTCAATGGCCGCAGGTGCCGAGTATAGGCCAAAATTTGAAGCCATTCATCGGCATTTGGTGACGTCTCCATATGAGTGAAATATTCTTGAGTGGGACGTTAAACAACAGTACAACAACAATATGTTGTTTTTATAGGGTTTTTTTTTTTCGATGTACTTCTTACTTCCTATTGTGAAACCAATTTGGAGGTATAGTGACAGATATTTTTCTTGGCCAATTTTGGGTTTGGTTACAGGAACCATTTCCAACGTAAAAATGGGTTGTATTTTCAAATAAATGTCTCAAATTAAGTTTCTTATTTTAGTAAAAATGTTGTATGTTTTTTCCCAATTATTTGGATCCTGGACCCAGAATTTAAAAGGTAAGAAAATCCCAGGATGAATCCATATAACCTGGCAGGGTGGATCTTGTGAACCCTTTCTAGACCTAGACTAGTTTGAATTTTGGGTAATGCACAAAAATGACATGTACACTGGAAAGAGTATTCATTCCTTCTTGTCATCGAACATACTGTTATCTAGTTCCTTAAAAATGCACTCCCCACGATGCCTGTCATCACCTAAAAGAGTGTAGAATCAACCGAATGATAATCAAAAGATTACTCTGCCCCGCTCCGAACAAATTTTGTTTCCATGTGAATCAGTCATAAATTTCACAATTTTGGTCAAGAACTTTATCCCTTGTTCTTGCCATGTATTTAGATTTTTTTCTTTTATGTGCAGGGGTAAAGAAGATTTTTAATGTCTGGGCTATTTTTAGCAGCTTTGTAGGTCCCAAGGGGTATCAGGATCAATTTGTGTTCCCTTTATCCTAATGAAGCTATATTCAAAATCTGAAAATGTTTGGCAAAGTAGTTTTGAAGAAAAAGCTAAATATTCAATTGTAATTCATTTATATTTTTTATCATAATTCACATTTATCGTAATTCACCTGTACTTTTTATCATAATTCGTACTTATTGTAATTTACCTGTGTTTTCTATCATAATTCACACTTATTGCAATTTACCTGTGTTTTCTATTATAATTCACACTTATTGTAATTTACCTGATACATTTTTATCATAATTTACACTTATTGTAATTTACCTGTATATTCTATCATAATTCACACTTATTGTAATTTACCTGTATATTCTATCATAATTCACACTTATTGTAATTTACCTGTATATTCTATCATAATTCACACTTATTGTAATTTACCTGTATATTCTATCATAATTTACACTTATTGTAATTTACCTGTATATTCTATCATAATTTACACTTATTGTAATTTACCTGTATATTCTATCATAATTCACACTTATTGTAATTTACCTGTATATTCTATCATAATTCACACTTATTGTAATTTACCTTATATTCTATCATAATTCACACTTATTGTAATTTACCTGTATAATCAATCACAATTCACACTTATTGTAATTTACCTGTATATTATATCATAATTCACACTTATTGTAATTTACCTGTATATTATATCATAATTCACACTTATTTTAATTTACCTGTATATTATATCATAATTCACTCTTATTGTAATTTACCTATATATTATATCATAATTCACACTTATTGTAATTTACCTGTATATTCTATCATAATTCACACTTACTGCAATTTACCTATATTCTCTATTATAATTTACATTCATTGTTATTCACCTCGGCATTTCAATCTACTTAATTTCATGACAAAAAGCTGGGAACAAGGGAATTCTGAATAATTTCAGCAGCTGAATCATTATGTGCATCTTAATCCATTCTCGTGACAATTGTCATAACGCACGGCAATACTTAACATTTACAATATTCAGATATTTTATCATCAAAGAAAAATCAATTTATAAAATAAAGATCATTGTTTAATTTTAGTAGAAAAAACACAAGCCACAAATCTCAGCTAAAGTTTGACAGCTCAGAAACCAGAAATCCTAGATTGATAGAATGTCTGTATTTTGAGCAAATTCCTATCATACAATGGCTATACATACATGTAGTGAAATTAACAGATTTTAAAAGTTTTTTTTCCAAACCTTTTTATAATAAATTTCAAAGCCTATAATTACCGATGCTTTCACCTTAAAACTTGACAGTCTTTACCATAATTCTACTCTCAGCTCTATTATATCTACCCACTTCTTGTATCTCACATATCATGGAATGTATTTTGACTCAGATTTTGCATTCAAAGCTCATGGAATGTGACTTGACTCAAAGTCTACTCCAAGATCATAAAAAGGGACTCCTGGCAAATTTTTATACTATTTTGTCATTGAATATGTCTTGATGCAATCAATTTTACTCTTTGATCATTGAATGTGTTTTGACGCAAATCGATTTACTCTTTCAAGATCATAGAATGAGTTTTGACTCAAACCTATGACTCTTTCAAGATCATGGAATGTGTTTTGATTAAAGTTAATTAACTCTTTCAAGATCATGGAATGCATTTTGAATCAAGTTAGTTTACTAGTGGCATCTGGAATTGGGCACCAAAACTGCAACGATCTGATAATTTAGTACTGAAGTACATAATTCGTGTTGACTATAATAAAATGTTTACTAACACTCAGGTGAATGTATTGTCAAAAAGATCAATGTGAAACATTGTGAAATATGTCGCAAGACAAATGTCATTGACAGTGGATCTATCATTTGTATAAAGGCTTGAGAAATATTGTTTTAAGTTTGGATAGTAAAATTTTAATTTTTTTTTTCTACAAGCCATTTGGCCAGTAAAGAATGTTATTTACTTGGAGCTCTGCATTTCTTTCTTAATTTAGTCACAAGGACATTGAAAATGGCATTTGATGTCAACATTCTTCAAATTTTATGGTCTGTATAGTGAGCTTGTTTGCGATTACTCTGTTTCATTAAATGAAATGTTGAGTTATCTGTTCGATAGCGGTTGTCGAGTCGTCTGTACCAGTTGTGACCAGAATTTGTTCCTCGTTCATTTCATTTGAATTTGATTGTGGATTCACGGCGGGTGTGACCGGTCAACAGGGGATGCTTATTCCTCCATGGCACCTGATCCCATCTCTGGATTTCCACAGGTTTGTCCAGTGTTCACCGGATTTGTATATTATATCCTGGACATCCTGAAGATCAATACTCTGATATTTGTGATTTGTATATTTTGCCTATTTTCTGTCTTTTCCAATTGAGGATTTTACCTATGACAGTATATATATATCAGGATTTTTTCTATAATATCCATGGGGCCAAAATTCGGTCCCATTCTCAATGCAAAATACATGTGTTTTTTCCCCAATTTAATGAAAAAAATTCCCAATTTAGTGCTGAGGCCATGACTGTAATGAAAAATAAAGTAATGTAAGGGGGTAAAAAATAGATTTTATTACATTTACTTTACCATGTGTACAAACAATATTTCCAAATTTGACACAAATTCATATTAAAATTCCCAATTGTGTTGCCAACAGTATTTTAACAAAATCAACAGAATAAGGCCTGTCTATGGGTCATTAACTAAATGCCAAAACACACATGTACGACATAGCATTGCGCAACAGAGAATTCAAGTAATATCTGTCAAATTCTATTGCTTCCATGCTTCATTAGTTCCAAGAGATTAAATTTTAAAACCGATCCTCCGATGCTCCGGTGTCATTTATAGTTATCGGTGTCATTTATAGTTATCGGAGAAACACAAGCTTAGTTAACTCCTAGAAAAGACAGGAATCATTCATCTAGAAAGCCAAATTTCATTGCCCTCTTAAAAAATAAATTCTGATTGATTTCCTTTGAAAGAGTTACGTAATATATGCCGTACATGTCAAATTTGATGTCAAATTACTACTCCTATTTCCTATATATCTAGAATAAATTCAATATCACTGTCTTTAGCTTGAAGTCTCTCTCTCTCTCTCTCTCAACTTTTTTCATGAAAAACACAGACACACACTATATTTATATACAGTGAAACTTGTGTATAACAACAGGAGATTGTCTTTATATAGAGGTTTGTACACAAATGGTACTATTGGAACCAGCCACCAGGTTGTCTTTATACACAGGTATAAAGCAGGTTTTACTGTATTTATGTATACTGGAAATTTTGACTTTTGCAACAGAAAAAATATCCCCCCCCCCTCCTATCTTAATTTTGCCCTAAATAACCAGTGTCATGGAAATCACATATGTCCACTCTTCAATTATTTTGCTGGAATATTTCACATTAATTTTTAGATTTTTCCCCCTCATCTAAGCATGACAATGGCCAAAATTTAATGGGACTGAAAATTTCAGAATGTACAGCATCTATTTAAAAGAGAATTGCTTGCTTTGGCTTGATTTAAAGAGTGGTGTGACCACTTATAGGACTTGCCACTCATCCCCATTAGGCAGGGAGAGAGATGAATTTGTAGTGTGTGTTCATGTCCTTGGTGGAGTGTCTGTATTTTCAACTAGACTTGTACAATCTCACAAAGGTAATCAAACTGCACATCCTAGACCATTTACCCTCCATCTAGGCATAGGAGCTGTGCGGACAGGAGATGAAATATAACCTCTGAAAATCTGGCATGACTTGCAATCAAACTAGTGACCTTCATGTTGATGATCTGGCTCTCTCTCTCTCTCTCTCTCTCTCTCTGTATATTCATATATATACACACTCAATCATCACACATATACACACTCAATCTACACACATATACACACTCAATCTACACATACACACTCTACACACATATACACACAAACTCTACACACATACACACTAACTCTACACACACACACACATATATATATATATATATATACATGTATATATATATATATATATATATATATATATATATATATATATATATACACACACTAACTCTACACACATACACACTAAATCTACACATACTCTACACACATATACACACACATATACACACAAACTCTACACACATATACACTCTACACATACACTCTACATACATATACACACTAACTCTACATACATATACACACTAACTCTACACACATATACACACTAACTCTACACACATATACACACTCTACATACATATACACACTAACTCTACATACATATACACACTAACTCTACACACATATACACACTAACTATACACACATATACACACTAACTCTACATACATATACACACTAACTCTACACACATATACACACTCTACATACATATACACACTCTACATACATATACACACTAACTCTACATACATATACACACTTACTCTACATACATATACACACTAACTCTACACACATATACACACTAACTCTACACACATATACACACTCTACATACATATACACACTAACTCTACATACATACACACACTAACTCTACATACATATACACACTAACTCTACACACATATACACTCTACATACATATACACACTAACTCTACATACATATACACACTAACTCTACATACATATACACACTAACTCTACACACATATACACACTCTACATACATATACACACTCTACATACATATACACACTAACTCTACATACATATACACACTAACTCTACACACATATACATTATCTACATACATATACACACTAATTCTACATACATATACACACTAACTCTACACACATATACACACTAACTCTACACACATATACACACTAACTCTACACACATATACACACAGCTTATCTTCCACACAATCCTTTGTGCAGTCAAGACAAACTTTATTCTATCTTTTAAAGTACATTTATCTAGACATTCACATTTGTTAACCACTGTGATACAGTACTGTTAAGATGCATCAATTGAAAACAACTCAATTTCCCCCAACATCATTATGGATTTTCCTTTTTTATAGTTCAGATTTTCTGGTCAAAAAGTCCCAAATCTGACTGTTATGTGGGAATTAGTTATTACAGTCAATACATCAAGCAAATGACTTGAATAAACATTGGGATGGGAAGTTCTGAGACTTGAGGTGTAACACATACCAGAAAAATGGAACATAGAACTAGGATATAGAGTAATATAGGAAATGTTTTGTAGGAGTGACAAGACCAAAGTCTCTACAGCTTAACAACACTTGATCAAGGTAAGACATTATTTGAGACAGTGATCATTTTCCATAATAATGTAGACATTATCTGGGACAGAAGCTGTTGTACATATGAATTGTCATCTGTAAGACATTATTTGAGATATTATTTTGCATAATAATGAAGGACATTATTTGGGACAGTGCCTGTTGTATATATGATGTCATCTGTAAGGTATTATTTGAGACTGATTATTTTACATAATAATGTAGGACATTATTTGGGACAGTGCCTGTTGTATATATGATGTCATCTGTAAGGTATTATTTGAGACTGATTATTTTACATAATAATGTAGGACATTATTTGGGACAGTGCCTGTTGAATATATGATGTCATCTGTAAGGCATTATTTGGGACTGATTATTTTACATATTAATTTATGGCATTATTTGGGAATGATTATTTTACATATTAATGTATGGCATTATTTGGGACAGTGCCTGTTGTACATATGATGTCATCTGTAAGGTATTATTTGACACAGTTATTATTTTACATAATAATGTAGGACATTATCTGGGACATATCTGTAAGGTATTTTTTGAGATAGTGGCTGTTTTATATATATATAGATATATATCTATATCTATACATATATATCTATATCTATATCTATATATATATATATATAATTTGAGACAGGTGCTGCTATACAAACATCTGAGAGAGAGAGGGGATGGAAAGAGAGACTGAGTGAAAATATTTTATTTTGTGTTGAGATCTACAGCGATGACATTGTTAGCTGTGAATCTAGACACTTTAGGCACACTATGTTAGTATTCACTGGTAAAGTGCGACAAGAGCGAAGAGAAGATGGACAGACTAATTTACATACAGTTTCATTACACGCAATCTTAAGATACTTATTAGACATTGGATGAACTGCAATGATACAAATGTAAAACAGTATACTGCCTATTAGCAATGTAAACATTTGTATTGCTTCATCAGACACTGAGGCAAGGGTAAAACTTGGGATGATAATACATACAATATACAGAAAATGAATTTATCATACATGGAGGAAACATTACTTAAACCAAGAGTTTATGCTTAAGAGTTGCTCCCACAGATTACTTATATAAGTAGAGACACAAAATTTTTTTAATGCTGCCAACACAAATAACTAAAAATTTCCCTGCCTGAATTTATATAAATTACATACTAGCAGGGGACCAATTCTCGCCACCTTTGTGAAATCTGCTGCGCCTGTCCTTCATGATTTAAAGAGATCCCAAATGTTACCTGACCTCATTTTCACAAAAATATGGGATTATAAGAATTTTTAAGGGGCAACAGCTGGCTATATGTTTAGAAAAAATATTTGGATTTTTTTTTTAACTTTTATTACATGTGTATTTGATGTAAAATAACAAATAAGAGCTATACACAGGCAGAAATCAATACACAGGCATAAATCAAAGTACTGAAAGTACTGAAATGGGTTCGTTATTTTGGCAAAATAGCCATGGGGTTCAAACTACTTCTATCTAACATATATGAAATGAAAATAAATCAAATTAAAGTAGATCTAAAAAAAACTAAAAACTTCAATTTCCAGCCTCTAATTAAATTTCAAATTAACATTCTAAATTTTATTTGTTGTACCTTCCACATTGACTTTAAATACCGTATGTCGTGCATTAACACTCGTTTCAAAATAAATCGTGAGCATTTTGGAACCTCCTTATATTTAAACATGACAGTGGGAACAGCTAAAATAATTTTTTCATAATGAAAAAATGGCTGTGATTTAAAACAAATTTTATTATGTTTCATGGTTAAAATGATAATAATAAAAATCCTATGGTCAGACATACTTACTGCCTTAGGACTTGTAATATCGAATGTAAACAATCCTATTACTGTGGTATGTGAACATATACTCTGCCTAGAATAAATAAACAACCAAACAATGCTCCCTGTCTTGTACTGATTAATACAAACAACTGTATGGGGTACAAAAGAGAGTTTACCCAATATTTATTGTTAAAGTAATAATTTTCCATCAACATAATTCAGGCCTAAAGTCCTGATGTAGCAAAACGATTGATCACAAATTTTGCTTATAGACATCAGTGCTTTCTGCAATTGATAAAACTTTGTTTTTTGTTGAAGACATCTTTTCTGTTTGAAATCCAACATGAACTGACTGATAACACAAAGTTCAGGTTTATACACCCCAATATAATTGTTTAAAAAGTGTGATAATTGTTGTGTAAACATCTGACATGGCGATTTTCCCCAACTTTTGCGGAAACGAGAAATGAAAAATATAACCTTCAATGTTTGAGTTTCCTCTCTTTGTGATATCAATACACAAAGTATGCAAGTGACCATCAGCGGAAACTGAGCAGTCGCTGGTTGCGTAAGGCATGTGGTCACCATACATGGTGTATCATAAATAAAGAAAATATGCAAAGGGAATCTTGTAAGGGCAGGTTATGTATAGCGATTAGTTGACAAACACGTTAATTCTATAGTTTTCAAAATGGACAGAAACTTATTTAAAACAGACTATTAAGACTGTTTTTGGTATGTAAACCCTCAATCGAACTTGAAATAACAAATGACAATTCTGTAATGTTTGAATACTTAGGACCAGAAAAATACTTTGAGACAAGCAAAATTTCGAGATATCCAGAATGAAAATTGTATAAACATACAATAAAAAAATCGGGACCGGCCGTTGACTTTGACAAAACCGGAATTTTGACTCATCCGATTTGATGTAACAAGATACCTATGTATTTCATTTCAGGATTTTTCAAACTAGATTTAATTTCATTTATACCAAAATGTTTGACTCTTCTGTAAATGTAGAATTCTTGAGTTCAACTATATTTTTGTTTTTAAATACAACTAACTCCATTTTAAATGAATGGTGAACAATTACAAAACTTTGTCCAAGAGCTTTGCTTTGCGTCTGGAAAGACGGAAGCCGACAAGTGCTACCCCCAGTTTCAACCATAGGTAACAAATAATAACATTATAAGTTTACCATTGGCTACTCACTGAACAGTTAATAATGAACGCAGCATAAGTGATGGATTGCAAAAAGCCTCAACAAAGAAAGTACAATATGCTTTCATACTGGGAGAACAACACCACATCATATATCGGTAAACTCTCGAGAGAATTTTCTCATCAACATCAACAACAACACCCTGATTACTTCCAGAACTCACATTTTAACGATATTAATGATTTTTACGAATAATTCAATACCTTACAAGTGTCTGTTATTGATGATTACTAATAGACCCTTGCATAAACAGTCTTCTATTTACCGCCAGGGCGATAGTGCCTACATGAGTAAATAAATAATCTCTCGGATATTTGATGCAACGCTCGGCACAAAAACACGGAGGTATGATTCAGTAATATAGTTTCAAATGCATATACTTTGCAGATCATACAAAACTTATTAATTGAAATGTCATTTCTCCGGAAATTGCTTGTGTAAATATCACTGATTCTAAGTTAACAGGTGCATTTATCTTAATATTTCGTCACTGATTCTTCTCTATAAGAGACAGCGGCCATTATGTGGACTATTCTTTAATTACCAATGTCAGTTTTCTTTATGGCATACTGTACTGCATTGATAATGTCCAGGAATTGGTAGATGATGTATTTATTATCTGATGTTTTGATGGATTTCTAGTTGAGATCTTCTGAATTGTCAGACATCAGACTTCCACATCTGACATTCGATCACTTACTGATCGTCATGGGACATCTTGCATCTGATGACATGCGTAATTCAATATAACATCATCGTATATACTAGCATATAGGTCACTTTTTTACTCAAAATATTTGTTGAAAATTTGCCCTAGGACTCTTCAACTTAGTATAGGATTACATGGTTTTGAAATCTGGAGCTGTATGAGCGCTGATGGAGGGATAGATAATGTATCTCAGGCATGCACAAGCACTGTGTATTAGATATTTCCATTACCCAGAGTTACCATCCCTTGTAGCAGGTATCAATTGTGATGTCATTTGTTTGTACGTAAAATGAGAAATTGTGTTAAAACAACATTGCTTTCTCACGTAAAAACATGACGTCACAACCGATACCTGCTGACATGGGAGATAACTCTGACTAACGAAAAGACAGAATACCATCTATAAACAACTAATGCACGTTCATGTATGATAGTACTGTTGAACCTGGTCCTGCAGTCACCAAACTTACTCAATATTTAAACATTTGACCAAGAAAACTTGTACCAGAAAACTTCCGATTTTGTAAATGGGACTTCAATTTTATTATTTTTGCCGTATAATAATTTATAAAACTTGTGGGTTTGAGTGATCAGGAAACACATTACCGGTATATTTTTCATCATTCACATATAAAATTTTGCATCACACTTAATGATTTTCCTGTAAAAAAAAAATGAATAAATATGTTAAGTACGGTACTCAAAATTTGAGTACATACTAATACCATTTTCTAATATTTCTGAGCTTAGTTTTCTTCATATGAGCAAATGTACAGTTGTATGCCATCAATAATACACAAACATGTCCAGTTACAGAAAAAGTTTTGGGTGTTTTTGCCTTAAAATCATGAAAAGTTACTTTGGTGATCTAGGGGCCTGAATATATTGAAATCAGAGGGGAATCAATTTTTCTTTCAAATTACCACGAGCTAGTAGTAACCAATGGTTTTAACTTGTAACAACCGTCTAATGCAAATAAAGCAGTGATTTCCATTAGTCGATTTCACACTCATCTTTAGGACATCATTTCTCTTTCCAGTCACAAATAGCTATAAGGACCTTTTCTTCTGGGCGCAATCATATTATTTTTTTTGTTAGCACAGGGCCCAACCTAAGCCACCAAATTTACTCAGTAATCAAGCTGAACTAACCAATTTGTGATCTGAAGGCATAAACATGCAGAATAAAGAAAATAATAAAATAAAAGTTGAGCTTGAATATTGAGTCAATTTGGCGACTTAGGGCCCAGATGTACGCACTTCATATAAATATTCTTAGCTAACACCCCCTTTTCTCTATCATCCTCAGGTATAAAGTTGATGAAACAAGTTCTGTTTCCAATATTCTCCTCCTAAAGATATATATCAAACTGCAATGCCTTTGATTGTATATGTGGTGTATAACGTCTTTGATTGTTTATGTGGTATATATTTAGATTATTATCATAAAGCTGCTAATTATAGCTGACATCTGACCACTGGTGAAATGCCACAGAACATATGTCTTACATTGATATGTTTCAAAAGTAAAAATAGATTATCTGACCTGTTAGAAATGCATCTGTGTATACATTTTTCAATAACATCATAAATAATCAACTGGAGCTGTTCAAGGTGGCCACTCACATAGTCTCATAAAATTTGGCTTAATAATCTTCTATAGAATCAGAAAATTTCATCGGGGTTTAATTTTGCTTATTTTTGTAGTTTTCATTTATTAACGAAATTTAAACCACGACGAAATTTTACATATGTACCTAGGAACAGGTTCCTTAACAAACAGGTTTAATGTTTCAATGAAACCTAATGACAATGAATTTGTTTTAAGTTTAATACAACAAAGTTTTAGCCTCATAAAACTTTCTGATTCTATAGTATATATTTTTATAATACAAATATTTTGCTAAAACAATTTTCGTTTATTGCTTTGATTTAAAAATTGAATCACAAATTAAGATATACAAGAAAAGTAAAGTATTTAGGACACTTTTTCAGTTTTTCATATCAACTACATAAAAAAAGAATTTTTTAAAATAGAATTACAGCGTTCTATTAATCTATATTTAATTTTAAGTAAAAAGAGTTATATAGTTCAATTTCTTATACTGATTACATGTATGTAAAAAAAAGTCTGGATTTTTTCTTTCTATTTTCAAGTACAATATAAATTCTAAAGATAGACCCTTCTTATTTCCAATTATACGACCAATTTTTGTGATGAGAATGCAGTTTTGTAGCCTACTTAAAATTACTTTCAAATACCAGCTTTCCCTGTGTATGAAAACCGCAAACCTTTAAATTTGGTTGTTTTATCGTCGAACGACATAAACATTTTCAAATCAGTTGTAAATAATGGAACACAAATGTTTAAGGAAGAGTGAATTTTAAAAATGTTTCTAAAATTTATAAAAATACGAGTACATGTAAATAGTAAATACAATAACTGGGCTGGTCTATGTTATACATTTATTTCTGCTTAAAACTGGACAAAACAGAATTATCAACAAATGGTAAACTTCCAAGACCAAAACAAAACCCTGTATATATGAGAAAAAAAAAAATTTCACTTTCTTTGCAATTTTATCCTGGTTAGACTTTATTATTTTTTTCATCAATGCATGCTTTCGTTGTAATTTGTTTTTTCCTATTACCAGTAGACTCATTGTAAAATGTGGCGATAATAGAATCTAATACACGAGTTCTTTTGATAGTTAACATTTTTGCTAATGATGAGATGACAGGCCACTTATCTAATCCAGACGTACACACACACTGAAGGACTTCACCATTGCATTACTTAATGTAGAAAAGTATGAAGACTAACTGAAATACAACATCACTTTTAATTTTCTACTCCTGGGAAAAATTCGTCTGATGCTTCCCCCCTTTAATTTGTATATGCTGTCATAAAATTGCTAAACAAGTCCATTTCATTAATGGAAGATTCCATTTCTGAAGTGTCTTTGGCAAACAAAATTTACGATCAGAACTTTAAAGGGTATGGCTATGGTTAAAATATTTTTTAAATACGGACAAATATTGTCTGATTCACAGAAGATGGCCGGACGAGTAACTTTTTGATTATCGTACGACTGATTCTACTCAGTTTTCGGTTATGACAAGCTGCACAGAAAAAATGTTTTATTCCTCACTGGGTACTTGATGACAGATGGGAACGACTACTCTTACCAGTGTAATTTTAATGTTTACTTTAATGCTTTATTACCTAAAATTTAAACTGGCCCAGGTCAAAAAAGGGTTCACGAGACTCCCTCCCCACCAGTTTATATGAATTTTACTGTACATGAATCAATACATGTCTCCTCTCTGTGAAGTACTCAATACAAGTCCTCTCTCTGTGAAGTACTCAATACATGTCTCCTCTCTGTGAAGTACTCAATACATGTCCTCTCTCTGTGAAGTACCCAATACATGTCTCCTCTCTGTGAAGTACTCAATACATGTCCTCTCTATGTGGAGCATTCTGAGTGCTAATGAATCAATACATGTCTCCTCTCTGTGAAGTACTCAATACATGTCCTCTCTATGTGGAGCATTCTGAGTGCTAATGAATCAATACATGTCTCCTCTCTGTGAAGTACTCAATACATGTCCCCTCTATGTGGAGCATTCTGAGTGCATATGAATCAATACATGTTCCCTTTCTGAGAAGTACTCAATACATGTCCCCTCTATGTGGAGCATTCTGAGTGCATTGATGAATCAGTAAATGTCCCCTCTTGGTGAAGCACTCAATATATGTCCTCTCTCTGTAAAGCATTCTGAGAGCATTGATGAATCAATAAATGTCCCCTCCTTGTTAAGCATTCTAAGAGTACTCTCTTTGTGAAGTACTCAATACATGTGAAGTATTCTGAGAACACTGATGATTGAATAAATGTCCCCTTCCGAAAAAAACAAAAAACAAAAAACAAAATAAAATAATAATGATAATAATAATAAACTTTAGATCTGTGAAATCAATATCAAAATTTGATGTAATAGAAAAAAAAAAACAATACCTTTTTCTACTGCCTGACATTAAATACTTTTATTATCAGAATGACGCTATATGCCCATCAAACCATGAAAATGGTAGAAGCAATACAAAACCAAATGTACTGGTTTGAAGTGGCAATAAATGTTTGTATGTACATATAATAACATCATACCCGTCACTTGTTGACCCCATCTATCAAGTACAATGATACTAACCACATCAGAATGCATAAAAATTGGACTCAAATGTCTTTTCAAATCCTATACCTTCAATTGTCTGTCGAAGCTGGCTCATTTTACGTTAAAAAACAATTGATTTTTGTATTTTTTGTCTGCCGTCGACATTTTAACAGGTGATTTGGTCAATGTACTTTAATTAAACTTGATTGATATTCCGATAATTCTACAGCTTTAAAGAGAAATGTTTTGCAGCGCAAGCAGTATGAACGTCGCATTTCCTCGCGGCAATGCATTATCAATAATCGGCAGATTTACCCATCGGCATGCTTTCATTATAAAGTTTAGCGAAATTTTCAGAGACAAAGAAAAATTTTTTTTTCATTCTAATGGAATTCAGAGTTTGATATTGAACGTACAATTGAAAATCATGGTTCTTTGTAATATTTTGGTCTTGTCGATGAAATTTTCCGTTTCAAATCATGAAACAATCTTCAAAAATATATGATTGTTGATAACATGTACAATGGAATTTCGAAATTCACAGGACCATTTACTTCAAGATAACAAAACTTTCAATATGCATATTTTCTAATTTTGTTTGACAATTTAAATTGGTTTTAAGCATTTATCAGTTACTCTTAATTTCACCTTGACTCATTTAAAGCAAGTAAACAATTAATTACAATGCTTTTTTGCATACAAAAAGTAAATCATCAATCGAGATAACGATTGACAATTTGATAATATAATACTTTGGACCAGAAATGTACTTAGAGATAAGCAAAATTTCAATATAAAAACTTTGAGATATCTGGATTAAAAGTAGAATAAATATATAGTAAAAAAAAATCACAGAGTTTAATATTTATGGTAAACATTTTGGATTTTGGACTTGACACTTCACCACAACCTCTGGAAATTTGGACACTCTTCTGATTCAGACACACACACATATTTCACACAGTACACACACATATTTACACATGTAACACACACACACACACACACATATATACACACACACACACACACACACACACCCCCCCCCCCCACACACACAAACTGATATACCACCACCTTTTGATTTTCATTTATCTTGGCAGTATAAAATGTTTGGCAATATATTGAGGTTTACTATTTTAGAGGTATGGTTGTTTTCATGTCTTTAATCTCTGCTGTATATCATATCCTGTTTACAACTCATTACCGTAAATTGGGATATTTTGACCATTGTTTAAGTTTGGACATTGGCCATCCTATTTAAATGGCCAAAATTAAAATGTCCAAAATATGAATATATATAACGGCTGGAAAATATGGATCAGTTTCTGGGGTGGGGGGAGAACTGTGTATGTATGTATGTATGGTATCTAGGTATCTCTATCTATATAGATATTGTGTTGATAAGTGTTGATAAGCAATGTTGAAATGACCCACAAACGATGCGATAGTTTACCTCATTTATACATTCCTCGGTCAGCATGTAGTTATTAGAAGTAGATGTAGAGTTTGAAATATTTGTATGTGCAGGTGCTCCTTGTTTATATAAAGTTTTGTTTTGATTTGAACATGCCGTGTGCATTTACCTGATTTATTTATCCATCCCAGGGGATGTGTCAAAGATTACATGCATTTGAGCCCGTATCTACACAATCATTTTCCATGCAGCTATCTAACTGCTGGTACTGCCCTGTTTTTAACTCTAGTCTTCCTGATAATCGTGTGCAGTTCCGTAGAGCTGCCAAAGCTGGTTATTCTTTAATAACTCTCGTAATTTCATTAGCTATTAGGTCAGGTCTTTAAAATCATTACCTGTAGTTCAGTCTCGGTAAACACGGACAGATGATTACTCTTAAAGATAATTAATTACAAGCGCACCCCTGAAGCCCACAGAATTTAACTTACTAAAAGTCAAAGTCAATTTAGACAATGCATGTTATACACTCCATCACACTTCTACGCTGGCGAGAATAACACGAAATCGAAATCGAGAGAGAGAAACTGTAACTTTCCCCCCACAGAAACTAAATAAGTTAACCAATACGTGTAAACATTTAAAAGTTTAAGCAAAATTAAATTCTTAACATTTTCTGATGGAAAAGCACCAGCCTTGTTTACATAAAAGCTAAATAATCAATTTAAAATGCGAAATTGCGTGGTATACATATATTTTATGAGTCACTAAAACCCTAGCTTTAACACCAAAACACCTAGGCACCTTTTTTTCTGTCATTCAAAGGTGACTTTTAGGGATTATTGAAAATAATACTGGACAAATGTTATCAATTAGTTTTTACAATCATAAAAAGATTGCATTTACTGAAAAAGTAAATCAGCTATTGTAACATTTAAAAAAAAAAAGAAAAAATAAACATGGGGTGAAAAAGACATATCACCCTTTGTGAGTTCCCTGTATAACCTATAAAAAAACATGCTGAAAATCTACATGTATGATACTGGGTTTTTTGGTTAGTTACTTTTAAAAGTATTGAACTGCTTTCATTTGACATTCATGGGCTTAGCACATCATGATGAATTTGCCTTTGCCAAATTGGCATTCATATTCATGTCCAAAATGGCAACTTTTGCCTGTTCCCTTGAGTTGACTTTATAGACAAATTTGACTATAATAAAATCTTATACAAAATTTTGAGTATGAGGATGTTCATGTGACATAAGACAATAACAATATTTCAAATTTTCGTCTTCCAAATTAAAATGATGAAATGAATAATGATAAAAAATAATTTTAATGCATTTAGCGTAAAAAAGAACCAAAATTTGTATAGTAGAACCTGTCTTGACAGACCACTGTCATGAAAGACAGCCTATTTTTTGAGACCGCATTTTGAAATCCACTCAGTTAAATAGTTCTGTAAATAAAACCTCTTTCATGAGACCACTTGTCTTGAAAGACCGTATTTCCTTGGCAGAAAGGGCGCAAAGTCTCTTAAGGCCGGTTCCACTGTAATATTAACTAAAAATAAACAGACATTAACAACAATGACATCATCTCCCAGTAAACAGAAAAAGAAATTAAATTATGTGATTGAACTATGGCTACGTCCAAATTGTATTTAATCTAACCAAACCAAATTACAATTTTTTACACATTATGAAGACTCCAAATCCCTTGCTAATCATCCATCATTATACCTAACAATAGTTTCTACACCAAGTTGTTAAAACAGATGTGAAGTATGCCTGTTTGACTGAATTTATATCTTCATTATCACTCACTTTTAGTGAGAAGAGGCATCAACACTACATCAAAATGTGTCGGGTTCTACACGCCTTGAGGAAATCGACATAATAAACAAGGAACTACATTTCTATTCGTTTACTTTTGGTATCGTTCCTTTCACTTTCAGAAATATTTTGACTTGATAGGTAAGCTGCGTCATTAAACAATAATTTCATACAGAAGGAAGAAAATAGTTCAACATAATTCTCCAAACTGCCGTATTTATTTTTTTATTCAATATATTATGGTTATATTATTAGTTATGTAGTATTCTAGAGGGGGTATACAGAAATATACAGGTCCATACTAAAAAAAAGTTGTATTGGGCGAGGCAATTGTTTTTGGCAATTAAATCTCCTCTGACCTAGGTGATTTCTGCATCATTTCATGATGCAAACCTGTCAGTCGCCATATTTATTTATTTATTTATTTTTCAATAAGGTAAACTGCCAAACTTTTTGACAATCGGAAAATTGTTTCACCCCAGCCAAATCAACTGTTTCGCAGCTATGACATCACTGCTTAGACCATTTACCTCGAAAGACACATTTGGTCTGGTCTAAGTCATTGATTTACAAGAATGTCCATTGTTTTATAGGGGTCAATGAGAAAGACCATGATGTCATGTGCACCCAACAGGTAATTATAGTCTGTCCCATATTAAGTCATGAGTTTCAAAATGAATTTGTAAAGCAACCAATCGTCAAAATAAAGATATTAACTAATATAATTTAAAAAGAAAAAAGTTTATCCTGTATCTTTTGTACATAATTTTTTCTTTGTTTGGTCACTTCAATTTTTGAAAATACTCTTCCTACGGGAATCTCTGTGCTATCTAAGTGATGTCAAATAATTGGGTCATATGAGTAATCATTAATATTCTCGCGCCTCTCTTGACAAGAGTTATATGAAGGTAAATAACTTCAAATATATATTATTGTTGTAAGGAATCGTTGATTGTGTATAAACAGAGCCAGTGAGCCAGGCTAAATCAGTCTGAACAATAAACGTTACCTTTCTTTTACTTCCGCTCTGAAACTTTGAAAGATGGCTGCCATTACACAAGTAAAAATCCCACGGGATAATTCAAGTGCGAATATCTAGTACAAAACGGATTAATTTTTATTTGTCATGGACATGGATAATTAATTAAGGCTACCCAAGGGACCAGAAAATATTGACCTTTATGTGCAGGTGAATCTTATACACAGGTTCAATTTAGCTGAAGTATGCAGTCAAGGGACTTGAAAAAACTGGCCTTTATAAACAGGTAATCCTTATATAGAGGTGACCACTATAGCAGGTTTTACTGTACTTGTGTTATTTTTAAATTGTACATTTTATAAAGGAATTGAATAAATCTGATAGGTCTTTAGTTCATTGTCGGGTAATAAAACATTTTATTTCACATGTGTTCAGGGAATGGACAGAATATTGTCAATTGTCATCTGCGAAGTCGTGGGTCAAAGTTACCTTTATTGGTCAAGCATCCATGGGAGACAGTTTTCCCGCCACTTCTCTGATGACAAGGGACAATACTGTATAAATGGATTGCTTGGAAAGGATTCTATTTTGGCATTTTTAGTGAGGGCGTAGAGGTCACTAAAATTGAATACCACTAACAATTCCGCTGTGAAATAAAATGAATGCCTAAATGTGGACTTGAACCAAATGAAGCCAATGAATGCTAAATCGCTTATGAAACTATCATCATACCGGCAGCAAACCAGACATAATGAAAAACGAATTCAAAGAGAGTGGAATTAATGGCATTCATGAATGGTTATCAATGGTTCTGTGACATTCATCTGACTGTACTTACAGCAAAACTTTCTTTAGTGACCACCTGGTCATAAAGGTGGTCTTTATACAGAGGTTGATTTGTACACAATTGGTACTATTGGGGACAAGCAGTCTTTATTAACAGGTGGTCTTTATACACAGGTGTTCACTAAAGCAAGTGTTACTGTAATTTTCTTTTTACTTAGGTGACTTTGACCTTTATCCACATGTCATAACCTTTAAACTTTGTCATCATGATCTTAAGATAATTCCTAACAACCTTCTGGAATAACTTTGTATACAAAAAGTCAATCAGTTTTGAGTTATTAAGCCATTTGTATAAAACTGTACCCTCAGTTACTGAAATGCCCCCTAGTGGACTGTGCACTACTGGTCCTAGCCTATTTTTATTCACAAACTGTATAGAGTTTTAAATGGGGCTACTTCTTACCAAGTTTGGTTAAAATTGGCCAACTGGTTCTTGTGCAGAAGATGAAAATGAGTAAAATTCAATAAAAGCACAACAATAGCAATAGCTCAGGTAACTAAAAAAAAAAACAAAACAAAAAAACAAGTAAGAACCTAATTTATTTTATCTTTTTTTATGAGACACCTGAAGAATATGTCGATGACTTCAGTAAGATGAGAATTTATTTCTCAAGATATTTAGTTCTCAGCTGGCAGTTGTACTTTGCCATCAAAATGTTTTTAATTTTCCCAGGGAATTCCAATATTTCCATGTTTCCATTTCTAGTGGACAATTTTATGGCAGACGACATTTGGAGTGGTCTGACATTAACAATTTTTGTCAAGCGGTGCCCATTTTGTGGAAATGTCTGAAACTTTGGGGAATTCATTTCTCAGATTCTTGATCAATGACTGAGTTTGTTATTACATATGTCACTCTCCCTCTCAACATCCCGATTTCTTTGGTGTAAAGCCAAGAGTAGCAATCTTATCTGGTGCAACTCTCCATATAACTTCAAGAAATAGTTTCATTTTAATCTATTGCTACAGTAAAATCCATATAACCTGGCAGGATGGAGTGTTGTGAACCTTTTCTTGACCTGGACAAGTTAAGATTTTAGGTAATAAAGCATAACATTAAAATAACTTTCGCTAGAGTAATTGTTCCTACAGTAAAATCTATATAACCTGGCGGGGTGGAGTCTTGTGAACCCATTCTTGACCTGGTCAAGTTCAAATTTTAGGTAATAAAGGATTCTTGTGAACCCTTTCTTGACCTGGACAAGTTTAAATTTTAGGTAATAAAGCATAACATTAAAATTACACTGACTAGAGTAATCATTCATAATTGTCAACATACATAAGATAGTATCCAGTAAGGAATAAAATGTTTTCCCTGTGCAGCTTGTCATAACTGAAAAGTGAGTATAATCGTCCGTATGATAATCAAAAGGTCACTGCACCCCGCCATCTTATGTGAATCGGACAATACCATACACTGAACATATATTGGACTGGCACATATATCAGACACATTTTGAAGATGTCTGCCGGCTGCCACATTTTTAAGACATAGAGACATGACCCCAATAGAGATATCAGTTTCTGACATTTTAATACTCCTCAACACCTGACAGACAATGGACTCTTCTGTAAATCAATGACTTAGATCAGTCCAAATGTGTCTGTAAGGGTAAATGG
The DNA here is from genome assembly GCA_030159075.1 of Atrina japonica. Lineage (NCBI taxonomy): Eukaryota > Metazoa > Mollusca > Bivalvia > Pterioida > Pinnidae > Atrina > Atrina japonica. Next base: position 723,537 of record BROG01000142.1, on the reverse strand, counting down.
TTTAAATACTGATGGTGTCAATTTCAAAAATTGATATATTCTAAAAAGGAAGTTAAACTAAGAGGGAAGTTCAACTATAAGAGAAGTCAAACTGGGAAGCTAAACTAAATGACTAACTACCAAATGGGAACTAGGATGAGCAAACTATGGTTGTTTAACACTAAATGACTTAATCCCATATCATGTGTGTGGTGGTTGATCCCAAGTTTAGTGGGATCTGACAGATGACTGATAAGAATTATTTAAAGAGATCAATATGAGTGTTGATTTGGAGCTGCAGGTTGACCAATTAGAAACATATGAGTATTTAGTTGGATTTGCTTCACAGGAACAGTAACAAGTGTCCGAAGATCTGTCCGGATCTTTAGACCAGCCTCATGAGGTTTGTGGTAAAAGTAATCTGGTTTAGTCTAATACAACATACAGTGGAATCTTAGAATGTCAAAATTGGATAAGTCCAAATTCCATTTTGTTTGTTTATTGTTACTTTTAATGTCCGACTTGAGAATCGTTCACTCATATGGAGACATCACCAACTGCTGGTGAAGGGCTTCAAATTTTGTCCTATGGTCGGCACTTACGGCCATTGAGCAGTGACGATTCTTTAATGTGCTGACACCTACTGGGACAAGGAACCTCTGTTTTTACTCTTTCATCCGAAAGACAGGAAACTAACCTGTCACCAGCTGGAATCGAACTCACGACTTCATGATCAAGTGTTGAGTGCTACCATGGGCTCTCCATCATAAAATTTACATCTGATTCAAGTCTATGAACTTTACTGAACTTCAGCAAAGTCTTAAATCTTATTTGCTAATTATGCCAAAATAATCTCTGCATTATCAGTATTCTTCAGTTTAGTGGTGGTGGGTCTGAACAATCTCAGCGAAGTATTTAACACATGATTTATTGAAATATATCTGTAAAGAATTCTAAACTTAGATCTGTCTAATATAAATGGGATCTACCATACAAAGGGGGAGGAGCACTAAATTGGACCTGTCCATTCCGCACTGTTAGATCTATCTGATTGACTGACTTCAAATATTCCATTTTCCATTTAGACAGCAGACCAATTTTTTTTCTATTATTCCTTCACAGGTATAATTAATGCACATTACGTATTTTGTTTTTTTGCACTTACACAGTGTTTTTTTGCACTTGTATGCTGACAATTAACTAACATGGTTTATAAGTGCTCATGTTTGTGTGATCATGCCACCAGATCCCCGCGAGATAAAACAAACCCGTTAATGATCTAATCAATTTCACAATGTTTGTAAATCAGCCTCTAACATACTTGGACAAGGTAGTAATGAATAGTCAATGAGCAATGGCCAATTGCACACAAGTGCACACATTTACGTCACGTATAAATCGTCTGTAATCAATCTCATATAAGTACATCAGGCTAGCATTTGTTCGGACAGGTTTTATGAGAAAGTCAATACTTTTTGGAATATTAGAAAATAATTTCATATAAACCTGGGACAATTCGTAGCACTGTGATATATGAGTTTCCCTCGTGAACCTTGTAAATGTCAGCAACTGCTGTCACTAGCTAGTCCCAGGATGTAATCAAAATAATTGAATTCGGAGGCAGATTGTAATGTTGTAAAGAAACTTAAAAGTACACGTAGGCCTGGAAAAAAACTTCTACATATATGAGCTGTAATTTATACTACTTTTTAATTTTGTACAAAAATTTTCTAATGAGAAACAACTTTGGATAAAATCTTTTCTGATTAATAAATAAGTAATTATATAAATGGAGATCATTACGTTACGAAATGGTGTACTGTACAGGGGATTAATTCCATAGGTTGTAATTTTTGTGTTTTTATCTCCCCTGACATGATGGTGTTTTTGTATTCATAGATTGAAGGGTTATGTGTTTGTGTGTGGGGGGGTATAAGAATAAGATAAGGTTCTGCAAAGGCAGTCCATAATTCCATAATATATTTCTTTTTACCTAAAATCTTATTCACCATCTCTTAAATCATTGAATTTATCAACACTGAAAATATATAGCAAATTATTAAAACTGAGTTATATCCCACCTGTACAGTAATGCTGCAAAAAGAGGACGTGTAATCCGTCACAAGTTGACTAAGTAAATACTCACTCTTCCTCAACACCTGATCACCCCTCCATATTTTAAAGTATGGTATTCGACCCAATAAGCACCCATGTCCCTATAAGCGCCCCTCCCCCTATAGTTAAGATTTACTCACCTTTTCTACACATGATCTAGTACCATTTCTAGCCAGCTGACGAGGATATGTGGACCAGAAAAAAAAAAGTTAATATCTAGCCCCCAGCAATTGGGTCAAACTATTTCAAGGTATTATATATTGCCAAAATAGACTTTAGTCCTGTGTGATCGCTTTGGAGTTTAAAAATTCTATACCAGTGTGTTAAATACAAAGTGATAATTCGTAATAATTCAAACCTGCATCTGCTATGAATTCTGAATTCTGAATTAATGCCTCACTTAGGATGCCACCTCATAACTAAACCATTCCAATTCAGTGTCTCCGTAGACAACACCTAGTTTAATAGGGAACATTTTTTATTGGACCCAACAGAATGGTAGTGATCTGGATATTGTGGTTTCACTGTCATTCATAAAATATCTGTGTCAAATTGTGCTACGTGTATGTATGTAACAGACCCGATTCTAATAATTGAAAAAACTTTTAAACTCCCATTTGGTGTAAAGCTTAGATAGATATATTTGTATTTCTTGGTAGCCAACTAGGTAGGATAATGCTCTTGAATTCAAAGTGCATTATTTATGATATCCATTTCATTATCAAAGTTCACTGGGGGAATACAAGTAAACAATATATGCAATCCTATTTCAGGTGAACAAAATAATTATTTTCTTTGTGTCTGTGTGAATAATTTTACTTTTCCACTTTTATCATAATAATAGCAAAACACTTTGAATTTTCTGTTATTCTAATTAGAATTTAGCTGAAAATATGTACTTCTATATAGAGAGAGCTCATACCAAGGGGAATAACTCTGAAAACTAAGGTTGTAGGAGTACAATTCTTGTACAAGCCATCTGCCTAGGATGTATATCTGTACCAGATATGATCTATGAGGAGATGATGACAATATTGCCCCAAAATATCGAGAGTGTAACGACACATGGACAGATGACAGAATACAGACACAATGCAAAGTGTAGTCCAATTTCCGGAATTAGGTGGGAACTTACATATCAGAAGATATATGATTAGGCATTGCCGATGGGAGAGTGTAGTTCAAAATAATGTTTTATGTATTATACAAAGTTATAGATTGTTTTGTAGCATACACAAAACAGTAGGTAGATATGTGTATGAAATGAAGAAGCAAAATGGATGAGCTTAATGATTGGGTTTAAGATACAACATTGGCAATTACCCATGCTACATCAATTACCCATGATTCATGAAAAAACATGGCAGTGACCAGTTATATCGGTAATGGCATTTTCCATACAGAATTTGACTTAACAATATGTCTAATCTGATACACATTTAATTGTTGGATAGTACATTGCAGAGTTTTTGAAATTCACTGGTCTTGCCAGAAAAACCAGTAAATTTTACAAAAGTCAGGTGAAATCTATCTGATAACTGGTCCAAATGACCAGTAATTTTCAATTTCATTTCAATTGTGTATATATACAGACCAGTAAAAAAATTTCTTTGACCAGTGAAATTCCTTTACTCACTGGTCTGGTTGACCAGTAATTTTTTTAAAATTTCAAAATGTCTGACATTGTATGGGTTTTAGTTTAGACTGACTGGTATAAACCAGTTTACCATCCTTTAAAGCAAGCTTTATACATGTATAAGACAAAAGGATCAAATCGGTCATATATGTTTACATGTTACCATTCTCCACCTTCTTTTTTTCTAAATGACATATGACACGGAGGACTGCCTACTGCACTTTCATTAATTCTTACCTGTAATTAAAAAAAAAAAAAATTTTTGTTAAAAAATAAACAACATTGTAGTCAATTAGCAAGAAAATGTTTTTGCATGCATAAATAATCTATCAGCCAAAAGCATTGAGGTCACTTTGGCAGCTTCAGCCACAAGTTGGAGTTGTTTCCCTTTTGCAATTTCTATTCTAATAATGTAATGTTCAAGTGCTATTATAAACTTACAATGATTATCAATCATTTTATCAGAAGAAATTTGTTGGCATTTTGGTGCAGAGTTATTAGACATTAAGAGAAACCAGACCAATACGAGTTGTCCCTACATAAAAAATATTCCCAATCAAACTTTTTTACATCAATGCTACTCTCCCCAGCATCATCCAGACCAAATATCACCAAGCTGGCACCAACATCAACTGAAAAGCAATCCTGTAACATTGATCTGAACACATTAAGTTTTTGCAAAATACAGTAAGTCCAAAACGTTATTTTTAAAAAAAAAAAAACAAAAGCAAAAAAAACCCAATGAAAATTCCCAATCATCCTTCAAAACATCAATGCTAGACCCCCAGGAACATCTATACCAAATATCTCGAAGCCGGCACCAATATCAGCTGAACAACAAGCCTGTCACAAAAACTTAACATTGGAGCGAAACAGCAAATTTTTGCAAAAAATCAAAAAATGTTAAAAATTCATAAAATTTCAAAAAAGAAAAAAAAAAGAAGATATTCCACAATATCAATGTCATACAAAACCATACAAATATGGAAGGCCCCACCCACTGCTGAACTTAAACTACCAAGTTTATGTACAAAATTGTCACCAATACATTTCATCAGCTGGTTTCTATCATGGTTTCCATTCTACAGACTCATTAATCAAGACATGTTTGAGACAACTGTTACACCCTTGAAAGTTTCTTCAAATGGGCAATGCCTGTCATCCTTATTTACAATTCTATGCCAAAAAAAAAAAAAATGCCCAGATGCAGAATAAAATTCTGTGTTCTTTATGGTTTGTGACAACGTACGTGACCTTACGACATTAAACATAAAACTATTGATACAACCGTATTGATCTTGTGAGTGTTACATTTTCTGCCTTGATATTTCTATAAAATCAACTGTAACATCACAACAATGTACATGTTCTACAGCCGTTCTGATTATAGACTGTGAAATAGTTATATAGTGTCTGATATTAAAGCTACAAGTGGCGTAACTACATGTAGGTGTTCATTTTGCAGTAATTTTTAAGTTATAATTCAAACATTAGTAAATTATTTCTTCAAGACTGCTGAACAGATGATGTAGATTAAGGTATACTTGCTCATTTGTTTCTTTCTCCGTTTATTTACCTATGTTTACAGAGAGAGAGAGAGAGAGAGAGAGAGAGAGAGAGAGAGAAGAGAGAGAGAGAGAGAGAGAGAGAGAGAGAGAGAGAGAGAGAGAGAGAGAGAGAGAGAGAGAGAGAGAGAGAGAGAGAGAGAGAGAGACAGAAAGAGACAGACAGACAGAGAGAGAGACAGACACAGAGACAGAGACAGACAGAGTCTATGTATCTAGGTGAATTATATGTTTATTTTTTTAACCCTTTTAACCCCACAGATCAGAATCGACTTGTCTTATGCAATATATAAGAACATACCATAAAGATACTTGGGGTTTAACAGGTTGTCTAGCGGTACATTGATACATGTAAATAACTAATTTTAATTATATTTACTCTACAGTTCGGTGTGCCAAGTCTGCCATAAATCACCATGACAACAGCACTGAACTTTCGCTGGACAGGAGAAAAGGTAATTTTTTTTATATATATAATTTTGTCTTTTTTACAAAATGTACAGTCACAGATTATCTAGTATTAAGGTAAACACATTATTTTCTATTTAGAAAAGTACCCAACCCCAAGTACTAGTCTCCATACAATTTTCACTCGTCCAGGATGTGTGGACAAGTATGTTTTCTCGCTCTAAAACCCAGAAACACAAATGTAGCGAACAGTCCAATGGATAAACAGGCAGACAAAAGACAATAAGTAGGTCACAAGGTCTTCCATTTCTTGGGCACAATTGAGGATTGTTTTTCAATATTTGAAAAACATGGAATATATATGCAATGACTCATGGAAAAAAATTCAATGTGCACATAATCCTTATATTTATATATACATGTATTATCATTTTCTGTGAATCTGTAGTCAGCTGAATACGAAATTCATATCTATATAACTGACTTTTCGGGGGGAGGTTTTCATATGACGTAACAGCTGAACAGCTGTGTGTCAAGCATTAAATATAAATGCAACCAGCCTGTGTAGTTGCAATGAAGGAAACAACAGTCAGTATGTAAATATTAGGGAACTTTCAAATCAGCCCGGATTGCCGTTAATATGATCCTGCATTTATTCGCGCTTTTTCGATTTTGTTCCTCATCTGTTCTTCCGGTTTACATATTTACTTTTTGAAACATACATGGAAAATCCTTATGTTTTTGCACATTAACGTCATTTTATGTAAAGAAATCCAAGACTCTTAAAATATACCACAGTGGGTTATTTAATTCAAAACCAAATTACTGAAATGTAGCAGGCAGAGAAAAATGTGCGGATAGACTGGAAATCGATCTCAGGGCCTTCTGAAATCTAGCAGGACGCTCCTATAAATTGCGCTATTGGGGCTTTCTATACATTTCTGAAACCTGAAACAATGTTGAGGAACATTTTCCAAGAATCAATTGATGGCGATAATAAATAAAAGGATTATAATGGTAATTCGTGCTAACTCAAAAGTTCCATATTACGGTGCCACTATTAACTTCTGCTTATAATCATTAATCCCAATTCATTGCTGAGAGTAAAAATTAATAACCATTATATATGTATTGGAGAATCAATACATGGGCACCTACATGCAAAACCACAATTTAGTGAATACCGTATAAGTGAAAATTTTAACAAGATGCATATTTAGTGTTTTGTCCTAAAAATATGGTACATAATTTTAGTGAGAAGTATTTTTAGCGAGAAGTAATTTTAGTGAGAAGTAATTCTAGTGATTTTATGATTTTAAAAAGATAACTCTTACCCACGATGAGCAGTGAATTGATAGCGATATTCAATTTTAGCGATATCAACAACCTCGCTAACAATGCCAAAATTATATCCTCGCTAACATTTCTGCTTATTATACGGCAGTAATAAGCTATTATCAAACTTAATTCTTCAACCCCTGAAGTTACATTTGGACCTGCCCATTTTAAAGAATGGCTAAGTTCAGTGTCAGAATTTAGGGGTGTATGATTTAGAATAAACATTTTACAATAACTCTACATACTATATGAACTTGTCACACCTGGGCCCGAAGTCACCACATTTACTCAGTACTCAAACTCAATTAACTTTTCATGATTTTCAGGTAAATTCAGACACAATTTATTCTGTAACTGGGCATGTGTGTATATTGACACCATACAATTGTAAATAATAATAAAAATTATTGCTCATTTGAAGAAAAATTTCCTAAATACTAAAAATTGTTTGAGTACGTACTCAAAGTTTGAGTACCGTACTCAACACATTTATGCATATTTACAGGAAAATCATAAATGTAACGCAAACATTTATATGTGAATGATGAAAAACAATAATTTGTTTCCTAATCACCCAACCCCAAAAGTTTTACCAACGATTAAATAGTCAAAATGATGAAATTAAAGTTGAGCTTGAGTACTGAGAAATTTTGGTGATTTCGGGCCCTGAATTATGAATGCGGACCATACCATTTACTGATTTGGGTGAGTCTAAATTATGTTTTATTTAACACTCATTAAGTTTCTGAATGTTTAAAGTAACATAGGGTGACAAATCAATACATGATAACAAACTACATATGATGTAAACACTACAGGTTGATGCCAGAGCTGGACAAAGGGGAATAACTCTAACATTACATAATAACTGGATGAAAAGCCATACTGGGTAGTTGTACAAAGATAGATAACTCTAATGTTTGTTTTTTTGTTTATTGTTGTTTAATGAATACAGTGAATGATTGAAACAACACCTGTCAGTTTGTTATAGTGGTGGGTCAAACACCACTGTTAAGTATGGGACTGAAAGAAAGAAATGGTAAAGGCAAAAAAAGTACTGTCCCCAAGAATGTCAAATGACGACCAATACCATCTTTAAGCATGTGATTTGTGTTGATCTCCGCATTTTGTAAAAATGTCAGCATTTCTGACATCTGAACTTTTTACAAAAACTGAAAAGTTCAGTAAATTAAGCCTTTTTAAGATTAATCAAATCTTGAGTGAGAGTTTGGGGTCTATGGGCAAAAAAAGGTTAGCCTGACATGAAAAACTTGAACTCAAAGGCACAGATCACTCATCCATGGATTGAAAGAGATGATGGCGTTGTAATTAAGGTTCTCTTGGGCCACAAATGAAACGTACAAGTACAAGGTGTACATAAAAGCAACCGAGAAAATTAGCAGCCAGTGTAAATGAAGTAGCAGGCCTTTTTTACCCGCCAGTTTTGAGAAAATTAAATTGAGGACAGAATTGGGAATTTTATTGTGAATTTGTGTGAAATTGGGGAAAAAACAGTTTGCACCCATGTAAAACAAGATATGATGAAATCTCTTTTAAATGCATTTTCCCCTCCCCCTGCATTAATTCTTTTTTCATTTTTCCCTGTATATTGCAGACCGGAGGTCCCACCAAACTTAATACTGCACTTTGAATGCAAGGGGGATGAAATTTACAGACAGACAGACAAACAGACAATTAGACACAAAAACAAGCAGACAGACAGACAGACAGTTGATTCAAACACTCGACCTTTAAGGCCGGGGGCATAAAAAGTTGTTCATATGTATATGAACCTGCCTATAAAAAAAACAACAAATCTCTAATTTCCTTGTAAACAGGGATTTGTGAATTTTTTAACATTCACATAAATATCTTATTTCTCGAGGCTTTTTTTTTTGTTTTTTTTTTTTATAACTCTATATCTTCCTGTTGTGTAATATAAATAACAAGAGGCCCAAGGGGCCTTATGTCGCTCACCTGGCAAAATTGGTCCACATTTAAGAAAACATAAAAAATGTGCAAAAAATAAAATGGCTAATAAACATGAAAAAATGGTAGGCTCATTGAGGGCCTAAATAATCACTTGAGTGAAATGTATTTTACTGACAATATACTGAAAAGCAACCAAAAACTTGAAAAGTTCATTGAAATGGAGAATTAACTTGCATAAGGGTAGACTTGCCTTGCTGATATTTTTACAGATCTTTCAAGATAATGTGCAACAACAGTAGAAAACATGCGAAATCCATTTAAAAGGGGAACTAACTTTCACAAGGATCACCCTCACAAGGGTTAACCTGACAATTTAATTCCTGTTACTTTTTCATAGATATTTGCATACTAAAAAAGTTTTGCTACTTTCTCTCTATCTATTATACTTTTCAAGATAATAGGACAAAACATCCAAAAACATGAGAAATCCACTTAAAGGGGAAATAAATTAAAATTGGCCCATTGGTTTTTGAGAAGATGATAAAGTTAACAGAAGGACAATGGCGACGGAACTTTGGCTATAGCAAAAGCTCACTTGGCCCTTTCGGGCCAGGTGAGCTAAAAACCATCTGATTCATCTAGTATGTTAGATATATATAATGTTTATCTAAATAAAATAAAAACTGGTTGTTTATCTAAATATATGTTTATCAAAATAATATTATCTAAATTAATGGGTTGCCATAATTGCCATCCATTTCACAGGTGTCCTTTTTGTTACAGTACATGTATATAAGGCAGAGGTCAAACCTTTAAAAATGCCCTCAGATATTCCCATCCAGCAATACCAGAGCTGCCTCCCCCACCCCCACTCCCGATTGAAGAAAAAAAAAATGAATAAATAAATCTATAATTACACAAAAACGCATACTGAACTACAAACTTATAAAGCAGAACTTGTTTTAGTAACCACCTGTGTTTAAAGACCACCTGGTCATAAAGTTTTTGCTGTCCCCAATAGTACCATCTGTGTACACATCTACCTTTATATAAAGACCACCTCCCTAAAGAGGTCTTTAAATACAAGTTTCACTATATATGTACAATCGTATTGTACACTGTCAGGTATGTCAGCCAAAAGTATCTAAATATGTGACCAGATTGTTTGTTTGTTTATTTGTTTATTGTTGTTTAACGTCCCACTCAAGTATATTTCACTCATATGGAGACGTCACCAAATGCCGGTGAAGGGCTTCAAATTTTGGCCTATGCTAGGCACTTACGGCCATTGAGCAGTGAGGGTTCTTTAACGTGCCGACAACTACTGTGACACGGGACCTCCAGTTTTTACTGTCTCATCTGTTAGACAGGAAACCAACCTGCCGCCGGCGGGACTCGAACTCACGACCTCAAGAGATAACAAAATCTAAATCTTAAAATATGCTATAAAAGAATGATGAATTAACTTAATCATTCACCCCTAAAGACATATTTGGACTACTCTTAGTCATTGATTTACAGAAGAGTACATTGTATTTTAGGGGTCGACAAGTCAAGTGACTACTGTAAATCTGGATATTTTCGCTGGACTCTATTTTCATGATATATTCTAAATGTATTCGCGAGATGAAATTTCTGCAGTTTTGAATGCCCATGGTAAAATCAAGGCCAAGAACACTGCATTGTGTCTTTAAATTGACTTTCAGTATCAGGTTAGAAAATAGATGGTTGTGAAGGCAGAATTAAGCCACAGCAACCAGCATCCACTGCATTGTTGTGCAATGACCCTAGACAATGTGCATGTGAAGTTTCATGGCTGTAGCTGCAGTACTTTGCCCACAATGGACTTAAACAAAAACCTTAACGCAGAACTATTCATATAGTAAATGACTAAGTCCAGGTCAGCTAAAACTTTGGGTCAAAATTAGGCCACAGCAACCAGCATCCCCCTGCATTGTTGTGCAATGACCCTAGACAATGTGCATGTGAAGTTTCATGGCTGTAGCTGCAGTACTTTGACAACAATGGACTTAAACAAAAACCTTAACACAGAAAGAGGATGACACCAATGCTGAGGCAGTGACAGCAATAGCTCTTCTGTTCTTCGAACAAGTGTGCTAAAAATTAAGGGAGAATTTTATTTTTGCGAGTGAGAGCTCTCACAAAATTACGCACGAATAAAAATATCGCAAATAAAACCGTGTATTTTATACTGCAATGCACACCTCATCATTCCATGCCAATGTAAATTTTTATATTGATATTGTATTCGTAAATTATATATACACTACATAGCCCCCTTTATGTTGACTGTAGAACTAGACTTTTGTGTGGACAAACAAGATATATTTATCAGTAACTTTATTATTTGTATATCAATTTGTTTGACCTACAGTTATTACGGAAGATATTTTAGATGAATCACTCCATCAACAAGAGGAAACTATCTATTCTTTACAAATGATTAGTGTCTGTGGTCAATGCTTGGGTAAAAAAGGGGAAATAACTCTAGCATCACAATCCTTCAATTCTTTTTTTTTTTTTTACTGATCTTTCATTTCCTTGACACTAATCACATTTTTAGTTACACAGTGGTGGCTAGTAGTTGCAGGAGAAAAACCAGTTAGGATGTATCTCAGATAAAACTTTAGATCATCTGATAGTAAACTACATGTGGCAAATATACCCATATAAAGAGCAGTCTACCAGTCTCAGTAGTAGGGTGGTGAGAGAACTGATTTTCAACAAAGTCTCTAAACTCTTGTCCTCACAGATTTGAGCCCCACTAGAACTACCAGGGTAGCCATTAAAGTCAGTGCTGACCAATCAAAATGAATTTGTACCTTTCTGAACTTTGGCTGACGGTGCGACATCTACAACAACAGTCGGTAAACCTCTGCAGGGACTTCATACCGCTAGCTAAAACCAATGTCCGAGTATTTTACACACGATGAATGAATTACTGTCCATTTCAATACTCCAAATTCCGTCCTTTACTTTAAGACTTGCGAATAAATATAATCTCTGTGTATTCCTTGAAATGTATTAAGTTCACGAAAATACTGAACAATGGCAAACATGTATATCCAATTTCTGTATTTTGAAAAACTATTTTGGGGTCCCTAGTGTGCAAATTTTGTTGTGACTATTTTTTTTTTCGCTGTCAAATGTTAGATTAATTTCTAGAAGTATCCCTTAGTTTAAACACACACATTGTTTTTCATCAAAGTTGATAAAATATCCACTTTGCAAATCCTAGCAGTTGTTCTGATTATGAAAATCATTTCCTTATTCAAATTTTTAACTCGATCCAATCCAATTCAAAATACACGAGATTTAAATCCACTTAAGTCAAAATTTAAACCAACTTTTTGACATCAAGAGATAAAATACTGATAAAGATTTAAAATAGAATATGAAAAAAAAAAACAGCAACAAAAATTCCTACATGGTTTAATGAAGTGTGTATATTACTCTAATAAAATCACACAATTTAACGTTACTAATGAGTAATAAAACTTTCACTTGGATCTCTGTTTTAAGTATACTGTTGTTAGTTTTATCAACTTAGAGATACATGACAATCAATTATACAATTTTAATGTCTGTCTAGGCGACATGTGCTTGAGATTTGTATAACTATCAATACCTTATTGGTGAAAATTTAAAACAATTTGTGTAACTCCCAGCACCTGTTTTGGAGGGTAAATGTATAATCGCCCTGGTATCAACACATACACATACCTGAGCACACATCTATTTATAGTACACCGAAATCTCCTCAACTGTTTAAATCCCCGAGTGATGGAGGGCGGTACAATCCATCATATCTCCTGAGAAAATTCTCTAAACCTTTCCACATTCACTTTAAGAGTGGCTGATCTCAAATAAAATCTACATCCCAGACATCGAACAGTTTAAAGGTTCAAATCAAAGAATTAACGATAAGATAAGATTTCTTAAAAAGGAACTCATCCACAGTACTGAAATATGTGAAAAACAGTCTGAACACAGAACACAACAGGGGCCATCAACAAATTTGATTCTTCCAGCTAATATCCAGCAACACTTCCTGTGTGTTATACTAGGAAGGAAGACCATCATAGAAATATTTGAAACGTGACTCTTGAACTTTTACAAATGCCCTAATTAGATATCATGCAGGTGAAAATCAGTGTGTGTGGCTTTTTTTCAAATTCTGTGACTGTAAGGGTTTTTTTTTTTTTTTTTTTGTTTGTTTGTTGTTGTTTTTTTTTTTTTTAGTTTGACGTAAAATCCCTGCAGATATAGGAAGTGTGATGTTGTTATGATGACAGCTAGCTGTCTAATAGAATGACTTACCTCATAGACCCCCTGATATTACATTTGGACCTGCCCATTTCATATAATGGGTAAGTGCACTGTCAGAGTTCAGGGGTGTATGACTTCGAATTCAAATTTTGTAATTAAATTTACATGCAATAATAACTTGTTAACTTAACTTGTAAGACCATCCTCTTTATTGATTTGGGATAGTCTAAATATAATCACAGGGATTTATGAGTCAGTGAGGCTCTACAGGAGGGGTTAAACAATGACCTTATCACATCTGTAACATTGATCCAGTAAGTTTCCCAAATTTAGAACAGTCTATGATAGGTTAAGAAATTCAGTGTAATTATGTTTAAATATCATACGATATTAACTGATAAAAGTGATTAAGAGACAATATAGATGTACACACACACAACACGCTTCTCTGTACTCTCCTGTTTACCTATCTAGAGGTAAATTTGTGTTAGTATACCTGCATCTGTTGTACATGTTCTATATAGGTATGATAACATTAGGGCTATGTATTGGCCAGATGATTTTTATACGATATGATATTGTAACTAACGATACATGATGTATTGGATTTTATATACCCTTTAGAATTTTCATACAGAGATAATGAAAAGACAACAAAAATGAATGACTTCAAATTTAATTTGAACGAACTACTGAACAGGGGTCTATTTGAACCCATGAGCACAACACTTAAGTTGACAGACATAATTAAGCAGTAAGAATTCAATTTCAGTAATTTTCTCAAATTTGTAAGACTAAGGGCTTGAAACAGGCTCTTGTCAAGTTGTTGCTTTTTACATAACATATCAAGAAATCCTTAAGTTGTCAAGATTTACGAAATTAGTTTGTCAAATTTATACCTGCGCTGTAATATTTTTAAATCTACAACATATGACTGTCTTACCGGTAATTTGACTAGTTTTTTACTGATGATATTACTGTTATAAAAATCCTATAGACCTGACATTTGTAGTCAGTAGTGGCACATACATCGTTGTTCTTGTCCAAAACATTGATAGTATGATGGCGGTTTAAATAAAAAGGATGTGTGTGCTTTGCCTTCTGAAGTATAACAACCGTGGTTTACAAAAGTAATAAAACAGCAAATATCTTCGGTGTTATGCTTATAATCAAAGTCTGCCCATACTTTGCATTCTACAGCAGACAACTTTCCGTTTCGAGGATCAAAGATTTAATTAACAAATTAAAATTAATTTTTTAAATGCACACCGATCACGACGTCATCCCGAACCCGACATTTTATAACTTGTATCGGATGGTCAGAGAATCGAGTATCGATATGCAATCAGATATTGATATGTACGGATATATCAATGTATTGATTGATACACCCGTAGATAACATACACATGATCTCCAATGGTAAAGATAATTACATGACCATAAACTACCCATTCTTTGACCAGGGTGAAAAAAATGTCCTGAATGAATGAAAATAGCTTGGGGACGAGTAGTTAGGAGTGGGTACTCGTCCTTAGTGATGAGCAATTTTTCCTCTATTAGTGACGAGTAATTTTTCCTCTACAGATGAATAACATCTTACTTTTTAGCCTCTACAACTTTTCATGAACACAACGCTTTTAAAATCCTTTACTGTAATTTTAATCAATTATTAGTCCAATATCAGGGAAATTAAAGAATAGTTAGTCATAATGGTTCCATGAAAGTTTATAAAAAATGTGGGACAAGCCGATGGCATCTAAGGATGAGTGGTTTTCAAAATCACTTGTCCCCTAGACGAGTGTTTGTTCAATTTTTTTTTTCTCACCCTGCTGACTGGCTAAAATCCTACAGAAAAGTAGTGAGTACAACTAATTAAAAAAATAAACTTTAACATCTTTGCTATTTACTGAAAGTTAATTGGCAATACAGGCATGAGTCAAAGTACACCTTGTATTGCTCGGAGCACTAAATTGAACAATATGTTGATTTATAAATGAATAATAATATATTACTTCCTCTTAACAAGTAGATCCATCACATATTGCAAGTACATATATATTTCTGCTTTATGATACATGATTGATCCATATCTTGCCATTTTATGTAATTCATTAATAGAAATTATGATTTATTTTCACATTCAATTTGAATTTTTAGATTAAAAACTATTTTTTAGTGTATCCTTCACATTTCCAGTTGAAAGGGAAATAACTTTTACAAACAATTTGCCGAGACACTGTTTGTGTTAAGGGAAGTAACTCTTTCACTCTTCTTGATTTCAACTGCACTAAGCTGCTTTGCAACATGACATGCACAGACTGCAAATTTTGAACTGGTAAAGAACTAGGTTACATATAGAATCTACCATTTTATTCTGAATGTCAAGCATCAAATTTGGAGTAAAAACTAAATCACCTGCTGAAACAGTTAAAGAAATTAGCTAACCACAGGGAGATATGTTTACAAATCACATTTTACATTGGAAAAGAATGATTTCTGCCAATGCAGTACAAAACAAAGTCTTAACTAATCAGATTTACATCTCTAATGTAAAAATATTATAACAATCATCAAAGCATTAAAGGAGGAAAAAACAGGCCTAAATAGCTAACCAGAGACCTTTCATTCATGAAAGATTTCTTCTTTTGCTTTCTGTATACATTTTTTAATTTGAATATGTTTGTTAGATTTGGGGTAGTTTTACACAGCCACCAATAATTTTTTAACTTAACTCATTCACCCTGAAAGATAAATAGACTGATCTAAGTCATTGATTTACAGAAGAGTCCACTGTTTTTCAGGGGTTGGTGAGTTATAGTTATATGGTCAACAACGTTTCAATTTTATTAATTTTACATATGAAAGACACTTAGACAATTGTGCAAAATTTTGTTTCTTTGAATTATAAACTTTCTTTTAATACCAACGACAAAAAGTTTAAAACGCCTACAGATTTCACATAACTTACATGTATTGATTGTCTGAAAACTCTGTGTACCAATGTTTTAGCTGTTTGGTTGCCGAGGATTTATCAGGGTTTTCTCTGATGCATAAAATCTTTTCAGGACGCAAAACATGAATATATAGCGAGTACCTAAAGATGCACAAAACTTAGTAATTTTTTTTTCAACCTGAGACTGAAAATCTGTGCCTTTCTTTGTTTTCAAGTATTTTCTTGAATATCATTGACTTGGGGACTCACAAATTTAATGGAGGACTCTGGAATTTTACTCTTGTGGGTCCCTAAGACTCACAAAAAAACATCCTAGGGAAAACCCTGTTTATGATCATCTAAAAACTCCATGGTTACATTGAAATGACAACTATGGGAGATAGAATAGAAGACAAAAGACCTCAAAGCCCAAGATCACAAAACAGAATCTTAATCAGGACCTTCCATGACAAGATGTGTTTGAGAAACACAAATGCCGGTCCAATCAAATTTCTATGTGGGCAACCCTTAGATGGTTACTGTATCACAATCCAAAATTGAAATATTGCACTTTATATGTAAGCAGGACAGAATTACAGACAGGCAGACAGGCAGACAGAGAGACAGACAGACACACAAACAGAAATGTCCTACATTTTGACCCCACCCACCCCAAGGGGCATGTGATATCAGTGAAGTGTGAGCAACCCTTAGATGAACTTGCGATCTAAGTTTGGTTTCTGTATCACAATCCAAACTTGAAATATTACACTTTATATGTAAATAGGACGGAACTACAGATGGACAGACAAATAGACAAACGGTAGATCCAAACACTAGATGCCCCTGGCGGACATTTCAAGAGGGGGGCATAAAAATCTTTCGTACTGCATTGTCAACTCAAATTTTGCAACAATTTTATATTAAGAATACATTTGAACAAAACACCTATAGTTGGCATATTTTTATAATAGAAAAAGTCCATAGAGAAGATTTTCAATTTGTGACATGGACTAATGCTTGGAAAGCTGTTTTAGCTTGGGATTTGAACTTGACTGAATATGTTTTGGGGATAATTAAATTCCCATTTAATTTGGAATATAGTTATGAAATCTTGTCGGTTTCAGGCTATTGGGTGTTGTGTGTACATATATGAAAATGTGTTGATCCCACTTAAAAGGCAATGCTATGGGACAAAGGTCATACAATTAAAACTCTGACATTTTCAAAAGAAATCGATAAGCAAATTAAAGGGGCGTTAGCTGTGTTTTCCAAAAAATAATATATTTCGTTTTTTATTTACTACTTGTATTTGATGTACAATAACACATAAGAGCTATACACAGGCGTAAAAATTCTTATTTTCCTATGTAATTTGTGAAAACAAGGTCAAGTCTAGTGTGATATGCATATCCAAATACAAAGGTTGAATTAATCATTTGCAAATGAATAATTTGCCAAACTGGGTTTCACAAAATATAAAGGAATTTAAGAACTTTTATGCCTGTGTATATCTCTCTCTGTTTTTGTCCATAAATTTAAATAGTAAAGAAAGAAAGAAAATTTTATGGAAAGAACACAGCTAATGCCCCTGTAACATAAGTAAACATGTAACCTTCAAGTACGGCAGTTTGAACTTCAGACACACAAAAATCAAGAAAATGTGAAATATTTATTGCAAGGCCTTTAATATGATTATAATAATGGTCATGTATTACAGGGTTCATCATTGGCTTCAGCCGAGAGCATAAGAAGTCACGAAATCCACCGAGGGCTGACATTTATGGCTATAATTTGCCGATTACTAGAAATATTGGTCAGTATCTCGGCTATAACTACAGACTACTCCATCCTGTATACACAATGGAGAATTAGAAGTGGTTCAGAGTTACGATACTGTATGCTATAAAGTCGTGTGATGTCAGGTCTCCATGGTGTCTTTACAAAGTAATATCCATGTTAAAGGGTTCATGACCACTTTGTAAATGAAATCTACTAATTTCGGCATCAAGTAATATCGGCACAGAGTAATTTTGGCACTTGTATAAGTAACTTCGGCGGTACTTGTCTTTTCAGATTCTGGTATTTTCAACACTTTAACAGGTAATATTGGCAGCCAGATGTAATATTAAAATAAATTAATTAATATCTCATGATAAATCTAAATTTCTAAAAAACAAGTTTTAAAACACATGTTTTTGGAAGTGCCAAAAATACTTGCTTAGATGTGCAAAAATACCTGATACCTTGTAAATCATAAGTACATTCATATTTCTTTATTTCATTGCACCAAAATCTAAAAACTAAGTTTTTCATTCGGTCAGTCTATTTAGTGACAGTCAGTATTGAAGGTGCCAATTTCGCCCTTGGTTGGGAAGTACCTGGTAAGGTTGCGATTTTAATATTCACCATAAATCTATGTTTTTGGTTATCGCTTGAAACTGAGTTAACCATTGCATTATAACAATATGAATGTAAAAAAAATACTTATGCCCTTATCCCCAAGTCCCCCCCCCCCCCCCCCCCCAAAAAAAAAAAAAAAAAAAATTGAAATCTTGAACATTGGTACTTGAACTTTGAATAGTGTTTTTACATCACACTCAACAAATTTCAGTCATACGGTGACAGCCACTTTTTAATGGTGGGGGAGAGATCCCAGTTACAATGTACCAGGGAAGAGACCACCAGCCTTCCCCAAGTACACTGACAAACTTTCTCCCAGAATCAGCTTAGGTTCCAGCAGCGCTCGAACCCACGCTGACTTGAGGTAAGAAACGTCATGGTTTGAAATGGAGTGCTCTACCCACTCAGCCACGGAGGCCAACTGAAGTTATATAATGGAAAACAAACATTGATTTTGCAAACAGAGGGACCAAAACCTGTGAGTAAGATGTGTTTGCACAAAGTGTTGTAAAAGTAATATATAGATAAACTTGATGAACTATTCTGGACTGACAAAGAAAGACACCGATCTCTAATAATGGTTGCTATTGGGACATGTAGCCCATCCCACTCTTCTTCTTCTCTTTTTTTTTTTTTTTACTACTTTTGAAATTCAGTTTATTTGATTCTATGAACTGACAATTTATATCTTTCTGAAAAGTAAACTTTAATGTGAGGCATTAGGAAGTGTTTAATCTAAAACTGGATTTAATTGCAAAACAGACCGGCAGTATAAATTGAATATATATATTGGTGAACACAGAACTACCATTAAATCTACGGGAACATAAAGAGCCAAAGATGCATAAAAAAAAACCCAACATTTCCAAGTCTAAGTATTGTATCTAAAAATCTCCACAGTTACATGGCATGTGACAACACTAGACTTCCTGTCACTCTACACTTCAGTTCCCTCTGTAAATCTGAGCCGATATATGGTCAGTACCCACACAATATCCTGTTTCGATATTCTTAGTCTTATTTTTCTACCTCATCAAATTTCAAAAGTTTATCGATCTGCAGTCACAATATGAAATATTTTCAATCTACAATCTTATCGGCTTACTACGACTGCCGCAGTGTTAATGTTTAAAAAACGGAAGCATTTCCGTACAACAAAATTAACTTTTTCATTTCAGCACAACGAACACTCATATCGAATCCTAAGCTAGTGACATACTATGCCTGATTAATTAAATCTGCGGATAATACATTGATTTTTCATTTCAGGTGGGATTCATGATTTTCTTTTTTTAGCAGCAATTATCATGTGACATAGTGATGCAATGGAAAGCTCCTTTATTTTTTAAAACTAGAGATTATTTTAGTTCTAAAAGTTAAAGCTCCGCTATCGCTGATTAGGGTGTCAATTTTATTTTAATTGGTGATGTATTTTACATCATGCTTATATAAAAGATATAGATTTTCCATAAATCATACTTCAGTACATTTGTAGATTGCTTTGTTTGCGAGTAACACGAGTGCGAAAATAATGAATGATTATCTGTGGGGTCCCCAACAGAAGTAAGACAGTGTTGTGTAATATCCATGGTAACAATATATAAGAAAGTTCATTTACATGTTCAGAGTACAGAATAGAAGAGAATGTGTTTTTGTTTTAACTTTATCAACCCTGTGATCACATTTAGTCTCTCCGAAATCAATCAATAGCATAGTCTATTGTCATGATTCAGGGGTAAACAAGTTCAGATTGCAAAATCACCATAAATTTTTTATTCTAAATTATACACCACTGGATTCTGACAGTGGACTTAACCATTCTTTTAAATTTAATTTTAGATTTAAAAGTAAATCTAATCTACCAGAAACTTATTAACTTTATTTATCTCTTTAACCCAATTACCCCTAAAGACACATTTGGACTGGTCTAAGTCATTGATATACAGAAGAGTCCAATATTTTTCAGGGGTCAATGAGTTAAAAGAACCATAGAATAAGATGCTTAAACAGGCAGATCGCATACATGTTTATTTATAGGACTGCTACACAAATCTGACCCAAGTCAAGTCGTAGCCAATCAGAGACAAATTGTATCCTATAAATTTTGGGCACGAATTGGCTGGTCAAATCATATCTTGTATATACAAGTACTTTGGTAGGAATTGTCTTGGACAACACGTACTCATTTATCCCAGTTCGAGATCGACTTGTACGATTTGTCTCTCAGTCGGTACCATTTGTCTTTGGTACGAGATAACTTTTATCGTTGGTACCAATCACTATTTCGACACATCAACTAAAAATTTCCATAGATGATTGAAAAAAACTTTAAGATGCCATGGTTTGTTTCAGTTTCCAATAAGCAAAAGTAATACAATGCACATGTATGGATGTTTATCTGTACTCTGTTTTCAATGGTTAATCATATTCTCTGGGTTTTTTTTTTATTATTATACATGTACATTGTTTCATGATCGCTAAATACTATGCAACAATTTTTGAACTGTACTATGGACTGACGCCAATGCAGTGACAGCCCTTTTATGTGCCACGCCCACCACTGACACAGGACTTTAGTTAAAGGTATCATCTAAGATATTTATGACTTTCACTTTTTATGCCGAGCACTTGGCAAAGAAACAGTGACACTACCATTTTTTAAAGTCCTCAGAATGATTTGGTTCCGGGATCGAACCCAGGGCCTTCCACTTGCAAGACCATCACAATAATCAATACAGAATGCTTGCATAATTTTAGATATGAAATATATTAATGGAAATGGAGGCTTTATGTTTGTTTTTAATCTACATAACCTATCAAAAGCTTAACCACATTTTTCAAAAACATACAATTTTTTTTTAGCCAATATTACACCCAGATCAACATTAGTTAACTCATCAACCCCTGAAACACAATGGACTATTCTGTAAATCAATGACTTAGACCAGTCCAAATGTGTCTTTTGGGGTGATTGAGTTAAACTTGGGGGAAAATTCTCATGCTGAACTTTACACTTACGTACAGATGGGTTTGTAATTTTAGAGATACATTGTACAAGTTTTTGATGCTATGGTGGGGTCTGAATTATTGATGTCTTAATTAGGCTAGACTGCTCTCTGCTGATACTACAGAATTTAGACGAGCCCTCATTTACAAGGAAACAGATTGGCTCAACAAATCAAGGAATCAATACGTCTCTTAGAGAAGATGGGAATAGATACATTAATATTAGCTATGAATGATGATGCTTAAAGCATAATTCTGTGTGGCTTCATCTCTGTCACACGTCAATTGAAGTGTTTTATATCAGATGCTGGCGAATCGACACCAGATATCTAGATATCTGATATCTTGATCACTGCGTAATGTATGATTTCAGTTTGAGACAGAGCTGTGCAAAGAATCACCGATTACTCTGCTCATAGCTAAAAATATATTTATCTGTGGAACTCTTAAAAACATGAATTTGTTATCTGTACATGCATATAACTGTAAATAACTGAAAAGCTAGAAAAAAAAAGACAAAACAATTGAAGACTGTCAGCTGTTTCACAGAAAACACCTCATAAATATTACAATATGTCATCTTGTATATTCACTCATATATTTTGCCAAAACGGAATAGCATGTTTGACATTCTTTAGTCAAAATTGTTAATCTATTGATATTTTCAATTCCCTTGTCAACAAACCTTCAAATCAGAAAAGACCTTGAAATATTCCTGTATAAATATGTCGATTGTGATAGTCAGTCATTGAAATCTGTATTTTTTTTTTTTTTTTTTAGTTTTTTTTTTTTTATTATTATTATTACTGCTTCGCATCCCAGCAAGAATAATTTCTAGATCTTGAATTTTCTTTTAACAAGATATAACAATGGCTGTCAGACATTTATGATTTGTTATTTGTATATGAAAGGTAAAGAACACGCCATGTTTCCTTGAGCATCAAAGAAAAACTTCCACTTACAATTACATACTACAGTACGATTGGTTGCTTTTTATTGAATAGTTTGACGATGCGTTCCATAACATGACATTGGTATATTAGTTTTTGATATTGTTATTACAACTTCATGTTTGTTTTGGTTTTAGTTTTATCACGTCAAATTTTCAATTTTTTGCCCATACCTCAGACAATCTGTCCATTCTGCACTTTAACTTCTCAAGCAATGTACTATGAAACCCAAAAGTTCTGCATAAACACCAGCAATAATTTCGGTAATCGACTAGAGACAGAATTCAAATGTACTTAGATACCATTACCAAGATACTTTATATATATACTTAAATCAATTATGATCTTGTTCTAATACATTAATTCAAATGATTGGCTGCTCCTACTTCATGCCATTATTCCATACTTTAAGACAGGAAATGTGAAATGTGAAAATCTCTCATAAAAAATAAACAATTGAACAGGCTAAGTATGAAACTCCAAAAGACAAAAAAAAATCAAATCTAAAAATATCAAAAATACACCCGTGTGACAAAAGTGAAGAATGTTTTTTTTTTCCTAGAAACAGTAAAATTTTGATGAGTGAAAGTTCAAGGGACCACTCAGGAAAGCTCGATACATTAGGACTTCCACTCATGAGTGGTAACTGATTACCAAATAAGTTGTAATTTTACTGTGTCTATAGGAATCTTTTATAATTAGCACTAAACTTAATCAATTTCCGTAAATGAACAAGAAAATCAGTAAAACTGATGGATGCTCCTGAGACCTTCCCAAAATTTCAGGGAGTGTTGGGAATGTTCTGAGTGACCTTCACCTTTCAGATATGACCTTGAGTGACCTTTGTCCCAAGGAACATTTGTGTAAAATAGGATAAAATTCTGAGGATAAAATAAGAGATATGAGGCTCTTGGGTTAGGTCAAGTATGGCTCCTATCCTTGGCGACTACAATGCTATTAAAACACTTACTGGCCATGAAAACACAAATTGTCCAGCTCAGTATGATTTAAGAGCACTTTAAATAAAATTCACTTTATTAAACATTTCAATACTCTGTACTGAAATCATTTGAACTCTGGGCACATTGCTTAGATTTTGAAGTGTTTTACACCACACTCAACAATTTTTCAGTTGTATGGTGTCAGTCAGTTTTTAATGGTGGAGGAGAGAACCCATGTACAACTTAGCTGCGAGGAGACCACCTGCCAGTTCCGCAAGTAAACTGGAAAACTTTCTCACAAAATCAGCTCAAGTTCCAGCATGGCTTGAACCTGCGCTCAACTTAATGGTTTAAAGCACGATGCTGTAACCTCTCGGCCACGGAGGCCCCGATTTTAAGTAGATCCGTTGTATTTCAAGGTAGATGATTTAAGTCACTGATATTTTCCCCGTCGAACATTCCACAAAATCATATTCTTTATCAAATCAGAGACTGTTGTGCCATGGTTTATTCTGTTAAAAACTACAACTTGTAAAAAATCCAGCAAATGGATTAAATTGTTTCAGAATAATTGATACGGAATGTTCAATGCAGAATTCTGACTGTAAAACATTTATTGTGATCACAGTTTGCCAATTTAACTGTCAAACACAGGTTTATAAATATACAGATTTGCAAAAAGCATACAAATCCATCACGTAACAAAAGATTCAGGACTCAATATATACCGGTACAGTAGAATCAGAAAATTTTGTTGTCGTTTTAATTTTGTTTATATTTGTTGTTTTCATTTATCAACAAAATTTAAAACCACGACAAAATTTTAAATTACTAAAAAGTTCCTTAAAAAACAAGTTTTTTATCTCAACAAAATTCAATATCAACAAATTTGTTTTAATTTTTAAAACAACAAAAATTTAAACCCCACAGAATTTCCTGATTGTACAGTGATAATTTCAAGACTGAGTTGTTTAAAAGGTCACACTCATTGTCTAAATAGTAATTCACAGATATCAGGTTCTTACTTTAACGTGATACAGAAACCATTAATTCAGTTTAATTATTTATAGTTTATATGCCACACTTAACAATTTTTTAGTCCTATGGTTTTTTAAACCAGTTTTTATGGTGGAGGAGACACCCCGGTTACAATGAAATGGCAAACTTTCTCACAAAATCACCCCATAAGACATATTTGGACTGGTCTTAGTCATTTATTTACAGAAGAGTCCATCGTTTTTCAGGGATTGATGAGTTAATACATGGTGTCTAATTGGTCTAGTATCCATCGTCTAATGACAATGGGCGACTATACCTGACAACGGGCACTATTATTAAATAATCAATTTTGCCCCCCGGACATTAAACTGCACTTAAAGTCTTCAACTTGGGGGGCCTATATCTTTTCAGAAAATTATACAGTATAGGAGAATTGTTCCCACAGGAAAGGGCCAAATAAAAGTTTCAAAGTTTAAACTTTATTTATTTCACAAATACTGACAAACAAGTTATGTAGACTCATGCAAATGTCTCTCATTGGCTCTGATATTGACGTGTGGGAGGAAACCGGAGTACCTGGACAAAACCAATTTGTCCGACTTGGCGACCACCATACCATCTCACATACTACCCTGTCCAATCCAAGGATTGAACCAGGGTTGCATTAGTGAGAAGTGACTAACCACTGCACTACCCTGGCACATAATAGCAGATTTTTCATAATGTCATTTTATTTAAAGCAATGCACGTAAATGTGCACTTCGAATGAATTTTTCAAATTTCACAAATAAAAAATTGTTATAGTATATAAAAATGAATTAGTTTGTATATCTTAATGTGTGATTTGGTTTACATAGAAATGGCTGCCATTTCATATCATTTTTTGCATTAATGTTTTTATCATGTCAATTACTCTAACATTATTGATGATAACTTAATACACACTCATCTCTCATTGAAAACAATCAAAAACAGTCGACAACTTGATTGCAAATTAAGTGCATAAAATGTACCGAGATATTTTTGGCGCCATTATCCGCATTTTGAGGCTTACTGTAGACTTTGGTTACATTATTTAGTTCGCATGATGAAAGATGTGTCAGTTATAAAGTTGTGATTGTCATTTGTAGAGATAGCTTGACATCTTCAGTAAACATTTACAATTGGTTGTCAAATAATTTCACCATGAAAAAATATCGTACTAATTAGGCTTTTCAGTGTTAAGCTATGTATGGAAGGTATTCAGTGTCGTTTACCCTTGGAATAATAATTGGGAGATATTAACCATAGATGATGCTACAATTAGAGACTGCTGATTGATGACTTGTTTTTTTAATTTTTTTCTTGACTTGCTTTTTTCTTGACCCCTCAGGATCGAAGATATAGAGTGGCGCTGAACGGAAAATACTAAGAATCAGTATTCCAATGATCAACTTTTTACATAAGAAATGTTTACAATTCCTTAAATTACCCTTGGTATTTCCGATTTCCTGGTGGCAGCATATTGTTTTTGATATTTATGTCTGTTTTTTCTGTCTCTCCACAACTTTAGCTATCCAAATTTTGTCCCAGACAAGACAGTCAATATAGTCAGCAAAATCAAAACAATATCGTTTTAGCTGTCATCAATTGCATTTTTCTGGGAGAAATTGCCAAATCAAATCTAAACTATTTTAACTCATAATCCCCTGATAAATAATGACACTGTGCAATCTAACATCATTTTGCCATCTGCAAATCACAATGAACAGGATGAGCCGGGTATGGGAAAATGTCTCCTTAGTGGCACTGTTTCACATTCTGATAGGTCGGAGGGTCAAGATTTCATTTTCCGATAAACATACATTTTGCTATTCCATTATTAAACCTAGACAATCTGATGTCAACAAACTTACCTGAGAACAAAACATTAATGGTAATTCACATATATCGATTTATTTCCACCAAATGAGAAGCACTCAGGTACAGTAATTCAAGGAAGGAAAGAAACAAAAAAAAAACAAAATAAAATAAAACAGAAAAAAGATGAATCTTCAAATATGAATCCAGTACCGGTACAGTCATACTAGTCTATAGAGGTCACTCAAGGGGATGGGCAAAGGTAGCCATTATAGACAGGTGCCCTTTATAAAGAGTTTTATTCATTACAAAAAAAAATTAACAAAGGTTATGTTTAAATGGCCTTTATAGGGAGGTGCCATTAATACAGAGGTGGCCTTTATAACAGGTATGATTGCAGTAGTCACAAATATTCAAATACCAATTGTTTTGGTGTTCATTTCAGCTAGATACAAAAACAAAATTATAATACAGTGGAACCTGGCCTAAAGACCATCTGGTTTAGGAGACCACCTCACATTTCGGACCATAAATTTCCCATCTCTTGATAAATACACTAAAACCTTCTTTAGCGACCACCTGTGTATAAAGATCACCTGGTCACTAAGACTGGTTTTTTTTCGTCCCCAATTATACCATTTGTGTGCAATCAACCTCTATATTAAGACCACCTATAAATACCGCTTTTGTTGTGTCCCATAAAGGAGGTCGTTATATATTCAAGTTTCATTGTATAACGTCCATCTATCCAATAAAATCAATGACGACGAAATAAGTGTGAGTATGACAAATAATTACATCGTTATAAGTACAAATGTACATGACATGTTTAGTAAAAACAAATTTTATGTCCATATGCAAAAATGACCTGTCCAAAAATCAAGTGTAACAATTTGAGATATCATTTTGCGCTTAAACAAATAATTTTTTTGGTTTAATTTTTGTCCACAACAATTTCACGACCCGGTACCGAGCACTCTTACCGCGCAGGGATTTTCCACCTTATCATAAGGGGCTGAAATAATCTCAAGGGTCAAGAGTCAATGTCACTAGGTAAAATGTCAAGGTACCATTTAATACCTTTCATTACAATGAATCTACATGGGAAATATCAAATCCATAACTCTTGTATTTCTTAATATAGTCCTCATTAAAGTTTTTAAAAAGTGGTAAAAGTTCAGGGGTCAAATGGTCAAAGGGTAAAAAGAATCAAGGCACCATTGGATGCTCCTCATTACAAAGAATCTGGAAGTAAAAGCTGTCCCCTTTAGAGTTCAAACTTAGAGCTCAAACTATACAGGTAGTGGATCAGTAGTAGGCTAGGACCAGTTGTCGACTATGGCATGTTTTCGGCAATATAGAACACGATTTTGTGAGATTTTTTTAGATCATTCATCAGCTGTTAGACATTTTTCTCCAAAAAAATTGTCTGGGTACATACTAAAGATGAAATTATACCACAGCCGGCTACTGGTCCCCTGACCAGTATGGACCAGATTAGAGATACAGTCCTGGAAAGCTAGACAACCGCAACACAGCTGTGGTACAACATTAGCTCTCCAGCAAGCTAAAACAACTGTACCAAGGGCAAAACATGTGTCCGTACACTAAAAAAATGACTCGCGTAAAAAGTACCAGTATAATGTATATTAAAGCATCTTCTCAAGAATGATCTGCTCAAGAATCAACATGCTTCAAACAGATATACATCAGCAGAGGACAGGTTTTCCATTAAAATCAAAGACTTTAGTCATTATGTTACATACACAATGGCGACAAGAAGATCAAGCACCAGTAGCAATGATAAAAATCAAATCTTGTTAGGTTTTTCAAGCCCACACGTCCTCTATTACAAACTTGTAACTTTATAATGAAGTAATATTTCTCTGTGTAACGTATGGTTCGTCTGTTGATTTTACAATGCCAATACATTATTGTAACTTTGTAACGAGATTATATGACAATTTATAACTGTTTATAACATGAACACAGATAGGTCGTAATCTAAAGAGCTGTAATTCATTGTAATACATATGTCCTAATCTTGTAGAGTCACTCAAGCAGCGTCATCAAAGTCAATCACTTTTAGAATCTCAGGGGGGACTGAAATAATTTTCAATTTCTATCGAGTCATTAAAATTAAGCTCAGGTTTGAAATGTCTTCAGATTTAAGCTGTACTTTTATAAAGGTTACAGAAAGAACAATCACTTTCATCTTACAATTATTTTGGGGATTTTTTACTATTGATTATTCATCAGCAAATGAAATTGTTGTTTTCAAACCAGGAAGCTAAGGATATTGTTTATATATAGTATCATGCTAGAAGTTTATAAACAAAGTCATTTTCCCTTCACTTTAAATATAAAACAGTTTTCAGTTACTTCATTTTTAAGTTTACTTTCTTATTTTTAAACGATTATATCTGTGTGTATGAATATAACTATTTATCTCTCTATCTATACATATACTCTCGATACCTCGAAGTCCACAGGACCACCGAAAAACTTTGATGTTTCAAGAGTTCCGGAAATCGACATTTTGACCGATGTAGGTCCTTAATACTATACAAAATAAGAGATTTTGTTTTCATAATTCACATGAATTTTGTCATAAACAATCCCTGTATCTAGTTATCTAACATAAAGACCGTGTAAATATTTTACCTTTATTTCTATGTATCCGGTTAGGATATAAACGGTCGTCGATATACATTGTATAAGATATTTGATGTTGCAGTAAACTACGGTACTGGTTGATCTAAAAGTTAAAATACCATTTGGCCGTTACACCTGTACTCGAAATTGTAGTCAATGACGCATCTTTATACAGTTCTTCTGTTTTGATTGAACTTAATTTATTTAACAATCCTGTCAATTACTACTCAATTAGATAAGAGCCTACTTGTCATCCAGTTATCAAAACACCTTTTGTTTAATCATCCAGGTACGGTTCCTGTAATTATGATTTCACCGAAAATTACTCGAACCTTGAGGTTTCAAGAGTCAAATATAAACAAATATAAAAATCGGGATTTTAAATCAACTTCGAGGTTTCAAGAACTTCAAGGTTTCCATGTTTGAGAGACCAAGAGTTAATTTACTTAATATATAAAGGAAAAAAAATCAGGACCTGTATGAATCCTCGAGGTTTCAACGCTTGAGCAATCAAGAGTCACCTGTATATATATTTACTGTGGCGGTTGCCATGTGTTGTACTTGTTCTCATGCCATGTATTGTGCATGTTGCCATGTCATATGTTGTATATTTTGTCATGTGTGGTATATGTTGTCATGTGCTGTACATGTTGTCATGTGTGGTACAAATTGTATTTGTTGTCATGTTTGTATATGTCATGTGTTGTACAAGTTGTCATGTCATGTGTTATACATTGCTGTCTGAGTTGTACATGTTGCCATGTGTTGTATATGATGTACATGCTGTCATATCATGTCGTACTATTTGACATGTGTGGTACAAGTAGTCATGTGTTGTACATGTTGTCATGTGTTGAACATTTTGTCATGTGTGGTACATGTTGTCATGTCATGTTGTACATGTTGTCATGTGTTGTACATGTTGTCATGTGTAGTACATTTTATCATGTGTTGTTCATGTTGTCATGTGTTGCAATTGTATTGTGCATGTTGTCGTGTGTTGTATATTTTATCAAGTGATGTACATGTAGTCATGCCATTTGTTGTGCATGTTGCCATGTCATATGTTGTACATGTTGCCATGTGCTGTACATGTAGTCATGTGCTGTCATGTCATCATCTGTGGTACAAAATGTATATGTTGTCATGTTTGTACATACCATGTGCTGTACAAGTTGTCATGTCATGTGTTGTACATGCTGTCATGAGTTGTACATGTTGTCATGTGTTGTATATGTTGTACATGCTGTCATATCATATGTCATACTTTTTGACATGTGTGGTACAAGTAGTCTTGTGTTGTACATGATACGGCTCAATTTTAATGGTGTTGGAGACAACCTGGTTACAATGTAGCCGGGAAGAGACCACCAGCCTTCTGCAAGTAAACTGGCAAACTTTCTCACAAAATCAGCTTAGGTTCCAGCAGGGCTTAGACCTGGCTCTGTCCACTCCACCACGGATTACCCAATCAAAAACTTTGAACTTCAGAAATGTTTACATAAAAAATCTTAATAATGCCATTTATTGGATAATGCTATGCTCTACACTTATTGGTTGCTATGACAACATCCAATCATAAATTACCTGTATGATGTTTGCTTCCTAATAGAGAAGTGTGAAAATCTGTCTGGCACTTCTTCATCTTCTGAACCTGAGGGAATGCTGGCGCACTCCGCCATATCGTCACCGAACATTTGGTAGCTTCAACATAGAGCTTACTTCCCACTTAAGTTGTTAATATAAGCCTCTTTAATATCTAGCTCACTGAAAAATAAAAATAAAAAAATAATGATAAGTCAGTGGGCATCAAGATTTAATCTCGTTAACAAAACAATTTGTATCATTAATATTCAATATAATCACATAATAAGTCCAACCCTGCCACCCCCACCAATCATCCCCCACCCCCCTAAAAACTATTAAAATCAATTATGAAATCTCAAATTGATTGCCTATAATCGAATACCTTTCTGACCAATAATCATTGTGACAACACTAGCAAATACATAGTCAGCCTTACAAACATAAAAGTACAACGACTTGATTGGCCAACTCGGGTGAACAATTAATCTATACGTATAAATATCGTGATTCGTAATACTGTGTTGTATATCGCTGTGTCATGATATCGAGAAATAAAACTCCAGTAAGATCATTTATTTTCTCGGGTAATCCAAAACTGAAGCAAGTTATTTTCATACGTAATAATAAATGTCGACAATGGCTTTATATATGAACATGTGCCTACTGAAAGGTCTTGATAATCTGATTTCATTTGTGAGATATTAAACGAGACAATTTTACGACTGAAGTTCTGTTCAACAATTCACGGAAATAAAAAGTTAAATCTAGGCTAAATATCCATGGCAATGGCAAAACTTGATAATATATCAAAACTACAAACTGCAAAGGGAGTTTTTACTTAATACCCGTTTGCTCAAGTCCATAGCAGAAGTCATATTTTGTGGAAGCTCACCAATAACTGGCTGTGCCTGGACTTGAGTAAAAAGTGGTGCCTTAGTTGTACAATCAAAATACAGTATTAACCAATTTACCTTACCAGAGTTCATACCATAAATGTTTGCCATTTTGAAATTCATAATCTAATGCGACTTAAGACTATAGAAGATCTATAATGTACACATACTGTGAAATCCAGTCACAATACATAAAAGTCAAACGGCAAGTCCTGAATTTGAATGAAAGACAAATGTAAGATAATTTGAATTTCGGTTATCTCCAAATCCAAATACCTCAATGTAATGGGGATGGTCCTGTAAACTTTGAAACAATGAGATTCCTCTGTTTATAATATTGAAGGAGACCATTGTTTCAGGTAACTCATCAAACCCTGTAAAATAATGGACTCTCTTGTAAATCAATGATTTGGACCAGTCAATGGGTTAAATAGACCTGTAATTTATTTTTTATATACACCAAGGAAGTATTGTAAGATTACGAGCCATTAGCTAATAATCTGTACACATGACCTTTGAACTTACCCGGCACTGATACATATTGACTTTGTTATCATTCCATTACACAATGTATTGACATTTCATTGTTTGTAATGTATTAACAGATTTGCTTAACAAAACACAATGATATAATTAGAAAAAAAAAAAAATTGGTATTCAAATTAAAATGCTACTAACATAAGTGTCTGTGATGCCAATCTTCCAGAATTCGAGATGTACATAGAATCCGTACAAAAATGTATTTTAATCCAAAATAAATCAAAGTACTGAAAGTACTGAAAGCCAGGCTTACAAATACCCAAGTAATAATATTGCCTATTTTCATTCATTTAATAATTTGACCTGTGTCCATCAATTTTTTATTTTCATCTAATAATAATCTGTTTATTTCTGACTGTTTCACAAAAAAATATCAGTGTATTTATCTATTACTCAGTGAGCTAAACACAGTTCTTGCAACAGTTACCTCTTCTCATTGTTTTGATCGACTCGCAGGTTGTGAACAATATTTACAATGACTCTGTATTTAAAAAAAAAGACTTTTTGGCGATTTCATATCAACATGGATTGACACTAAGAGTTTAACGATTAAGATATAAAATATTTTACCCACTGTGTCCGTTTAATATGAGCTTCAACGACTGTACATTTTTGGCATTCTGCCTTTAATTATACTACAAGATATACTCTTGATTATCGTCTAATCAATAGTTCTAAAATCACATTTACGATAACATCCCCAAAACATCTCATATTGACCGTTATTTGTGTTAGCTGAATGAAATAATATATTAATATTGCTTTTTCCAGTAAAATCTCGTTTTGACGCCTACAACTTTTAGCACCATGATCTTAACGGTGTTGTTAAAACGTGTCCTTATTCAATTAATTAACTTTAATGCCATTTGAGAGTTACACTAGGTGGACAATAAATCCTTAATATTACATATACCAAATTTCAAAATAGGCTTAGTATCTGTCCGTTTTCATGTTAAAAAAAGCTATAAGAAAGGTCAGGGCCTACATTTCAGTCATATTGATTACAGGTTTAACATGCCCATTATTTCTTTTTTTGTAGTCAAAAATCATATTTTTATCACCAAATGACAGGTTAAAACATATGCTGAACTTTCTGCCCGATTTTAAGCAATTTTTTGCAGTAAAATCAGGCATACAAGTCTAACTTTACAGCGTTCTGCTTAGCACTCTCAATCAGTAACACGACAACTCTGTGTATTACTATTAGAGATTGTCTGACTCTTTGTATGCGGAGAGATACAAACAGCTTCCAATTTACTATATCAATTTATGATAAGATGAGAACATTGTATCTATAAATGTCTAGATCATGTTGAAACAACTGTATGAACAACACCAGAACATTTAATACACTTTTATTTACATTACATACATGCACTATATCATATCGCGCACATAGTTTCATTTATTCCGGTGGTACTGCGGAGACCAAAACATGTGCGAAAAGACGATTGCGCACAACTCAATAACTGCTTTAGCAAGCTATCGCCTTTGGCGATATGCCCGGCTAAAAACCAAAGAATCCTATCATCTGGGGCCCGTTTTACAAAAGGTTATAAGTCCTAAATCCTATGTCTTAGTCCTAATTGTCATGGGAATGACCAATCAACGATGCGTTTCCATGGTAGTTAGGACTAAAACTTAGGATTTAGGACTTACGACCATTCGTAAAACGGGCCCCTGGCCGCTATTTAGCATGACGCTAATCGGTCTGTAGTATGAAGATTGGGCTATACCGAGATCTAATTGACCTATCGACAGTTGTCATCTCTGGGTGATATTTATGCCACAAAAGGACTTACAATACAAGTGACCATATGATCATCTGAGTCCATCATTTTGGCCTGATGGAATCGGTGGTCAACAAATTCTACATTGTTGTTGCTCTTATCAAAGAATGTCCCAATATAACTCTTGAAGAGAATAAGCTGTGCATTTTTTGTTTTTTGTTGTTATTTTTTTTTTTTAAGAAGTTCAAGGTTTAAATGCATCATCCCCTCGAGGTAACATTTAGACTCACCTTAATTAATAAATATTATGGTCTACTGTCATAATGCAGGAGTGAAAAAAAAATTCTTATTACATGTATAATGATTGTAAAATTTTGTTCAAATCATACACCCCTATATTCTGACCCAATCATTCTTTGAAAAATTTTATGTCTGTCTATCTGTCTATCTATCTATCATAAATAAGATCTATATAGATATTCAAATTCACAATATGAGTTACTGTTAAAATTCCCCTTACAATTCCCCATCACAACAAAAGATACTGTGGAACATCACCTAAAGACCACCTTGTTTAGGAGACCACCTGGCTTTTCCGACCACAAATTTTTAAGTCTCTTGACAAATATCTATTAAGTAAAGAACCTCACTTACGAGACCACCTCACAAATCAGACCACTTGAGTCAGACAATTAGGTGGTCTTAATAGCCAGGTTCCACTGTATATTCCCCCTCCCTACAACATTCATATAGTGTTCTAGTATCAATTTCTTTGTCACACATAACAGGATCGAATTACAGTGAAATTTGTCTACTTGAGAGACCCCTCCTTCTCTGCCATTAAACTCTGGTCACTTAATAAAAAGGTGGTCTGTTAAAAGATATCTCATTTAAAAGATTGTTTAACCAAGCAGTTAAAAAAAAGGTGGTCTCTTAAAAGATATCTCATTTAAAAGATTGTTTTACCAAGCAGTTTTAAGAATGTGGTCTTACAAGACAGGTGGTCTCCCAAGACAGGTTTCACTGTGAATACAAATCCCTTAAAAACTAATGTATCATCTCCACACATGCAGACATCAAACTACAACATGTAAAACTTACTGCTTTTCTATAAACAAACAAAACACAAATATCTGCTCCTGGTTTTAAGCTTTAAATCAGTTCCAAGTCAGAAAAAACGATCACACTTTTTACACAAAATAATATGAGGACAAAGTCAAAAATCAATCCGCAATTTTCCTATTTACAAGTTAAAAACAGTTATTGTCGATATCAGCTACAAGACAGTTCAGCGTGTATATATTTAACAGTTAAGTGAAGTTAGTCGTCTTTTACCTTACAATCGAAGGTCTTCGTGATCGATATCTTTTGATATTAATCTAAACATGTACGAGATTATCTCCTTTGATGAAATAAATATTAATGACCAGGGAATATCACGAAATGTTTACAGACGATGTTGTTTAACAAACCATCTTTTGTTGAAAATAAATACAAATGTCAATTTCAAAGTTAAGTTCCTTCAATCTTCTTCTCTTTATTACCTGGTTTTATACATAATGTGTGCATTGTCAAGATTCTGAGCGCTCTTTTCTTTGTTTCTGATAAAATCATTCTAAATAAATTTCTTAATAGACATTCAAAATGACCAAAAAACTTCTGGATGTGGCTGGCTAGGAAAAACATTCTTATCTTTTATGATACATAAAAAACACTCGGTCAAATTCATGATTTTCTCATAAAAATTGAAAAATATGTTGAGCATCATACTAAAAATTTTTATTACATGTCATTCGATATTTCGAAGTTTTGTTGTATCAGCTAAGCTTTTCATCATCATATGATTTATCATCATTTATAATTCTATGCCAGAAATATTAAAAAATGTCCAGTTGCAGATTGAATTATCTGTGTCATTGTGGTGAAATCCTGAGAAGTTAATTAAGCTTGAGTATCAATTAAATTTGGTGACTTTGGGCATAAGACATAATGGTTTTGTAGTACAGTGGAACCTGTCTTGAAAGACCACTTTCATGAAAGACCACCTGTCTTTTAAGACTACATTCTGAAAACCACATGGTTAAATAATCCTTTAAATAAAACCTCTTTTGAGAGACCACCTGTCTTGAGAGACCACATTTCAGTGGCAGAAGGGGTGGTCTCTCAAGACAGGTTCCACTGTATTGTAAATCTGGTTTCGTTCGCAAGAAATTTATTTACTTACTGTACATGTTATTTTGCAAGAGCTCTCTCAAGCGATAATAGTATGATGAAAAGGGATTATGAAATCATGAAAATATATTATCTCGCAAATAAATTTAGAACTTGCAAATTGCCTAAAACAAAGTCTTTTGAGAGACCACCTGTCTTGAGAGACCACATTTCATTGGCCGATGAGGTGGTCTCTCAAGACGGGTTCCACTGTGTAAAACTATGTTCCAACATATCTCAAGATGATAATAAACTTCCATCCACAATAACTAAACCTTGACAACAAAAGAATGTTTCAATTTGCCCCCATTTCTCCTGCGTATCTCCAAATTTGAATCTCAACAATAGAAAGTACATATTTGTGATTTACTCACATTCTTAGAGTGATCTATTTTCCCCAAACTCCTGGCAGCATTCTTATCAGTACATTGTGGAAATAGATCCCAAAGAGATTCAATTAATACACATCTAGTAACACAAGAGAAAATTGAATCCGTACTCAATATAAAAACCAATTCTTGTTTATCTGTACCCCTGTTGTCAAACCATGATGCGGTAAAAATTTCACATATCTATAAAAACTACCAGCTATAATCTCAAATTTGTTAGCAAAGAAAGATTCTTGCACAGAATCCATAAAAATTCCAACAACAATTAAAACACTCCACAGTTTTCCACATACATACATACATGGTACACAGGTACGACTGAAGTTAAGAAATTCAAAGAATTATCTTTAACAATTTTTGTTTACATTTATTAATCTCGATCTGTGTTTGCTGCACAGATGCAAGACGATTTGTCGATTAAATGTGGGCTATAAATAGCACAAGTAATGATAGCTTGCAATATAAATTATCGTTAAAACAATATTATGGCAGAGATTGTTACCTTATCTTTCGAAAGTTTAAAAAATCTTGCAATTCTGCCGGTGCACAAGAAATGTATATATTGAGTAATTTCTTTGATGGAATTGTACACAATAGCCTGGGCATATTCAATACATATTTTCTTTAATGAGGAACGCATTGCGTAACACGGGAGTTATACGGTTTCTCTGTACCATCATCAATCAAAGTATCGTACAGGATATAATATGACTGCGATATTGAAACCATCATGTAATCAGTGTCATTTTTATATTCACTTTTTGTTTATTTGTCATGGAATATTTACATGTAGTCAAAACTTCCTTGATGGAAACCTAGTCAGTTAAAGTTGAGGTGTCATTCTGTCTAAGTTTGAACTTAAGCCACTGAACTTGGTATGCAACGTTTTCAATTCATGGACCCCTAGCTTAAGGCTCATTCAATGAAGAATCTCTATCTATCTATCTATCTCCGTCTGTCTGTCTGTCTGTCTCTCTCCCCCTCTCTCACCTATCCCCTACCTTTCTGTTTTGATCTCTCGCCTAACTACTTCATCCATCCCCTCACTCCCTCTGTCTGTCTCTCTTCTCTCTTTCTCTGTCTGTTTGTCACTCTGATTCTGTCTGTCTCTCTGTTTTGGTCTCCCCTCCTCTCCCTCTCTCACCCATCCC
Organism: Atrina japonica; assembly: GCA_030159075.1. NCBI lineage: Eukaryota > Metazoa > Mollusca > Bivalvia > Pterioida > Pinnidae > Atrina > Atrina japonica. The sequence continues at coordinate 686,046 of BROG01000142.1, read as the reverse complement.
TACCTCTGTCTTGATCTCTCTCCTCACTCCTTTACCCATCCCCTCACTCCCTCTGTCTGTTTCTCTTCTCTTTGTCTCTCTCTGTGTCTGTCTGTCTGTCTCTCTCTGTGTCTGTCTCTCTCTCTCTCTCTCTCTCTCTCTCTCTCTGTATGTACAAAAAAAAATTAAAAAGTTGACAAAAAATATGAAAGAGCTGATCACTTATTCAAAGAAATCTGTAGAATGTTGACGTTCTTTCAAGTAACAATTGATAATCCAGCTCCAACACGATCTCATTCATTCAATCAACACTCAGTCCTTACTCAAATTTCAAGCTACAGTGAAACTTGTATATAACAACCTCCTTCAGGACACAAGAAAACAAGTCTTTATAGGGAGGTGGTCTTTATATAGAGGTTGATTTGTACACAAATGGTATTATTGGGGACAGCAAATACAGGTCTTTGTGACCAAGTGGTCTTTATCGCTAAAGTAGGTTTTAACATATTTGTATTTCATAAACTATGCAACATTGACAACATCAGGAAGAGTTAAGTAACATCACAATATTATACAAGAACTAAAACAATACGGCATTGACATTATCAGGAAGAATTAAGTAACAGAACAATATTATACTAGAACTAAAACAATATGACATTGACATTATCAGGAAGAGTTAAGTAACAGAACAATATTATACTAGAACTAAAACAATACGACCTTAACATCATCAGAACAAGATCGTATTGATGTTACACCTGGGTTGCCTCCCCTTCTTTCTGTATCCTCCATGAAAAAATATTAACAAGAACTTATTGTTCTCCTAAAATCTTTTTTAAGCATATGCAAAACACATCTAACTTCAGGTTGTTTTGTAAAATTGAGAAATTTTTTTTCCCACTTTTTTTTGGTAGCCGCCATTTTCTTTTTGTCTTCTTTGCCTTACATCAAAGCAAAAAGAAAATGGCAATATAGTCAAACTTGTCTATAAAGGCCACTCAAGGGAACAGGCAAAAGTAGCTGTTAAAGACAGGTATCCTTTATAAAGAGGTTTATTCATTATCAAAATGTTAACAAAGGTTACATTTGAATGCCCTTATATAGACAGGTGCCCTTTATACGGAGGTGACCTTGAATGATTATATACAGTAACTGCTGAAATTACATTGGCCAACCCTGAATCATGGCAAAGAGAAATGGCCTAATTTTTAATCTTTTGTGGTTACATTGACCTTGAAACCAAGATGGCTCCATAGTATTTTTTTTTTTTTTTTTTTTTTTTTTTTTTTGCTGTTAAATTTCTATTTATTAGCCAACACTGAATGCATGACAAGGATAAAGAGCTTAACTTTTTGGTCTTTCCTGATTGCTTTCCAGAAGTCAAATTATCCATTAAGAAAGGAAAGTGTTTTTTTGACATTGAAATCAATAATGAATACAAAATGGGGTGGAATCTGAGCCATACCGATGCTTCTATAGATAAATAAGTAATGAGAAAAGCATAGCCAGTGTTGTGTCATTACCATAACTTGGAAACAAGACACAAATCTACATTGTAGATATTCTATATGCGTAATATACAGCATCAACTTCTCAAACATTCCAATATAATGGGCCAATGATTTCTTCCATTATCCATTTAAATACAGCATCTTACTTGTATTTTTAACATTATTACCAGACATAATATTTCTATCATATTTAAAATATGTCTCTAAGCAGATGAGGTGGCTCATGTTTGAGCTTATCTATATGTACCTGTATCTCACCATGTGAGGTGGCTCATGTTTGAGCTTATCTATATGTACCTGTATCTCACCATGTGAGGTGGCTCATGTTTGAGCTTATCTATATGTACCTGTATCTCACCATGTGAGGTGGCTCATGTTTGAGCTTATCTATATGTACCTGTATCTCACCATGTGAGGTGGCTCATGTTTGAGCTTATCTATATGTACCTGTATCTCACCATGTGAGGTGGCTCAGTTGGTCTATACATACATATAACTAGGTGAGGTGGCTCAGTTGTAATATTTCTGTTGGTCTATATATACATCTTTCTAGTTGAGGTGGTTCAGGTGTAATAATTCTGTTGGTCTATATACATCTAACTAGGTGAGGTGGTTCAGGTGTAATAATTCTATTGGTCTATACATGTATATACATCTTTCTAGTTGAGGTGGTTCAGGTGTAATAATTCTGTTGGTCTATATACATCTAACTAGGTGAGGTGGTTCAGGTGTAAAATTTCTGTAGATCTACTGCTATAAATATCAGATGGATACAAAAAAAGTTTCTTTGTTTTTTTTTTTTTGTTTTTTGTTTTTTTTAACTTCAAACAGTACGGGCTAGAAAATTTATTTCATGTTTTCATCCACATAATCAACAAAAATGAATACCTTTATTTTGTTACATAGTCCAAACTATTAATATTGCTGACCTCTAGGACATTTGGATAGAAAGACAGAGATTTTACTCTAGACTTGAACAACAATACGATATAGAAAAACACTAAATAGTCATTCTCAAACATTCAAGTCCCAAGAGCATCCTTATTTCCTGATATTTTCACAGTTGGAAATTGTCTACCATCTTATTTTGACATTTTCCAGCATTAGAGAAAATGTAAAATCTTAAATCAGTCATTTATCTTTCTGTGAGAAAAAAAAAAAAGACACAGCAAAACGAACAAGAAGATTCATACCACCAACTCAACAACAAAGGGTAATTCAATTTAATTCATGGAATCTTCATAAATCTTGCTAAACATGTAATCATTACAATATACAGTGAAACTTGTATAAAAAGACCCCCATAGGGTCACAACAAAATCAGTCTTTATAGGAAGGTTGTCTTTATATAGAGGTTAATTTGTACACAAATGGTCACTAAAGCTGGTTTTACTGTAAATATAGTGTGTATCTATATATACGGCCAGAGAATAGGCTCAAAAGCATAAGTCTGGAATGAAATATTAAAATTGGCTGCTACATGTATCAATACAATATTTAAAGCATTATTACTACAAATGATCTGAAATAGCACATGTATATTGTTGCCGATTCGTTTTCTCTCATTCAGTTTCCTGCTTTATCATTATCCAAATGAAAACGCAAATTTTTCGGAAGATATTTTTTCCGATCTTGTCACTGAAAATAGTCAGTACAGGTAAATGAACATTATTTATTATGACCAATAAAGCCAACTAGAAACGAACACATCTGTAGCGATTGAAACAAGATCTCAGATTGGAAATAAAATGTTCCAATCTAAATTCTGTTTTATTCCTTTGAATATGCAGATTTGGGTAGACACCGAAATAAAACACTGCACATATTCAAATAATAGATTGAATGGAGAGAATAAAGAAATGCATGTGTTTAACACATTCTGACCCAATAATTCGATATTCTTGACCCAAATTTGTCTGTATCAAATTTTGTGTTTTTCTTAGAGTGATGAATCTGGATTTTGTCTGATTTACAATGTACATACTCAAGCCTTTTTCTGCCAATAGGCCTTTTGCTAGTCATTCCATATCATTCAGTTTGGTTGGAATACATTGCACTTGGATCATGGGACATCAACAGAAATTTGCCGTAGGTAACTTCTGGTTTTAAAAATGTTTACATTAAGGACATACAGTGATATCTTGTTTTGACAGTTAATTTGACAGAGAAAAAATGTTCGGTTAAATTTTTTTCTTGTAGCGATGACAAGTGTAATGCTTTCCCTGTATACTTGTTTTCAAACCAGCCTCTTTCTACCCTATGTAATCCATATTTCTGGTCATTTATATGATTAATGCCTTAATTAACAGGAAATATTGCAGGTCACATTTTTCTCTGATGCTGCGATATAGTAAAATGCATATAACCTGGTTGGGGGGAGTCTTGTGAACCATTTCTTGACCTGAACAAGTTTAAATTTTATGTAATAAAGCATAACATTAAAAATACACTGACTAGAGTAATCATTCCTACTCATTCACCATAAACTGTACATTGGAGAGTATCCAGCGAGGAATAAAACGTTTTTTCCCATGCAGCTTGTCATAATTGAAAAGTGAGTAGAATCATTCGTATGATAATCAAAAGGTTACTGCACACCCATCATCTTATGTGAATCAAATGATGCTTATATGACAAACCATGATGTAATGGAAATCTCAAAAAAAGGCCTTATGATTTTGGGAAAATACTATTGGCAACACAGTTGGAAATTAAATTAGGAATTTGTGTCAAATTGGGGAAAATAATATGCATACATGTAAATCTTATTTTTTAAATGCATTTCCCCCTGTACAATTTTCATTTTTCGTTACATTTGCAGTTTCTACAATTTTATGCAAGTTATAATTGCGGCCCTAAGTTAAAGACCAAGTCTGCAAATATTTTTTTCATTTGCCAGGGATTGATAGCATCAAAATGTTGGTCCTGTAAAAGGCCTAATTTCCAAAGCTAAATCTGCTATTTTTTCCCAATTTTGAGCAAAGATTTCCCAATTATTTTCACCTTGTTGTTCACATTCAGTGTCAATCAATAAAAAGGAGAATTAGTGCACGTATGAAATACATTTTGAAGTCTTAAATGAAAACCATGTTGTCAGTCAATAAGAGAAGCTAAATGAATCATAAGTTTTGTGTCATTATTCTTATGAATTAAATGGCCATAGTTTTTTTTTCTCAATGTGGTCCATTGCGATGCAAAATTTCCAATTGGAAGGGTACAGAACCCTGTCCCAAAAGGGGTCTATTAACCCTGTATGCTGCCGCAACAGTACAACGGAAATACCAACAATGTTGTATCATAAATACGCTGCTAAGATTCCAATGAAACATAACAAACTTCTGTATTCAATGAAATGTAAAAAAATTATTTAAAAATTCAATTGTCTTTAATTTAACTATCCCAATCAACTTGAAGAGGGTACTTAAGATAACATAGAAATTCTATTGAAGGAAAAGAAAAATCATAACAAGATGTGTTGGTGAAACACAAATGCCCCCAATCCCAACAAATTTCAGTCAGACAAACAGACACACAAATGGACGGGACAAAATTACAGACAGAAAGACGGACGATCCAAACAATAGATGTCCCCCGGCCGACCTTTCAGGCCGGGTGGGGCATAAAAATATTGGCACCAAGTGTTCCAACATGAACCGATTCATTCAATGGAAATTAGATTGATAGACAGAAAGGCAGATAGATAGACAGAGACAGGCATATTAATAGAGACACATGGATGAAAAGACAGACAGAGTGACAGATGTATAAACAAACGGAGTAAGTGACACATGGATGAATGAACAGACAGACATGGACAGACAGACAGACACCTGGATGGATAGACAAAGCGACTGACATATGGACAGACAGATAGAGTGACACATGGATGGATGAATAGACAGAGAGACAGATATATGGACAAACAGACAGACATGGATGGACAGAGTGACTGACATAGAGAGAAGATAGAGTGACACATGGATGGATGAACAGAGAGTAACAGATAGGTAGACAGAAAGACAGAGAGACTGACTTATGGACAGCTCGACAGGCAAATTGGTAGACAGAGACAGACATATGGACAGCATGACACACATGGATGGACCAACTGATAGTGACAGATGTATAGACAGATAGGTAGACAGAGAGACAGACAGACAGAGTGAATGACATATGTAGAGACAAATAGAGTGACACATGGATGGATGAACAGACAGAGAGACAGATAGGTAGAAAGACAGAGAGACTGACAGACAGAGTGAATGACATATGTAGACAAATAGAGTGACACATGGACGGATGAACAGACAGAGAGACAATTAGGTAGAAAGACGGAGAAACTGACAGACAGAGTGAATGACATATGTAGACAAATAGAGTGACACATGGACGGATGAACAGACAGAGAGACAGATAGGTAGAAAGACAGAGAGACTGACATATGGACAGCTAGACAGGCAAATAGGTAGACAGAGACAGACATATGGATAGACAGACAGACAGATGGATGGATGGACCGTCTGACAGTGACATGTATAGACAGATAGGTAGAGAGAGATAGACATATGGAAGACAGAGACACATGGATGGACCAACTGACAAAGTGACAGATGTATAGACAGACCGATAGATAGACAGAGCGACATATGGAGAAACGGACATAGACACATGGATGGACACCATTGGACAGAGTGACAGATGTAAGATTGGTATTTGTTTTGCTAGCAGCAAAAAACAAAAGACTGCTTCAAATTAATTATATTGCAGAGTCCATCTGTGTCTTCAGAGATAGCTGACTTATAAACACTCAAGTCCTAATATACCATAACCAAAACAACACTAGCTATGCCCTTTCTGTTCAAGAGTTGAATTTACACACATGTGAACTACTTCTAGACTAGACATATTAATCTTAGGATATATATGTAAGCTCCCATGCCAGACATTTAGCAATACCAGTTAAAAAATAGACTAAACATATACTATATATCTTTTAATGGTTAGAGTTAGAATAAGAAATCTCCAGCTGAGAATCGGAAATCTTCTGTCTAAGGTACATAAATCTCCAAACCACACAATCTGTCACACAATTATAAAAAGAGCAATTAACGTTGGATATCCAAGACATGCCTTCTTCCGTCAATATCTGTTAATGATGAAAATTTTATGATCAGCTAAACTTAGAATTAATCACTGGCAGAGAAACCAAGAAAAATGAGCCCAAAACTTAATGAATTTTCTCAAGACTTTAAGATTGATGCAGCCATTTCAATTGCTGTTCTAAATATTTACAAAGTGGTTCAGTTATGTATTTGCAATACCAGTATGTAAATGTTCTGAACAATTTCATTTTATCTGCAGAAACTTGCAATAAAACACAGCAATTTCAAACACACACACATGCACAAATATATATATATATATATATACAGTAAAACTCTTGTTATACTGCCACCATTTGCTCAGCCTAAAGCTGGCATTACACAGTGGTTTGACGAAAAGGCTGAGGGGAAACCTTAAAAGGAAATTATAAGGACAAGTGGACTCTCAAAAGTTGTGGCTTAAAGTGAGGTGACAAATGAGATGAGGACCATTATATATAAAACTGGTTCTGATTCTGAAATAGTTTGGTAAAACATCCATTTATTGCTCTAAAATGGTTTGTTACTTAAATTTTGGTTTGAAGCGTTATGCCCTAATCACTCAGCCATGGAAGCCCCTACCCTTCTGCGTGAAGGAGGAAAAGAAGACATCACAAACAGGGTTTTCCTTGACGCAATAATTCTGCGTATTTATGCGTAAAAATCCTAAATGACGCCTAAAATAAGATCTATTGCGTCCTAGTGGACGCGTTAAAAATACTTGATGTCTTTCAAGATTGTTTGGGTAAATAAACCAAGCATGCGACCTATTTCTACCAGTTTGCTTCTTTTTTATGTCTATTTTTAATTCTTATATTCTAGTGCAATTCCACAAGAAAACCAAGAAACTGAATTCAACACTTTATTTACAATAAAACAGGAAAATCTTTAACTCTAATATAGATCTAGAATCAACAAGACAACATCGATCATCACTTTATGGGTACTTCCGGAAGTATAAATTAAAGAAGGGATACCAAACCCGACTTTCATTTGAATTATGGAAATTAAAATATAATAATGAAAGTACTAATGATGGTTATATAAAATGATTTATTTAATACACAAATGTTTATGTAAATCTACATATGATAAAGTACTTTAATACTTGAAATGGATAAAATAGATATAATTTTCAAATAAATAAATTTGAGGCATCAATTAGTAGGCTACATGTATTTAATAACTTTTCAGTTTTGCATCAATATTTCTAAAAACATGTAATTGTATTACAATTTATAGATTTTTGATATAAAATTTCCATATGATTTCAAATATAGTTAAAACAACAATATTTTATTTAATTTCATGTTTATAGATTTATAGGGATGTCTGTAATTATCAAGAAAAGTGCACATTTGACATTCAGTTTAATTCTGATCGAATTGAAGTGGACTGCAAATGGACTCCTAAATTACAAAATGGACTCCTAATTTTGTAGTTGTGGGAGTCCATGGACTCCTCATTTGAAAATCCCAGGGAAAACCCTGCACAAACTTTTTATGGTGATGATGGGTAGCAAAGGCTTGTATGATACATGTAGATGGCCATCCCCAGCAGACTATAATCTATTAGCAGCTCATTATTTTACCTCCATAAATAAAGTTGATAATGTGTTAACTCTTAATGAGCAAAGTAATCTTGCTTCCTATCCAGACTTATCTTCGTTATCATCACATGTATCATGTGACCTACATTCGACTACTAACTTGCTTTTTATTGACAGTTGTTCTACTAAAGATTGGAGGATGCTGTCACACATTCACATCAAGGAAAACCAATCAAATACATCTTGTTCTTCATCAATTTTATCAATCAAGGGGTTTTCTTTCATTATTTATCTATCTATTTTAGTAACCATTATTATTATTGCGCTTTTTTTTTTAATCGGCTCCTTTTCACTTTACTGTGGTCCTGTAACATACAGATTTGACCGCTTACAGTGCTCTAGTGGTAAAGCATACAACACGCCAGCAGAAGATCCCGGGTGAGCATTCCACTTGCAAGCGGAAGGTCCCGGGTTTAATTCTGGCACAGGGTCATACCAAAAACTTTAAAAATGGTAGTGACTGTTCTCTCGCCAAGCTCTTGGCATACAAAGTGAAAGTCGCGAGTCTTTCAGATGAGACTAATAACTGAGGTCCCCAGTTGTGGAAGGGGTGGCACACAAAAGAACCCTCACTGCATTGGCGTCAGTCCATAGCACAGGTCAAAATTTGTAGCACTTCACCTACAGTTGGTGACATCTCCATGTAAGTGAAATCAAACAAACCAAAAAACACAGAATTCTGCAGAAAGATGTTGAGGGAATATCAGTCGCTGAGACAGTGTTGCCAATTCTAACAGAAAATACATAATTATCATCAACCAATGGACTCTGCTGCAAATCAATTACTTAGACCAGTCCAAATGTGTCTCAAGGGGTGAATGAGTTAACAGTCATCTATGTTATATGCACAAAATTAGAACCTTTGACAAAAGATCTTTTTCATTTACATAGTGAAGCTCTGAGCTGAGGATTACTCCCTACCAGCTCTCGGTGAGAGGAAGTCAATATAAAAATTCCGTTCTTATCAATCAACCTCCAAATAGCTAAAGAGGTTAATATACATTTGTATCAATCCAATACAATGAGGTCATACCCAATAATAGTACAAGGTAATTTCCAAACACTGGCACACTCTACATGCATTGTAGCTAACCATCGATGCTGTTAGGCTATAATTATGGTTCATTCAAGATGACAGACGACAAGAGTGCATCCAAATGTTTTCATTTTATGACTATTGACTATGATGGCCTCAAAACTTCATTGGAAAAAAACAATCATCCCCCCCCCACCCCCCCCCCACCCCCCAGTTTCAACTGTATCACAATCCAAACTTTACATATTGTAATGTCCTACATTTTGACCCCACCCCCAGTGGCATGTGATGTCAGTGAAGTGTGAGCAACCTTTAGAAAACTTACAGTCTCTAAGTTTGGTTACTGTATCACAATCGAAACTTGAAATATAGCACTTTATATGTAAGCGGGACAGAATTACGGACAGACAGACAGACATACAAACAGACAAACAGACAGACGATCCTAACACCAGATGCCCGCGACGGACCTTTCAAGCCCCGGACATAATAATTCCTGAGACCCTAGACATACAACAATGGCTAATGACAAACAATGATGGCTGTACATGTAGATAACGAAGATGCCCAATCTTGAATCAAACTTAGATTTGCGTATGTGACACACTACACATGGCTGCCATCACATAATGACAGCTATGACAGTAGGGACCATTTATTATTTTAATGTTGTTTTACGCCACACTCGACAATTTCACAGTTATGTGGTGGCGGCCATTTTTTTTTATGGTGGAGGGGAAAACCCAGTTACAACGTACCCAGGAAGTGACCATCCGCCATTTGCATGTAAATTTGAAAATTTTCTCACTAAATCAGCTGAAGTTCCAGTGGTTCCTGTGCTAAAAAGAAACAAGAGATTTCATGGTTCAAAGTGTGATGCTCTAACCATTTGGACACAGTGGCATTATGTACCATTAATGTATATTAACATTGTTTTACTATCAGATCAAGCCTATAAACTTTGTATATGCAAACTTCTTCATCCCTAAAGTCACATTTAGACTAATCTAATTCTCTGATTTAAGAAGAGTCCATTTTTTTTCAAGGGTTTATTATCAGATCAAGCCTTTAAACTTTGTATATGCAAACTTCTTCATCCCTAAAGTCACATTTAGACTAATCTAATTCTCTGATTTAAGAAGAGTCCATTTTTTCAAGGGTTTACTATCAGATCAAGCCTTTAAACTTTGTATATGCAAACTTCTTCATCCCTAAAGTCACATTTAGACTAATCTAATTCTCTGTTTTAAGAAGAGTCCATTTTTTTCAAGGGTTTACTATCAGATCAAGCCTTTAAACTTTATATATGCTAACTTCTTCAACCCTTAAGTCACCTGCGCATGGGTGGTCGGTCGGTGGGTAGGAACTATGAACTCTTCTAAAACTCAATGATTTAGTCCAGTCCACATGTGTCTACAGATAGGTATGAACGAGTTAAAATCAGTTTCAACACATTGCTATAATGTATAATAATGGAATATATTGCTGGTTATTTCTAGATCTGACGATTGTGACTGTGGTCAATAGATTGTTAACAACACTATAATGTGTTAATATGTCGTTAATCATCTTTGAAACATATTGAAATAGAATTAAGTCTCAACACATTCATTGCCTTCATTTTCATCCTACCACGATTCATACACATGTACAGAGAAACTTGTATATAAAGACTCCCTTAAGGACACAACAAAAACGGTCTTTATAGGGAGGTGGTCTTTATATAGAGGTTGATTTGTACACAAATGATATTACTGGAGACAGCAATCTTGGTCTTTATTGACTAGGGGGACGTTAATATAGGTTATATATATATATATATATATATATATATATATATATATATATATATATATACACACACACACACACACACTTGCATAAAAACTAGCCAATAAAATCCTACTTGAAAAGTAAATAATATCTCAGCATCTTCTGTGAGACAAATTATTACTTAAAAGATGTACTGCATAACAGATTTAGGCATGTGGAAGGTATAAAACTATAAAAATCAATATACAGTTATAATACGAACCAATGTGAAATATTGTAATGGTTAAAAAATCTGACGGTACACATGACCACAGCTATAAAATGTTTTGTGACGAAAATCAATCTGAAAATAATTAGCTTGCCTAAAATTAAAACATCAATTCAATACTGCTTCTGTAATAAGAAACTAGATACACACCTGTGCAAGAATGCATTATGGCCTACCTGGCCGTATTTACTGGCACCAGAATCGCTTTAAAACACGTCATTACATCCTAGAGAGGTTCTAATTCCACTATTGATCCTCTTTTATCAACTAACAACATCATCTGTGGCTTGTATCTTACACACTCTCAAGTACGAACACTTTGCCTTCGTCTTTCTTAAACATCCATTCAAAACTGAAGCAATCAAAGTCTTGATGGTGCTTGAAATGAGACCGATCAGGGAGCATATGTTTATATACTCTAACTAAACTCAGCTGCAAGCAACCAACAAGATTATAATTCAGAATAAAATTCTTTGCATCTTTGAAACTCTGGGTACTTGAAAACATAAATTTGACCCTGATTGTATGCTGGGGACAGGTGTAGATAAGGACAATCATGTGTTTCAGTAGATGATAATTTGTTTATGTCATGTTTGGTGTCCTCTTATAAATATGTCATAATCAAGTCATATGTCATAATGCCTAATTTGTGGCGAGAGGAGCTCAGTAGGTAAAAAGTTGTCGCGGCTTGGCACCATAAAACATAAGAATTACTTTACTAAAATCTGACCAATCCTGAAATCTGAATGGCTAAATGGGCCAATTTGAGAACATTAAATCCTTAAAATTTGTGAAACCAGGCTCAGATCTGTAACAAGAAGGTCCATGGTTCGATTTCCAGTCATGCAGATTTTCAGAGGTGAGATTTCATCTCTTGTCCATACAGCTGTATGTCTAGATAGAGGGTCAATGGTTTAGGATGCGCAGTTTGATTACCTTCATCATATTGTACAAGTGTGTAGTGGCACTTAAAAAGATGGAAATACAGACCACTCAAAAAAGGACATAGATTCACATACACACTAAACATCTCTCTCACTACCTCACAGGAACAGGTGTCAAGGGATTAAAGTAGTCATCCACGTTCGTTAATTAATTTTTTATGAAGCAACAAGTTCCTATTATTTAAATTCAAAAAAATTTCCAAATTAATTAAGATACAGTGCAACTTCAGAATACTGATCATCGTTCAGTCCGTTAATTGTGTCTGCTTTTCGGGGGTACAGTTTTTGAAAGTTGACCATATGTCAATAATTTCGGGCAATTCCGGTCCGTTCAGGTTTTTATATGTACTGTTTACTTGTCTTTGTGCCTCGTTTTTCTTTTCAAGTTGATATGAAGCCCGATAAATGCCTGTCATTATAAAACAATACAAACCCAGATAAGAAAGCGTGTAATTGTAATTGTAATTGAGAGTCGTGATTTTTAACATCATATAAGTAAGACATAATTTAACTCGGACTGAATTATTCAGGTTAGACATAATTTAACTGTCCATAATTTGTCGATAATTGTTTTAGTGCAACAAATTCTATAAGTAACCTGGCAAATATGTTTTCTATCATCATGTAGCAGAAATTATTTCTGTAGGCTAACTATACATCAGAAGTGCATACAGTTTGAATATTTTTGGAAAGAGAATTCCTAGGTAGATCTAAAAAAAACTGTTGAAATAATTTTTGTCAAGCGTCCAGTTAATTAAGGTAAAGGTCACTGGAAGCACAGCATAATATACACATATTATTGACCTTTGAAATCCCTGTCACGGTTGAATAGCATACCAAAGTAGTCACAGGTAAGGTTGGTATTCAGAGGTTATTTTGAGTACAATAATATGTTTTCACTGTGAAAATTTGTCCGGTGTTTGGAATTTGAAAGGATTGGTATTTAGAAGGTATTTTAATATGAAAATAGAAGGAAAAAATCCAGACTTTTGTAACATGATCGGTACCGGGAAGTGATCGGTTTTTAGAATGATCTGTTTTCGGAAGTTGCATTGTATATAATTAGTTTTTGAAATATGACTGGAACATCTGGGAACAAGAAACCACCACTGGGGATATGACTGAATTGCATTCGCTTTAGATTTTTTTCCTAATACAGAACGCTCGCAATACGACAAAGCCAGAAATATTAAGTCATGGAAAATTCAGTTAGAAAATTGCATTATGGGTAAATGCATTATCATCCCAAGGTTGTCAAAAGAAACAAATTATTACTGTTGATTGGCTACTTTGGCTATAAAAAAAAGAAGAGTGAAAATGGAGCATTAAAAAAGGTCACATAACGTTGACCTCAGAATGCTTAGAATTCTCTGAAGTCACTGAATGGTAAAATCTTGGGAACACGATGATCTACATTTGCTTGGCAGGTAATGTTGACCACATTAAAACTCCACATGCAATCCTTTGGTTACTGTAGGTCATACACATTGACGATTGAAAACACAAACAATAAAATTATTGACTTGGTCAGAGGGTAACGGCAATTTTGTTGGCACCCTAGGTCTTGACTATTGCCCAACACGACGCGGAGGGCAATTGTCAGGAGGGAAGGTGCCAACAAAATTAGTGTTTCCCTCAGACCAAGTCAATAATTGTTTTGTTATATGAGACATGTTTTATTGTAGCTATATCTGTAGTTCAGCATAGAATTTCCTTAAATTCCTCGCTGTAGGCCTACACCAACAAATCATTTAGATATGTACTACTATTTGCTAAACAATCTTAAAGGATCTTCACAGCGACCTTTATAACATTTTGCTGTGTTTTGACTGTCACAGTCGTTTAGAATTTTTGTTAGCTGTTCCATATTGTAAATAGTGAATCGGTTTGATGCATCCATTGTTGACACTGGAATCAGCTGATAGATGTCAAAACTACCTTCAGGGTCACCTCAGCCCTTGAAAAATTAGCCAATCAAACTGCAGTTGTATCGAAATGCCACCTTGGCAATCACGCGAGGGCTGACAGTAAAAATTAAAAGACTTGGCAGGAGAAACTGTTTTTGTAGGCAAAGTATAATAGTAAAACTGTTACTTATTTTTTCTTATTGTTTGTATAGGGGATGTTAAACATGAATATAACAATGGCAATTGTTTGGTAGTAATAAATGCATATAAACAGGTAGTAGTGATGATGTTTGATGGATGGACTGGCTGAAAACAATAGCCTACCTATAAGCTGAATTTCAATCGCAGTCCATCCAAAACTACAAATACAGTGGAACATGTCTTGAAAGACCAATCTTATGAAAAGCCACCTGTCTTGTGAGACCTCATTCTGAGAACCACTTGGTTGAATAATTCCTTTAAATGAAAACTCTTTTGAGAGACCACCTGTCTTGAGAGACCACCTGGCTTAAGAGACCACCTGTCTTGAGACCACCTGTCTTGAGAGACCACCTGGCTTAAGAGACCACCTGTCTTGAGAGACCACATTTCAGTGACAGATGGGGTGGTGTCTCAAGACAGGTTCCACTGTACCAGTATGAGCCAATGGCAATGAATGTCTAAAGTAAGGTACAGTTGAGATAGTCTTAAGTGACTTTCACAAGGCAGGGAGTCACTTAATACAGACCAGTTACTATATATGAAATACTGTTGGGTGGCCTGAAATACCGTCACATAAAACAGCGAGTCTTTATATACATGTACAGGGGTAAGTATGGCAGTCTAATACAGACCAGTTATATAGGAAATACTGTTGGCCGACCATACATGGTCACAGAAGGCAGCAAGTCTTTATATACAAGTGTCAGGCAGTCTATACTGTATTTTAACCTTTTCAACCCTCAGTATCAAAATGGGATGGTCTTTTTTAATGTATTTGACCAATCTATTTTGGTCTGTAGGGTTGAAAGGCTGTAAAAGTGCTCTCATAGAATTTCAAATGAATTTATTAATCATCTTTTTTAAAATAAAATTATTTTATTTATGGGAAAAAAAAAAAAAATTATTATACAAGTGGGTATAGTCAACTCAGCAAATAAATTCCCCCCCCCCCCCACCCCCAAAAATACTTAAAAATAATAAAAAAATTATTACCCCACACACTACCAATGGAAAAAAGACACTTTTAAATTTTCTCATTAGGACCATTGAGGCTGAGTGGTCAGAGCATCACGCTTAGAACCATGATGTCTCTTACTTCTGGTCAGTGCAGGTTTGAGCCCTTCTGGAACCTAAGCTGATTTTTGTGAAAAAGTTTGCCAGTTTATTTGCAGAAGGTCGGTGGTCTCTTCCTGACATTGTACATTGTAACCAGATTCTCTCCTCCACCATTAAAAAACTGGCCACAACCATATAACTGAAAAATCATTGTGTTGAGGTAAACACTATTCAAAATAAAAAAAAAAAAAAAAAAACTTTTCTCAATATTAACGTCCCGCCCCACCCCACCTAAAAAATCTATAGAATTTTTTTTATTTCATCTTATACTTGTTCACTTATCAATTGAATATCTTTCAAATATCAAAAAATGAAGATAGTGTCCATCCTTAGGTTTCTCAATATTCATACTCCAGTATTTGTTGCTTAACTCAGTTCTCTTGAGTTTAGTCGTTAGCAAGAAGAAATTAAGGAATACCAGTTAGAAGTTGGAATACATTGTATGAAGTTTGTAAATCAGCCAAATACCACATTTGTAGCTACAAAATGAAATGATCCTGATGAACTTTTTGCACTTAAAATAGAAAGTGGAAACTCAAATCAAGTGCAAGTAATTTGAAGTATGTCATGTCATCATGCAAAATTACATGGTTCATAGAGGATGATCTATTTTGTAAATTTGATTATACATAAAACAGCTTACAATTTCACAATTACACTATTTGTTTTCCATAATTATAATTATATTTGCATATATTCCCCACTGGAATATGAGATGATTTGGTGATGAAGTTTTCCAGTTTACTTATGGAAGCCCGGCGATCTCTTTTTGAGTAAGCAGGGTCTCTGCTCCAACATTAAAATCTTGCCCCCACCACATAACTCAACAAGATGTGTTTGTGAAACACAAATGCCCCACCCTCCCTGCCTCACCCCCAGGGGCATGTGATGTCAGTGAGGTGCACAATGTCCAATGGCCAAATTGATCTAAAAAGAAAATCCCCAAAATTGTGTTCCATATAACTGAAATCACATGGCCGACCACTGGTGTTAGCCAACAACTGGTCTGGTACCAGTATTGTCAAGTCAATGTAATAATTGGTTGGTCAGGCATGTGACTGTAAGGTGGGGCATGTGACTGTAAGTACAGGTGTGTGACTGTAAGGTCCATTGGACATGTAACTGTAAGGTCAGACATGTGAACCTTTTCACTAAGTACCCAAATAATGACCACTAGGTTTTTCCTAGAAGTAAACTGGCCAAGTTTCCTACAAAACCATTGTAATCAACTCGGGTTCCAGTGGGGCTTGAACCAGCACTGATCTACAACTAGAAACATCACAATAAAAGTATAACATTCTGGCCACACAGCCATGAAGGCTGTTTACCGATAATCTGGATTGAATTTAGCATTTCTATCTCACTAGTCAGTTGAACAAGTTGGAAACAAATTTTACAAGCCCTATAACAAATTCACAAACCCAAAAGTGGTATGAAGAATTACCAAACAGACACCAAATTACAAAGTTGGTACCAGAATTACTGAATTGGTAACTGGCTTGACTACTAAAATCTTACCCGGGCAAGTGGGCAACTGTTAGCTTCAAACCCTGTAAACTTCCATTAATCATTGCTCATGTTTATACAGATTTTCTACTAGTCAACTTGACTAACTGAAGCACAATCTTGACTAGTCTGCTGCAAAAGTTACTAGTCTTGGACTGGTAGACTACCTCTGATTTTGAACCCTGGATGGCCAGTTACTTTTGACAATAATTATGGGTTGCGGAAAGGAATATCAGACCTACAACTCACATCATACGTTTACATCTAATCTGGCAATCATTTCATCAAAAAAGAAATAATTTCTTTACAAATTTCTGAGGTAGGGAACCTTACAAAATGTTTAGAATTAGTCATTATTATAAAATCAACAATCCGTATCTTGATACAGGTGAAAAAAATTCTTATAAAGAGACTTACTCAAGCATTGAAAATACAAATGTTAATACAAGTATGAAATAACATAAAGTGTGTTTAAATTTCTATATCAAAATAGAAATTGACAATGTCATATTGAGAAATAGATCAGACTTTGCCATACAACTCTAAATTCAGAAATGAATCTAATAATTTGTGAAGATTGAGTTACTATTAATTGAAGAAAAAAAAAAACCTAGAGATGACAGACAACAAGATGGCTCAACCATGGATTAATATTATCAACATACTGGTCCGGTAAAAGGTCTGTTCCCAATGCAAAATCTGCTATTTTTCCCCAATTTTGAGCCAAAATTTTTACAATTATGGTCACCATATTGTTCACATTCAGTATTAAAATATTAAAAGGAGAATTTAGTACATGTGTGAACTGCACTTAGAAGTCTTCAGAAGTTAAATAAGAGAAGCTAAATGTCAAATCACAAGTTCTGTGTCTAAAAGTTATAATATTAGCTCAGGTCATTTTGTCATGGAGAGCTAAAAAGCAAACAGGTTACTGAATATTCTGACAAAGTTCAAATTTATCAAAATGACAGCCTGCTAGTCCATAATTCTGAGTTTTTATACATGGGTCCAAATAAAATCTTGGATGTGTCATCTGCACTCTAGCTCTTTTTTTACCACTGTGTTTAATATTTGAGATGCATTTTTGTTTTTAAAAAAGTGCAATGCAATGAATTTCTACTAATAGAAAGATTTTGTGATTAAAAAAATTCATGAAAGATCATCTTCAGTCCGTGGACAGACTTATTTTATATCATTATTCTTGTACATAATTAATTTGACACAACAGAACAATATAAAGGATGTATCAGGTATCACTGGCAATGAATAAAGATCTACTTAGGTCGCTTACAATTTACGCAACACGAAATGGATTGTCATTGATTAGTGGTACGATGTGTTAATGTATCTATACACCTTGACAAATTTACAATTCAATTTGCATTTTCTTTTTCATGGGATCTAATTGATTTCTAATGATTTCTCATCTTTAATGTGCTCGATTAAATATTATCACCAGTTATCGGCTGCAAGATTTCACTCAGACAAAGAATGAGGTAATTTTTTATACCCCTGTTAAAGGCCATCATCTCGCCAACAAAGCCAACATTAA